>JARQAC010000020.1:0-1200000 GCA_036172945.1 Meloidogyne incognita | reverse complement strand
ACTACATTAATTTGTGTTAATTTTTGGTCCTCCGAAATTCTCTAAACGATATAAAACGTCCAGACCTTAGTTAGGTGAAAATAATTCAATGACAGAACGGAATGAACTGAATTCTAAATTTATAAATACTGAATTAAAAAATAATTTAAGGCACTCCGATATAGGAATTTTACTGAAAAGGATAATTATTATGAAACTTCTATATTAGACGAAACTTCAGGAAATATTACTAAGATGAATTCACTTAATGAAAATAAAAATTTAATAAAAGAAAATATAGAATCATATAAAAACAAACTTTTATCAAGTTATTGGACGGAAATTAATTTATTTGGGTATAAAATTGAATTGTTAGCAAAAAGAAAAGTTGAATATTCGAAAGAATTAAAAAGCAAAATTATTGGCATTGGAAATAAAATAAGTAAATAAATTTTTATAGTATTACAAACATTATTTGACGTAAAAAAATTTTTCTCTTAATTATTTAATATAGGTGAGGTTAATGAAGGAAATCTGCGAAATTGTTTCAATTGCGGAGCCAAACAAAGTAAACAATGGGATAAATATTTAAAAGAACAAATTTTGTGTCATGTTTGTGGTGTATATATAAGGAATATTGGAAAGCTCAGACCAAAAGAAATGTTGCTTAAAACTAAAAAGGTTTAGCTTATTCAATCTATCGATATACATATTTAAACAATAGCGGAGTAGTTCGGCATTCGGCCGACCAAAAGCTACCACAACCTAAAAATTGGCAATAATTCAAAATGTTTGGCCTTCTTCCGACCCACCTCGATAGAAAAAACAAAATAAATCCAGCGCCAAATAAATCTAGCACAACATTTTTTTGTCCAAACGTTGGACCGATAGAGATACAAGCGAAATAGTTTTTATGTAACTTATAGAACCTATTATGCTTTTTTTTCTACCGTTAGATTACTTCTCATCAATTAGTTTAAGGACTCCTGTATGTTTTTTTGCCTAGTTACACATAAAATATCCTGTACTGCTCGTTTCTATAAAACACAATTTTGACTAAACGACATTTGATCTCACTTTTAAAATAATATTTTGTTAAATCTATATGATTAAAGTAATTAATTAATCTTTAGATTTAACTTTTGTTTCCATACTTTTTATATGAATATTTAGATAAGCCTACAAGATCGAAATTGTTCTATTTGCCATGTTACTCATACATCACAATGGCACCGTCATTCAAAACCAGGACACTATTTATGTGCTGCTTGTTACAGGAAACAGCAAAGAATAATGAAATCAATTAAAAATAAAAAAGAAAACGGTTGATTTTGCTTTAAAATTTAGTTTATTTGATATTATAGATCGAATTTGAAAGCGGCTAAACTGTGAGGAAGTCAGACTACACCCAACTGAATGAATGAAAATGAGTATAAAAAATCTAAAAATTGTTATCAAATTTCAATTATATGTTTTTACTTTTTGCTTTCTTTAACAAAATTCCCTTCTCGTTTCTGAATTATTTCGTTTATTTGATTCCTTTTAATTTAAAATTTTATTTTCTTCTTTCTATTTCTTTCGCGATCATAGCATGATTGACACAAATATTGTCCAGGTTCTGAATGATGGAACCATTTTTTTGCTTGCTCAATTCCGCAATTATAACAATGACGATCCTCCTTAAATTTTGATAGCAAAGAATATTAAGAATTTTATTCATATTTTAGGTAAATGTCCAGTTGACTCCCTACATGTCCGCAAAGAGAATGCGCACTTTTCTTCCCTTTCTTTGCATTTTTGGCGTTAGGAGAAATGCCCTCTTAAAGAAAAATTCTCCCTCATTTTTCCTTTTCTGTATTTACCCCTTGACTTATGAAAGGAAGGAGAGAAAATAATAAAAATTAATTAAACTACTGTATATAGCAATTATTAACGTGCAAACCAGCGATGTCGGGTCGGGTTTATGTTCGAAAAAGACCGGGTATCGGGGTGGGTCAGTTAAAAAAGTTAATTCAGCGGCGAAAATTTTCCTTTTTTTCTATTATTTTTCGCCGCACATAGTTAAATTTAGATTTGGAAGCTCCATTAAAGGCTGTTATCCCACTGATCTTTTAAAAATATTTATATTTGAGAATGTTATCCCAAATTTATGTTTTTTGATCATTTATAAAATAAAGATATTTGTTTCAATTTTGTTATTAGTTCATTTCTCTCTCTTTCATGAGGGCATAATATGCAGAAAAGGAAAAATGAGGGAGAATTTTTCTTTAAGCGGGCATTTCTCCTAACGCCAAAAATGCAAGGAAAGGGAAGAAAAGTGCGCATTCTCTTTGCGGACATGTGGGGAGTCAACTGGACATTTACCCATATTTTATACATAGTTTGGCATACAGTATATATTGCGGCGTATTATATATTGCGATATATCTATTAGCGTATACATAAGGGGTGGGCCGAGTCCAAATAGTACGAGACACGAGATACGAGATTCTCAAAAAATACGAGAACGAGATAAAACGAGATACGAGATCTCTCAAAAATACGAGATTTCACGAGATACGAGACCTCTAATAACACGAGATTTCACGAGATACGAGACACAAGATGCGAGACTCAGCCCACCCCTGGTATACATATTACATAATTCTTGATTTTCGAACTTTTTTTGCATATGCATATTTTAATGCATATTTTGTTTGTGAAAAATAATTCATAAATTGCCGGGTATCATGACAAAATTTAATAAGCAACAGAAGCGAAAGTAGGAAAGAAAGGGAGAACGGAATTTAAATTTATTTATTATACAGTGTGATCAGAACTATAAAACCATTAATTTTTGTGTCTAATATAATCATTTCTAATATGAAAATAAATAATTTTTCAAGTGGCGTTACAATTTCTTATCACCTATTTTTGAGAGAAAACTCGATAAAAGCCAAGAGTCAAAATCTTTTCAAGATAATTCAAGTATACTCTCCAAAAATGTTCTAACCTAGAAAGACTGGAATCTAGAAAACTATTATAAATAAAGGTGTCGTAATAATTTCTCAACACACTGTATTTAATGTTTGCCATTTAGAAAAAGATATACCTTTTTAGAACTAAGCCAAAATTTCATCGGTCTATGCTTTCCTTCATGCCTTCGCTTATATCGGTAACATTCGTGGCAAAGAGAGTTTTCTTTAATGTGTTTACCCCATTGTATTGTTTGTGTATCTCTACAATTGAGAGCTGTTCGAAATTTCTATAAGAGCTGTTCGAAATTTCAATTTTTGACATTGGCAATCAAGATTTCGACCCAAGTATTTCGAAACAAGTCTTAGAGACAAAAGGGGGTACAAATCTAACCAAACTACAAAATTTTATTTACTAATTATATTAACCAAAGTGCAAATTTATAAATCAGTCGGTGAGAAAATAAATATAAAGTAACATAAATACATTTCATAATTTATCGTCTTATTTTTTATATTAATTTATTTAGCCATTGAGGGCATTTTTAAAATTTGTACTTTTTGTCAATTGCCGCGGTTAATATAATTAGTAAATACAATTTTTTATTTGTTTATATTTTTAACTACTATATGTCTTTCACGCTGTTTGGAAATGTGAAATAATTCGGGGTCAAGACTTAGCAAAATAAAATAACGAGTCCGGGACTAACAATATAATAAATAGATTTGAATTTTTGAAATTTATTCAAAATTTATTTTTATATAAATATTTATTTATTTATTTTCACTGAGTTGACTTTAAAAAGCACTTTTTGTCAATTGCCCTTTTAATAAAATTCGTCAATTAAATTTTTGTAGTTTGTTTACATTATTTTTACATTTTGCCTTGTGAGTGTTTTAAAATCGTTGATTAAATATAGAAAATCGAAATTTCGAAACAGCTCTAATGCCCTTTGAATTTGATTAAAATGCCAAAATGATACGCTATTTATAGTAGGGTCTCAACATTAATTTATTCTAATAAATACCCCGGATTTTAAACACGAGGTATTCTAATTATTCCAATATTTATTGGTTTATGAATTTTTGAGTCGTATTCATTTAAAAATTATTTAGATTTCTTACTTTTGTTTATGAATTTTATGTTTTAAAATTTGCACTTTTTGTCAATTACCGCGGTTAATTTTATTAGTCAATAAAGTTTTTTGTTTGTTTAAAGTTGCACTTCGACTCTGCTTTTAATGGCTGTTTTAAAATATAGGTTCGAAATTTCGGTTTATCCAATTTGAAAATCAAAATTTCGGAAAAGCTCTAAAGCCCTTAGCATTTAATTAAATATTTCAAAATGCCCCCCTATTTATTTACAGGGTAAACAAATAATTAAAATATTATAATATTTTTGGCTTTTATTTTACTAAACTATTTTATTTAGGAATTTTACCTCTAGTTTTTTTCTCTTTATTCATAAAGCCCGGAAAAGGCCATATTTTACGGTATTTATCGATATTTCGCATAGGTAGTACGATACGGAATAACGATTTTTAATAGTATTTACGCAAACTAATTATATAACGTAAACTGCGCCACCATCCAACCCGATGATGGGTTATATATTTTCATTTATGTTTTTTCTGCAAGTGCGGGAGCGACAAAGACCGTCAGTGTCACTTCTTTTACTGATAAGCACCATGATCCTCCCTTTAACCCTATTATATCCCTCAAATCCTATGATATCCTCCGTAATCCATCCAAGACCATAATATCAAGTTTCCTTCCAAATTTTTATCTCTTCAAATCCTTAGACCACAAATATATACAAAACTCGCTCGCATGCATTTTTATTCATTATTATTGAATGTTGTCTAATATCTTTTAAAATAATTTTGGCCCCTAAAGACTCGGTGCCCGGTTCGATAAAAATGAAGCCCGAAAAAGCTCGAACGCTCCGGCCCGAAAAAAATGAGGCTCGAAAAAATAACTTCGAAAACGGCAACCCTAATCCCAGCGCCCAATTTAATTTATTTACCTGTAATAAAATCAATGAGACTGCCAATCCTACCGCTAATTATGTCTCCCAGTTGTCTCCACCTCCATTTTAACCGACTATATTATGAAATTGTGATTGGCTTTATTACAAAAATTTCAGATGATTAAATTTAATTTGATTATTCTATTAAATTTAATTATTTTACTGAATATTCATTGCCAAGGAAAACCTATTCGTGTTTCGTTAAAAATCAAAGATGATTGGGAAGAAAAAAGAGAATATATTTATTTAAAAGACGTTGAACTGAAAGAGCGCTTTGTTGTGAAAACAATCGAAAAGTATAACAATAAATATTTGGGCTCTAATTACAAAACGGAGGAATTTACGCGTTTGGTTGACTTGGATCTTGCTACAAATGTTTTTAATAATATTGAATTAATTGTACGCCGGACAAATCCAAAATTTTTATTAAAAAGGAAAATTGTGATTGAAATTGACAACAATAAAATTATCAAAAAAATTTTACAAGGATTTGAAAAACGAGTAATTCTTTGATAAAACTTTCAGCCCTAGCTAAGCGAAAATAAAATTTCGTTCTCAATGAAACAGAAACGAATCGAAAAAATAATTTCATTTATACGAATCGAAAGAAACGAAAAAACCCTAAATTTTCACAAACGAAGTAAAAATATCAAAATCATAAATCATAAATTTTGATGCAAAAAAAGTTTTCGAGGTGTATGTAATCAAAATACATTCAATTGTTGCCTCCATGTTTTCTGATATCACAAAATTCATTACCCCAAATTTTTTATATGCCCGATTTAGTGGATATGAAGAATATCGAACATGCCTTCCCCGTAGTCTCTCCAAATCCTCATATATCCTTAAACTTAAAAAACGAGCGGTATCATTTTTAACGAAACATGAATCGAAAGAAAAATAAAATTTCTAAAGAAAATTGAACCGAAAATTGCTCTGGTCCAGACAAAACATGGTCTTATCAAAAATACGTACGACCTGAATTTTAAATTTACAAAGAATTACTGAATTTTAAAATAATTTAAGACACTCCGATTTATTAATTCTACTGGAAAAGATAATTATTATGAAACTTCTATATTAGTCGAAAATATAGAAAATAATAATGAGATGAATTCAATTAAGAAAAATAATTATTTATTAAAGGAAAATATAGAAAATTACAAAGACAAACTTTTGTCAAGTTATTGGACGGAAATTAATTTAATTGGATATAAAATTGAATTGTTAGAAAAACAAAAAGTTGAATATCCAGTAATCGATTTGAAATGCAGAATTATTTACATTGGCAATAAAATTAGTAAATAAAAATTTTATGTTATTTGACAGGATAAAAATATCCCCGTTGCCATATAAAGCTAATAAAATCTCTAGTAAATAACAATCTATTTTAATTTTATAGAAATAACTATTGAAAAGAAGAGGCGAGATTGTTTCAATTGTGGTGTTAAACAAAATAAAGCTTCTTGGAATAAATATCTCAAAGAACACTATTTGTGTCATACTTGTGGTAATTATAATCAAAAAAATGGAAAGCATAGACATAAAAGCTTGTTTATTAAAAATAAGGTTTGCTATTATTAGATATATAAGATCACTTTCCCTTGATTTCATAACGAATAAATTTCATAATCACATACTAATTTCGACCTAAAGTAGCTATCCCTAATAATAAATCTATCTCTAATAGATAGATCGGCATTCTATTTTCAATTATATCCAAGGAACCTTTCTATTTGAAGTGGCAATTATATTAAGATAAAACATTAGTTTTATCTAGCTTTATTTTCCATTAAAATTTCTAAGATTTTTGAAAAGGGAGAAACTTGAAAAAGAAAAAAAGATGTAGGCGTATAAAATCATAGTACTCAAAATTAATTTTTATTAAAATAACCAATAAAATTAGCATTGAATGGAACATAAAATAAAATCAAATTTCTCATTAAGTAATTTAAGGACGATCGTAAATGTTTTATTTGCGGTGTTAATCATACTTCACAATGGTACCGTTATTCAATACCTGGACAATATATATGTAAAGCTTGTTACATGAAACAGCAAAGAAAAGAGAAATCAACTAAACATACAAAAGTCAGTGTTGATTTTTTTCAAAATCTAATGTAATTTGTTAGTTTAGATTGGTTAGGTAAACGACTACCATCTTGATTAACAAACATAGAACAGATGAAATGATAAATACTAGTTTGGAAAAATATAAAAGATGAATTTAATTTTAGTATTATTTATTCTCTATTAATCACTTTTTTTCTTCCCTTGACAATATTTAGCAAATATAGATATTTTTTAATTTTACGCATTTTAAAAATTGAATAATGTAACATTTTTAGATTTAGATGACAGAATATGTATTTATTCTTTAAAAATCTAAATTTCAATCTTATTTTAAATTATTTCTTTTATACTATTTCTTTTATACTCGTTTCAAGTCCAACTTTTACCATCTTCGAATAAGACGAAGTGGCAAGATCTCGTGGGCCTACACCTCTCAATTCTAATTTTTCGAATGAGTGAGGCTGTAGCATTAATTCGTTTGCAAGTCGTTCAGAAATCATGCTACTTTGGCTTCCAGAATCAATAAAAATTGTTCCGGATGCATTTTTCTTCCTCCCAAATTTTGGGTTGAACATCTTTGCTTGTACGCATTTCAACAAGCAGTATTTGAAACCTATTGCCTGGGTTTCCGGTGCTGTTTCTCCTATGGAGTAGTTTCTGCACTCATTAGACCAGTGGTTTTTCTGGCAAAAGTAACAGTAGAGAGATCTTTTTCCTTTTTTCTCTCTTACCGTTTCCTTTCTTTCTGTTTTTCCAACAGTCGGACAAGCGACTGTCGGAAGAGGTGACTCATCCTCATCCCTTGGACTCATCCTTTTTACATTGCCTGTCCTTTTCGGCGTATGAGGTTCGTCCTTCGGCTTGGAAAATTGTTTTCTTTCCTCGCCTTTCTTTTCATCGCCCATCTTTTTTAAGATCGACGAGATTTCAATTTCAGACTCTAATAGCCTCTTTAGCTCGAGTCTGAATTTGCTGGTTGTCCAACTATCTCCAGCTTCCTTTTTGACGGCCAAAATTTCTCTTAACATTGGTCGCGTCAATTTGGTTTCCAGCAGGTTGTAATAAAGATCCGAATCTGTGTCATTTCCAAGACCCGCCAATTGGCGACAGATTCGTTCCAAGTTCAGATAGAATTTTCTTACATCTTCCAAAGTGTTACAATGTGGAAGTTTAGAATTTGCTGTTTCTAATTCTTCTATCTTTATTTTCATAATTTTGCTTAAGCAAGTCGATTGCTTGCCCATATTCACTAGGTTGGAACCCGTCGATCAAAAGACCGGCAGGACTCTCCTGTGGAATGAACGACCGAAGATAAAGAAATTTTCGTTCGGTCGATAGACCACTATCTTCATGTATTGACATGAAGAGCTCCCACCAATCAGGCCAAAGGTCTGGATCGGTGCCATAGAATTTTCCAATATTAAGAGCCTGGTGCCTAACTTCGTGAGATACAGGTGCTATTTATGGTGCCTGCTCTATTTGCGCACTTTCTCTTCTTAGATTTAGCTGTTTCAGCCTCAATTTTCTTCCTAATTTTGACCTTGCCATTCTTAGCATAGTCAATCTTTTTTCTGCTTCATTGTAGTAGAAGCTTGGTTTGTTCTTCGCTTCGAACGCTTTAAATGAAGCGTCGAATTCCGGCCTTTCTGTTGCCGTGGCCTTTCGATTCAATTCTGTCCAGTCTTCGAAAACAGAATTAATTTCATCTTTAGCCGCGCATAGGCCTTTTAACAGATTATCCAAATCTTCGATTAGGCTCTCAAGCTCTATAATTTCCTCTTCTAAAGGCATTTCCTGGACCCGTTCTGAATCAAATTCAACCGGGTCTACCTTCAACAGTTCTACAATCTTCGAGATTGTAATTTGCAGTCTTTGCTCCAGAGGACTGCTCATTTTTGCTTCTTCCTTTGTTGTTGTTGCGGTTGTACCTTTTATATTTTTACCTCCCACTTTTAATTAAAAACAAGTTTACTGACCGTTAACAAAAATTGCTAACCGCCAACTTAGAAAAAGACAAAATCTTATTTTTTCTAAGTGCTTTTAGGGAAGGATTTAAAAATTTTTTCCCACTTTTCAAAAAAATTTTTTCTTAAAAATTTAACTTACTGTTGGCTGAGCCCCCACTGAAAGAAATAAGTCTTTCTAAGCTACAACAAATACCAGAAGATAAGTATTTGTTGGCGAAACCAAGTAACCTTCTAATTAATTCCCAATTTTAATACAAATTGAAAACAATTTCCAAAGATTTATTTATAAAATATATTAATTTTACAAAGAAGAAGCTTAATAAAGCTTAAAGAATTTAGAAGAACTTAGAAGAAAACTAGAAGAAGCTGATATAATTATAAGATAGGGGCTTTTATACAAACAGAAAAGTGTATATTTTAAGAGAGAGAAGAGAACGGAAACGCTCGGGAAAGAGCAAAGTGACTAATTGTGTAATGTTTGGGAAAAAATTACATTGAAATTTAATAAAAATATAAATAAATAAAATTAATAAAATAAATAAATTATATTTATATATTTTCCCTCGTTTTCACGACAAAACAATGAAAAACATATTAATCAGTATGACGCTAGCTATACTTATAATATTGAGGTATATTTACGTAGAATTTACGTAAACCATAAAGGAAATTATAAGGTTGAGATAGATGATAGATCAGAATATGCTAAAGAATTAAAAAGGAGAATTTTGATTAATATTGCCAAAAATAAAATTCTTCAAAATATTCATTCTGGATTTGAAAAACAAGTATTATTTTTGCTTGATAACCTAAATAAAAGTCTGAAAATTATGGAACTTTTTCCTAATTTGAGCTTCACTTTTTACGGCTATGTTGTTCTTTCTGTCTTTGTGTCAATCATTCATTTTCCATAAGAATGTAATTAAAAAATCTTGACCAAATAAGCCAAAAATGAAAAAGCAACGAATAACTAAAACTTAAATTAGGGGTCTGCATATCCAAAAAGTATGAAATTATTAAGCAGCTAACCTTAATATTAATTTATTCATAAAAGGTGGTCAGATTTACTGAATTTATTAAGAAGAAGAATAAATATTATGAAACTTCTATATTAGATGAAAGTTTAGAAAATATAAATAAAAAAGAATTATTGAAATAAAATATAGAAAATTACAAAAACAAACTGTTATCGAGTTATTGGAAGAAATTAATTTAATTGGACATAAAATTGAAATGTTTGAAAAACGAAAAGTAGAATATGCGAATGAATTAAAAAACAGCATTATTTACATCTTCAATAAAATAAGTAAATAGTTTTTTAAATGTCTAAAAAATATACATATTATTCTTTATTATTATAGGAGGAATAATTCAAGGAAATAAACAAGACTGTTTCAATTGTAGAGTTACACAAACAAAACCTTGGTACAGATACCTAAAAGAACATTATTTGTGTCAACCATGTCAGAAGAATGTCTCGACTACCATCTTGTTTGTTAATCAAGATGGTAGTAAACGACTACCATCTTGATTAACAAACATCGAACAGATGAATTGATAAATATTAGTTTGGAAAAATATAAAAGATGAATTTAATTTTAGTATTATAATATTTATTCTTTATTGCTCACTTCTATCATATTATTAAGAATTAGAATTATTAAGATTATATGTTATCATCGGTTAACATTTATGCTGCATTCTAATCCTTTGCTCTCTATCATAGTTTTTCAGATTAAAGCTGGTTTTCTTTCCAGTTCAAGCTGCTTTAAAGGCAGTAAGCTCTTTGGACTGATATTGCCCTTCTGCTTTTAGAACAACAACAAAAACTATGATAGAGAGCAAAGGATTAGAATGCAGAATAAATGTTAACCGATGATAACATATAATTCTTAATAATTCTAATTCTTAATAATTCTAATTCTTAATAATAACATATTATTAAGAATTAATTAAAGTATTTTAACAATTTTGAAAAGTTATCCCAGTAAAAAAGGCTGGGATAACTCGCTTATATTTTTTACTCCACGTTCAAGAAAAACAAAAAGCGTGTAGCTTTTGTTAATTTTTTGGATGCTAAGAAATGCTTGGGCAATTTAATAAGGATACATTGCAATAGGAACTCGGAATGGACACACCCCTCCACACGGGGGGGTGTAAAGCCTTCGTGGGTCAGGATTTTTGCAAAAAAATCGACGAGGTTTCGGGGGCGAGTTACTACCTACTTAAAATTATGCAATAATTAAATTAATAATTGACCCAAAGAACGTAAACAGGGTGATATACATAGATCATCCTGTTCGTCTTCTTTATTTTTTGAATCCCAAGCAAAGCTTAGGCAAAAAATCTTATTGTATCCACATTCTGCCTTAGCTTTTTACGACCTAAAAATTTGTCCCTAGTAATTACAGTTCAAACTTTTAAAAATTATATTTTTTAAAAAAATTATATTTTTCAAATCTGACCAGCTTTTATAAAATCAACCTTTACGCATCCATTAAAATGTTTACGCTTCCAAACAAATTTTTCATGTTGTCTTATATTTGTGTGTCAGAACATATGATTCGGTTGAGCGCTTAAACGTACCTCATACGTAGTAGGTACAGTGAAATATTTAGTTGGACTATCCAACTTCCAAAAAATTATGAAATGATACGGCAATGGACCTCAAATACTATTTTTCATGCCTATTTAATTAATTTAAATTCAAATAAAATCTATTTTACTATTTGACTGTTTTTTATAAATAAATTGTCATTGTCTTCTATTATTTTAAATCTACTTGGGTACGCTCACTACTTTATTTATGTTGTTTCCCTCCCCACAGCCAAACTTTTCCTTGGATATTCTCTCTCCATGTTATTCTCTCCATAAAATTTTTGATCATAGGAAGAGTGATCAGCCTGCAAATTTCCCCTTGCATAAATATAAAAAATAGCTGTATCATAAGTAGCTAACCAAATCCGTAGCTATAAGTAGCTAACCAAATCCGGCTTTTAGCTACGATTAAAATTTTTAGTTGGTAGCGCCAACTTCCAAAAATTATTTATTTTCAATTTAATTTTAAACCTATAAAACGAGAGTTTAAAATTATAAAATCTATTCGATCAATAGAGAAAAAATTGAACTTTTAAAATCTTTTTAAATTTTGAAAATCGGCTCAGAATTGACCGAGAAATAATATTTCAAACTCTTAAAAAGTTTTTATTAATTTAAATTGTTAAATTTTGGGTGATATTCATAGAAGAGGGTTGTGGGTTAGTTTACCCGCAGCTGCGGGTAAGCATTGAGTTCTGGGTTGATTTTCTTTGAATAAGGGTTAACCCTAAGCTCGGGGTTCTATTACCCGGGTAGGAGAACCTGGTAAACTTACCAGGTACCCTTACCTCGTTCTCTGAATACCGCCCCTGGTGTCTTCATTGATTAATTAATTTAAATTTTTTGCTGATTTTTTAAATACTTTTCTAAATTTTTTTTTAAAGTTATTCTTAAAATCCGTTAAAAATTCTAACAAAAATCTAATAATTACAAAATGTTTGGACATCAAATAATTCTAAACAAATTATCTTTAATAATTTCAACGACATTTATGGCTGTTATTATTGCTAGTGTAGGTTTTTGATTATAGTAAAGCGGTAGGTGTCGTTACCAAATGTCTTGTTTTTGACGATACTCTTGTTTCCTGGGTCTGTCATGGCTTTCGATAAGGTTGAAGAACACAATAGGGATGTGATCCTTCCCCTTCCTTTTCAAAATGCAGAAATCAACAGTTAAATACAATAGGCACAATTTACACTTTTAGTTGGTATCACCAACCTCCAGAACACTTAAATCGAGGCGGTAAATTTTATAGATTAAATTAGATTTAAATTCAGTCTTTATTTATTTTGAAATTTATAAGAAATTTAAAAATAAATTTTTGCACTTTATATTTAATATAAATCCATATGATTAGTCATTAAATATTTTGAAATTGCACTTTTATTTTTATTTATTTTGCCAATCGGCGGGATAAAAAAAGTTACTTGCACTTTATGTTAATCGACTCGTCTAATATTTTATTTTTATTTTATTTTTATTTTATTTTTATTTTATTTATATTCTATTTATCTCTAAACCCCCTTTTATTTTTTACTTCTATAAATTACCTCTATTCTATTTTACCGTACTACGTTCTTATTTTACGGTATTATACAAATATACAAATTTTAAACTTTAAACTTCTATCATTTTATATTAAAATTATAGTTACTAAAAGGTTTTTGTTGTTTATTTAGATGATTAAATTTATAATTATTTATGTTTTATATCTAAATATTTGTTTAAATTTTAATTGCAATGGTAAATTAATTAGTGTTGAAGTGAAAATAATGAATGATTGGGAAGAAAAAGGGAATTTATTTATTTAAAAAATATTCAAATAAATGAACGTTTTGTATTGATAATGAATGTAAATCCAAAAAGTAGAATAGTTGATTATATTTATAAGAATAATGAATCGTTTTGTAAAATTGAAATAGATCCTGTTGAAAAAGTTTTAATTGTCAAACTAAATCATGGGTCTAAATTAAGCTCTCAATTAAAAACGAGAATTTTGATTGAAATTGCCAATAATGAAATTGTTAAGAAATTTTCGAAAAACTTGGGAAAACAGGTATTTTGTATTTGATTATTCGAAATTTACCTTCAATAATACACAAATTTAATATATTTAAGATTCGACTAAATAATAATTTTATCATGGATAATAATTATTATGAAACTTCTATATTAGAAGAAAGTTTAGTAAATAGAAATAAAAAAGAATTATTAAAAGAAAATATTGAAAATTACAAAAACAAACTTTTGTCAAGTTATTGGACGGAAATTAATTTAATTGGATATAAAATTGAATTGTTGGAAAAACAAAAAGTTGAATATCCGAAGGAATTAGAAAACAAAATTATTGACATTGGAAATAAAATAAGTATAAAAATTACTATTTTTTGCCTTTCTAACATTTTTACTCTTCCATAACGATGTTTCTACTTTGGCCTAAAATTAGTTCCTTCCGTTAATAATCGCGCGCGGTTTATGATTTATTCCTAAATATTATAGATCAAAACAATAAGAAAAATAAAAGGCATTGTTTCAATTGTAACTCTAAACAAACGGAAAAATGGTATATTTACCTTGAGAATTACAATTTGTGCCAGGCATGTTACTATTATAAACGAAGACATAACGGACAAAATAGATCAAAATTATTTTGGATTAAAACTAAAAAAGTAAATTGTTTTTAAAAATTTTTAAATGATTAATATATAAATAATATTTCTGTTTAAATTAACTTAAGGAATATAGACATTGCGAATTTTGCAAAGTTAATAAAACACCACATTGGTACCGTCATTCAGAACTTTATCAATATTTATGTGAATCATGTTATCATAAACAAAATTATAAAAATAGAAGAGACAAAAATTTATAAGAAACAGAATGGAAATACGAGATATTGAGACTGCAGTAAAAAATTCAAGTTGATGATAAAATTGTTTTTCCTAGATTAGGAATAATTATCTAAAGTACAACATTAGATAATTATCCAGCATATGAAACAATAGGCGTCCAGCATTAGACAAAAAGGCGAGAGAGAACATTAATTTTTCAAATTCTAATTTAGACCACAATTTTGATGGATCTCTCGCTATTAATTATAGTTTCAAATATAATTTTTAAATAAAAGGTTAAAAAGTATATCCTAACTAACAGAAATTATTAGCTTTTTCCCTCTTATTTTTAATCATAACTATGTATTTTATTCAGATATGTATAAATGTTATGTTATATTATTTAAATAAATATCGTTTATTCAATTATCTATTTATTATTGAAGTGTATTTATTATAGTCTTAGGAGAATCTATTGGCATTGTTTACTGGACAATATTGTGTCCCTTTCTTTATATCTAATAATTGTTAAATATTCTTTTAATAATTAGACAATAATTAATCAAGTTTAATAAGTTTATTTTGAATAAGTTTGGTTTAGGTTGAGTAGGTGATAGATATGAGCTTCAAATGGTGAAAAACAAATAAGTATAAATAAGTTTAGGTAATTGGCGGATGACGGTTAAAAAGAGGATTTGATACGAAATATAAGTTATTTTAGATAAATTAAAGGATGTCTAAAATCAAAGAAATGTATGTTTTGAGGGATATTTTAATTAATTTCGGTAAGGTAAATGTTTTTTGGAAACGTTTTGTCTAGTTTATTTAATGCTAATTCTATAAACTGATGGAAATTTTGCAGTGGATTATTCAAAACCTAAATAGCTACAAGCGCCACTTTTGTCTAATATTTGGCTTTTTGTCTAAATACATTTTTGGAGAATTCTAATTCGTTTATTTGATCTATAAATTAATAATTTTAATATATCTTATACCCCCGCAGTCAGCGTTTTAAATGCTAGCCAGCTCTTTCTCTTTTTCTCTTCCTTACATTATTGATAAATAGCTAAATAATATCAATTAGCAAACTTTATCGACTTCAAATTTTAATACAATTCAGAAAATTAATGTCAACAATCGATGTTTCAATATAACATCATTATTTAAATTTATTTATTCGATTTCATCTCTTTTTCATTTTTATCTGTTTACTTATTATTTTTTGTTGCTTTAATCCACAAGAATTACATAAATAATGTCCATTTATTGAATGACGACGCCATTGTGCAGTTTTAGTTGCTCCGCAAATAAAACAATTTACATCTTGAGGAATAGGCTAAAATATTTTTAGATCATTGATCACTCATATATTATTCTTATATTAAATAAATATTTTATTTAAGTTTAATTGTGTTTGGTGGATTTGTATTCTGGAGATTAAATCTCTCCGTTACCCAGTTCAAATAAGGAATATAATCGAGCAAGCCCGAATTATTCCTGTCCCTCCTTGTGCATTACATTTTTCACACAAATATATAGATGATTGTTAGACCGTTGTCAAGACGATATGAAGTAAGGACTTTATTTGTCCCTAATATCAATAAAGATAACTTTTTTGTATTAAAAAACATTTCTTCTATCTAAACTTTCCAAATTTTTGTTTATAAAAACCACAATTGTTACATATATAATATTCCTTTAGGTAAATATACCAATTTATAGATTTATTAGATGCACAATTGAAACAAAGATGTTTATTTCCTGCAATAATTCCAGCTAAAATATATAAAATTAATGTTTTTAATAAAAAATTTATTTACTTATTTTGTTGCCAATGTAAATAATTCTATCCTTTAATTCCTTCGAATATTCAAATTTTTGTTTTTCTATGTTGTGTATGGGCGTCAGCCCTTAAAGAGTTTAGTATAAAAGCCAGTGAAAGCGTCAGTCTATTTGGATCATACTAGCGGGGCTAGTCACTGATCTCCTTCGTCTGTCCCATTCCCTTCGCCTACACATTGTTATTTCTCTTTGTGATAAAGTGTTATTATTGTGCTCGTCACATTAGTTAAATCTCGGACACGTCGGGTCGTAACAATGGCGCGGTCGACAAAAGTGAAGTGTGGCGAAGTGTAGTGAATTGCTTTGGCAATTAGTGAGTGATTGTTTTGATTGTGAGTGGACAGACGTCGTAATTTAGTGATCGGCATGAGTCGAAAGTGAATTTAGTGAATTGAAAGTGCGCAGTGGACCTTTAGTTAGTAGTGACCTGAAAAAGGACTCAGTGCGAGTGCCAATGGTCGAAGTTTAAGGCTGAAATGCCTAGTTTGAGGCTGAAATGCCTAGTGGTCCTGGAAGTGCGCAGATTTTGCCGATCAAGTTTTGAAGTGTCTGGCATTCAAGAGAATATAAGTCCAGAAATTGAGAAAAGTGAAAAGTGTAAAAGAGTGAAAATTTGGCAGCCTACGGGTGGGTAAGACCAAATAATGAAGTTTGAATCGTAGTGAAAAAAGTTAAATTTGGCGGCCAAGAAAGGTGGGTAAGACCAAATAGTGAAGTTTGAAATGTTGAGTGAAGTGAATTGCAGTGATTCAAGGCGCTGAGGAGTGAATATTATTAGTGATTGAAGTATTATGCCAGCGCAAGTGAGTGAAGCAACCCAGACTACACATAGTGTAAGTTCAGTGAAGTGTTGCGGTACCTGAGTCTTTGACAGAGGCAGGATGTAACATGCATCCTTTGAGTGGTTAGTTAGTAGTAGTATTCAAGTGTTAGTATTAAACCACGAGCCATCCTAAAAGTACGCGGGAAAACGGCACCGAACTGCGCACTAGCAGTACCGTTAGTGTTGTGGTGTTTGACTTCATTTAAGTCTTGAAATAAAGTATTAGTGATGCAATTCAGTGGAGTTTAATATTGGGCACAGTGTATAAAAAAGTGAATTTAGTGCCGCAATAAAGTGAAATTGAAGTGAAATAAAAAAGTGAAAAAATAAAATAGTGAAGAAAAGTGTAAAATAAAAGTAAATGCTTATGGACAAGCAGTGTGATGATCAAAAGTGTGACCAATTCAGGACGTGCAATTTCTTTGATGGGAGCTGTTGTATGCACTGTAGATGTCCGCTGCTAGAAGAAAAATAAAATGTGGAATAAGATGACAAATTTTGTGATTTTGTAATTGTTGTATTGTAATTTATTTTGTTGTTTTTGCCCTTTTGTCATCCCACATTTCTTGTATTTTGTTGTGAGTTGAGTGTTAGTGAGAGACTAGACACTCTGGCATAGTGTTGATAGCATGGAAGCTATAGTGAATGTTAAAATTGTAAAGCTTCGGCTTTAAGTGAAAGCCGAACCTTTTTTTCAAGGGGGGAGGTGTTGTGTATGGGCGTCAGCCCTTAAAGAGTTTAGTATAAAAGCCAGTGAAAGCGTCAGTCTATTTGGATCATACTAGCGGGGCTAGTCACTGATCTCCTTCGTCTGTCCCATTCCCTTCGCCTACACATTGTTATTTCTCTTTGTGATAAAGTGTTATTATTGTGCTCGTCACATTAGTTAAATCTCGGACACGTCGGGTCGTAACATTCTAACAATTCAATTTTATATCCAATTAAATTAATTTCCGTCCAATAACTTGATAAAAGTTTGTTTTTGTAATTTTCTATGATTGCTTCAATTGAGTTGAAATTACTATTTTTATCTAAACTCTCGTTTAATATAGAGGTTTCAAAATAATTTTTTCCCTTTTTAATAAAATTATTATAACGGAGTACCTTAAATTTTTGACGAATTTGTTGTTATAAAGAGATTTTATATATATATATATATATATATATATATATGTAAAAAGAAATATGATATCAATTTATCTGTTTTATGTAATATCGAACAATAAATATCAAAAATTACCCGTTTTTCAAATAAAGGCAAAAATTTTTGAATTATTTTATTCATGGCAATTTCAATCACAACTTTAAATTTTAACTGATCAGATGGAATATATTTTGAAATATCAATTATTTCAACATTAAAAATATTTCTCTTAACATCAATTTTAGCGAAATTTATAAATCCATCAATGTTATAATTATATTTACAATTTTTGAAATTATTTTTCTTAATAGTTTTCACTAAGAAACGTTCTTTATTTTAAATTCTTTTAAATAAATAAATTCTCGTTTTTCTTCCCAATCATCAATTATTTTCACATCAACTTTAATTATTTTTCCATCACATTGTATATCCAAAAGGAAATCAAATTTAAAATAATAATGCTTAAAAATTTAATCATCTAAAATTTTAATATTATAAATATAATTTAATATTGCTTAGACAAAATGCGTATATATAAAATGAATAACGAAATAGTAACATAACTGATTAAAATGTCATGATGTAACTATTAACTTATTTATTTTTAAATTAAGCCTCCATTTTATAATGATAATCAGTCAAAAACAATTAAAATATTGCGAAATTTATCCCGCCTGATTTTTATTTATTTATTTCTCAAGTCGTCAGCATTTAAAAATAATATTTGCACTTTTTGTCGATTGACTGTTTAATATTTATGATTTGTAAATAAAATTTTGTGTCTTGTTTGGCGTTAGGCTTTTATATTTATTTAAAATCTAAAAACGAGAACATAAATTTTAAAATAATTGCGAGGCTGATTAAATATAAAATTACGGTCATATAATTTTTAAATAATTTAATTGCCTGATAAGAACTTTTATTATTTATACATTATATGCATTTTACTTTGGGGTCATGTTACTGAAACACTATTACCAACACCAGTGAAGTAGCCTTAATGTCAACCTACATATCGTTCTGATTGAATTGTTAATTTGACAGCAATTATTCGTCAATGTTGTAAACAATAATCTCTATTTATGAAAATAATAAGAACATCTGATAAAAACAATAAACTGAGAAATTCAGTGATAACATTCTATCGGCTTAAAAATTAAATTATTGAAAAAATATATTACGTTAATTTTATATTTATTCAGTCTCGTTATTTTTATTAAAATTTAGGGTCTCGTTTTTATATTTTAAATAGATAAAAGGGCATGAGAAGGCCTAACGGCAAACAAAACACAAAATTTCTTTTACAAATCATAAATATTAAACAGGCCAATCGACAAAAAGTGCAAATATTCTTTTTTAATGCCGACAACTTGAGAAATGAATAAATAAAAATCAGGCGGGATAAATTTCGCAATATTTCAATGCTTTTTGACTGATTATCATTATAAAATGGAGGCTAAATTAACAATAAATATGCAGATTTATTTTTCGAGTCGCTACATTTTGAAATTTCTATAATGGTGTATCAATAAAAAATATTTAAAAATTAAACAATTTCTACAGAATCTGTCTGAGCAAGTTATTTATGTTTTTTAAAAAAGGCGCTTATCTCTACTAATTTTATGTGTTTTCTATTATTTTATTTTAAGATATCTTTACCGATTTGAAAATAACATCCATTTCTTTTAAGTAGGGTGGGACAAAAACGTTTAATTTTGAAAAAACCGTATGCCGTTTATGCCGTTTATCTGAGAAAAGGAAAAATGAAAACTTCCTAAAATAAATACCAGTTAATGGATCTTCTTACTTGCAATATTCTTAGAAGTTTTTTTACTTATAAAACTGCACAAATAAAATTAAAAAACACAAATAACTTGCTCAAACAGAAAGATTCATTAAAAATTGTCTAATTATTTTCATATTTTTCATTAATATTCATGCACTTTTAAACGATGCTTTTATTCTCGATAATTTGTTAATAAAATTTGCCTCCTCTTTTGATATTCCCTCCTCTATGCCCTTTAGATTTATTTAAAATTTCGAAATTGACGTTATTTTCTCAGTGTTTAAATGAGAAAAAATTTAAGAAATTTTATATTCGCTAAGACTTTTTCTAAATTTTTATCTTGGTGTTCCGTTTAAACGACCTTATATAAATGTGATTTACTTGTTATTCCTAGGAAGTCTAAAGCAAATTCTATCAATTATTCATAATTTCTTTAATATATATTGTTATTAAATTGTTTGAACAATAACTAAAAAATAAGTCCATTCTGTGAAAAATTGACATAAATTATTTCTAAAGGAAAACAGAAATCACGTTCTCATGTAAATAAATTTTCTAAATTTCAGATGATTAAATTTAATTTTATCATTCTCATACATTTAATTATATTCCTGAAAATTCAATGCGCCGGGAAACAAATTCATGTTGAAGTGAAAATCAAAGATGATTGGGAAGAAAAAAGAGAATTTATTTATTTAAAAAATGTTGAAATAAAGGACCGATTTGTTGTGAAAGTAATTGAAAAACAAAATAATCAACACGATAGTATCAATAAAAATCTAGAAGTATATTTGCGTTCAATTGACTTAAATCTAGATAAAAATATTTTTGAAGTTGAAATAAATGATAGATCAAAATATTTTCCATCTGATCAATTAAAAAAGAAAATTTTGATTGGAATTAATAATGAAATAATTCAAAATTTTCTGCCTGGGCTTGAAAAAATGGTATATTTTTATTAATAGAATTTCTATTCCATATTGTCACAAATAGTTAGCAAACGAAAAAATAAAAGCAAGGAAATGGAAATCTGGGCTGTAATATTCTAATTCGTATTAAATTTAAGGTAGTCCGAAATAATAATTTTATTGAAAATAATAATTGTTATGAAACTTCGATATTGTGCAAGAGTGAAAAGAATAATAAATTTAGCTTAATTAAAGAAAATATAGAATCTTATATAGACAAACTTTTATCAAGTTATTGGACGGAAATTAATTTAATTGGATATAAAATTGAATTGTTGGAAAAACAAAAAGTTGAATATCCGAAGGAAGAATTAAAAAGTAGAATGATCTACATTGGCAATAAAATAAGTATATAAATTTTTAAATTTGTCTATATGTATGTTCATTTGACTAAAAATTTTCCTTAATATTATAGGTGGAATAATTGAAGTAAATAAACGAAAGTGTTTCAATTGTCTAGTTACACAAACAAAACGGTGGTATATTGTACTAAAAGAACATTACTTGTGCAGTAAATGTGGCGCATATAAACGCAATTATGGAAAGTTTAGATCAAATGATTTATTGTTTAGGACTAAAAAGGTTATTTTTATAAATATTGGTTTAGCTTATTCAATCGATCGATATATGTAAACAATAGCGGAGTAGTTCGGCCGGTTATACGACACTTGGGGCGGACTTTTGCGGACCGACATTTGAGGATGGACATTTGAAGATTGCGGACCGACATTTGAGGATCGAATTTGAGGATTGAGGACAGACATTTGGGGACCGACTTTTGAGGACCGACATTTGAGGATTGCATTTGAGTATAAGAATATTAGTTCTTAAAACAGAAATTATCACAAATTATGTACTACGGTGAAGTTGTTCCGCAAGCGGGGGAAGTTGATTTGTAGGCGGGGGATGTTTCAACAACGGGGGAACTTGTTCCACAAGCGGGGGAAATTGATTTGTAGGCGGGGGATGTTGTTCCAACAACGGGGGATGTTGTTCCAACGACGCGCGATGTTGTTCCAACGACGCGGGAACCTTCCTTTGAAATATCCGACTATCACTAAAATCCACCTAAGTCCATTCACATCCTCCAATATACACATAAGTCTTCGTTTTCAGCGCCGCAGGCGAAAATTTTGAGAAAATTTGGAAGGCCAAGGACAGAATTTCTTCCTTTTTCAGCGCCGCAGGCGAAAATTTTGGGAAAATTTGGAAGGCCAATGACAGAATTTCTTCCTTTTTCAGCGCCGCAGGCGAAAATTTTGGGAAATTTGGAAGAGCCTTAAGCCTATTAACCTATAACCTATCTTCCTTAACCTATCTTCCTTATTGCGCCGCAGATAGGGGCATAAAAATACTCGATTTACACCGAGTACGTCGAGTATGAAGTTTTCGAGTACGAGTAATGCCGAGTACGAAGACCTCGAGTATCGAGTACGAGTAAAGTCGTAAAAAAGCCGAGAGATCGAGTCGGGTATACTCGTACTCGACCCGACTCGGACGTACTCTACTATAAAACACCGTTTTGACTAAACGACTAATTAAAAAAAACGTTTTGAAAAAAAAACTAAACGTTTTGACTAATCTAAAAAGTGACTAATCTAAATGACTAATCTAAATCTAAACTAATCTAAATTTTTTCAAAACTAAACGTTTTGACTAATCTCACTTTTAAAAATAATATTTTGTTAAATCTGTGATTAAAGTAATGAATTAATCTTTAGATTTAACTTTTATTTGTTTCCATACTTTTTATATGAATATTTCCATACAATTTGGATTTTTATTGTTAAAATATTTATTAATTGATAATTTTCTTTCAGAAAATTCTAAATAAAAATTAAATAAATTTTCGGAAGTCTTTTTGGAAATAAACCATTTTGAATTAAATATAATTTAAAATTTATAATTTTTGGTAAAATCTTAATTTTTAATTCAAGTTAAATTAAAACATAAAATTACTTTAAATTCAAATAAAAATAAATTTAGGTAAAATAGTTTCATTTCCATTATAAAAACATTTTTTATAAAATAATAATACTAATTTAAAACAGACTTGGTCATGGATACGGATAATATCCGGATATCCGCGGGTATCCGCGGATACGGACGGATATGGATAGTGTTTTTTAAAAAATCGGACGGATACGGATGGATACGGATATGATGCTTCAAATCCGCGGATATCCGTCCCTAATTTCTGCGATTTAACATCACTAATTAAATTTTAAAATACATTTTGCCAAGAGAAAATAATTATATTCCCAACGCCAGGAGATAATTGAGTCTCGCATTTGAAAGAGATATACATATTTAATTTCTTTCATTCAATATTATTGACATGGATGGTCGACTGGTTAAGGCGTTAGTCTACACTCAACTTGTAATTTATTTAATTTTGTGTTCGATGCCGGATCTCACGAAGGGCCCTTTATGTCTTTTTATTTTGTTTTTAAAATCTCTCGCACCTGACCCCGAACCCCGACCCAAAAGTCACCTCGACTCCGAACGACATGCCCTCAAACCCTGATCACCGACGATCCCGAACCCGAAGGCTCAGTGAGCCCTACTCAGGGCGAAAATTTTGAGAATTTTGGAAGGCTAGAAGCCAGATTTCTTCTAAGTTCAGCGCCGTCGGCGAAATTTTCTGAATTTTTGAAGACTAAGTCACCAGAATTCTTCCTTTTTCAGTACCGCAGGCGAGAATGTTAGAAGGCCGTAAGCCAAAAAATTCACTTTTAGCTGAGCAAACAAAAACCCTCCCCCCTCTCGAAATGGGGAATAGGGATAAATTTGATGAGGGGATTAAGCAAAAAGTGAATTTTTTTGGCCTATGGCCTTCTAAAATTATCAAAATTTTCGCCTGCGGCGCTAAAAATGAAAATCTTTTGCTTCATGGTCTTCCAAAATTCTCAAAATTTTCGCCTGCGGCGCTGAAATCAACTGGTCAGTTAACCGAGATTTTCATTTCGGTCCGAAATCGAGAATTTAAATTTTTAAAAATACTCAAAAATTTTCAAAATTCTATTTTTGTCGGTATGAGCGTTGGATCGGAATTCCGATCTCTGCCTTCCGATTTTCGAATCTCCGATGGTCATAAGCAAGGTTCGTTTTGCTGCATCCAGTTATTACAGCATTATCTAACCATTACTCAAATTTAAATAAATTTGACCATTTTGAAAATTGTGGTCAGGCTGACCATTTTGAGAAAAAACGGATATATCCGCGGATATCCGCGGATGGATATGTCTCAAAAGTTGGACGGATACAAACGGATACGGATATTGACCCTACGGATATATCCGGATACGGATAGCAAAATTTGTATCCATGACCAAGTCTGATTTAAAATAATTTAAAGATAAATTAAAAAATCTTCCAGAACCATAATCGGTTCCAGAGAAATTTTGGAATTTACTATCACTGTTCAGAGTCGTCCATTTTCGCACCCCTACTAATAATAATTACAAAATACAAGAAAAAGTGTTATTCATTAAATAAAGTGTTATTCAGCGTACTATGAATCATATTAAAACATTGATCGTGCCCTAAACCGGAAAAACCGAAACCTACTCAGAGTATTAGCCGTTGTTAAATGCGAAAAGATGAAATAATGAGAGAGAAAAAATCATTTTACTCATGAATGTTTCAAGCCTCAATTACCTTAGTTTTATATCCCTTTTCTTAAAATTTTTTATTTCTTCTATTCTTAGTATTCCTAAATTGTTTATTGTAACAAGACTTGCATAAATATTGTCCATATTCATGACGGTACCAAGATGATGTTTCAGTACTTTTGCAAATAGCACAATGTCGATCCTCCTTGAGTAAATTTAATAGAAATGTATTTATATTAATACTATCAAAAATTTAAAAATTATGAAATTTTAGCTCTAATTTGATTGGAAAACAGTGCGAGTGCATTTTATTTTTTATCTAACGGTAGTAAATTAAGCATAGTAGCTCAATTGCATAAAATCTTATCGCTTATTGTCTATCAGTCCTCAAATTTACCTACCCATAGAACATACATAATTGTGAGTTTGATAGGGTTCTTATCTGGATTATTAAAATATGTATTTATCAGACTATAATTACTTCTTATGAAACTTCAATACTAGATGAAAGTTTAGAACATATAAAAGTAAATAAAAAAGAATTAGTGAAAGAGAATATAGAAAAAAGAGTTCCGATAGGAATTATTAAGAATCGTCCCATGTATTGATAAGGATAACCTTTTTAGGCTTAAACCATAATTGATTTGATCTAAATTTTCCATATTTGTGTTTATATGCGTTACATTCATTGCACAAGTAATGTTCTTTAAGTAAATTAACCACTTTTTTGTTTGTGTGACTCTACAATTGAAACACTTTCGTTTATTTACTTCAATTATTCCACCTATAATTATTAAGGAAAATTTTTTAGCCAAATGAAAAGATAGACAATGTTAAAATTTATTTACTTATTTTATTTCCAATGTTAATGATTCTGCTTTTTAATTCCTTCGGATATTCAACTTTTTGTTTTTCTAACAATTCAATTTTATATCCAATTAAATTAATTTCCGTCCAATAACTTGATAAAAGTTTGTTTTTGTAATCTTCTATATTCTCTTTTAATAATTCTTTTTTATTTTTTCTAAACTTTCATCTAATATTGAAGTCTCATAATAATTATTTTTCATCTTAATAAATTCAGTAAATCTGAGCACCTTTTATTAATAAATTAAAATTAAGGTTAGGTGCTAAATAATTGGATACTTCTTGGATATATTTACAGCCTCCCCCTAATTTGAGTCTTAGTTTTTCTTTTCTTTTTCATTTTTGGCTATATTTGTTCAAGCAAAGAAATTTATTTTGTACTTACATTCTTCGGAATAATTAATGATTGACACAAAGACAGAAAGAATAACTTAGCCTCGAAAAAGGGGAGAATCAAATAATAAAAAAGTAACATAATCTTTGCTTCTTATGATTTTCAGACTTTTATTTAAGTTATCAAGCAAAAATAATACCTGTTTTTTAAATCCAGAATGAATATTTTGAAGAATTTTATTTTTGGCAATATTAATCAAAATTCTCCTTTTTAATTCCTCAGCATATTCTGATCTATGATCTATCTCAACATTATAATTTCCTTCATGGTTTACGTCAATTCGACGAAGAAATCCCTCAATATTATAATTATAGCTAGTGCCATACTTATTATTGCACTTTTCAATTTTTTCCAATACAAAACGCTCTTCTAATTCAACATTTTTTAAATAAATAAATTCTCTTTTTTCTTCCCAATCATCTTTGATTTTTACTAAAATACTAACTTTTCTCCCATTGCATTTAATATTCAATAGGGTAAGTAAATATAAGTAAGAAGCAATAATCAATTTAATCATCTCAATATCGCTCAAATAAAACTTAATTTAAAAATAAATTAAATCTTAAAATCTTTTCTGTCTGTTTAATTAACATTTAACAATAAAAATAAATCTTAAAGGCGAGAATCCAAATTAAACAGTTCTTTAAATAGAATTCTAATAAAATTTCAAAAGCTAGTAAATATTCGAATAATTTGAATAAACTTGTTTAAAGTCTATGAAAATATTATAATAATTTAATTTTGTTGAGACACTATAAATAAATAGTCTCATTTTGACATTTTCATCATATGCTAAGTTAATAAGAGCTGTTCGAAATTTCGATTTTTGACATTGGCAATCAAGATTTCGACCCGAGTATTTCAAAACAAGTCTTAGAGACAAAAGGGGTACAAATCTAACCAAACTACAAAATTTTATTTACTAATTATATTAACCAAAGTGCAAATTTATAAATAAGTCGTTGAGAAAATAAATAAAAAATAACATAAATACATTTCATAATTTACCGACTTATGTATTTATTTTATTAATTTATTTAGCCATTAAGGGCATTTTTAAAATTTGCACTTTTTGTCAATTGCCGCGGTTAATATAATTAGTAAATACAATTTTTTATTTGTTTATATTTTTACCTACCATATGTTTTTCACAGTTTGGAAATATTTGAGTTGAAATCCTAATTGTCTATGCTGCAATTGTAATCTTTAAAAGCTCTAATGCCCTAATGAAGCCTTCAAATTTAGACCCCATTAATTTATTTAATATCAAGCAATAATTAAACTATTCTAACTATTTGGCCTGATTTAAAAAAGGTATTCTATATTATGTTTATTCTAAATTTGACCAATTTTACTACTATAATTCCAAAGCTGTGTTAGCCTTTCCATGATGGTTATATTCTATCACCAATTCAATGAATTTTTCCACAGCATGAACATCGTATATAATACATATGTACTATCCTCACTAGAATTGTTGAATAAGATAATAGAGAATAAAAATGGGTTAACCTCCCAAGTTAATCATTTTATGTTCAACCTTTGATAAAATATAATATAAGGGATTAATTGAAATAAAAATTCTGAGAAGGTTAGGGAGTGGTAATTTGGATAATACTTTGAAGTATATGTTGATTAAAAGATGTTTACATGTTTTAGTGTCCCGGAATGATAAGTGTGGTAATTTAAATGCAGAAAAAGATAAACGTATTCTATAATTTTATTTGAAAATAATTTAGAAAACAATCGCTTAATATAAGACAACGATATCAATAGTAAAAATAAAAGTTACTAGTCATCAAACTTTTCTTTCATCTTTCTATAACTATTTCTTTATCTATTTATTTTGAAATATAGTCTGCATTTAAAAATAAATATTTGCACTTTTATATTTTGAAAAATATAATATTTCAAAATATTTAAAACTAATTTTATTAAACGAATAAATAAAAAGTGCAAATTAATTTTTTATTCCGCCGACTGACAAATAAATATAAAGTACAATTTCAAAATATTTAATGGCATGCCGACTAATCTTATGAATTTACTATTAAATATAAAGTGCAAATATTTATTTTTAAATGTCTTATAAATTTTAAAATAAATAAAGACATTATTTAAATCAAATCTCTTTAATTAACAAAATTTGGCATTTGAGCTGCATTGAAGCAATGGAAGTTAGCTACGTTTTGCTACCCAGTTTATTCTATGATTTAGGAAAAAAGTAACACCGTTAACAAGTTAACGGCCATGTTGTAAATAAATTTTCTAAATTTCAGATGAGTGAATTTAATTTAATCATTCTCATACATTTAATTATATGTTTGAAAATTCAATGCGCCGGGAAACTAATTCATGTTGAAGTGAAAATCAAAGATGATTGGGAAGAAAAAAGAGAATTTATTTATTTAAAAAATGTTGAAATAAAGGATCGTTTTGTTTTGAAAGTAATTGAAAAACAAAATAATCAACACGATAGTATCAATAAAAATCTAGAAGGATATTTGCGTTCAATTGACATAAATCTAGATAAAAATATGTTTGAAGTTGAAATAAGTGATAAATCAAAATATATTCCATCTGATCAATTAAAAAAGAAAATTTTGATTGAAATTACTAATAATGAAATAATTCAAAATTTTCTACCTGGGTTTGAAAAAATGGTAATTTTTGATTAATTGAATTTCCATTCCACAATGTCACAACTAGCTAGTAAATAAAAAATTATCAGCAAGGAAATGGAAATTGGGGCAATACTACTTCAATTTGTGTTAAATTTCAGGTACCCCGAAATAATAATTTTATTGAAAATAATAATTGTTATGAAACTTCAATATTTTACAAGAGTGGAAATAATTTCAGCTCGGTTGAAGAAAATATAGAAAATTACAAAAACAAACTTTTATCAAGTTATTGGACGGAAATTAATTTAATTGGATATAAAATTGAATTGTTAAAAAAACAAAAAGTTGAATATCCGAAGGAATTAAAAAGTAGAATTATTTACATCGGCAGTGAAATAAGTAAATTCATAACTTTGTCTATCTTTTCATTTGACTAAAAAATTTTCTTTATAATTATAGGTGGAATAATTGAAGTAAATAAACGAAGGTGCTTCAATTGTAGAGTAAATCAAACAAAGCAGTGGTCTAATTTACTAAAAGAACATTACTTGTGCAAAGAATGTGGCGCATATAAACACAAATATGGAAAGTTTAGACAGAATAAATTATGGTTTAAGACTACAAAGGTTATCTAAATCAATAATTGTGAAGATTTTTTAATTTTAAGTCTCAGTGTATATAATCGGTATATAATCACATTCTTATTTTCCACTGAACCAGTTGAATTCCATGATTTTTTGTGATTGATATCGGATGTTGAGGGATTTTGATAGATAAATGGTCCTATACGTTTATACGCCTTCATTTTTCTTTCTTCAACTCTCTCCTTTTTAAAAAAATAAAAATGGTCAAAAGCAAATAAAGCTAGGATTAAATTAATGTATTATCTCTTATAGATTGATCGGTCATTCTATTTTCAATCATACACTAAAGCTCATTCTATTGGAAAAAGTCATTATATTAACAGAATACGATAGTTTAGTCCTAGTTTATTTGCTTTTGACCATTTTTAATATTTTTAAAATAGAGAAACACTGAGAAGAAAAGAAAATGTTAGCGGCGTATAGACACATAGTCTTATTGAATTAACCAATAAAATTAGCCTTGTATGGAACTAAAAACAGACATTTCATTAAGTAATTTAAGGATGATCGTAAATGTTTTATTTGCAATGTTACTGATACATCACAATGGTACCGTTATCCAATACCTGGACAAAGTTTATGTGCTGCTTGTTATAAAAAACAGCAAAGAACAAGTAAAAATACAAAAGTCAGTGTTGATTTTTCTTCAAAATTTAATGTAATATGTTAATTTAGATTGATTAGGTAAGCGATGTTATCTGTGGACGTCTAACAATACCCAACGGATGAATTGATAAATATTAGTTTGAAAAACATAAAAGATGAATTTAATTTTATTTATATTTATTATCTAATGCTCACATTTTTGCTTCCCTTGACAATATTTAACAAATTTAGATATTTTTTACGCATTTTAAAAATTAAATAATGTAACATTTTTAGATTTATATGACAAAATATGTATTTATTTCTTTAAAAATCTAAATTTCAATCTTATTTTTTAAATTGTTTCTTTTATTCTATTCCATTTCATTTAAATTTTTATTTATAAGCTTCATATATCTTTGCCGTCTTAGCATTTTTGACATAAATTTTATTTCCGCAACTATAACAATGGAGATCGACCTTAATTAAATTTTGTTAGACCAGATGTATTATTTTGAATGATTCTCCATATTGTCAGGATTGCCAAAAACAGAACGAGGACTTTTTTCAGTTATTTGATTTGAAAAATCTCCCTGAAATAGATAAATCTAGTAATGTTGAAATTAATTTTGTTGAGAATTAAAACATTCTGATTAGCACGTTCTGAAGTATCCTTCATAAAAGTTGTTCTAAAAGTAGAAGGGCAATATTAGTCCAAAGAGTATTACTGCCTTTAAAACAGTTTTAACAGGAAAAAAGTATGATAGTGAGAAATTTGTAGAATGCAGCATAGATGTTAGCCGCTGATAACATATTACTTAACATTATATTAATTTTAAAATCAACTTAATTTATTATTAAGAATTAATTAAAGTATTTTAACAATTTTGAAAAGTTATCCCAATAAAAAAGGTTAATTTTGATGATAAATCAAAAAGTCTAAGAGCCTCTTTAAATGTTTAGCATTAACCGAGTTTGATTTAAAGTTTATCTATAGATGAGTAAATTAACTATTTAGACTTTCAATTTGTAAAACTTTCAATTTGTAAAAACAAGTCTTAGCCATAGAATACTAGAGAATTGAAGGTTTTTATAGAGTCAACTCGAGGGGATTTCTATTAGTTAAACAGAACCAAATGAAATAGAGTTCAGTGAAAGGGCAAAATGAAATAGAGTTCAGAGATAGGGCAAAATGTGTCTGGGAAAGATGGGAGGAAGTGTATAAAGTTGTTGACAAAAGTATAAATGTAATTGTGATTAATGTTGGGAACGGAAGAAGGTGAACAATAATGGAGAAGAAAAGAGATAAAGTGTAAAGATAGGCTGGGAAGAAATAAATGGCAGATAAATATAAACAGCTTGGAAAATATGGTCGGGGTCGGGAATAAATGAAGGGGGAAGTACGGAAAATTTTTAAAAAAATACGGTACGGAATACGATACCTATGAAAAATTATCGGTACTTTTCGGTATTTCTCCGTATTTATCGGTATTACAGTCGGTAATACGGTACGGAAACATTTTTAATTTTTCGGTATTTAACGGTATCGGTATTATACGGTATTACGGTACGGAATTATATCACTATTCTGTCATTCTATTCTGCCTACTTGGGCTGTACCCCTTAACAACACTACACAACAGCAAGATTATCTTATACTAAATCTTTTTAATCTGGCCTATTTCAAAATTATAAATTCTGCAGTAAATTAATATTAAAAATTTTAAATTAATCTTTTAATGAATTGATTTTTTTAAATTTTATTTAATTCAAAATTTTAATAAAAATTTAAAAATCCAATAATTATCATTTATTAAATTTATGTTTTAATATTAAATTATTTTATAAGTGAAAAATGTTTTGGAATTTAATATATTTATTTTGTGATTAATTTTAAAAGTTTCTCTCAAAAAAGTTTCGAAAAAATACGTCTCATTAATTCATCTATCTTCAAGCTTTAAATTTTTCTAAAATATAAAATATCTTATTTATGTTATCAGCTAAAGCGAACTGCAATAAATTCTTATTTTTTGCAAAATTCTAAACTCAACACGAGCGGTTTTCTCATTTTATATTTTATTTAAACAGCACAATATTAATATTTCCCCTAATAAATAGGCGAGCAAAATGCCAATATTCAATTCACTTTCAATGCATTCTAAATCTTTATAATACTGCTTCATATAACAATTTAATGCATTATCCCTCTTCCATTTTGAATTGAAATCAAATTATCCAGTTTCTAACAGTAACTTTCTTAAAAATCCTGGCAATAAAGAAACGAATAACTTTTTATGGCACTTTTATTACTTCGCTAATTTTAATCCACTGACGTTTCGTTTAACCACAAATTTTGTTTGGAGGGAGGGGAATTATTCGAGGGACAGGGATATTGTTTCAACACATCCGTGGCATGGCGAATTAATCGAGGGGAGGGAGGGGACTTATTCAAGGAAGGGGAATTAATCGAGAAAATACGGTACACTCTTATCCACTCACTTCTACTTTGATCTAAAATTTCTAATAAATTTTCAATTTATTATTAGCCAAACAATATCTTTGATCGGCACTTGTTTAAATTTAATTTTATCACTTCAATATTTGTTTAATCCACAAATTCCTATCATCTTTTTCATTGGTTCAAAAATATCCATTAATGCATAATTTTAGAACAGGCATCGTAATTATTACACTTCTTTAGGCGATACCACTCAAATCCGATCAACGCCTCTGGTTGAAAACTTTGTTTTAATCAGAACTGATTCATTTAATAATTTAGTTAAATACCTAGATTTTTTAAAAATTTTATAAAATAATTTTGAAAAACTAAAAATGGCAACCAAAACTACAATTTTCATTATTTTTGCAATTTGTCTTTTGATAAATCAATTTATGGTTGTGAGTGCAAAAAAAGCTACGGGCCTCTGCTGCAAAATTCGAGAGTAATTTAAGAAATTTTATTTACACCTTTTTAATTTCTTTAAATAATTTCAGTTCAGAAGTGCAATGTAAATGCCTTAAAAAGGTAAGGAAACATTCCCAAAATAATTAAAATATTTAAAATTAATAAATTACCGTATTTCCTCTAATAGAACGACAGCCTCTATTTGAACGACACCCCCTATTAGAACGACAGTCTAGAGGGAAGTTGAGAAATAGAACGACAGCCTCTATTAGAACGACACCCCTATTAGAACGACACCCTGTCTTTTTTTATTTAATTACCTAAGAGATTGCTATTTATTCTAGCCTCTTTATCCCTATAAATCACATTATATGACTCTAAATCCATTGATTTTTTTTATTTTTTTATTCTTTTTTTATCCCTTTATTCTTTCAATATCCCTCCAAATCCTCTGATATCCCGGCAAAATTCCCCGATTCCCACTTAATCCCCCTATATATTAATATTGACAAATCAAATCCAACGGTATCTCACTTAATCCTAGTATCTTTAAAATCTTCCTAATCCCTCTATATCATTTTTAAACCTCACAAATCCTCTTGTATCCTTCTTAATCCCCGCAAATCCATTTTATACCAGTTACTCCGCAAAAATCTTCTTAAGAGCTTTTAATTTCGCGGGATATATGTATGCGGGATATCAGAGATTGTGAGTAGGAATCTCCTGATATGCTTAAGCTTACTCGGGGATATTAGGAATTTGAGGATGGGATATTAGAAGTTTGATGACCGTGTTTCAGTTCCAAGTTAGTTCCAGGCATTTATTAGTTCCGTAGTTCTAGTTCCAAACTAGTTCCAGATAATACTTAGTTCCGTAGTTCTAGTTCTGGAACTAGAACTAAGTAGTTCCGGAACTGGAACTTTGACATCACTGGTTGATTGATGGGAAAATTTAAATTAATAAAATTATTATAATGATATAAATCATAATAAAAATTTCATAAACAGTATAAAAAATATGTTGAAAAATAGAACGACAGCCTCTATTTGAACGACAGCCCTTAATATAACGACAGTCTAGAGGGAGGTTGAAAAATAAAACGACATGTCGTTCTATTAGAGGAAATACGGTAATTAAAATATAGTGGGGACTTAAGCATGATGGAGATTGCGGAGGAAATGACAAGACTCGGCGTGAGTTTATTGCGAGAAACACGAAACACTGCCGAAAGTAAGCTTGAAGATTGGAAGAAAATAAATGGAAGAAAAATAATTGGAAGAAAAAATAAATGAATGATAAATGGGATTTTATTTAAAAGGGCATTTAAAATTGTTGAGATTTAATTTAAATTTAATTTTTAAATATGATAAAAGGGGAAAACAAATTTAATTATTTTTGGTGTTAAAGATTGAGGTGGGAAATTTTTGAGCCCTTATTCCAAATAAACAAGCTTTACATGTAAGTTTAGGTCCATATAATTTATATTATCGCTTTGTTTGAGGCAAAAACAAAAACCGTCTTGACAGGTATTTAAATTCGTTTAAATTGCCCGTCCTATTTAGTTTTTTAGATTATGTTCGAAAAACTTTTTTATACTTGATAATATTGAAAAAAAACTTGTAATATGTATAGTCTAACCATCCCCTTATTAATAAATTAAAAGAGAAATTGTGTAAATCTTTATTCGGTTAACCGACCGTGAACACCCCTAAATTATACATATATTCTAATGTGATAAAAGGATAAGATGTTGTCAGTCCCTGTCTAGTATACCTCGACCTATCGAGCCCTTAATCCATTCAACCTATTGGATTAAGGGGACGCAATCGTGCGAATTTTGCCACATTTGCGGATTTTATATTTTTTTACTTTAAAATTAAATTTTATAAAAACAATGCAACACTATATATTTTTGTAGGTATAATTTAAAAGTGGTTTTCAGAAAGAAGCAAAAATGAGGGGATGAAAAATATTTGCTTTAATTAAAATGAGTAATATTAACAAAAATAGAGTGGATTTTAAATATTTTTTTGGATTTTTTTAACTTTTTAATTTAAAAAATATTTCAAAGACTTTAAATAAATTTTAAAAAGAGGCGAGTATTTTTGAAAAATGCTTAAATAATTTAGATAAATTAAGCAAAACATAAAAGAAAGCGTACAGAGATTGGACTAAATAAATCTAATGTGATACGGTCAGACTCCATTTATGTGTAACCCCAAGTAAATTATTTAGCTCATTTTAAAAAACAAATTTTTAACAGGAAGAACTGGTGTTTGAGAGGGTGTTGGGAGAACACCCTCTCAATCTTCTTTAATGATCTTCCAAGACGTTGAATAATATAAAATATTCCAAATATCGATATCTAAATGAAAATTAAACTTCAACTAAAATATTTGAGTTGTAGACATGCCATGTATTTTTGTAAGCCGGCGTGATAAGTCTGGCTACAACCGCAGTTAAGAATCTAAAAATACACCTCATTTTAGTATATAATTTTCTGTCCCACAGGGGTACACATAAATCAAGCCCTAATGTACATAAATAAATTGAATAAAAATGGCCAATAAAAATATTTTTTAAATTTATTTTTAAGGAAAGAGGGTTTTAGGTGGGAGAGAAAAATAAAAAATAATCAGGATAAGCAGTGGCCATTTTTAAATTAAATAAAAATTTAAATACTAGACATAAACTACGCTTTAAAATAAATAAAATAATTAAATAATCGAAGCTGCTATTACGCCAAAAAAAATCAAAAATTCAGTCAGTTTCGCGTACGCAGTTAAAAATAATTTTAAAAAATTGTGGGGGACAGGGAAAGGCACGGGAAATAATTTACAATTATTGTAATTTATTTTAGAAAAAAGGAGAGAGAATATTTAAATAATTTAAATAGATTTTTTTGAAAATTAGAGAAAGCATGTTGTATTAAATTAGAGATGATTTTGTTGGAGATGAGGAAATTTGAATTTTATTTTATTTTTAAAATTGAGGTGTGTGTCCTAATTGATTTAAAAAAATTTTTTGATTAAAGAAAATTTTATTCAAATTTATGCTGTCAGCACGACGCCCCCCCCCCCCCCCCCATAAAGTTCGCCTACTTGCCAGAGGTGGGTCGGAATTCCGATTTCAGACGTTTATATTTTTCCGATTTCAGACACCTCTAACTGTACCGACACATCTCTGCTACTTTAGTAAAAATGGAAATAGAGTAAAAATGGAAATATAAACTATTACAAAATCAAAGCCTATATAAATCTTAGATTTTTGATAAAATTGGTTGTAGAGTTTGATTTAGAGTTTGATTCATTTTTTGGAAGCCGACATTATAGTCTGGCTATTAATAGACAACATTTAAATATCTGGCATACTGTAGAAGGGCAGATTCTGGCGGTTATTTATTTTTAAAATTTTAAAGAAAATTTTGAGGTAACGATAAAATGTCTTGAAGTCACAATTCTACAAAATATGCAAAATTTCAAATAAAAATGTTTGAAAGCAATAATAAATTATAATTTCTACTACATATGCTTTCTTGAACTTGAAATGCTGGTATTATTTTTGTAAGCTGTCATGACTGACGGCTAAAATACTATTTTGAAAAAATTAATTCTCAAAAATCAAATTTAGGACACTCCTCAAAATCAAAAAAAAAATAAAATTCAATTTTAAATTAAATTTACGAATAAAATTTACAAAATAATTTAAATTTTAAATAATTATTTAAACACCGGAGAAAATAAAAAAAAATTTTTAAGTAGGGGATTTTAAAAATAAATTGCGGTAAACTAGCTTTTAAATTAAATAAACTAAAAATACACGTTACTAAAAATTGTTTAAAAAGCATTCAAAATAAATTAAAATTTAAAAAATAATTAATTTAGAGAAGGAGAAATTGCAAAAATTGCAAAAAAAAATTTTAATAAATATTTTAGAAACACTCGGTCAATAAATTGTCCAAAATTTGAGTCCTTCATTTGAGATTAACCTTCCACTAAAAATTTTATAAAGAAAATTTATTTGAGATCAGGAAGACTTATTTTCCCTAGCAACAGTGAACGAAAACACCGTCATGAAATAGGCCCTAATTTTGATTTTTCTTAAACTCAGAGGTAAGATCAAGGCATTTTAGTGGATACTTGATTTTCCTGACTTTAATTTTTAGCTGTCTCGGGTTATCAATCTGTCAAAGTCATCAATTTAAAATTATGGTCAATGATTGAAATCGAGGTTTTTAATTCAAATATCTAACTACTCAGTCATAAAAAGACTTTAATTTCTCGTTTTCTTAAATGTAGAGACCTGTAAATTCATTTTTGTTCCTGATTCATTTTCTAATTTTTAACTCGCTTTAAATTTCTATTTTTAAAAATTATTCAAAAGTTTGGTGGAATGTTGTTCTTTATTTTTTGGATGCCATTCTATAGCAATAGGCAAAAACGTCTTAAGCTCTCAAAAGTTAATCTCAAAGTAAACAGACTCAAATTTTGACAAGAACATAAATTTAAATATAAATAATATCAAAAAACTAGACGAGACTAACAGACTAAAATTGTGAAATAAAAAATAAAATAAATTGAACTGTTAAATAAATAAATTTTTAAAAATATGAGGAGAGGAAAACGAATTTCGTTTAAATAATTTTGAAAAAATACCGTAGCTTCTTACTGTATTAAAAAAAATTTTTTTCTTACTGTACTTTGAACTCTTCTTACTGTATTTCAAACTTTTATTGATTCAATGAGAGACGTTCAAAAACTGGAAGACGCACAGAAGCGGGAGAGGTGTCCTCCTTCTTTTCCGTTGAACTTTCTGCCTTTGTTGCGGTAGTTGGAGTGGGGGGAAGGAGTGAGGGATTTGAGGTATCTTTCGAATTATTCAAGATAGAATCTCCTGTTTTTTGAACATGAGTAGCAGAATTGGAGGAAGACGAGGAAAGTAGAGAGGCCAAAGAAGACGAAGCTGTAGATTTGTTGCAGGTGTTGATGTCAGTTGAATTGACGCCTTCTACTGTTTTTGATGTAGCTCCTGAAAATTAGAGAAATTTTGCTTAATATCTAATTTGTTATTTATAATTAGTTAAAGATATAATGAAATTAAGATATTTGTGTGTTGTAATTGGCATTTTCGAATATTATTGTATGCTGATGCTAAAGCATTGGCAGAAATATAAAAAATGAAATTTTATAGTTTTATTCAAGCTTGCTTTAAGAATCACTCTCAAGCTAAATCATAAGTGGGTTTAATTTGAATAACCAGCATGCCTCTTGTGGAACATGCTGGCATGACTCTCAAAAATCACACAAAGGTGATTTCTAAACTAGTAAAATTTTACTTAATCTTAATTTTTGTATTTTTAAAACAATAAATTTAACGGATTCAATTTTGCATTTTAGATTCGAGTGCGACAAATGTTGTTGTTAATTTTTTGGATGCCATGCTATAACATAGGCAAATAAATAAAATAGTCTAATACAAGTACCTTTTGTGACTAAACACGTTAACAGCCTAAATCTAATACCTTTTTTGAGTGAATTCGGGGTAGCTAAAGGAGAGAAATAGCTATAGCCCGGCTGCTTTACTAGATGTTGAATATAATCATAGGATAACTGACTTTGAAATATTCATTGAATTTGTTAAGGTACTGGAGTGAACACGGGATTAGACGCCTAACAAAACGACCAGATTTGATCTGACATTTTTATATTTTTATGCGCTGCCATAGACGAGGATATAGTTAGTCCAGATTGTTACACTTTTTTTTATAAACTTGAAGGAGGAAATCCATGGACATGCAAAATTCTTATAGTAATTTGTTAAATACCATCACGCTGATTACTAGGCTCTTGTACACACAAAGTCTTGCAATTCAAGATTTTGAAACGTGTTAATTAATTAAAGAATAATTTTTGTAAAGAACTTGATTATTGTCAATTTAATACAAAATTTAGTTATCTATTCTATCATTTTTTGGATGCCAGGCAGTGCCTAGGCAGTGAACTAACGACTATTTAGAGTCTCCTACCTCTCAGATATCGCTATGTACATAACATTGCTAATGTAAGAAATGGGGTTAGCAGATAAAATTATCTCTTAAAAATGCACCTTAAAATGGCCCTTCTATCAGATGACAGGTCTCTGTACAGAAAGGACAAGTTTGAACTCTTAGAGCAAAAGGTGTACATTTGTCAAAAATTCTGGATTATTTTTGTTCCTTTGTCGTGCCGAAAAAGAAATACTATTATATTTCTCTCGTTTCTCTCACTCTTATTTTGACCCCATATATTAATTCCTCCTCTCTTTATATTGTAAACCCCTCCCCATTCAATGTTCGTTCTGTTGTTAATTTATTTTATGTAAAAGAGAGAAGTAAAAGACTCTTTATTCGGTGTTTGAGAAATTGATTTAGAAAAAGGTTACGGACTCAACCTTCCCTAAAAAGTCCTACATGGCGCTCCTGGTTTAGAGAGTAGTCCAAAGATTGATTTTATTTGGTTATTTTGTTTTGAATTTGTTTTTATTATTGATCTTCGTTGGCCCCCGGTGGACCAAGAAATTTATTTTTTAACAATAACAACAAATACATAATTTTTTTTGAAAAGTTATTCCCCGTTGGAATAGTTTTCGTTTGACAACTTTTTTTGAGATTTTTTCAAAAAAAAATCTTATTCAATTTTCCCTCGGTGGGTTGATTGAATTCTCATCACTTCAAATTTTAGCCCCGGTGGATAAAATTTGAATTTGGTTTGGCTCATCAAAAAAATGGAATCTTCACCTCAACAAAACGTTAATCAATATTTTCATCATCAACTTTACTCAGCCTATCCTCCTACTATGATGAATTTTCCCACGAATAACCATCAAATAGGGCAAATTTACATTCAAAATTATGGCGTCCCAAGTTTCTTCTTTGGATGCCCTAATGAATTTTCTCAGCAAATGATGTATTCTCCCTATCCTTTAATGCCTCCACAGCAAATTAATCAAATCGAACAAAACGTCTTCTGCGTCGACACGATCGAAAAATTAATTTTGGAAACCATTCCCGATTTAAATGGAACCGAAGAAAATTTTGGGATAAAAAAATTCTTTAAGAAATTCGACGCAACTCTAGAAGACTGGCCAGAGAAGAAGAAAATCTTTGCTCTGAAATCCAAATTGTATGGCAAGGCAAAAAGTTGCTTTATTCTTGCAATTAAATCCAAAATTTACAATTATAAATCGATTAGGCATTTCATCCTTTGTCAACTCATTCCATCCGAGTACAAAGTCGAAGAACCAATCAATTTAATTAAAAAGAAAACTAATTCAAAGTTTGAACAATTGAAAGGACACTTGGAAAAGAATTTTGAGAAAAAGGAAAACTTAATACCCGAGATTCAAAAACCAGCACAGTACAAAATTAACATTCCATTTGAAGATGTTTCCTATCCTTCTGAAGTTTTGGAATTCTTTGAAAATCCAGAAGAAACGGAACCAACAAAAGTTGAAAAGGAATTTAAATTGGTTAAGGAATCTAAAATTTCTTCCCCAACTAATTTTAAAACCAAAAAGACAATCAAACCAGAAATTAATGAAAAGAATCTTTTGTTGGATCTTGAGGAGACTGATTTTGAGTTCCCTATAAATATATTTGAAGAAAAGAAAGAATTTAAATTGGTTGAAGACTTGAAAAATTCTGTCCCAACCAATTTATCCAAAAAGAAAATTAAGAAAGCTACTAAGGAAACGAATTTGGTTGAGAAGTTTGAAAAAGAAAATGATTTTGATCTCCCAATGAATTTATTCGAGGAGGAGGAGGACAAATTTATTCATGAAAGTCTTGGTTATGAAAATGATCTGGAAATGGATTTTGAGGAAGCTGATTTTGAACTTCCTATGAATTTGTTTGAAAAGGAAGAGAATAAATCCGAAGAGCAAAATATTGTTTCTGAAAAATATCAAGTTGAGACTGAAATTATTGAGGAAAATTTTAAGGAAACAAGAAGGGAGAAGGCAAATGAATTGAGTCGAATGAAATTTGATTACGAAGTCATTGATCAAAATGTCTTGGAAATTAGAAAAGATTTTAAGAATTTTGAAAAAGAAGCAAGATTGTCGAAAGAATTTATTGGAAAGAAAAATTTTATTGAAGGCAAAGAGTTGATTGCTTCTGATGAAAATGTTAAGGCTTTTAAATTCTCCAAAACAAGAAAAAGAAAAAGTTTCCCTGTGAAGGTTAAGAAAAATTGGAAGAAGAGAATTAAGATAAATGAACATAATAAAGAAATCTTTGAATTTAAAGCAAATCAATTTGAGAATTTAAATTTTGAGAGAGTTTCTGAGAAGGATTCTAATTTGAAGAAGATTAAGTTAAATATGATTTTGAAACTCCCTGCTTCAAAGAAAATTAAAGCTAGGACGAAAAGAAATGAGAAAATTAAGAAAACTAGGAAAAGCGAAAATTTTAAGGGAATTTTTAAATTAGATTGGCTGAAACAATTTGAGGAATATTCTTTTTCTGAGAAATATTCCATTCTGAAAAAGATTAATTCTAAGATGAAGCTTCTCAAAGTTTCTGTTTTGAATAAAATCAATGCTAAGATGAAAAAGAAACAAGAAAAATTTGGATGGAAGAAAAGAAAAATCAAGGGACGATTTTTCCATGGAGTTAGGAGGCGTCTTCCCTTGAAAGACATGATCACGCTGATCAAAGCCTCTAGACAATTTAGACACATTTTGAAAGAGAAACGACGACTTTTGCAGGATTTGAAACCAATAGAGGACTTGAAATTTGTCCCGGAGACAAATCAAGTTTTCCAAACATCCCAATTTGCAATGATTTCCATCGATCTGGCAAGGGTACCCATCAAAATAGGAAAGTTTAAACCGGTCCCGGCGACCTGGCGTTTTGAACGAATACCGAAAGGAATCTCCGAAATGTTTCGACTAAAATGGTTACATCTTTGGACTACCTCGCCACCCCAAGCCTATCGGATCAGCCTTGCGCAGCCGTATTTTGAAGAATCTGACGTCGAGGACGCCGTCATCTGAAGCGTGCGGGATGTCGTGCCGAAAAAGAAATACTATTATATTTCTCTCGTTTCTCTCACTCTTATTTTGACCCCATATATTAATTCCTCCTCTCTTTATATTGTAAACCCCTCCCCATTCAATGTTCGTTCTGTTGTTAATTTATTTTATGTAAAAGAGAGAAGTAAAAGACTCTTTATTCGGTGTTTGAGAAATTGATTTAGAAAAAGGTTACGGACTCAACCTTCCCTAAAAAGTCCTACACCTTTTTCAACTTCCTACTTAAGTTTCGTAAAAATAAATAACTTTGTAACATAGGCGTGGCTTATAAAACCAGCCTATCTTCCACCCTCTCAACAATCAAGACTCTTTATTCGGTGTTTGAGAAATTGATTTAGAAAAAGGTTACGGACTCAACCTTCCCTAAAAAGTCCTACACCTTTTTCAACTTCCTACTTAAGTTTCGTAAAAATAAATAACTTTGTAACATAGGCGTGGCTTATAAAACCAGCCTATCTTCCACCCTCTCAACAATCAAGACTCTTTATTCGGTGTTTGAGAAATTGATTTAGAAAAAGGTTACGGACTCAACCTTCCCTAAAAAGTTTACCCACTTTAAATTAATTCTGCTTCTCCCCCATACAATATATTCGGATTTTGTTAGTTTAGATTAAAAAATAAATTTGTTTCTAAACTCAATTCTTTTTTATATAATTTAGGGGTAAATCGCCTACCGGGCTCCGGCCCTAGTCCTTCAACGGAATAGGACAACCGGAGCCTTCGGCGACTCAAAATTTTCATTTAATCCTTCTAAATGTACCCATTTTTGTTGACCACAGGGTTAGTAGGAACTAAGCGTATTTGAGGAAAAAATGAAAAATATAATTGAAAAATAGAGCACGTCTCTAAGTTGACGCCCCACTCCTTAATACAGCCCCAGTCTGGAGGTCTGTTCAAGGAAAAATACGTATATATCAAAAGCGATGGCTGTAAACTTATTATCTCCATAGAGTCTCTCTCAAAGAATGTTTATATAAATTAGCCAAAGAAATTCTCGGCTTCCAAAAAATTAAGCGCCGTTGGTTACAAGAAGTATGGATTTTGAACAAGTCTTGTTACTAAGCATTATTATTTTAATTATTTAATAAGTTTCAAATTTAAATAAAGTAAGATCTTATTACACAATTTATTATCGTAAAGTAGAATCTCCAAAATCTTTCCTAGAGAAACTTAAATAAACTAGCCTGAGAAACTCTCGGCTCCCAAAAAATGATGAATGCTGATCGACATGAAGGCTAGATAAGTTTTCTACTCAAGTCCTTTTTATAAAGTAAATCCTTTTAATTAATGTTTCAAATAATGGGTGCGAACGAAAAAAATTACACTAGTCCCGAACATTATTAGGATTGGGGTTTTCGAGACGGGCCGACGTTCAAGTCATTTCTTCAACTTTTTTCTGGCCATGGCCTCCTCTACAAAATTCCTTGTAGAGAAATTTAAATAAACTAGCCTGAGAAACCCTCAGCTCCCAAAAAATGAAAGATGTCAAAGGCCTACCTACTATCTAAGTTTATTACTCTATTCTTTTCATCAAGTAAAATCCTTTTAGTTAATAAGTTTCAAAAATGGGTTGAACGAAAAGGCCTAACTAGTGCTAGTGCAAGAGGTATGTCGGGTCAGTCAAAGGTGTCGGAAATCAGAAGAGCCGGAAATTGAAACTGGCTCAAAAGACGGAACTCGAAAACCGCAAATCAAAATTTTTTTCGGAAATCGGAAGGAAAAAACATCGGAACTCCGACCGCCTCTGCGTTTACTGTAACCCCTTCTAAATATAAAATTTATTCAAAATTTTAATTAAAATTTTTTTGTATGGTCAAAGAAATATTTAATAATATCAAAAAATAAAAATTAATATAAACCACATCCCTGTAGATTTGTTTGAATAATCAAGTCGATGACAGAATCGAGAATGAGTTGCACCTAAAATATGAAGTGTTTAAGTATACAGCTTCCTTTTCTATTTCAAAGGGATTCGATCTCACGATAGTTTAATTTGGGGTAATATTTTTTTGGGATAGAATATTCGATTCGTAACTGAATCGGAGGACAAAGATATTTTTTCTTTTGGTTCCGCATTTTCAAAGATTTCCAGAGAGCAGACACCCTTAATGTCATGTATGGGTGCGAGCCCATTAACGAGTTAGTATAGAAGCCAGCCAATAGTTAGTTCAGTCTTTTTGATTCTCTTAGTTACAGACCTCTTCTCTTAGTTTCTACATACGTCAACCTTCTACGTGCGATAAAGTATCTGTCTGAGTGTAGACACTCACACACACTCACCTTGGCAAGTATCGGACATAACACTTGCTTGAGACTATCAGTAAGTTTTGGATAGTTCCAGTGATTTTCCGGAATTATTTAGAAACTCATACACAGAGGAATCTCTATTTAACGACATACATCGTGCAGACGTTTACTGAAGTTTACCAAAGAGATGTGGGGGCGTAAATAAAATCGGGTAAAATACACTCCTACAGGTCTGATTTTGAATAGACTAGGAATAGAAAGAGAGATTCCCCTTTTAATTTATTTACTTGATTAGTATCAGTAGCACATGTCTGATTCATATAAAGGGTTTTGTCAGGATTCGCATTCAATGCTTCGAATTTTTCCTCGATAAATTTTACTTGTTCTTCGTATAAGTCAGAACCTTAAATTGATCATTTAGATTGATTTCAAAGAAAGAATTGAGTTGTTATATGAATGGGTGTACAACAGGCGACACAAAATATATATTTTTGCTTTTTAATTGAGATAAAAGCATCAATAATTTAAAGAAAATTTGACCTGACCCCTGAAGGTGGCTTTTAATATTTTTGGAAGTCAAGCAACGCTTAGACTAATTATAGTAAGAGTGAAGCATAAGTCCCGCGCGAAGCGCGGGGTTTCGCACAAGCGCCTCGCCGACGCTCCATAGGTTTATGTTGACCATTTTGAACCTGATTATCTTAGCTCAGAATCAAGTTATCGAGCTGATTTTGGTTTCATTCGACTCAGCTCGATGAGCTGAGTCGAATGAACTATTATTTGCATTTTCGAATTTTTCACCCCAAAATGAGCTTACTCCCCCCTTCTATTTTTCAAACTTCAGGGGTCTGTATCTCGGTCCCTGATTGTCGGATCGACTTCTCTCTTCTCTCTGCCCGCGATCGACTCAGCTTGGCGAGCTCTTTCGAATGACACCTCATTTGTCCAAATCGGTCCAGCCAAAAAACCCTCTATAAGTCACAACATTCCTGCTTAAAGGTTCAGTGTCATAAATTCATACGGCTCCTTAATCATCGGGGTTTGATGGTAGAACAGTTGGTCTTATCATATTCTGTGATGGTTCTATTTCTTCTTCTATCCAAAGAATTTTCCACATTTAAGAAGCTTATGAAAGCTTTCGAATAATAGAAGATTCAATATGCCTGGATTAAGCAGAAAAAGTAACAACCAATTAAAGTCGACTGTCCTGTTCCGTATTAGCCGAGAAGCTCGGCTCACAAAAATAAAAGGAGTCGTTTTAAATAGAGACTAGCTTAGACTAAGACTATAAGTTTGTTTTATGAATTCAATAATATAAAATCTGATATCTTTAAAAATATATCGTTAATACAAGGCGAAAATTAGATTAAGACCGCCTATCTATTTTAATCCAGAAAATTAGCGAGAGAAAAAAAAAGTAGAGCTTCACAGTGCCTTGTTGTGGAGTTAATGTTATTAGCAGTATAGACTCCTAGAGGGTTCCTAGAGGGAATGAATACAAATTTAACGAGAGCTGTCCTTAGTGAGTTTAATTTTGCTAAGTTTAGTATTGTTATGCAGTAAAAATCTAATTATATAATGATCATAAAAAATTATAGTCAGTATAAGATGTATTTTTGAGTAATTAAGTTCAGGATTTCTAATAAATTCTTTAGGGAACATGAATGAATCTTTAAGGGGCCACCTATTTTTGGTCCCTAAAGTAGGGACCCCACCTACTTAATCAAAAACAAACATTTTTTGAATATTTTAAAATGTATTAATTAATTTACAAATTTGGCAACAAAAGTTAATTTAGTTCTCTGCAAGTGATTTTCGTTTTGACTGATTTTTAATTTTTGTAAGCCGAGCAATGCTTAGGCTAAATTATTCAATATTAGTGAATCTGTATATGTTAAAAATCCAAGGATGCTAACGATTGAGATAATATTTAGTCCGATCCATAAATATAGATACGATGTTAATGCTGTGGAATTATACTTTGTTAGTACGTAGTCATAGAAGTCTCGTGCATAACACAATCCTTTTAAAGTTTTTAATAGAGACCAGACCGATACGATATATCGATGGAAAATATCGATATATCGATGTCGATTCTATCGATAAACGATACCGATATTATCGATCGATAAAATTTTCCCCGTCGTTGGTACAACTTCCCCCGTCGGGTCCTTTCAATATATCTTAGTCGCTTTTGTCCAGTTGTTGTTTATTTTTGGATGACTGTTTAACAAGTCAAAAATCTTGTCTAATTAGGCTTCTGTTTATCTCCACTTACGATACAAGAGCCACAGTATGAACATAGCGATTTTGGCTCGTGTCCAAATTACACGTTCAATAAACCTTTATACGTACAATGAAAAGTTAATAAGTCCAACCAAATCTTTATGCGTTCAATCCTAGGCAATAAGTACCCGGTTAAGCGTTTATGGCCAATGATCCAGCATTAAGCATGTGAACAATAAATCTGGATAAGTAGTGATCTTTATTACTATAGTTTATGTCACTAAAGTGAATCTAACTTATTTAGATGTGGCCTTATACTGAAGCATTCCAATGTTAAGTATGTGTATCACTTCTACTTAAGATAGATTCACTTTGATAGGTCTACTCATCAAGAGTTGTGTTACAAATTTGCAAAACAAGGTTTTTAAAATAAGGTATCTTTATACTCAGACGAGGACATCGAAACGAGAAACCTTTCATCATTTTATTTCATTCTATCAAAGTTATCCCGGTTGAATAAAAAAGTCGGTAGGCATTCATGGTCAGGGTTAGCAGAAGATAAAGAGGTCCAAAGGAAGAGTCAAGTTACTGGCAGGACCTCTATTATTTACAGGCCCCTATGGATTTGTTAACGGGGAATATCGTTTGTTTTTAGTTGGAATATCCAACTTCCAAAAATAACGACCTACGAAGAAGTAAATTGAAAGCCAAAACACTTCTTTGTTTCCAAAGCATTTTACAAAGTTTAACTTAATTAACATATGTTATGTAACATTAGAAAATACAGTAACTGGTTACTTTTTATTTTATTATTATTTATCCACTTTTTATTTATCCACTCATTTTACAGCCTAAAGAATTCTCATTCATGACTTATAAGGCAATTTTCCGCTGACGGAATTGAACTTTAAGATCAACCTTTCTACTTGCTCACATAAAAATCGCTCTCAGTGTTAGCAAGTTATAAGTTGCTTTATTCACTCTTTAATTTCCGAATATCTGTCAATTTTCGGGTCCAGAATCCTGATCCTCCTCCCCTAGTCTATATTAGCTGAATAATTTCAGCTTCTTTGCTTCTCTGGGCAATTTTCTCCTGAATTTAAATTAGTTCTTACCTCTAACTTTATAAATTAATAAATACCTTTAAAATTCTGACCTACACAGTGTATGTTAAATTATAAATGGATAATTACGACTTTATACAATGACTTCAGCTATGTCGTCGAAACTATCCCTCTCTTTTCGCTCCGCTGGCTTAAATTTTGTGAATTTCTGAAGGACAAGAGGAACACCCAAGTTCCGGAAGGCCAGATCCTTCCCTTGAAATATCCGACTATCCCTAAAATCCACCCAAGTCCATTCACATCCTCCAATATACACATGAGTCTTTGGTTTCAGCGCCTGCAGGCGAAAATTTTGGGAAATTTGGAAGATCCTTAAGCCAAAAATCTACCTTAGTGCGCCACAGATAGAGGCATAAAAATACTCGGTTTACGCCAAGTCTGCCGAGTATTAAGTTACCGAGTACCGGTAACGCCGAGTATTAAGACCCCGAGTAACGAGTCCGAGTAAAACAGCAAAAAACCCGAGCGAATGACAAGAGTATACTTGTACTCGTTCGGACTCGGACGTACTCTAGTTTAATATTCCTTTTTAGTATGATAATTACGATATTTTTAAGCAAGTCTAGAGTCGATAAAGTGGTTTTTAAAGGGATATCAAGGGATTCAAGAGGATAATGAGGGATATAGTGAAATAAAAAAATTTGGCGAAGATATCATGTGATTAAAATAAAATAATTATGGTGTGATATTTAGTAAAGATGTCCGAAACCGAAAATATTTCAAGATCAATAATTAACCCCAAGACTTGAGACTAAGACTTGACTTGGAGACTCTAATAATTAACAGTTATTATTATCGTATGATCTTGAGTAATTAGGAAGGATTGAGGGAGATGTGAATGGTTTTGGAGGGATAATTTCATTATTTATGTACCCAGATTAATATTCCTTTTTAGTATGGCCAAGACTGCTATTTTAGAAGTAGAAGTCAATTTAGATGTCGAAAGTAACCCCCCTCAAAACCCTCAAAACTATGAAATCCAGATCCATATATCCCGACAAATCACCCAACATCCTCCTAAAACTCTCGATAACCAAACAAATCCCAATGTCCTTCCAAAAGTCTTCTGATCCCGCTATATCTCACCCAAATTTCACGATTTGATAACGAATTAGGACTAAACTGTGCAGTAAATTTTTATTGTATTGCACCGAGCTAAATCAAAATTTGACTCTTTAGCTCCGAGACAAAAAACTTTTGAATCTTATGTGATACGTAAAGGAAAATTCACTAATAAATTCTAAAATATCGAATTTTCCAAAAAAAAGTGACTCTCGCTATAATCCAGTTAATCCTAAAATTATTTTTATATATGAACCTGATCGGATCCGATTATTCGAGAATCTCGGTATCGGTCTCGTCTTTCCAACTCGTCTTTCCAAGCGAAGAATGGTAAATTTGGCAATAGCTTAGCTCAGCTTTTCTTTTCTTATTAAAATGTCTAGTCTTTAATGTCTATGGTGATGAATATTATCTACCGCGTGCTGAAACAACATAAATAGAGGTTATTGACTAGGGAAAGAAATAGTCTCTTAGGTTCCTTGAGGACGAGAAGATAAAAACGATAAAAATATCGACCTATCATTTCAGTTTCTATTATATTGAGTAGAAATTTAGCATATTTACAGACATATCAGGATTTCGGCTTTAGATAACTATGTTATGATTTAAAGGAAATGCAGTAATTTTAAAATTAGCCTGAGTAAAATCGGATTCCAAAAAATATAAATTCAAAAAAAGATGATAAATACATTATTCGACAAATTAATAAACACTATTATTAAAAATTATATAATTAATTTCATACTTTCAAATGTTATATTATCAGTTGATTCTTAATTTCAGACTAGTGAATATTTTTACTATAAATAGGGATCGGATTTGTATTGACAAAATTACAATTTCAACTTTTTTTGGGTTATGCTAGTGAATAAATAATTTATTTCAATATAAAGCTAATTTTTGCCATTCTTTGTCAATATTTTGCCATTTTATTTCAATATAAATCCTATCCCTACTTATAAATACCTTCAACTTCAAAATTAATCCGTTTTTAATTTCTATAAAAACAACAAATCTACAATAAATTACCTGTTTAAGATCTTCACTTATAGAATTTATTTTTACTTCCTTTTCATTAATAATTTCTTCCAAATTCCCAATTTTGTTTTTATTTTCAATCTCCAATTTTTGATATTTTTCTTTATTTTTTTGTTTAATGTTCTTAATATTAGCCTCGTTTTCTGTCTTTATCTGTTTAATTTCATTTTGAATTTCTACCAAATGTTCATAATGATCAGCTTTCATATCACTCATTTGCTAAATTTAAAATAAAAATATTTGAAAATTGGTCTCATGATTAAAAAAGGTCAAGGATTAATCTAAATAAGGCAATCTTTATAGGAAAGACGTCATTTTTAAATTTGTTTCTTGATGTTTTCAGTCATTAAATATTTCTAATCTATTCTTAAGAGTTGACCCGCTGAATGTGTGTTTGCTGGTTTGATTAAATTCTTCGGTTAACCGCAAAACCGAACCAAAAACGACTTAAAATTACCTCTGAAATTATATTTACCTTCAATTGTTAAAAGTGAAGAATTTTATAGGGTGTAACATTTTATTTGCCTGACAAATATTAAACCTTGGCCGTTCTTTAATCATTATGAGGAGAAACATTTGCGGACGATGGGGGGATATAATGCGATAGTACCGCTAATAGTACCAATATCACCAATGTATCACCCCAATATTCCAGGTGCGTGCAGCCCTATATTTAACTCAAAATCCTGTCTTAATTAGGTTATAAATTTTTAAAAAATATTTTAAATATTATTCTAAACAAATTTGTTTAACCTCAAATTTCTCTATACGTTGTAACAAAGATTTAATTATATTTTTTGATAAATAACAAGAACCACATGAAGTACCACAATCAAAAGATGTTTCAAAAATTTTATCCTTAATATTTAAACTTTCTTCTGCTTCTTTATCTACAACAATCGAAGAATTTGACTCTTCTTCAATTTTATTTGAATTATTAATATTATCAGAACTGTTAGTACAAAACGACCATTCTTCTAATTGTTTTTTCATTTTTAAAAAAATTTTCTGGAAAATTTAAAAATAAAAAAAAGAAAAATTGGAAAATTTAACTTTTCCATTAAATTAAATGTAAAAGTTTTAAATGAAGTTTATGAGTGAAGGTTAATCTGTCTAACCCTCTCACTAGTAAATAAAGTTTGACTTGTCCACTCATTACACTTATCAATAAAAACCCCTTAGCTTGGAAGAAACCTTTCCCAATGATATATAATAAAATTTAAAAGAATTCAGTGTTGATCATATGGTTTCGATACATTGGGTAATCGATACTTTGGTTGTCCTCATAATGATTAAAGAACGGCCAAGGTTTAATATTTGTCAGGCAAATAAAATGTTACACCCTATAAAATTCTTCACTTTTAACAATTGAAGGTAAATATAATTTCAGAGGTAATTTTAAGTCGTTTTTGGTTCGGTTTTGCGGTTAACCGAAGAATTTAATCAAACCAGCAAACACACATTCAGCGGGTCAACTCTTAAGAATAGATTAGAAATATTTAATGACTGAAAACATCAAGAAACAAATTTAAAAATGACGTCTTTCCTATAAAGATTGCCTTATTTAGATTAATCCTTGACCTTTTTTAATCATGAGACCAATTTTCAAATATTTTTATTTTAAATTTAGCAAATGAGTGATATGAAAGCTGATCATTATGAACATTTGGTAGAAATTCAAAATGAAATTAAACAGATAAAGACAGAAAACGAGGCTAATATTAAGAACATTAAACAAAAAAATAAAGAAAAATATCAAAAATTGGAGATTGAAAATAAAAACAAAATTGGGAATTTGGAAGAAATTATTAATGAAAAGGAAGTAAAAATAAATTCTATAAGTGAAGATCTTAAACAGGTAATTTATTGTAGATTTGTTGTTTTTATAGAAATTAAAAACGGATTAATTTTGAAGTTGAAGGTATTTATAAGTAGGGATAGGATTTATATTGAAATAAAATGGCAAAATATTGACAAAGAATGGCAAAAATTAGCTTTATATTGAAATAAATTATTTATTCACTAGCATAACCCAAAAAAAGTTGAAATTGTAATTTTGTCAATACAAATCCGATCCCTATTTATAGTAAAAATATTCACTAGTCTGAAATTAAGAATCAACTGATAATATACATATAAGTATATTTTTGGGATTTATTCCTGACCAGTCTGACAAATTATTTACCTATTTTTTATATACATATATTTAGTGTATGAATAAATTGGAAGTGGATAATGATCAAAAAATTAAACTTTTCCAAAAAGAAATAACCAACAAACTAGAACAACAATATAAAGAAAATTGTCAATCTTTGGAATTAAAAATACAAAAAATAGAGGAAGAAAATAAAGACAAAATTACAAATTTGGAAAAAATAATTGAACAAAAAGATGAAAAAATAAATTTGTTGGAAGGTGAAATCAAAAAGGTAAATTTAAATGTTCTAGTTAGTTAGTTCTACATAGTCTGTATTTTGCCCGTGTTTTGATCGTTCGGCGATTCGGTAACGCCTTGTTTTGCTATGGTTGTTATTTTGGTCGGTCCGTGATTTGGAATTCCTTGAGTTACCCCTTACCCTTGAAAGTATTATTTGCTTGCATTGAGGCATTCTCCTTTCCATTAATCCTTTTCTTTATCATTCCCATCTGATTATGCCACAAGCAAATATAATGGAATTGAAACGAAAGAAAATGCTGACCATTACATCGTATTAAGGAATGAAAAAAACGATTCCCAACCTATAACAGATAGAGCCCTAAATTTTTGTAGCGTACTAATTTGGAAAAATTTTTCGGTAATTCTTCGGTTTTCGCCCCCCCCTTCTTTTCTGACCATTTTTACATCTTTCCTTCCCTTTCTCCCTTATTTTTCAAAAGTAACTAGCCGAGCATGTCGATTAACATCAAAATAACAAAGATTTGACCGAGAAACAGACCCCTAAATATTGAAAAACCATAGGGGCGAAAACCCATAAGGACGAAAATTTATACAAATGATAGCTCATTCGAAAGAGCTCGTCGAGCTGAGTCGAATGACACCAAAATCAACGAAATCTGATATGATTTTATCAGATTTCTTTGATATGATTGAAATCTGATATGATTTATGACATGAAGTAGACCTATCGGAGTCGGCGACTTTGTCAAATCTTGTCAAATCACGTTGATTTTGTTGTCATTCGACGCAGCTCGACGAGCTCTTTCGAATGAGTTATCATTTGCATGAACTTTTTTTTATTCCAAGAAATCGCCCCTATGGTTTTTCAATTTTTAGGGGTCTGTATCTCGGTCAAATCAAGTCGGATTTTTATGATTTTGATGTTAATCGACATGCTCGGCTAGTTACTTTTGAAAAATAAGGGAGAAAGGGAAGGAAAGATGTAAAAATGGTCAGAAAAGAAGGGGGGCGAAAACCGAAGAATTACCAATTTTTCCACCATGTACTTACAAATTAAACTTTTTGTACTCGATTTATCATTTTTTTGATTACAGCCCTGATCTTAGGGAGCCGTGTCAAATAAACTATCATTCGTTGATTTTCATCCGATAAAGGAATTAAAAATAATTTTAATTATTTTTAAATTAAAGGCAAATGAAATAAACAATGAACTAATAAATAAAAAAATAGACAAAATAACGAATGAACAAAAGAATTTAATTAATTTTGTTTTTGCTCCGGTAGTTTATTTAATTTTAGATTTAAATAAATAATTTAGAAATATATACAAATTAAAAATAAATGGAAGTATATTGATAATTAGAGGCCGGATTTTTATTGAAATAAAATCGCGAAATATGGCCATAAAATAGTGAAATAAATGGGCAAAATATTGACAAAAAATGCCAAAAATTAGTGAAATATTGAAATAAATTATGATTTATTTACTAACATAAAATAATAAAAACGTCGAAATTTAACAAAAAAATTTAATCACGCTTTTCGCAATTGCATATTAAATACATTTCCAAATTTTCTGGAGTAAATGTTGTCCTTTTATCGGTCAAAATGTTTTTATAAATGGAAAAAGAACGCTCAACGTCACAGGATTGCAAATGAGCAAACTTCATTGATTCAATAATACTTGGGGGCATGTCGATATTTGCTTCTTCGCCATTTAAAACTTTGGCAATTTCAATAATCTTGCCAAGGCCAGAGTTCTTTTCGAGAACGTTGTTAAATTTTTTGCGAATTTTTTCACCAATTTCACCAGTTGCCGCGCCGTCCACTTCTGAAAAACAACTTCTAATCTCTTCAGCCACTCTGTGAAGCGCGTGACATTTTGAGATTGACGAAATGAGGATGGGGCATTCTGTGGGCTTTGCTCAATGTGCCATTTTGGGGGATTTTGTTCATTGGGACATTTTGAGGGTGGGACGAAACCAAGCGCAGCCAATAATTAGTGGGAGGCAACGGCACTGTAGTGAATAATAGGCCATAATATCCCCTTTTCAGCGCCGCAGGCGAAAATTTTGAGAATTCTGGTTGTCAAGAGGCTAAATTCCTTCACTTTTTTCCTAAAAGTTATGAAAAATTCCAAAATTTTGGTAAAAATATGCAGAAATATTGAAATAATTTGCAAAAAGTACAAAATATTGAAATAACGGGAAAATTGGCAAAATATTGAAATATATTGAAATACAACTTTGTTAAAAATCATAATATCAAAAAACTAATGGCATATTTGGGCTTCTTTCGACAAGAGGTGTTTGCAAAAAAAACATTTATATCAATGAAAATCCGGCCTCTATTAATTAAAGACATTTAAAAAAAAACGCTTTTCGCATTTCGCGGATTTTCGCCTATTTTGGACTTTCGCATTTCGCTTTTCGCGTGTCGCTTTTTTTTAATGACTTTCGCTTTTCGCGTTTCGCTTTTTGCGAGAAATGCGAAAGTTTTATACACCCCTAATGACAGGTGAAAGATGATAAGGTTGGAGAAAAAATGAGCCCGAATAAACAGAAAAGAGAAGAAATCTGGCTTCTTAGCCTTACAAAATTCTCAAAATTTTCGCCTGCGGCGCAGTAAAAAGAAGAATCGGATGGTCGAAGGACGGTGGCTTTACAGGGATTCAGGTAGGCTTCGAGGATATAGGGGGTTTTGAGGTATATCTATCTGGGAGATCAAGTTATTTGGGAGGTTATCAATCATGGGATTTAATAGGGATTTCTATTTAGTTAGTTTTTATCTACCTTAATTCCTGTAAATCCATTCGATAACTTTGCCAGATCCCTTTAATCTCTTTATATCCCTTTAATTAACTGCTATTATTTTAATCTATTTAAATACACCATAATCATTGCAAATTTAACGATATCCCTCTTAATCCCCCTACTCCGAAAAATTTGGCTACTTGGTCAAATTTTTAACTGACCCGACCCGAAACCCGACCCGAGACCTGATTTGGACGTTTAAGCATCAGGCCTATTTGGGAAAAAACAGGCATTTGCCTAAAATCCCGTCTCTACTCATAATCTCTAGATTACTGAGAAATCTATCGGAGCAGGAGGTATACCCAATTTTAATTTTGACGGTTAAGTAGTTGTCTTTAAAAGTACGTGAATTTGAAGCCAGATAGCATAAGCATTAAAGGGTTAAATAGAATTATTTGAAGCGTATTTGCGCGATTAATTGACTACTAGGATACATTGAAAAACGAATTGACCAAGTCGTCTAATCAAACAAATACGGTATATTAAATGCCTGTTAATTCCAATTTTATAAACTTATTTGTTCAATAGTAATTTTTGTATTAATTTAAAATTAAGAGATATATTAGTAGAAATCGCCTTTAAGCCCTCTTCTTGTTCTCGGATATTTTTGTAAGCCAAGCTATGCTTAGGCTAAAATGCAAGTCTATTTCTTAAAGTAAAACGTATCTGGGCTATAGCTATTTCTCTCCTTTAGCTAGTTCAGAAGGTTAATCGGGGGCTGAAAGCAAACTGATCCATTACACCAAGCCTTTTACATTGTCCTGGATATTATTGATATATGTTTACATTAACATTAGCAAAGTTTTTCCTGAGTAAAAACAACCAAACCAATTCAGAAAATAGTAGAAGATTGAAAAGTAATTAATAGGACCTAAGATAGACAAAACTCTATGAGCAATGAGTTTGAGTATAAATGGTTGCTCATTGAGCTGGTGAAGCTTATGGCAACTCTAATTTGCACAATATTGTATTACTCAAAAACCAAGCCTACATATAGGTGTAGAATACCAAACTAATGTTCATGGTCATCATTGTTCTCTAAATTTTTGGAAGCCAATTCTATTTTGGTTAAATTCTTTGAGATAATATAGGCTGTATTATATTAGATACTTTTCTGACATACTAGTTATCTTAATTTATCATAATCCTTCTAGAGGATTGTCAGGCATTTCTATTTCCCTTCTCAGCTTATAATTTGTCAATAATGATTGACATTCAAAAATACAAAGAATGATGCGCAAAAAATAAACTTGTTTTGATTATCAATTTATTTATTTTTAAATTTCAAATAACGAATATATTAGAGCACAATGAAGTTTAAAAATATATAAAGAAAATTGAAAATATATAATTTTTGTGAAAAATAGACACAAGCTTTGCGAGTAAATTGTTAAAATCAAAAAATTGAGCGGTCCCGCAATATTAATAACTTCTAGAGGATTGTCAGGCATTTCTATTTCCAAGTTTTATCTAGGGTTACTTGCTCTGTTAGGCAATCAGATCAGATAGATAACTAAGAAATTCAGTTAATTATCGGAGCGATATCGTCCACATACTAGTTGTGATTTGTCAATAATGATTGACATCCAAAAATAGATAGAACAATGAGTTGGAAATCAAAGAATTAATTACTCTCCAATTAGAATGTTCATATTTATTTAAATTTGAATTAAAAGTTATTGTGTAAAATTTATAAAAAGTTTATTTTATGAAAATAAGGTTTTAAATAGACCAAACTCCATAAGTAACGAATTAAAAAATATCAAAATTTGTCATATTTAATGTTTTATTTTCTCAATTCCAAGCAACAATAGTGCAAAATTCTGGGGGTTTTGGCATTTCAAGTTTTGACGATTTTGAAGGACTTGGTTGTTTGCGTTCAGCAGGGAGAGTTGAAGTTTTGTCAGTAGACTCAATTTCTTCTGAATCGGATCCAAAACCAAATGATTTACCAAATGATTCAGAAACTTGCTAAAAATAAATTTTGGTACTATTCGATTATCTCCACCATTTTATTTTCTTCTCTTTTTTCAATCTTCAAAAAAGTAGACAACAAAATAAGACATTGCAAATCCGGAAACACCCCCAAACCTATCGTAAGCCAAGCTTACCGCAGAGCTATAACTTCGTTCAGAATTGTCGAATCCAGAATGCCTTGGTATGATTCGACTAGGGCGTTCCAGATTCGACAATTCTGAACGAGGTTAAAGCTTTGCGGTAGGTTTGGCTCGCGGTAAGTTGGCCTGCTCAGATTAACCCATTACAAATAGAATCTACTTCTTGAAGAAGGGAAGATTCGGAAGACCAAAAGTATAATTGTGAGTCCGAATCCGACTTGTATATATTTTATATTAGTTATCGTTCTACAGTAGATTCCCTTGATAGAAAATTGGAAAATATACACATTTTAAATTAAATTAGTTTTTACGTCAAGAAAAGTTAAAATGTACGTCACAGAGTCCATTTTTGTGAAGTTTATTTTTGGAAACTCATCAGTAATGAGTTAATTTGTGAATTAACCGGATTTCTCCACAAATCTGTGATTTTTAGTCGAACTTCCCATAGTTGCCCTTGACGGCTCAAGGCCAATATTTTGGTTGTTGTTACGTCTGGCCTAGCCCAACTTAAAAAATCTTACGCTATTAATTTGCTCATTCAACGCCTTTTGGTACTCCTCCAATTTCTCGTCGAATTCCTCCAACTCTTTTTGCTCACTCTCATTGAGTTTGCGAACAAAGTTGTTTCCAATGTAAAGGCTGTCTCCTTGAACCATACATCCATTGAATACAAATTGAGTTCGAGCCTTTAAATAAAAATAAAAGGTTATCTAATTGTCTCGAACTCTCGTTGTGAGGGGGTGTAGGGGGGAGGTAATTAGATAAATACGAATGGTTTTTGCTTAATATATAATATGATATATTTCACAATTTTAGTAGAGATTATCAAGTATGTATTAACGAAATCAATCACAGTTTTTTTTATTTTTGTAAGTCAAAATTCTAATTTGACTAATCTGCCAAAATTATAAACTAAATTAAGAATGGAATCCTATTACTCTCCTCAATAAAAATTTACTTAATATACATAATTTACTTAATTTAGGAATTTAATAAAGACTCTTCTACACGATAAACTAAATATAGCTCACTTAAAATTTGATTAATTTTTGTAAGTCAGAATTTTAATTTGACTAATCTATTACAAAGAAACTATACGATAATTACTTTAAATAATTACTAATTTTCTTGATAATTTTCTTATTGTGAGATCAAATTCGGCACTATATTTCTCTTGGTATAATTTTAAATTCAAAGAGAGGCATAGTTAAAGTAACCCACCTTCTGGCCACAAAAACTTGGAGACTTGGGAGGTTCGGGAGCCTTTCCCTTTGTCTTGCCCTCTTCTTCCCCTACGAATGGAGCATTCCAATTATCCTCAAAATATTTTTTAGATTTATTGCGGTATTCGGCAACATCATTTTTGTATTGCTCTAATTCTTGAACTTCATCAGGGTTCAAATCTTTTGTGAATATGCCGTTTATATAGAGCTTGTTGTCCTAAAAAATGTTTACCATTTGAAGATTTTTAAACACTAGCTTAAATTAAATGTTCATTGGGCTTTCTGTTAGTATGTATATACGTTTAATAATTAGTCAAATCTATTAACTTCCAAAAATACAACAAGGAAGATGATTCAAATAATTGATATAATCAAAATATTTGATATATAAATTTAATAATTTTTTAAATAAACGTAAATAAACAATTTTTTTAAACGAGGCAAAAAATAAAAAAATATTTCTGGAAAATTCTAAAATGAGTAAGTGATGCACACAGCTGTTCAAATAAAATATAATCGACAACAAGAAAGGAAATGCCAAATTATTAAAATAAATTTGAAAATGATTGAGAGAGGATTTATTAGAAGTCGATGGATGCCAGGGCCTCAATAAACCTACTAGAAGCTTTCAAAAATTTTTTTAGGTTGTCAAAAATGAAATGACTCTTCTAATACAACATTTGTATTAATGTAAAATATTTAATAATTCAAAACCATACAGGTAAATGTCAAACATAGATGAAGAGTTTATCCTCATCTGCGTAGCCGAGCATTATTTTTTGGAAGTCAAATTTCTACTTTGACTAACTTTTGATTTTAATTATGTTATGCCAGAGTTGCTTCTAAATTTCGATGTTTTATTCCTTTCGATTTCGATATTTTTGGATTTTTTATTTTCGAAGATTTTTTAGTTTCGAAACATCTCTGGTATATAAATGCTCAAATAACCCTGAAACTTATATTTCAACTCCTTGCTGGGATAAATTGATCCAATATAGGTCATTTTTGTTGGATAATTTTAGACTTTGTAGCAGTGGACTGTGACGCTTAATAAAATGCCCCCTCCGAAGCAGGGGACGGTCACATGTAGGACACTCCAAAATTTTGCCCACGTCCAGGGGCCTATTTCAATTGTCCGCAGATTCTGCATTCTGTGCACAGAACACAGATTCTGTGGAAATTCTGTTTCAATTAAATTCTGTGTGCACAGAATCTGTGGTGCCCGCAGATTCTGCGGAAACATCCACTGATTCTGTGGAAACATTCCGCAGATTCTGTGGATGAAAATTTCTGTGGAAAATATAAAAATCTGTGGATTTTTTCCACTGATCCACAGAATTTCTATTTCAATTATTTTTCTGTGGTTCTGTGTATTTTTCTTGCTATATTCAAATTTTTTATTTCCGCGTTTTTGAAAATAATAGTTTTATTGAAGCGAAATATGGTTTGGACGGTTCGGTACTACCTCAGTATTACTAGTATCTGATTTTTTGAAGAAAAACTAAAAAAATTTTTTTAAATTAAACTGAAAAATATTGTAAGAATTTAAAAATTTTCCCTCCAATCACATGACATCCCTTTAAATTCTTTGATATCTTCCACTGATATACCGTTCATTTTCTTGATCATCCGATATCCTTTAAATCCCAGATTAGATTATTGTTCAAAAGCAGGGTTCGGATAGGAAAAATTGAAATACGTGGTCCGACACCGGGGGAGGCTTTTCCCAACTATAATAGTTGACCCATTAGCGAGAAATGTTTTTCCACTATTGGAAATGTTATTAAAACAACGGTCAAAAGTTCAAACAAGCGGAGGTTGTTCCATCTACGGGGTATGTTATTCAACAGAGGAATTTCGCCGATAAGTTGGGAGTGTACCCAATATAATTGCTCCCTCTATATCCTATCTAATTAGAATAACAGAGAAATCTCAACAGATTTTAGGGAATATGGTGAATTGGGTGGATTAAGGAGGAAATCTATCATTAAAGAGGAGGAGAGATTATGAGATATCAATGAGAGATCATGAAGATATCCCAGGTATACCAGGCAGATATCCTCTATAGATCCCGAGGAAATATCTCCTTATTAGGAGATATTCTTGATGATTAGAACATCATACACTCCGTTTCATAATTATAACACCACCTAACATTTTGGTGTTACTCATATTTACAATGGGACAATCGAGACGAATTTTTCCCGAGTATTAGGTATTACATAAATACAATGATGGAGAGAGTTTCATAGGTTTTCTCTGCAGTCAAATTTTTTTATGAATTTTTTTCGAAAAATTAGGTGTTTCATAATTATAACACCCCTTTAGGTTTTCATACTAGGAACATAAGAAAAATTCTACAAAAATTCCTATGAACATCTCTATTGATATAGAGTGGAAAAGCAAAAAGAACAAAGTCAATAACTAATTTCTTCATTGAGATCTCAAACCCCCAAAATCAACGGAAAACCGGGTTACAGTACTTAAAAAATATTTTAACCCCTTTAGGGGTTGAATAAAAATTTTTTTCAGGCCCTCCAGAAAGCCCACAAAATTTGCTACAAAATACACTTGGTCCCATCCTTGAGAAAAATCTTAACATTGAGGAGCCATTGGTTAAAGGAGCAGATAAATAAATTCACTCAAATTACCCTACAAATTGTCATTATTTCAAACTTTTAAATTTAATCGATGAGTTCTCAATTGTATGATTTTTCTCAAGGATGGGACCAAGTGTATTTTGTAGCAAATTTTGTGGGCTTTCTGGAGGACCTGAAAAAATTTTTATTCAACCCCTAAAGGGGTTAAAATATTTTTTAAAGTACTGTAACCCGGTTTTCCGTTGATTTTGGGGGTTTGAGATCTCAATGAAGAAATTAGTTATTGACTTTGTTCTTTTTGCTTTTCCACTCTATATCAATAGAGATGTTCATAGGAATTTTTGTAGAATTTTTCTTATGTTCCTAGTATGAAAACCTAAAGGGGTGTTATAATTATGAAACACCTAATTTTTCGAAAAAAATTCATAAAAAAATTTGACTGCAGAGAAAACCTATGAAACTCTCTCCATCATTGTATTTATGTAATACCTAATACTCGGGAAAAATTCGTCTCGATTGTCCCATTGTAAATATGAGTAACACCAAAATGTTAGGTGGTGTTATAATTATGAAACGGAGTGTAGCTCTAAATTTCATAATCTCTCACTTTTTTTTCATTTTTATTAACTTGTGTAAACGAAAAATGCTAAAAAAAGATGTACCTTATTCAAAGTAAATTTTCACCACTAATTTTGTAAGATAAAATTATAATTTTTATATCAAAAGATAGAGAATGATTCAAACTTTAATAATCTTTAAAAATTTTAAAATTTGGTTAAGCCTAAGCCTAGATAAAAATTTTTAAAGTTTTTCCACAGAAGGTTGCAGAAAAAATATTAGGGTGGATTTTTTAATGAATTCTGTGTATTTTCCGCAGAACACAGAAATAATTGAAACAGAGATCCACAGAATCGTCGAAAAAAGCCACAGATCTGTGGATTTTTTTCTGTGCACAGAAAAATAATTGAAATAGAATTCTGTGGTTTTTGCATGTTTTTGGCTGTTTTGCAGAATCTGTGGATGTTTCCACAGAATCTGTGCATGTTTCCGCAGAATCTGCGGACTCCTTTTTCCGCAGAATCTGTGGAATAATTGAAACAGAATTTCTGTGGTTCTGTGGTCTGTGCACAGACCACAGACCGCAGAATCTGTGGACAATTGAAATAGGGCCCAGAACCAGGTATCCTACTTCATTTGAGTTAGTACCTTTTAGTAACACTTTTTACAAGTAGGCAATGCCTTACTGCCTCGGGATCTACAAGAAAAGCTAGACCTGAATGCTTCCCCTTCCGTGGTTTCTCCTTGTCAGTTCTATACAGAGACTACACTAAAGCAGCTAACAACTGCTGCCAGGCATCGAACCTGAATCTCCCGTTGAGTGCATGTTTAAAACTAATGGTAGTACAGAATTTATTTGATTTGTTCGCAAGAACCACCGCATTAATGTCCTATTCATTCACCAAACCCACTTATTTACAAGATAACTATAGGCATGAGTCAAAGAGCATCTTCGAGTTGGACAGTCAACTGGCCTGAAATGTAGAGATTATTGCCTAAGCGTTGTTAGGCATCCAAAAAATAACCACCCTAGATATCTTAGAACCGCATCTACAGTGTAAACTAAAGTTATTTCTATAAATAATTATTTCAATTAATGTATACCTTTCAAATATCACGTCAATTTAGTTTCTAAGAGGAGAATCCTCAGATCTATTAATTAGTCATGCTTATTTGACCAGATAAAAGCAGATTGGCAATAAAACACGCTTTGAAGATTTTTGAACAGGCTAGCATACATTGTAGTAGTTAATTGCGATGACATTTAGTAGGTATCTCCTACTTACAAAAATACTCAAGCCTCTTAACCGAATGAAACCAAGTGCTAAAATTAATTTAACCTTTTTAAGCTGTAAAATTGAAATAATATATACGTTCTGTTATGTCTTAAACTTCTGTCTCTGTGATAAAGAATAACGAGACAGGACAGTGACTAACAAACTGTGCTTTATCTACAAGAATATATAATATAGTGATGACAATAGAAAGCGCCGAATATGTTGTTTGAGACGATTAGCCGACTTTTGCGGCGCGTACACTTGCGGCCCAGACATTTGCGACCCAGACACTTGCGGCTCGCCCCTATTTTGACACTTGTGTCCCGACACTTGCGGCTAAGAAATTTTCGGCGCAGACATTTGCGGCTATCAACTTGAGGCCCAGACACTTACGGCCCAGACTATTGCGGTTTTGACATTTGAGGCTTCCACCTATTGTGACACTTGCGGCCCGACATTTGCGGTTTTGACTTTTGCGGCCCCGACATTTGCGGCCATGATTAAAAAATTAAGTAAATTTTTTAATGAAAATGTAATTTTAGGTAATTTTTTGGCTAAACTGCACTTTAGTAAAGTAATTTAAAAATTGATGATTTATATGTCATTCGAAAGAGCTCGGCGAGCTGAGTCGAATGCACCAAAATTTTTCCGCGGAAAAAATTCTGAGCCGAGTTACAGACCCCTAAAAATTCAAAAAACCATAGGGGGGACCAAGCACTTTTTTGGGGTAAAAAATTCGAATATGCAAATGATAGGTCATTCGAAAGAGCTCGTCGAGCTGAGTCGAATGACACCGAAATCAACGAAATCTGACTTGATTTGACAAAGTTATGACCGTTTGTTTTTACCCCTTCCACAAGGTTTTCGCGGAAAAAAGTTTTTGCCGCTGCGGAGTAAGCCGGGCATGTCGAGCGGAACGACGGCCGCCGCTTCGCTACGGTCGCCGCGAGCGAAGCGAGCACGACCGCAGCGAAGCACGGCCATCGTGTAGCGAAGACCATGCCCGGCCTACCCTCCGTAGCAGCACAAAAACAGTTTTTCCAGCGAAGATTCTGTTGGTCATAATTCTGTTCAGAATAATCCAATCGAGCTGATTTTGGTGTCATTCGACTCCGCTCGACGAGCTCTTTCGAATGACCTATCATTTGCATATTCGAATTTTTTACCCCAAAAAAGTGCTTGGTCCCCCCTATGGTTTTTGACCATTTAGAGCCCTATATCTCGGCTCAGAATTTTTTCCGCGGAAAAATTTTGGTGTCATTCGACTCAGCTCGCCGAGCTCTTTCGAATGACATATAAAACATCTATTTTTAAATTACTTTACTAAAGTGCAGTTAGGCCAATTTTTTAAAGTAATTTTTTTAATTTTCCCCCTATTTTCGCCAAGCTATCTAATTTTATCATTCGATTTTAGTAATGGGGATTTTATGGATTAATAAATAAAGAAAATAAAAGGATTTGGAGAAGATATCGCGGAATTTAAGTGAATTAAGAGAAAGTAAGAGGATTGGTGGGGAGGGGGGGGGGTTGAGTAGTTAAGATTAGTCCCTCTAAGTCCCATGATATTTCCTTTAATATCAACCTTACATCTCCTTAAAAATTCCTCAAATATACATAGATTTCTTTTAATAATGGCATTTGTTAAAAAATGTCTCAAATTGCATTGAGTGCATCTGACCTCATACATCTATTATGAACAATAATTACCCAGGGTAATTAATACAATGAGTTAAGGATTTGAGAGAAATCTCTCATTATGAATTTGAGAATTGGAATCAGAATCTATTGACCAATATTAATTGAACGATAAATTAGGATTTTTTATTTTAATTTACTTAATTTTTTAATCATGGCCGCAAATGTCGGGGCCGCAAAAGTCAAAACCGCAAATGTCGGGCCGCAAGTGTCACAATAGGTGGAAGCCTCAAATGTCAAAACCGCAATAGTCTGGGCCGTAAGTGTCTGGGCCTCAAGTTGATAGCCGCAAATGTCTGCGCCGAAAATTTCTTAGCCGCAAGTGTCGGGACACAAGTGTCAAAATAGGGGCGAGCCGCAAGTGTCTGGGTCGCAAATGTCTGGGCCGCAAGTGTACGCGCCGCAAAAGTCGCATCACCGAATTTTTAAATAATTAAATAATCACGCGATGTTAAATTTTAGTTTAAAAGATTTATTCAATAAAAGTAGATAAAACACGGAAGTTAAACTTGAAAACAAAATTAAGGGCAATTGTTCCTTACTTTTTGAACTTTTAGGGTATTGTATATACCGTATTTTTCCTAATAGTGCGACCGGTCGGTTTATTTTTCAATCATCCTCTAGGGGGTCGGTTTAATAGAAAGGGTCGGTCTAATAGAGGCAGTCGGTTTATTTTTCAATACTCCTCTAGGGGGTCGGTTTAATAGAAGGGGTCGGTCTAATAGAGACAGTCGCACTATTAGGAAAAATACGGTAATTTAAGAGCCACGCTGAGTAGTTTTCAATATTTTGAATAATATTCAATTATACGAATACTCAGATATTTATAATCGAGAAATAACCTAAAATCAGGTTCCTTGTTCTTCGTTGAATTGTTTTATTTTTTGGATGTCAAATATAAACTTTGACAATTTCTATAGTTAAGCGGAGCTGGTCTATGTAGCTACTTCTTCAGCTACGGCAAAAGGTTACTTAGGTGGCTGGGAACAAACTAATGTGTTATTCATTACACCCAGCCGCCTCCTTCATAGCCTTTGGCATTAGGCCCTTTATAGCCTTAGCCTTTGGCCTTATATAAGGCGTTTATAATATCCTTTATAGCCTAGGCATTTAAGACGTTTAGGCGGAGGGTAAACTACCTAGGAGGATAAAAGAGAAAGCATTGCAATATGGTGGTCGCAGGATCGAATCCGGTCCAGTGGCTAAAATTTTGCTAAACTCTTTTTTTTTAATTCGGAGTAACCGAAAAAAGCAGTTAATAACCGGTAGTGATCAACCCTATTATTAACCTACTTCTAATATATCCTAAAATATTTTTAAAAAATTACCATATTCATTTCGAATTCCCATTTGCTAATGACGCCATCATGCTCAATGTCCATTTACAAATTTGAAAAATAATGAAAATTTAAAGGGCTCTTTTTTCTTTGACTTTGGAAACCATCTAGTAGGACACGCCCAAAACAACGCGCGGCCATGACGGCGCAAAGCCATAACTTGCTTCAAGATTTTCGAATCTTAACAATTTTAGTATTAAACAATTACTCTCATTGAGATAAAGAGAATGGTACCAAAATTGATAACGGCCAGAAATTTTCCAGCTATTTATGGCTTTGCGTTGTTTTGGGCTGTACCCCCATGTAGTCTATGTCAGACAGCCCCTCTCTAGTTTTCACCCTAATTTTAACAAATCTCCAACCCACCCATTCTTTAATATACTGCAAAGAATATCCCCTCAATTCCGCATCGTCAACCTTTCCATTTCCATCAATATCCAGTTTTTTCAATTTCCCTTCAGTGAAGAAAGAGCGATACTTATTGATAGCCTCTTCGCTGTTCTCGACGACCCAAACAGCTTTCCAAAATTTTGGTCCGTTTACAAATCGTTTTAATTCTTCCATGTCAATTTTGCCGTCATTGTTTTCATCCGCTGCCTAAATTTAATTTTTTATGTTTGAAAATGATTATTTAGTGTGTGAGCTTGTTTAATTACAAAAATTTCTAATCTAAAAAATGCTTAATATTCTATTATTTATTTATTGAAAAGCAAATATCCGAGAATATTCTATTCTATTCGGATTACTTTTTAAATTTGGTGTATTTATTTGCAAGTCAATATGAATTGACTAATTTGATCTTAACAAGGTCTGTTCAGTTTTGCCGTTATTGTTTTCATCCGCTGTCTAAATTTGATTTTTATGACTGAAAATGATTTGTTATTATGCGCGAGCTTTTGCATATAATTTCAAAGTAATTTAGAAAAAAGTGTTTAATATACTTCAGTTTATTTATGTATTACTTTATTTATTCAGTATAGTCCTTTTAGTAAATCAGCTTCTCCGTCGTAATATTTTTGTAAGTCAATGTTCATTGACTAATTTTTTAAAAATACGTCAGTTTAATGATCGAGGTTATATAATTGCGAAGTATATTTCATTTAGAAAGAATACTTAATATCCAATTATTTATTAGTAAAAAATTAAATTTTAGAGATAAATTTATTAAGAGTATGTTGTAATTTGTTGGAACAGTTATATTTTTGGCTGTCAATGTGAATTGGCAATTTTTCGGACTACCGGATTTATTCTAATAGAAACACATCTCTATTTGAACCACACTCCTAATATAACCACATATTACCAGATTCAGGTTAGCGATGTAGTATGAGGGGTTTAAGGTTATTTTTGCGTCTTTAGCGCTATATTGGCCAAATTTACGCAAATTTTGATCAAGACTGAGTCAATAAAGCTCATTTGAGAAGTTACCAGAAGTTGCCAGCTGGATTTAGACCAGGATTATTAAGATGGTGCTAGTTTTGAATGGTCATTCTATTACTGATGTAGATTTAAATTAGGCTGGTTTAGTACGCGCAAACAAGAATCTTGAAAGTTTCACAAAGCCAAGAAAACCAGAATTCATTTCTAGCGACTCAGGTGGAAATGTTATTGAGTTTTCAAATGTTCTGCAGTCAGAAATCCTTTTTTATAAAAAATACAAGAGAATAGGAAAATCCCAAATCCGGACGGTAAACTAAAACGAGGTCGGAGTACTTGGTAACCGAGTTTTGGGTAACCCTTATTATAAAAAATCGACCCAGAACTCGCTGATTACTTGAGGATGCAGATAAATTAACCTACAAATGTCTTTTATAAAATCACCCAAAATTATACAAACTAAAATAGATAGACTTTTAAAAAAGGCGTTCAAATCTAGATCAAAGCTTGCCGTCAAGACTGCCCTGAATCGAGAATTAGGGATTGTTCTAGTTATTATCATAAAAAGAATCAAAACCCAATGAATGGAGGTCTGTCCCATACTCCACGATCCAAAATCCGAATCGCGACTTTCGGCTATCCGAACTGATTGCTGAGACCAGTGCCGCAGGCGAAATTTTAGAGAATTTTGGAAGGCGAAGAACGACAAAATTGATTAAAAATTATAATTATTTTTGGAGTTTTATGACAGAAAAAATTCCTGAAATTTCCAGATTTTTCAAAAAACTTGATTGAAAAACAAAAGCACAGTCTCTATTTGAACCACAGTCTCTAATATAAGCACAAAATTTGAGGGGTTGAAAAATAGAACCACTGTGGTTCTATTAGAATAAATCCGGTATTTCGTTTATTCGATCCTCGTTTATTCGATCCTTTCGTTTATTCGATCCTTTTAATTTAATTTCGTTTATTCGATCCTTTTAATTTAAAATTTTATTTTCTTCTTTCTATTCCTTTCGCGATCGTAGCATGATTGACATAAATATTGTCCAGGTTCTGAATGAATGATGGAACCATTTTTTTGCTTGCTCAATTCCGCAATTATAACAATGACGATCCTCCTTAAATTTTGATAGCAAAGAATATTAAGAATTTTATTCATATTTTAGGTAAATGTCCAGTTGACTCCCTACATGTCCGCAAAGAGAATGCGCACTTTTCTTCCCTTTCTTTGCATTTTTGGCGTTAGGAGAAATGCCCTCTTAAAGAAAAATTCTCCCTCATTTTTCCTTTTCTGTATTTACCCCTTGACTTATGAAAGGAAGGAGAGAAAATAATAAAAATTAATTAAACTACTGTATATATTCGAAAAAGATCGAAAAAAGACCGGGTATCTGGGTTGGTCAGTTAAAAAAGTTAATTCAGCGGCGAAAATTTTCCTTTTTTTCTATTATTTTTCGCCGCACATAGTTAAATTTAGATTTGGAAGCTCCATTAAAGGCTGTTATCCCACTGATCTTTTAAAAATATGTATATTTGAGAATTTTATCCCAAATTTATGTTTTTTGATCATTTATAAAATAAAGATATTTGTTTCAATTTTGTTATTAGTTCATTTCTCTCTCTTTCATGAGGGCATAATATGCAGAAAAGGAAAAATGAGGGAGAATTTTTCTTTAAGCGGGCATTTCTCCTAACGCCAAAAATGCAAGGAAAGGAAAGAAAAGTGCGCATTCTCTTTGCGGACATGTAGGGAGTCAACTGGACATTTACCTATATTTTATACATAGTTTGGCATACAGTATATATTGCGGCGTATTATATATTGCGATATATCTATTAGCGTATACATAAGGGGTGGGCCGAGTCCAAATAGTACGAGACACGAGATACGAGATTCTCAAAAAATACGAGAACGAGATACGAGATCTCTCAAAAATACGAGATTTCACGAGATACGAGACCTCTAATAACACGAGATTTCACGAGATACGAGACACAAGATGCGAGACTCAGCCCACCCCTGGTATACATATTACATAATTCTTGATTTTCGAACTTTTTTTGCATATGCATATTTTAATGCATATTTTGTTTGTGAAAAATAATTCATAAATTGCCGGGTATCATGACAAAATTTAATAAGCAACAGAAGCGAAAGTAGGAAAGAAAGGGAGAACGGAATTTAAATTTATTTATTATACAGTGTGATCAGAACTATAAAACCATTAATTTTTGTGTCTAATATAATCATTTCTAATATGAAAATAAATAATTTTTCAAGTGGCGTTACAATTTCTTATCACCTATTTTTGAGAGAAAACTCGATAAAAGCCAAGAGTCAAAATCTTTTCAAGATAATTCAAGTATACTCTCCAAAAATGTTCTAACCTAGAAAGACTGGAATCTAGAAAACTATTATAAATAAAGGTGTCGTAATAATTTCTTAACACACTGTATTTAATGTTTGCCATTTAGAAAAAGATAAACCTTTTTAGAACTAAGCCAAAATTTCATCGGTCTATGCTTTCCTTCATGCCTTTGCTTATATCGGTAACAATCGTGGCAAAGAAAGTTTTCTTTAAGGTGTTTACCCCATTGTATTGTTTGTGTATCTCTACAATTGAAGCAATGTCTTTTATTTGCTTCAATGATACCATCTAAATTAATTAAAATAAAATTTTTACTGTAAATTCAATTAGAGTAATATTGTAAAAATAAAAATTTATTTACTTATTTTATTTCCAATGTAAATGATTTTATTATTTAATTCCTTCGGATATTCAACTTTTTGTTTTTCTAACAATTCAATTTTATATCCAATTAAATTAATTTCCGTCCAATAATTAGATAAAAGTCTGTCTTTATAAGATTCTATATTTTCTTTCACTAATTCTTTTTTATTTACTTTTATATGTTCTAAACTTTCATCTAGTATTGATGTTTCAAAATAATTATTCTTCGTTTTATTAAATTGATTACCCCTGAGCAACTTTAATTTATGAGCAAATTAATTATTAAAGTTAAATGCTAATATGTAGTTAATTACTCTTTTGTTTTTTGCTTTAATATTTTAATAATAAAATTTAAATACCTGTTTTTCAAATCCAATCAAAATATTTTGTATAATTTTATTTTTGGCAATTTTAATCAAAACTTTCCTTTTTAATTCTACAGAAAATTCTGATCCATCATAAATCTCAACAATAGAATAATTTCCTTCACTGTTTACTTCAATTCGACGTAGAAATCCCTCTATATTATAATTATAGCTAGTGTCATATTTATTATTATTTTTCTCAATTTTTTCCAATACAAAACGCTCGTCTAATTCAACATTTTTTAAATAAATAAATTCTCTTTTTTCTTCCCAATCATCCTTGATTTTTACTTCAATACTAACTTTTCTCCCATCACATTCAATATTCAAAAGGGTAAGTAAAGAAAAGCAATAAGCAATAATTAATTTAATCATCTTAATTTTAATATTAAAAATATAATTATTCGCTATTCATAGTCCTTAATTTAATGACAACGAGAGATTAATTACAGAAATAAAAGTTTCAAAGTCCTTACGGATTTAGTTGGAATAAATTTATTAAAAATACACCTAGTACGAGAACATTACTCTACAATAAATATCAAATTTTCATGAATAAATTTATGTGGTCGCGCTCTAAATTTAATATATGGAAAAAATAGAATTATTTTTTTCCGGCGGATACCAAAATTTTAAAGTCTATTTAACATTTCTGCCATTAGATAACTACTGCATTATTCATTTTATAATTTTCGCATTTTAAAATGTATATTTGCCATAGTGGGATTTTAAAATGTTATCACTTTTTAAATTTGGTGCCTAAATTTGGTGTTTGAAAACGTCATTTTTGTATTTATACCAGACCATACAACTTATTAATTGAAATAATTCAAACAGGATATCGCTCAAATAAAACAAAATCAAAATATAAATTAAATCTAAAACTTTTGTGTCTGTTTAAATTGAATTTAACAATAAGACTAAATTTTAAAGGCGAAAAAACAAATGATACAATTATTTAAACAGAATTCTAATCTATTTCTCTCTAATAACCTCGGCAATTGACAAAAAGTTCAGATATAAAAAATGCCCTTAATGGCTAATTAAATTAAAATAAAAATAAGACGGTAAATTATGAAATGTATTTATGTTATTTTATATTTATTTTCTCACCGAATGATTTATAAATTTGCACTTTGGTTAATATAATTAGTAAATAAAATTTTGTAGTTTGGTTAGATTTGTACCCCCTTTTGTCTCTAAGACTTGTTTTGAAATACTCGGGTCGAAATCTTGATTGCCATTGTCAAAAATCGAAATTTCGAACAGCTCTTAATAACTTAGCATATGATGAAAATGTCAAAATGAGACTATTTATTTATAGTGTCTCAACAAAATTAAATTATAATATTTTCATAGACTTTAAACAAGTTTATTCAAATTATTCGAATATTTACTAGCTTTTGACATTTTGATTAGAATTCTATTTAAAAAACTAGTTTCACTTGGATTATATTAGATAAGATTTAGTGGTATTGTAAAAGTTATGAAAGTCTTAGAGACAAAAGGGGGTACAAATCTAACCAAACTACAAAATTTTATTTACTAATTGTATTAACTAAAGTGCAAATTTATAAATCCCTCGGCGGAAAAATAAATATAAAATAACATAAATACCTTTCATAATTTACCGCCTTATTTATTTTATTAATTTATTTGCCCATTTAGGGCATTTTTAAAATTTGCATTTTTTGTCAATTGCCGCGGCTAATATAATTAGTAAATACAATTTTTATCTTTTTACCTACCATATGTCTTTTACGCTGTTTGGAAATATTTGGGTTGCCCTTGCCGCATGGTAATTTCGAAAAAGCTTGCTTTTTGCTTCTATTTACTACAATAGAGCCCGGTCGTATTCTTCTCTGGTCATATTTGACGGTATCTATGGGTATTTTACCGATGATAAAATTTTGAAGTTTATCGGTATTTATGTTTATAAAACTAATTATAACACGACATTTTATTTAAGTTATGTTAAGTAAGTTAAACTTTTATTTGTATTTTATAAAATATTTTTAAAATCAAAATTTAAGATGAATAAATTTATTTTTATTCTTTTCTCATATTTGGTTGTTCTGTTGAATATCCAAGTCAAAGGTAAAATGGTTGAGGTTGGATTAAAAATAAAAGAAGATTGGGAAGAAAAAAGAGAATTTATTTATTTAAAAAATATTCAAATAAAGGAACGTTTTATATTGATAATGAATGTAAAAACAAAAAGTAGAATAGTTGATTATATTTATAAGGACAATGGATCGTTTTGTATGCTTGAAGTGAATCCTGTTAATAACGTATTTATTGTCAAACTAAATCATTGTTCAAAACCAAGCTCTCAATTAAAAACGAGAATTTTGATTGAAATTGCCAATAACGAAATTGTTAAGAAATTTTTGAAAAACTTGGGAAAACAGGTATTTTATATTTGATTATTCGAAATTTAAGTCTTCAATTATACACAAATTTAATATATCTAAGATTCGCCTAAATAATAATTTCATCATGAATAATAATTATTATGAAACTTCGATATTAGAAGAAAGTTTAGAAAATAAAAAAGAATTATTAAAAGAAAATATAGAAAATTACAAAAACAAACTTTTGTCAAGTTATTGGACGGAAATTGATTTAATTGGATATAAAATTGAATTGTTAGAAAAACAAAAAGTTGAATATCCGAAGGAATTATATAATAGAATCATTTACATTGGAAATAAAATAAGTAAATAAATTATTATTTTTACAATATTACCTTAATTGAATTTACGGTAAAAATTTTATTTTAATTAATTTAGATGGTATCATTGAAGCAAATAAAAGACATTGCTTCAATTGTAGAGATACACAAACAATACAATGGGGTAAACACCTTAAAGAAAACTTTCTTTGCCACGATTGTTACCGATATAAGCGAAGGCATGAAGGAAAGCATAGACCGATGAAATTTTGGCTTAGTTCTAAAAAGGTTTATCTTTTTCTAAATGGCAAACATTAAATACAGTGTGTTAAGAAATTATTACGACACCTTTATTTATAATAGTTTTCTAGATTCCAGTCTTTCTAGGTTAGAACATTTTTGGAGAGTATACCTAAAATATCTTGAAAAATTTCGACACTATAGGCTTTTTCGAGTTTTCTCTCAAAAATAGGTGATAAGAAATTGTAACGCCACTTGAAAAATTATTTATTATCATATTAGAAATGATTATATTAGACACAAAAATTAATGGTTTTATAGTTCTGATCACACTGTATAATAAATAAATTTAAATTCCTTTCTCCCTTTCTTTCCTACTTTCGCTTTTGTTGCTTATTAAATTTTGTCATGATACCCGGCAATTTATGAATTATTTTTCACAAACAAAATATGCATTAAAATATGCATATGCAAAAAAAGTTCGAAAATCAAGAATTATGTAATATGTATACCAGGGGTGGGCTGAGTCTCGCATCTCGTATCTCGTGTTTTTAGAGGTCTCGTATCTCGTGAAATCTCGTATTTTTGAGAGATCTCGTATCTCGTTTTATCTCGTTCTCGTATTTTTTGAGAATCTCGTATCTCGTGAATCTCGTGTCTCGTATTATTTGGACTCGGCCCACCCCTTATGTATACGCTAATAGTTATATCGCAATATATAATACGCCGCAATATATACTGTATGCCAAACTATGTATAAAATATGGGTAAATGTCCAGTTGACTCCCTACATGTCCGCAAAGAGAATGCGCACTTTTCTTTCCTTTCCTTGCATTTTTGGCGTTAGGAGAAATGCCCGCTTAAAGAAAAATTCTCCCTCATTTTTCCTTTTCTGCATATTATGCCCTCATGAAAGATAGAGAAATGAACTAATAACAAAATTGAAACAAATATCTTTATTTTATAAATGATCAAAAAACATAAATTTGGGATAACATTCTCAAATATAAATATTTTTAAAAGATCAGTGGGATAACAGCCTTTAATGGAGCTTCCAAATCTAAATTTAACTATGTGCGGCGAAAAATAATAGAAAAAAGGAAAATTTTCGCCGCTGAATTAACTTTTTAACTGACCCACCCAGATACCCGGTCTTTTTTCGAACAGAACCCGACCCGACATCGCTGGTTTGCACGTTAATAATTGCTATATACAGTAGTTTAATTAATTTTTATTATTTTCTCTCCTTCCTTTCATAATTCAAGGGATAAATACAGAAAAGGAAAAATGAGGGAGAATTTTTCTTTAAGCGGGCATTTCTCCTAACGCCAAAAATGCAAAGAAAGTGAAGAAAAGTGCGCATTCTCTTTGCGGACATGTAGGGAGTCAACTGGACATTTACCTAAAATATGAATAAAATTCTTAATATTCTTTGCTATCAAAATTTAAGGAGGATCGTCATTGTTATAATTGCGGAATTGAGCAAGCAAAAAAATGGGTCCATCATTCAGAACCTGGACAATATTTATGTCGATCATGCTACGATCGCGAAAGGAATAGAAAGAAGAAAATAAAATTTTAAATTAAAAGGAATCGAATAAACGAAATAATTCAGAAACGAGAAGGGAATTTCGTTAAAGAAAGCAAAAAGTAAAAAAATATACTTGAAATTTGATAACAATTTTTATATTGTTTTATACTCATTTATATCCTTTCATCGTTGGTCCACCAATTTAATATTTTTGAAAAAGGATAAACAATGAAAAAAGATGAAAAGAAGGATATGGGCGTATAAACGCATAGTGCCCAGGAAATCATTTTTATTAAATTAACCAATAAAATTAGCATTGAATGGAAGTTCACGTAAAAACAAACTTATCATCAAGTAATTTAAGGACGATCGTAAATGCTTTATCTGCGGTATTACACGAACAATATGTTGGCGGTGTCATTCAGAAACAGGAAACTATTTATGTAATGCCTGTGGCTGTAAACAGCGTGAAGCTAAAAAAAGAGAAAACCAAAAATCTAACGATAAGGTTTAAATAGATCGAAATTTAATGAAAAGTGTGAATTATTATTAGGGCCCGGATTTTTAGGTTGTAAAAACCTAAAAATAGGTACCTAAATAGGTTGTAAAAAATGCCGAAATATGTTACAAAAACACGAAAATAGGTGACAAAAATGGAAAATAGGAAATAGTTTTCCAAAAGCCGAAGGCCTCCAAAGCCGAAGGCCTCCAAAACTATAATCTGTCGCTTCACGAAAGGCCTCTCCCTTTTTTAGCGCCGCAGGCAGTTGTGCACTATCGCGTTGGTCTACTTATGGTAGATAGGTGTACGGAATTTTCGTCTCTGGAACATTCGTCTCCAAGACTTTTCGGAACTTTCGTCTCAAACATTTTCGGAATTTTCGTCTCCAGCGGAATATTCGTCACCAAGGAAATAAACGGAATATTCGTCTCCGAAATTTTCGTCTCCGCTAGGAATTTTCGTCTCCAAAGGAAAAATCGGGCAATCCCGGAGACTTTGTCAAAACTTGATCAATCACTGTGATTTTGATGTCATTCGATTCAGCTCGACGAGCTCTTTCGAATGAGGTATTATTTGTATAAACTTTTTTTGCTCCAAAATTACACCCTATGGTTTTCCAATATTCAGGGGTCTGTATCTCGGTTCAAGCACGTCGGATTTAATTAATTTTGGTGTCATTCGATGCAGCTCGATGAGTTCTATATTATTTTGAAAGACTGACCATTTTGTACAATGTCCGGGGTCAAATATCCGAATTCGGGTTCGGGATTCGACTTTTTCAAAATTTGAGCGCATATTCGTAATAGGAAGCATAAATTAACTCAATGAAGCATAAATTAAATAAGAATACCGTATTTTTCTAAAATAGACCCTTCTTTTAAAATAGCCCCCTCTCTAAAATAGCCCTTTCTCTAAAATAGCCCACCTCTCAAAAACCCCTATTCTCAAAATAGCCCTCTTATCTAAAGTAGCCCATCTCTAAGATAGCCCCCCTCTCCATTAATAGACCCCTTTTTAAAATAGCCCCCTCTAGAGATCGATCGAAAAATAGCCCCGGGGGCTACTTTAGAAAATATACGGTATTTTCTCAATTATCATTTTATGACTAAAATAATTAAATCATATAGATTTTTGATAAAGTTTCGTTTATTCTTCCTTCAAGTTTCACTTAACTCGTTTTCCTCAATTAATCCATCGCTAATTTTTGCTTAAGACTTCAAGCATTTTTTGTTTAAATAATTGTTGAGGTGTTTTATGAGACATATCCCATATGCAATGTAAATATTCATATGCTTTTTCCACATTTGTTTTGTATATACTAGTAATAAAATAAAAATAAACAATAAAAAATATAATCATGTATAATTTTTGTAAGCTGGTATACTCTAGAATATATTCAGTTATTTCTAGACCGTTGTCATATCACTTCTTACACTTTGAAGACTGAGATACTAATTCGAAAGTTCAATCTTTATTCAAGAACTCAAACGCATCTAATGTGGAGGTAAGGGGAACGGAACAGCCTAACTTTATTCAGTCGGGCCTATACGAGTATCTTAGGCCAGACTCGGGCCATTATGGCAACCCTATTCCTAATGTAAATTTATCATATTAATACCTGTAATTTTTCAATAATGTTAACAACAAATTTGCAATATATCCACTAGTTATGCTTCCATTTGCGATATCGTTAAGGGTTAAATACGGGGCTAATTGCTCAAAATTATCAATATCGATAACACATTCATCTTTGTTACTTGTCGATCCTCCAAAATTATAATTTTTAATTTTATATTTAGGTGGAATTTGTAAAGCTTCAGAAATATAAAACTGATCGTCTTTATAAGGTAAACACAAAAATGGCGTGTTTGAGGCAATTGCTTCAATTACTTGGTAACTACTGCAGTTTATGATTAATAGAGCTGTTGTGCCTTTAGCTGAATAAATAAATATTTTTAAAATAAATTTTCAGTCATTTATTTTATTAAAACCCTAATAAATTATCAATAAACAAACCCAATTCAATTTGCATATCATGAATTTGAATAAATTCTATTTTATCTAAAAATATTTTCCTTTCATTCGTATAATTTTTTATCATCTCTTGATTTAAATTACAATTATATTTAAAACTTAAATGTTTATATTTTTTCAAAACTACATTAAAAGCATCAATAAATGCATCCAAAATTTTAACATTCTCATAAAAGAATAATTCATGACAATTTTCGATATTCATTATAACATTATATCTTTGATTGTTCGAGTTCTAAAATTAATTGTTTAGTCAAAATTTTATATATGATTGATGTCAGTTTAGTCCCTAAACAGGTGGCCAAATTTGGTCAATTACGTGGCCCAAGGTAATTGAGTTAATTTGGGCTATGATTTAATAATTGTGTTATAATGTTATTGGGATCTATCTAGAATTTTTGCAATTACCCTCCTAGGAGATATGCTTGTGGATATTTTTGTCTAAAATTACATTTAATAACAAACCAGTTTGTTCTTCAATCCATCCAAATGTATTCCACCAACATAATAAACATTTTCAGGTTTGTATTCACCAAGAGGAAAATCAATCAATTCGTGACTATTAATAAATATGCCTTTAATTTTCGTGTAAAGATCTAATATTTTAGCTCCAAAGAATTCATCCTAATAAAATTAAATATTATTTGGAATTAGTATAATTTCGCTCAACATCTTTGGGGAAAACCCTGGATTTGGGATCCGGAATATCCGACCGGATCAGGTGCCGGTCACTAGTAATTAGAGTCCCTTTCCTTTTCTCTTTTCAAATTAAGTAAATAAACGAAGAGGAAAATAAATGCCTGAGGATACAACAAGATAAATAAAATGAAAAGGAAATGGACAATAACTACGTAGTTTATATATTTTGCCACCCCAAGTTATAACAATAACTTGACGGTTAATATTTAATTAAAATATAACCATTTCCCTGTGAACTTTTTCAAATACTTTTACACTGTCCATATAATTTTTTAATTGTTGATGTTTTTTCCTCATTGCCAAATGATGGTCATCAAAGCCAGCAGAAAATATCTCTTAATTTGAATTTAATTAATTTTTAATTAAAGCGATTAGTCCCATATCCAGTGCCTTTAATTGTCCGTTATAAAAATAATTTTGTATGTATGTAAAATTCTAGCCGCATAAATATTGTTGATATTTAGTTGGAGACAGAACTTTATGGTCCCCACTTTAAATTTTATTCCTCAGAATCCTCATATTTTCAATATAAATAGGCTCTTGTCACTGGAGAAATACATACATTCCCTTCAAGTGTTCATTCATGATTACTTCGATTTAATATATTAAGACCTGGGACATTTTCCGGAAATTTTTTCCTGCATATTTAAATTGATAAGAATTGAGGTGTGTGTTGTTAATGCAAATAATATTTTCAATTGATAAAACAAGTAAAATAAAAAGAGCTCCAGTCTCCCAAGCATCAAAAAATGCAACGTTGAATTCGGCATCAATCAAGCTTTCAATTAGAATAGAGTATTCTTCATCTTGTAATAAAACTAAAAAGGATACGTGAAAGAATGATATAGAAAATTTTATCTAATATTTTTTTGGCTGTTGTGGCCAGTGATAAGCACAAGTGAAATAACCGCAATTTCTAGCTCAATCCCTTAAAAGTCTCTCCCCATACATCCTAATTGTATTTCAGCAAATGTTTCTGGGGATATAAGCCGATTTTATGGGATGAAAGATTTTTGGGTCTTGAGAGGAATATGGGCATGACGAGCGGAATAATTTTTCAAATTTTTCAAAAAATTAATATTAAATTTTAAATTTACATTTAAAAGGTGTAAATGCCTCGTTTTCAATAGTTTTGTAATTATTTTTGTATTCCCTTTGATGAAATTTGTTTCGTGATAAACTTGATGCAGAATTTTCATCAAATTTACCCGTAATTTTAACAATTCTATATGTATTTGGCAAAGAGTCTTTAATTGGTATTTTTTCATCATATTGAATAAATGCTTTATCTAATCCTTCTTTGATTTTCCCCGCATTCTCATTTGTGGTGTTTAAAATTAAAAAGTGCTTAAAGTTAAATTTAAGATTTTGCCGGTAATAAAGCTAAATACTATGTATATTGACAAATAAAATAATCGAGTAGCTTACAAATAAAATCTTTGGCCTATCCGAAATGAATGCCGCCATCCAATTTTTCCTTTCCTCCTCGTAAAGAAAAGAAAACAAGGGGTTGGGGTGTAAGCTCAATTTTGGGTTGAAAAATTTGATTCTTTTTCTTAATCAAAATTACTACTTTTGTCTTTATATTTGCCGACTCAATAAAAATGCTGTTTAAGTTGAGCACGTTAACTCACTCTTGTATATATCTGGCTCATAGTAAAATAAATTTTCACTGGGTAATAATTTTTCCCATTAAGTGAAAAAATTAAGCCTTATTAAGTCAAGGAAATTATTAAAAAATACAAAAAATACATAAGCAAAAACATACCACATTAAAGATGTCACTCAGGACATAGGCAAAAGCACTATTCATTTTAAAATACATTGAATCACGGTTGGTAGTTATTACCAGCGCGCGTTTCTTAACTTGAAGAGCCTCTGCTTCTAATATATTGCCGCGTTCCTTCCTTGAATTACGCGAGCTTTCTCCATGCATCATACAAGATGCTAATGATACAATTCCCAGAAGGAATGTAATTGAGGGAAGAAGCATTTTCCTTCTGAAACAAAATTTTAGAAATGTTTTCACCAAAAGCTTTATTTATTAGAAGAACATGAACGATGAATCGAAAAATGCGCCAACATCTGAACGTATTGCTGACTTAAGATAGGCTATTTGGGCTTCAGGTATTTAATATTCATTGCATCATAAATCTATGTTATTGCTAACCATGCCCCCTATCTCACTGGCTAACAACATGTAGAGAAACATATTATATTTAGGTTGGCCTGGAAAGTCAAATTGGCCTGGAAATGTAAGGATGATTCCCTGGTAGCTCAGAGGTAGAGCTATGGTGAGCGAAAGCGCCTAGCAACAACTAGCAGGTGGTCGCAGGTTCGAATCCTGACCGGTGGCTAAACTTTTGCAAACTCTTTCTGAAATTCAACTGATTTTAGATAAATTTATAATTCAATATATTAAATTATTCTAACCTCGATATTGACGACTTTAATTAATTAAATATTTAAATTAAATGTTTATAAATTAAAAATGAGTGAAATTGAAAGGAGTCTATTAGGGATTTTTAAAAAAATTAAAACCCCTCCCTTCTATATTTTTTATTGAATTTTGTCTGCTTCCCTCTATACACTGAATAAAATTATTTTTCTCTATCATCTACACAATTATCCTTCCTACCATACATATAGCCATTTAAAAATCGACACGGCATTGAAAATCAATACTCGAAAAATTTTTCCACTGTAAAAAAATTTATTGAAAATGGTAATGGACGAATTGCCAATGAAAGCTTATACGGTTCCTATTTGGCTAGAAGAAATTTCATATCAAAAGAGGTGGAATGAGACATGACAGAATTACCAGAAAGTTATCTGAAAGCGTTTTAACAATATTAATTTTTGTTTAATTTAACAAAAGTTCGCATAATTTTTATTAAATAATGAAATAATTACAATTTAACTTTTATAAATAAAAAATGAAAATTCTCATTAAACTTCTATTTATTTAAAACTTTTCTATTAAATTTTTGGTTTTCTCTTCTTTGTAACTTCTTTTCTTTGTTTACAGCCACATGCATTACATAAATAGTTTCCTTTTTCTGAATGACGCCGCCAACATATTGTTCGTGTAATACCGCAAATAAAACATTTACGATCGTCCTTAAATTACTAATGAGAAGTTTGTTTATATGTGAAGATCCATTCAATGCAAATTTTATTTAATTTAATATAAATTAATTTCCTTGGTAATATACGTTCAGGTTTAGTCAAAAAGGTATTTAATAGAAACGAGCCGTTCAAGATATTGTTTGTATAACTCTTTAAATTACTAATGAGAAGTTATATAACAGTAGTAAATAAGTTAAATTAAGTTTACTTATATAAAAACATTTCGCTTATATCTCTATCTGTCCTCAACGTTTGGACAAAACAAACCATTAAGTTCAGAATTGATTAAAAGGTTTATTTAAAGAGTTCCAAAGAGAATTATTAAAAATGTCCATTATTGATAAAGATAACCTTTGCAGTTTTAAACCATAATTCTTTCGATCTAAACTTTCCATATATAATTTTATATTCGCCACATTGTTTGCACAAGTAATGTTCTTTTAGTAAATTAAACCATTGTTTTGTTTGTGTAACTCTACAATTGAAACACTTTCGTTTATTTACTTCGATTATTCCATCTATAATTATCGAGGAAAATTTTGTAAAAAGATAGACAAAGTTAAATTTATTTACCGATTTTATTGCCAATGTAAATGATTCTATTATTTAATTCCTTTCGATAATCAACTTTTTGTTTTTCTAACAATTTAATTTTATATCCAATTAAATTAATTTCAGTCCAATAACTTGATAAAAGTTTGTTTTTATAAGATTTTATATTTTCTTTTAATAATTCCTTTTTATTTATGTTTAATTCCACTAAACTCTCTTCTAATATCGAAGTTTCATAATAATTATTATTCATGATAAAATTATTATTTAGGCGAATCTTAAATATATCAAATTTGTTTATTATTGAAGGTTAAATTTCGAATAATCAAATATAAAATACCTGTTTTCCCAAGTTTTTCAAAAATTTCTTAACAATTTCATTATTGGCAATTTCAATCAAAATTCTCATTTTTAATTGACAGCTAAATTTAGGCCCCAAATTTAGTTTAACAATAAAAACTTTATTAACAGGGTTTACTTCAATTTTACAAAACGATCCAGTATTTTTATAAAGATAATCAACTATTCTACATTTTTGTTTTACATTCATTATCAATACAAAACGTTCCTTTATTTGAATATTTTTTAAATAAATAAATTCTCTTTTTTCTTCCCAATCTTCTTTTATTTTTAATCCAACCTCAACCATTTTACCTTTGACTTGGATATTCAACAGAAAAAAAACGAATCAAATTAAAACGAATCAAATTAAAAGTCAATTAATATAAAGTGCAAATAAGACGCAATCTTCAGTCGACAATTCAAAAATACGTTATCTTCTGCAATCCGCAATCAGGGATATAAGGCGGTTTGAGGGATTAAGTGTGGATTTAAGTGGCACCAGTGTTTTGGAAGTATATAAGTGATTTCATCCTTATTTACCGCCGGAGTCAAAAGTCAAAAACTTTAAGACTTTGAAGACAATGGTGACAGATTTCCTCCTTTTTTACTGCCATAGCCGAGAAGTTTAAGACTCGGAAGACCAAGGGGCCAGATTTCCTCGTTTACTGTAATAAATTATAACTGTTGTTACCTAGAAGAGAGTGGGCCCTGTCCCTTTAGATACACAACAATCTACTTCACAATTCATAAGATTTATTTAACGAATTAAATATATAAATTAAGTTTGAAATCAACATAGGTGGAAAGGGAAAAAGCTAGCTGCTTATATTTTTAAATTTTTATTCCTTTTCTTGTGCCAAAGAAATTTAAATATAATAATTGAATAAATATGGAAAAAATCTCATCTAAATAGTAATTAACACTGAATAAACAGAAGATATGTATGTAAAAATGTCAATATGGAGTAAAAATGAATAGTAAGTTTCAAAAAATAAATATACATTATATGTATGTATAAGGTCAAATATAAGCAGAAATTTAAATTGATGAATTAAAATTTAATTAAGCAAGATTTTTAAACAAATAAAAAATTGTATTAATAATTATATTAACCGCGGCAATTGACAAAAAGTGCAAATTTTAAAAATGCCCTTAATGGCTGAATAAAAAAATAAGACGGTAAATTATGAAATGTATTTATGTTATTTTATATTTATTTTCTCACCGACTGATTTTAAATTTGCACTTTGGTTAATATAATTAGTAAATAAAATTTTGTAGTTTGGTTAGATTTGTACTCCCTTTTGTCGCTAAGACTTGTTTCAAAATACTCGGGTTGAAATCTTTATTATATAGATTCTCAACTATTTATTTATAGTGTCTCAACAAAATTAAATTATTATAAATATTCATAAATTTTAAACATGGTTAGTCAAACGCTGAGGTTAAATATGGGATGTTAAAAAAATAGTCATAACTTTTGAGTCAAATTTGATTTCGTGAATTTTGAATAATTTGACTCAGCTCATCGAGCTCTTACTTAAGAGCTATAATTTGCATATCTGAAATTTTAAATTAAAAATATTTTTGAATTTATTATTCAGTATCTTGGGGTTTTCGGCGTATTAGAGGATTTTTATGCACTCTTGAAATATCAATGGTTATTTAGGAAAATTATCTTTTAAATTTTAATGTGTCAAATGCAAAATTGGAGTTTATACATTATATTTTATGTAAATTCCTTCAGTATTTCTTAAATAGAATTTATTAAAATTTTCGGTACTCTTGTGTTATCTCCCCGCATTTTTTATGCCCCCCTTTTCTTCATTCTCTTTCCTTCTCATTGCCGCATAAATTAAAAATTGTCAAAGGCAATTAATGGTCAAAGGCAATTAAATTTATAAAAACAAAAAATATGACAAATAAACATTATTTTGGAGGCCAAAATTCCGCAATTTTCTTACAAATCCATTAAAAAAAATTTTCCCCTTTAGCTTCTTGTCTACACATGAATTCTGCCAAGTAACTTTCCAAGTGATGCCGCGATGTTCCCCGATGTTTTTTATTCCTCCATTTCGCAGATCCCCAAAGACGTTTCGCAGATCCCCAAAGAGCAGATCCCCAAAGAGCAGATCCCCATCAACGTCTTTGCTGATCGATCTGGAACCTATAAATACCATGAATTTTGTCTAATCTATTCTAAGAAGATTAACCTCCCAGATTCTAAGAAGATTAACCTCCCAGATTGAATGTCTTTTTAAATAAATTAAGTGATTGCCTTTGACCATTAATTGCCTTTGACCATTTTTAATTTATGCAGCAATGAGAAGGAAAGAGAATGAAGAAAAGGGGGGCATAAAAAATGCGGGGAGATAACACAAGAGTACCAAATTTTCAATAAATTTATTTGAAAGGTCTTGTGTTTGGTTTTTCATTTAAAAGTTAAATAGAAACACTTAAATCGAGGCGGTAAATTTTATAGATTAAATTAGATTTAAATTCAGTCTTTTGAAATTTATAAGACATTTAAAAATAAATATTTGCACTTTATATTTAATGGACATTTCATATGATTAGTCGGCATGCCATTAAATATTTTGAAATTATATTTTTATTTATTTTGTCAATGCGGCGGGATAAAAAAAGTAAATTGCACTTTATGTTAATCGACTCGTTTAATATGATTAATTTTAAATCTTTAGAAATATTTTTTTTAGAAATATTAAAAGTGAAAATATTTATTTTTAAATGCCGACTATGTATATTTCAAAATAAATAAATAAATAAATAATTAGTTTTATCAAGGCTATTTAATGGAATAAAAGTTTGATGACTAGCCTCTATTTTAAGAGGCTATTTTATTTATTTTATTTATATTCTATTTTACATTTAAATCACCTTTTATTTTTCTTATTTTACGGTATTATACTAATATACAAATTTAACAACTTTAATCACTTATCATTTTATATTAAAATAAGTTACTAAAAGGTTTTTGTTGTTTATTTAGATGATTAACTTTATAATTCTTTATGTTTTATATCTAAATATCTGTTTAAATTTTAATTGCAATGGTAAATTAATTAATGTTGAAGTGAAAATAAAAGAAGATTGGGAAGAAAAAAGAGAATTTATTTGTGTAAAAAGAGTTGAATTGATGGAGCGTTTTGTATTGATAATGAATGTAAAACGAAATAATAAAATAGTTGATTATCTTTTTAAGAATACTGGATCTTTTTATAAAATTGAAGTAAATCCTGTTAATAAAGTTTTTATTGCTAAACTAAATCAGGGAGCTAAATTTAGCTCTCAATTAAAAATGAGAATTTTGATTGAAATTGCCAATAATGAAATTGTTAAGAAATTTCTGAAAAACTTGGGAAAGCAGGTATTTTATATTTTATTATTCGAAATTTAAGCCTTCAATAATACACAAATTTAATATATTTAAGATTCGACTAAATAATAATTTTACCAAGAATACTAATTGTTATGAAACTTCGATATTAGAAGAAAAGTTAGAAGATATAAATAAAAAAGAATTATTAAAAGAAAATATACAAAATTACAAAGACAAACTTTTATCAAGTTATTGGTCGGAAATCAATTTAATTGGATATAAAATTGAATTGTTAGAAAAACAAAAAGTTGAATATCCGAAGGAATTAAAATGCTCAATTATTGACATTGGAAATAGAATAAGTATTTAAATTGTTAAATTTGTCTATCTTTTCATTTGATAAAAAATTTCAATTTAAAAATTATAGGTGGAATAATTGACGTGAATAAACGAAGGTGTTTCAATTGTAGAGTTACACAAACAAGAAATTGGTATAATCTACTAAAAGGACATTACTTATGCGAACAATGTGGCGTATATAAATGCAAATATGGAAAGTTTAGATCAAAAGAATTATGGTTTAAGACTACAAAGGTTATCTTTATTAATATTTGGTTAATTTTTGTGAGATTCTTCTAATATTCAAAAGAATTTACATATACTGTAGCATTTTACCTATCATATAAAATTATTTGTCCTTTTAAACATAAAAGAATTGGTTTAGGGTGAATACATTTAACAAGTGCTAATACTTTATAGTACCATGAAGTATGTAATGTACAAATACCTAAAGACAAATACCTAAAAAATTATTTTCGTATTTTTAATTATAAATATTTATTTTCCAATAATTTCTATAGAAATATTTTAGAGATATACACAATATCGAACTTGCTTTATTTGCGGTATAACACAAACGTCACAATAGTACCGTGATTCAATGCCTGAAAACGATTTGTGTAAAAAATGTTATGATAAACAATATTGGTCAAAGACAAAAACAACTAAAAATTTAAAGGATAATAAATCAAAGCAGTATATTTATAATGACAAGAGAGGCTAATTAAAACCAAGGCATAAAACTAAAAAAAATATTTAACTAAAAAAATATTCTAAAAATGTAATTATAAAATTCTCAAAATGCTATAATATTTAATTTTATTTGATATCGTGTCGTTGTAGAAATTTAAATTTAATTCAATATGTAAATAGGAATCTTGGGCATAAGTTTTCTCGAAATAACTTATCCATAATTGTTTATATATGGTTATCAGATGATTTAATCCATATGACATAGCACTAAAGTTAGCAATAATCGACTTTTTATTTGAAGTCACAAAAATTAGTTAATATCGGCAATTATGTGTCATTTTAAATTTTATCATTCATAAAATAAGTAAAATTTTAAAAATAAATCTATGAATTTAATATTATTTTGCTGACAATTAAAGAATTTTGTTTTCCATTTAAATTAAATGTTATATTTACATAGTTTTATAATTTGTTTAGAAAATGATATATAAATTTCTCATATCAAAATAATAGCCTTGAAGCCAGACCGATAATTATACAAAAAATTTTGCTTAAACTTTGAGAGAAGATTAAACAGACTAAATTATGAAATTTGAAGACAATTTTGATATCAAAAAAATTGCTAAAGTACTGGGAATGCAGTAAAAAAAGAATTAACGATTTTCATTAAAAATTAAAAAAGTTATAGCAAAAAGAAAAGCGGCCGCCAATTTGCCGCACCCTGTACATTTTATTCGTTTCCTGTTCTGTTTAATTTTTATTTGTCTTTTTATTTATTCTTAGTTCTTTCATGTAACATGCAGCACATATATATTGAACCGGTTTTGCATGATTGTACCAATTTGAAGTTTTTGTTGCTCCGCAGGTAATACATTTTCGGTCATTCGTGATTCGCTAAAATATTTATAAAATAGGAGTTGTAACTAGATAAAGATAAAAATTTTAGATAAAAACATTATAAAGCTATTTTTCTAATTTTCCCGGTCTCATTTTGTCCAGGTTTGCTCATAACTAACTTGTTTTATTTTGTTTAAGTTTCCGGTTCTCTCAAGTCGTAAAGGTAATGTTCTTGTAGATATTTAGGAAAACCTTGAGATCCATATACATAGTTAAGATCCTAATAATGTCATATAAATATGCTGGTAACATATAAACTACCCATACTTTTTATGAAAGCATTGTTAATTATAACATGAATAAATTTAAACCATTTTAGTTTTATAGAAACTTCCTTCCTGTTTCATTTTGCCATTATATATTTTATACTCGTGACATGGTTTGCACAAATAATGTTCTTTTAGGTATCTATACCATTTTTTGGTAATTGTAATTCTACAATTGAAACAGTTTCTTTTATTTCCTTCAATTATTTCTCCTATAATAATAAAGAATAATATGTATATTTTCAGCTATATAAACAAATAAAAACTTTAAATGTTTATTTACTTATTTCACTGCCGATGTAAATAATTCTACTTTTTAATCCTTCCTTCGGATATTCAACTTTTTGTTTTTCCAACAATTCAATTTTATATCCAATTAAATTAATTTCCGTCCAATAACTTGATAAAAGTTTGTCTTTGTTGTTTTCTATACTTTCTTCAATTAAGTTAAAATGATTATTCTGTTCAATCTTGTACAATATCGAAGTTTCATAACAATTATTATTTTTAATAAAATTATTATTTCGGAGTACCTTAAATTTATAAAAATTAGATTAGTTATACCTATTGATTTTCATTTCCTTACTGTTTGTTACTTTTTCTTTGCTAGTTAGTTGTGTTATTTTTTACACTTGGAATGAAAATTTTATTAATAAACATATACCTTTTTTTCAAACACGGGCAGAAAATTTTTAATTATTTTATTATTAGTAATTTCAATCAAAATTTTCATTTTTAATTGATCAGTTGGAATACATTTTCGATTATCATTTATTTCAACTTCAAACACATTTTTATCTAGATTCATCTCAATTGAACGCAAATATCCTTCTATATTTTTATTAATACTATTGTGTTGATTATTATTCTTTTCAATTACTTTCAACGCAAAACGATCCTTTATTTCAACATTTTTTAAATAAATAAATTCTCTTTTTTCTTCCCAATCATCTCTAATTTTCACATCAACATGAATGAGTTTCCCGGCGCATTGAATTTTCAAAAATATAATTAAATATATGAGAATGATAAAATTATATTTAATCATCTGAAATTTAGAAAATTACATACCACTTTTTTGTTTTTTTGGAAAAAAATGACAATTTTTAATAATGGCTTACTCTTATTAAGTCATTTTTCAAGGAAAAAATGACATAAATTCCGTGTATGCGATCTGGGCCATGCAAATATGTTTTTACAATTATTGTTTTAAAAAGATAATTGAATTAAATTACAAAATAAATTATAAATTAAAAAGCGGAGATTTTGTTTAAAATTATATATTTAAATTGAAAAAATATATTTAAATTTAATAGACATTTCTATATTAATATTTAGCCGCAAAAATTAATATTTAGCCGCAAACAAAACATGCATTTGCATGTATTTGAGTCCCTAATTTATCATGTAAAAGTTTAACATATAGTTTACAAATTAGAATATCCGAAGACTATTGTGTATTAATTAATAGAAATATTAAAAATTTTATTCTTATTACTATTTTTATGATTTAAAAATATAATTATGAATTGAGCCTCATTTATGTTTATGAAATTGTAGGCGACTTTAAATAAGGTAAAAATTTATAGAGTAATCACAAGCTTTGACAAATAATTTAGAAATTTGCACTTTTTCCGATTTACACGGCTAATATAATTGGTAAACAAAATTAATTTTTGACCAATTTTGTTAATTTTTCTACCAGCTTTATGCCCTTATATTTCATTAGAATTTAAAAATGAGACATTTATTCATAGAGTCTCAATCATTTTGAAATTATTTTTAAATTTTATGATGAAATTTGAAATTGGGAATTTTATATTTAAATAGGAAATCATTTCTGCCAATTATTTTTAAAATTGCTTATAAATTTACTAAAAGTTTTATAATTTTTCCACCAAATTAAAATTTTTAATGATTTAAAAAAGTTGACATTCCTGACCCTTAGCATTATTCAAGCATGACAAAAATCCACAACAAAGTTACCACTAGAAAACAACCAGGAATTTAGTTAGAATTAGTTAGAATTAGAATTTAAAATAATTTAAAAATGATGGAGACTCTATGAATAAATGTCTCATTTTTAAATTCTAATGAAATATAAGGGCATAAAGCTCGTAGAAAAAGTTACAGAATTGCTCAAAAATTAATTTTGTTTACCAATTATATTAGCCGAGTCATTTGGAAAAAGTGCAAATTTCTAAATTATTTGCCAAAGGTTATGATTACAATATAAAATTTTGTACATTATTTAATGTCGAGTAAATACAATTTCATAAACATAAATGAGGCTCAATTCATAATTATATTTTTAAATCATAAAAATAGTAATAAAAATAAAATCTTTAATATTTCTATTAATTAATACACAATAGTCTTCAGATATTCGAATTTGTAAACTATATGTTAAACTTTTACATGTTAAATTAGGGACTCAAATACATGCAAATGCATGTTTTGTTTGCGGCTAAATATTAATATAGAAATGTCTATCAAATTTAAATATATTTTTTCAATTTAAATATATAATTTTAAACTAGGGTTGCGCCCCGAGCCTTCGGGGTTGAAATGTCGGGGGTCTTGGCGCAACCCTATTTTAAACAAAATCTCCGCTTTTTAATTTTTATTTTTTTATTTTTGTCATTTTATTCAATTATCTTTTTAAAACAATAATTGTAAAAACATATTTGCATGGCCCAGATCGCATACACGGAATTTATGTCATTTTTTCCTAGAAAAATGACTAAATAAGAGTAAGCCATTATTAAAAATTGTCATAAGTTTTTTCCATAAAAACAAAAAAGTGGTATTTAATTTTCTAAATTTCAGATGAATAAATATAATTTTATCATTCTCATACATTTAATTATATTCTTGAAAATTCAATGCGCAGGGAAACTCATTCAGGTTGAAGTGAAAATTAGTGATGATTGGAATGAAAAAAGAGAATTTATCTATTTAAAAAATGTTGAAATAAAGGATCGTTTTGTGGTGAAAGTAATTGAAAAGAATAATAATAAATATGATAGCTATAAGAATAATATAGAGGGATATTTGCGTTCAATTGACTTAAATATAGATAAAAATACATTTAAGGTTGAAATAAGTGATAGATCAGAATATAGAATATATTCCATCTGATCAATTAAAAAGAAAATTTTGATTGAAATTACTAATAATGAAATAATTCAAAATTTTCTGCCTAGGTTTGAAAAAATGGTATATTTTTATTAATAGAATTTCCATTCCATTGTGTCACAATTAGCTAGCAAAGAAAAATGTAACAGCAAGGAAATGGAAATTGTGGCTATAACTACTTTAATTTTTGATAAATTTCAGGTACTCCGAAATAATAATTTTATTGAAAATAATAATTGTTTTGAAACTTCAATATTGTTTAAGAGTGGAAATAATTTCAGCTCGGTTGAAGAAAATATAGAAAATTACAAAAACAAACTTTTATCAAGTTATTGGACGGAAATTAATTTAATTGGATATAAAACTGAATTGTTAGAAAAACAAAAAGTTGAATATCCAAAAGAATTAAAAAGCAGAATTAATGAAATTGGAAAAAAAAATAAGTAAATAAAAATTTTATATTATTAAAAAGGACAAGGATATCCACGCTGCCATATCAAACTGTAAACGTTTCTAGTAAATAATAATTATTCTAATTTTATAGGAGTAACTATGGAAAAGAAGAAGCGAGATTGTTTCAATTGTGGTGTTAAAGAAATTAAAAATAAATGGCATAAATATCTCAAAGAATACTATTTGTGTCATACTTGTGGTGATTATAATCAAAATGACACTAGCTATAATTATAATATTGAGGGATTTTTGCGTCAAATTGACATAAACCAAGAAAAAAATGTTTTTAATTTTGAAATAGATCATAAATCAGAAAATGCTGAAGAATTAAAAAGAAGACTCTTGATTAATATTGCCAAAAATAAAATTTTTCAACATATTCATCATGGATTAGAAAAACAGGTATTTTTGTTGATAATTTTCTGAAAATCGTAATAAGAATGAATTATGGTACTTTTCCTAATCTGAGTCTTCCCTTTTTCTTCAACTGTCTGTGTCGATCAGTCATTTTCAAGAAAGTAAGCAGAAAATAAATGTTGGTTGACCAAATAAGCAAAAATGGAAAGCAAAGAATAACCTTAATACATATTAATTTATTCATAAAAGGTATTCAGATTTAGTGAATTTATTAAGAAGAAGAATAAATATTATGAATCTTCTATATTAGATGAGATTTTAGAAGATACAAAAATAACTAAAAAAGAATTATTGAAAGTAAATAGAAAATTACAAAAACAAACTTATCAAGTTATTGGACGGAAATTAATTTAATTGGATATAAAATTTAATTGTCAGGAAAACAAAAAGTTGAATATCTGGAGGAATTAAAAAACAAAATTATTGAAATTGGATATAAAATAAGTAAATGAAAATTTTGTTGTTTTTTATTTATTAATTATTTTTAAAAAATTTTTTATTTATTAAAAATTTTGAAAAATTTTTATATTTTATTTTAAAATTATTTATTTTTTTTTAAATTTATTTATTTGACAGGATAAGAATATCCGCGTTCTCATGTCAAGCTGATAAATCACTAATAAATAACAACTTATTTTATTTTATAGGAGTAAATATTGAGAAGAAGAAGCGAGATTGTTTCAATTGTGGTCTTAAACAAATTAAAACTCCGTGGCATAAATATCTCAAAGAACACTATTTGTGTCATCATTGTGGTGATTATTTACAAAAAATTGGAATGCTTAGACATAAAAGCTTGTTTATTAAGACTAAAAAGGTTGCTATTATTAGATATCAGTCAGATCGGTTTCCCTTGATTTCATAACGGACAATTGTCATAATACATACTCAATTTCAGCTTGAAACAGCCAAATTCCTTGATTTTTGCGATAGATATCGGAAATATTAGGGATTTGGAGAGATAGCAGGGAATGGTGCTATGCGTTTATGCGCTTACATATTTTTTCTTACCATTCTTTCTTCTTTTTCAAAAAAATTGAAAATGGTCAAAGGCAAATAGTAAAGCTACAATTAAATTGCCTTATAATCACTGATAGGCTAAGGTGTATAGTGAGTATGTAGGACATTAGAGGCTTTTGTATGTAGGCATGCCATTAGCGGGCCATTCTATTTTAATCATATTTCAATACTCATTCTATTGGAAGATAATACGATAATTCAATCATAGCTTTATTTGCCTTAGACAAATTTTAATATTTCTGAAAAAAGAGAAAAACTGAGAAGATAACAAAGCGTTAGGAATATAAACGCATATGCCCAGGAGATTTAGTTTTATTAAATTAACCAATAAAATTAGCAAGAATGGAACTTCACATAAAAACAAACTTCTCATTAAGTAATTTAAGGACGATCGTAAATGTTTTATTTGCGATGTTACTCATACTTCACAATGGCACCGTTATTATTCAAAGCCAGGACACAATTTATGTGCTGCTTGTTACAAGAAACAGCAAAGAATAAATAAATCAAGTAAAAATACAAAAGTCTGTGTTGATTTTTCTTCAAAATTTAATGTAATTTTTAATTTAGATGGGTTAGATAAGCGGCTACTATCTGGAGACGTCTGACAACATCCAACGATGAATTGATAAATACTAGTATAGAAAAGTATAAAAACTGGAATTATTTATTCTCTGTTGTTCACTATTTTGCTTTCCTTAACAATATTTTAACGAATATACAGGGTTACCAAAAAGTCATGGAGCACTCTTCATTTCATTAAAACTTTTTCACATTAAACCATGTCGTATTCTGTGTCTTTATAAATGTTATCATCATAAAATAAATAAAATAATAAAATTCTAGTTATTTAATATTTATCTTGGTAATAATTAAAGAATTTTGTTTTTCTCTGAAATAGTATATAGGTTATATTTTACATTGTTTTATAATTTGTTCGATAAACTCAGAAAATTAACGTTAAAAATTATAATTAATAAAATACTATTTATTGGATTCCTGTTCTGTTTGATTTTTATCTGTTTTCTTCTTTATTCCTAGTTGATTCTTATAACAGGCATTACATATATATTGTTCAGGTACTGAATGACGGTACCACATTGATGTTTTTGATTCTCCGCAAGTAAAACATTTTCGATCAGGAGTGATTCGCTAAAATATTTAAAAAATAGGAGTTGAAATAGTCCCCAGATAAAATTTTTTTAAATCTATTCTCTAATTTTCGACGAACTCATTTTGTCCAGGGTTGCTTCTAACTATAGATATTTAGGAATAGGTTTGGGGGCCCGATCCGGCCCGTTCCGAAAGATCGAGTCGGGCCTCGATTTTTGGCCCAAAATAAGACTTGGTCGGGCCGGCCCGAAAAAAATGAGGCCCGAAAAGAATGACTCGAAAAAATTCGGCCCGACTCGATAAAGACTCGATAATATTTTTACCTAAAAATAGGAGAATTCTGGCGACTTGTCCTTCGATATTTTCCATAATTTTCGCCTGCGGCTCAAAGGGAAGAAATCCACCGCTTGAACTTCCAAAATTCTCAAAATTTTCGCCTCCGACGCAGAAAAGGGAATGGAACTACAGCGTAGACTTCCAAAATTTTCGCCTGCGGAAAAAAAGCGAAGAAATATACTGCTTGGACTTCCAAAATTTTCGCCTGTCGCGCCGAAAATCGAAGAAATCTAGTGACTTATCCTTCCAAATTATACAAAAATTTTGCATGCGGCGCTTTTCCCAGCCCTACTCATAATTATTGATTTTTGTTTAATATTTTTCAATGGAATTCAGGCCCGAAAAAGACTCCATGCCGACTCGATAAAAATGAGGTTCGAAAAAGACTTGGTCGTGCCGGCCCGAAAAAAATGAGGTCCGAAAAGAACGACTCGAACGTCGGCCCGACTCGAAAACCCCAACCATATTTAGGAAAGTAATCAAATCCATACACATAAATAAATCTCTAATAATGTCATAAGATTATGCTCGAAACATTTAAAACTACTTAGGTATATGTATACATTTATAAAAGCATTATTAATTATGTAAAACTCTAAAATTTTCGCCTGCGGCGCTAAAAACGGAAGAAATTTGGAGACATTAGTGGGGTTAAAGTGTGTATTTTTATACGTATTTTTATCTTTTTTGTATTTTTATCTTTTTATATTATTTTTATCTTTATATGTATTTTTATCTTTCTATTAATTTTGAGAAATTGAAAAATATAGAAAAAATGACCTTATAAGTTTTAAACCACATCTCTTCAGATCTAAACTTTGCATATCTTCGTTTGTAATTACAGCATACATGGCACAAATAATGTTCTTTTAAATATTTATCCCATTGACTGACTTTTTTAACTCCACAATTGAAACAATATCGTTTATTTCCTTCAAGATTTTCACCTATAATAAAAAATACTAAGATGTCCCACTTGAATAGTGTTTACTTATTTTATTCCCGATGTAAATTATCCTGCTTTTTAATTCCTTCGGATATTCAACCATTTGTTTCTCTAACAATTCAATTTTATATCCAATTAAATTAATTTCCGTCCAATAACTTGATAAAAGTTTGTTTTTATATGATTCTATTTTTTCCTCAATTGAGTTCAAATTACTACTTTTATCTAAATCTTCGTCTAATATAGAGGTTTCATAATAATTTTTTCTTTTTCAATAAAATTATTATAACGGATTACCTTAAATTTATAACGAATTTGATTTTATTTAAATGAATCTCAGGTGTATTTAAAATATATTGTAAGATAGGTTATAACTTATTTGGCTTTAATCAAAAAGTACCCGTTTTTCAAATAGAGGCAAAAATTTTTGAATAATTTTATTGATGGCAATTTCAATCACAACTTTTATTTTTAACTGCTCAGATGGAATATATTCCGATCTATCAATTATTTCAACATTAAAACTATTTCTCTTAAGATCAATTTTAGCGAAATTTATAAATCCATCAATGTCATAATCATATTTACAATTTCTGAAATTATTTTTCTTAATAGTTTTCACTAAGAAAAGTTCTTTTATTTTAAATACTTTTAAATAAATAAATTCTCTTTTTTCTTCCCAATCATCAATTATTTTTACATCAACTTTAATTAATTTTCCGTCACATTAAATATTCAAAAGTAACAACAAATAAAAAATAATAATGCTCAAAAATTTACTCATCTAAAATTTTAATATTATAAATATAATTTAATATTGCTTAGACAACAGGTGTATAAATAAAATGAATAACGAAATAGTAATATAACTGATTAGTTTGTCATGATGTAATTACTAACTTATGTATTTTTAAATTTAGCCTTTATTTTATAATGATAATCAGTCAATAAGCATTAATATATTGCGAAATTTATCACGCCTGATTTTTATTTATTTATTTGTCAAGTCGGCGATGTTAAAAAGAATATTTGCACTTTTTGTCGATTGGCCTGTTTAATATTTATGATTTGTGAATGAAATTTTGTGTCTTGTTTGGCGTTAGGTTTTTATATTTATTTGAAATCTAAAAACGAGACCATAAATTTAAAATAATTGCGAGGCTGATTAAATATAAAATTACGGTCATATATCATTTAAATAATTTAATTGCCTAATAAGAACTTTTTATGCCGTCTAGATACATTATATGCTTATTACACTTTGGAGCTTACGTTACTGAAACACTATTACCAACAATAGTGAAGTAGCCTTAACGTCAACCTACATATCGTTCTGATTGAATTGTTGATTTGACAGCAACTATTCGTTAATGTTGAAAACAATAGTCTCTATTAATCAAAATAATAAGAACATCTATTAAAAACAATAAACTGAGAAATTGAGTGATAACAGTCTATCGGCTTAAAAATTAAATTATTTAAAAAATATATGACATTAATTTTATATTTATTCAGTCTCGCTATTTTTATTAAAATTTAGGGTCTCGTTTTTAGATTTTAAATAAATAAAAGGGCATAGAGAAGGCCTAAAGGCGAACAAGACACAAAATCTTATTGACAGATCAGAAATATTAAAAAAGGGCATTCGACAAAAAGTGCAAACTTGAGAAATAAATAAATAAAAATCAGGCGGGATAAATTTCGCAATATTTTTAATGCTTTATTGAATAATTATCATTATGAAATGTAGGCTAAATTTGTAAATAAATAAGGCAGTAGTTACATAAGAAAATTTAATCAGTGGGGTTATTATTTTTTATTAATTTTATTTATTCACCACTAATCACATTAAAAATAGATGTATGAACAAGTGTCAATTGCTCGTTTAGTATGATTAAAATAAAATTATTTGAAAGCTTTCTGTTTTGAATTTTCATTTAAAAGATAATTAGGACACATAAAAAACCGAGGCGGCAAATTTTGTGTAAGATAGTCTTCATTCAAATACTGTCTTTATCTATTTTGAAATTTATAAGAAATTTGAAAATAAATATTTGCACTTTATATTTAATTGAAAATTCTTTTGATTAGTCCCCATGTCATTAAATATTTTGAAATTTCTATTTTATTTTTAGCAGTCTTATTTGAAAAGCACCTGAATGTTGAGTTCAAATAGATAAAGTAGCCTCGCCGACGCCCCATAGGTTTATGTTGCTAGTTTTTTGTGTTGTAACTTTGTCTAAACTTGTTCAATCCCGGTGATTTTGGTGTCTTTCGACTCAGCTCGTCGAGCTCTTTAGAATGAACTATAATATGGTTAAAAAATTTTTAATTCCAAAAATCACCCCTTTGGATTACCAGTTTTCAGGTATCTATATCTCGGGCCAATCAAGTCGGATTTCGTTGATTTTAGTGTCATTCGACTCAGCTCGACGAGCTCTTTCGAATGAGATATTATTTGCATATTCGAATTTTTCGCCCCAAAAAAGTGCTTGGTCCCCCCTTTGGTTTTTCGGTTTTCAAGGAACTATATCTCGGCTCGTAGAAATTTCCGCAAAAAAAGAGTGGTACCATTCGACTCAGCTCGCCGAGACGAATCGAATGGTATATAATTTGACCCGTTTCTGAGTGGGCCACCGGCTAAAGTATATCCAATGTCTGGATAATTTCATTATTGGCAATTTCAATCAAAACTTTTCTTTTTAATTGAGAAATATATTTTGATTTCTTATTTAGTTCAGTATTAAAGACATTTTCAACAGGATTTACTTTTATTTCAAAAAACGACCAAGTATTATTGTAGAGATAATCACCTCTTTTATAACTTCTATTTAAATTTTTTGTTAATACAAAACGCTTCTTCAGTTCAACATTTTTTAAATAAATAAATTCTCTTTTTTCTTCCCAATCATCTTTGATTTTTAATAGAACACTAACTTTTTTTCCTTCACATTTAATATTCAATAGGTAAAATAAATATAAGTGAGAAACTATAATAAATTTCATCATCTAAGTTTTAATATTTAAATATAGTGTTTAATAATCTTACAATCTTCTTAACTTAATGAAAAAATTAAATATTGAGATAAAAGTTACGAAATCTTTAAGGATTTCATTTGGATATAATTTTTAGGACAATGACTTATTTGAAAATAAATGATTATCAATAATAAAATAGAGGATATATAGTTACCAAACTTTTCTCCCATTAGACAGCCTTGATATAACTACTTTATCTATTTGAACTCAACATTCAGGTGCTTTTCAAATAAGACTGCTAAAAATAAAATAGAAATTTCAAAATATTTAATGACATGGGGACTAATCAAAAGAATTTTCAATTAAATATAAAGTGCAAATATTTATTTTCAAATTTCTTATAAATTTCAAAATAGATAAAGACAGTATTTGAATGAAGACTATCTTACACAAAATTTGCCGCCTCGGTTTTTTATGTGTCCTAATTATCTTTTAAATGAAAATTCAAAACAGAAAGCTTTCAAATAATTTTATTTTAATCATACTAAACGAGCAATTGACACTTGTTCATACATCTATTTTTAATGTGATTAGTGGTGAATAAATAAAATTAATAAAAAATAATAACCCCACTGATTAAATTTTCTTATGTAACTACTGCCTTATTTATTTACAAATTTAGCCTACATTTCATAATGATAATTATTCAATAAAGCATTAAAAATATTGCGAAATTTATCCCGCCTGATTTTTATTTATTTATTTCTCAAGTTTGCACTTTTTGTCGAATGCCCTTTTTTAATATTTCTGATCTGTCAATAAGATTTTGTGTCTTGTTCGCCTTTAGGCCTTCTCTATGCCCTTTTATTTATTTAAATCATCATAAAAATCATCATATAAAAATCATCAAAAAATCTAAAAATCATCAAATAAAAATCATCAAATAAAAATCATCAAAAAAATCATCATAAAATTTAAAAATAATTTCAAAATGATTGAGACTCTATGAATAAATGTCTCATTTTTAAATTCTAATGAAATATAAGGGCATAAAGCTGGTAGAAAAATTAACAAAATTGGTCAAAAATTAATTTTGTTTACCAATTATATTAGCCGTGTAAATCGGAAAAAGTGCAAATTTCTAAATTATTTGTCAAAGCTTGTGATTACTCTATAAATTTTTACCTTATTTAAAGTCGCCTACAATTTCATAAACATAAATGAGGCTCAATTCATAATTATATTTTTAAATCATAAAAATAGTAATAAGAATAAAATTTTTAATATTTCTATTAATTAATACACAATAGTCTTCGGATATTCTAATTTGTAAACTATATGTTAAACTTTTACATGATAAATTAGGGACTCAAATACATGCAAATGCATGTTTTGTTTGCGGCTAAATATTAATTTTTGCGGCTAAATATTAATATAGAAATGTCTATTAAATTTAAATATATTTTTTCAATTTAAATATATAATTTTAAACAAAATCTCCGCTTTTTAATTTATAATTTATTTTGTAATTTAATTCAATTATCTTTTTAAAACAATAATTGTAAAAACATATTTGCATGGCCCAGATCGCATACACGGAATTTATGTCATTTTTTCCTAGAAAAATGACTAAATAAGAGTAAGCCATTATTAAAAATTGTCATAAGTTTTTTCCATAAAAACAAAAAAGTGGTATTTAATTTTCTAAATTTCAGATGAATAAATATAATTTTATCATTCTCATACATTTAATTATATTCTTGAAAATTCAATGCGCAGGGAAACTCATTCAGGTTGAAGTGAAAATTAGTGATGATTGGAATGAAAAAAGAGAATTTATCTATTTAAAAAATGTTGAAATAAAGGATCGTTTTGTGGTGAAAGTAATTGAAAAGAATAATAATAAATATGATAGCTATAAGAATAATATAGAGGGATATTTGCGTTCAATTGACTTAAATATAGATAAAAATACATTTAAGGTTGAAATAAGTGATAGATCAGAATATAGAATATATTCCATCTGATCAATTAAAAAAGAAAATTTTGATTGAAATTACTAATAATGAAATAATTCAAAATTTTCTGCCTAGGTTTGAAAAAATGGTATATTTTTATTAATAGAATTTCCATTCCATTGTGTCACAATTAGCTAGCAAAGAAAAATGTAACAGCAAGGAAATGGAAATTGTGGCTATAACTACTTTAATTTTTGATAAATTTCAGGTACTCCGAAATAATAATTTTATTGAAAATAATAATTGTTTTGAAACTTCAATATTGTTTAAGAGTGGAAATAATTTCAGCTCGGTTGAAGAAAATATAGAAAATTACAAAAACAAACTTTTATCAAGTTATTGGACGGAAATTAATTTAATTGGATATAAAACTGAATTGTTAGAAAAACAAAAAGTTGAATATCCAAAAGAATTAAAAAGCAGAATTAATGAAATTGGAAAAAAATAAGTAAATAAAAATTTTATATTATTAAAAAGGACAAGGATATCCACGCTGCCATATCAAACTGTAAACGTTTCTAGTAAATAATAATTATTCTAATTTTATAGGAGTAACTATGGAAAAGAAGAAGCGAGATTGTTTCAATTGTGGTGTTAAAGAAATTAAAAATAAATGGCATAAATATCTCAAAGAATACTATTTGTGTCATACTTGTGGTGATTATAATCAAAATGACACTAGCTATAATTATAATATTGAGGGATTTTTGCGTCAAATTGACATAAACCAAGAAAAAAATGTTTTTAATTTTGAAATAGATCATAAATCAGAAAATGCTGAAGAATTAAAAAGAAGACTCTTGATTAATATTGCCAAAAATAAAATTTTTCAACATATTCATCATGGATTAGAAAAACAGGTATTTTTGTTGATAATTTTCTGAAAATCGTAATAAGAATGAATTATGGTACTTTTCCTAATCTGAGTCTTCCCTTTTTCTTCAACTGTCTGTGTCGATCAGTCATTTTCAAGAAAGTAAGCAGAAAATAAATGTTGGTTGACCAAATAAGCAAAAATGGAAAGCAAAGAATAACCTTAATACATATTAATTTATTCATAAAAGGTATTCAGATTTAGTGAATTTATTAAGAAGAAGAATAAATATTATGAATCTTCTATATTAGATGAGATTTTAGAAGATACAAAAATAACTAAAAAAGAATTATTGAAAGTAAATAGAAAATTACAAAAACAAACTTATCAAGTTATTGGACGGAAATTAATTTAATTGGATATAAAATTTAATTGTCAGGAAAACAAAAAGTTGAATATCTGGAGGAATTAAAAAACAAAATTATTGAAATTGGATATAAAATAAGTAAATGAAAATTTTGTTGTTTTTTATTTATTAATTATTTTTAAAAAATTTTTTATTTATTAAAAATTTTGAAAAATTTTTATATTTTATTTTAAAATTATTTATTTTTTTTTAAATTTATTTATTTGACAGGATAAGAATATCCGCGTTCTCATGTCAAGCTGATAAATCACTAATAAATAACAACTTATTTTATTTTATAGGAGTAAATATTGAGAAGAAGAAGCGAGATTGTTTCAATTGTGGTCTTAAACAAATTAAAACTCCGTGGCATAAATATCTCAAAGAACACTATTTGTGTCATCATTGTGGTGATTATTTACAAAAAATTGGAATGCTTAGACATAAAAGCTTGTTTATTAAGACTAAAAAGGTTGCTATTATTAGATATCAGTCAGATCGGTTTCCCTTGATTTCATAACGGACAATTGTCATAATACATACTCAATTTCAGCTTGAAACAGCCAAATTCCTTGATTTTTGCGATAGATATCGGAAATATTAGGGATTTGGAGAGATAGCAGGGAATGGTGCTATGCGTTTATGCGCTTACATATTTTTTTCTTACCATTCTTTCTTCTTTTTCAAAAAAATTGAAAATGGTCAAAGGCAAATAGTAAAGCTACAATTAAATTGCCTTATAATCACTGATAGGCTAAGGTGTATAGTGAGTATGTAGGACATTAGAGGCTTTTGTATGTAGGCATGCCATTAGCGGGCCATTCTATTTTAATCATATTTCAATACTCATTCTATTGGAAGATAATACGATAATTCAATCATAGCTTTATTTGCCTTAGACAAATTTTAATATTTCTGAAAAAAGAGAAAAACTGAGAAGATAACAAAGCGTTAGGAATATAAACGCATATGCCCAGGAGATTTAGTTTTATTAAATTAACCAATAAAATTAGCAAGAATGGAACTTCACATAAAAACAAACTTCTCATTAAGTAATTTAAGGACGATCGTAAATGTTTTATTTGCGATGTTACTCATACTTCACAATGGCACCGTTATTATTCAAAGCCAGGACACAATTTATGTGCTGCTTGTTACAAGAAACAGCAAAGAATAAATAAATCAAGTAAAAATACAAAAGTCTGTGTTGATTTTTCTTCAAAATTTAATGTAATTTTTAATTTAGATGGGTTAGATAAGCGGCTACTATCTGGAGACGTCTGACAACATCCAACGATGAATTGATAAATACTAGTATAGAAAAGTATAAAAACTGGAATTATTTATTCTCTGTTGTTCACTATTTTGCTTTCCTTAACAATATTTTAACGAATATACAGGGTTACCAAAAAGTCATGGAGCACTCTTCATTTCATTAAAACTTTTTCACATTAAACCATGTCGTATTCTGTGTCTTTATAAATGTTATCATCATAAAATAAATAAAATAATAAAATTCTAGTTATTTAATATTTATCTTGGTAATAATTAAAGAATTTTGTTTTTCTCTGAAATAGTATATAGGTTATATTTTACATTGTTTTATAATTTGTTCGATAAACTCAGAAAATTAACGTTAAAAATTATAATTAATAAAATACTATTTATTGGATTCCTGTTCTGTTTGATTTTTATCTGTTTTCTTCTTTATTCCTAGTTGATTCTTATAACAGGCATTACATATATATTGTTCAGGTACTGAATGACGGTACCACATTGATGTTTTTGATTCTCCGCAAGTAAAACATTTTCGATCAGGAGTGATTCGCTAAAATATTTAAAAAATAGGAGTTGAAATAGTCCCCAGATAAAATTTTTTTAAATCTATTCTCTAATTTTCGACGAACTCATTTTGTCCAGGGTTGCTTCTAACTATAGATATTTAGGAATAGGTTTGGGGGCCCGATCCGGCCCGTTCCGAAAGATCGAGTCGGGCCTCGATTTTTGGCCCAAAATAAGACTTGGTCGGGCCGGCCCGAAAAAAATGAGGCCCGAAAAGAATGACTCGAAAAAATTCGGCCCGACTCGATAAAGACTCGATAATATTTTTACCTAAAAATAGGAGAATTCTGGCGACTTGTCCTTCGATATTTTCCATAATTTTCGCCTGCGGCTCAAAGGGAAGAAATCCACCGCTTGAACTTCCAAAATTCTCAAAATTTTCGCCTCCGACGCAGAAAAGGGAATGGAACTACAGCGTAGACTTCCAAAATTTTCGCCTGCGGAAAAAAAGCGAAGAAATATACTGCTTGGACTTCCAAAATTTTCGCCTGTCGCGCCGAAAATCGAAGAAATCTAGTGACTTATCCTTCCAAATTATACAAAAATTTTGCATGCGGCGCTTTTCCCAGCCCTACTCATAATTATTGATTTTTGTTTAATATTTTTCAATGGAATTCAGGCCCGAAAAAGACTCCATGCCGACTCGATAAAAATGAGGTTCGAAAAAGACTTGGTCGTGCCGGCCCGAAAAAAATGAGGTCCGAAAAGAACGACTCGAACGTCGGCCCGACTCGAAAACCCCAACCATATTTAGGAAAGTAATCAAATCCATACACATAAATAAATCTCTAATAATGTCATAAGATTATGCTCGAAACATTTAAAACTACTTAGGTATATGTATACATTTATAAAAGCATTATTAATTATGTAAAACTCTAAAATTTTCGCCTGCGGCGCTAAAAACGGAAGAAATTTGGAGACATTAGTGGGGTTAAAGTGTGTATTTTTATACGTATTTTTATCTTTTTTGTATTTTTATCTTTTTATATTATTTTTATCTTTATATGTATTTTTATCTTTCTATTAATTTTGAGAAATTGAAAAATATAGAAAAAATGACCTTATAAGTTTTAAACCACATCTCTTCAGATCTAAACTTTGCATATCTTCGTTTGTAATTACAGCATACATGGCACAAATAATGTTCTTTTAAATATTTATCCCATTGACTGACTTTTTTAACTCCACAATTGAAACAATATCGTTTATTTCCTTCAAGATTTTCACCTATAATAAAAAATACTAAGATGTCCCACTTGAATAGTGTTTACTTATTTTATTCCCGATGTAAATTATCCTGCTTTTTAATTCCTTCGGATATTCAACCATTTGTTTCTCTAACAATTCAATTTTATATCCAATTAAATTAATTTCCGTCCAATAACTTGATAAAAGTTTGTTTTTATATGATTCTATTTTTTCCTCAATTGAGTTCAAATTACTACTTTTATCTAAATCTTCGTCTAATATAGAGGTTTCATAATAATTTTTTTCTTTTTCAATAAAATTATTATAACGGATTACCTTAAATTTATAACGAATTTGATTTTATTTAAATGAATCTCAGGTGTATTTAAAATATATTGTAAGATAGGTTATAACTTATTTGGCTTTAATCAAAAAGTACCCGTTTTTCAAATAGAGGCAAAAATTTTTGAATAATTTTATTGATGGCAATTTCAATCACAACTTTTATTTTTAACTGCTCAGATGGAATATATTCCGATCTATCAATTATTTCAACATTAAAACTATTTCTCTTAAGATCAATTTTAGCGAAATTTATAAATCCATCAATGTCATAATCATATTTACAATTTCTGAAATTATTTTTCTTAATAGTTTTCACTAAGAAAAGTTCTTTTATTTTAAATACTTTTAAATAAATAAATTCTCTTTTTCTTCCCAATCATCAATTATTTTTACATCAACTTTAATTAATTTTCCGTCACATTAAATATTCAAAAGTAACAACAAATAAAAAATAATAATGCTCAAAAATTTACTCATCTAAAATTTTAATATTATAAATATAATTTAATATTGCTTATACAACAGGTGTATAAATAAAATGAATAACGAAATAGTAATATAACTGATTAGTTTGTCATGATGTAATTACTAACTTATGTATTTTTAAATTTAGCCTTTATTTTATAATGATAATCAGTCAATAAGCATTAATATATTGCGAAATTTATCACGCCTGATTTTTATTTATTTATTTGTCAAGTCGGCGATGTTAAAAAAAGAATATTTGCACTTTTTGTCGATTGGCCTGTTTAATATTTATGATTTGTGAATGAAATTTTGTGTCTTGTTTGGCGTTAGGTTTTTATATTTATTTGAAATCTAAAAACGAGACCATAAATTTAAAATAATTGCGAGGCTGATTAAATATAAAATTACGGTCATATATCATTTAAATAATTTAATTGCCTAATAAGAACTTTTTATGCCGTCTAGATACATTATATGCTTATTACACTTTGGAGCTTACGTTACTGAAACACTATTACCAACAATAGTGAAGTAGCCTTAACGTCAACCTACATATCGTTCTGATTGAATTGTTGATTTGACAGCAACTATTCGTTAATGTTGAAAACAATAGTCTCTATTAATCAAAATAATAAGAACATCTATTAAAAACAATAAACTGAGAAATTGAGTGATAACAGTCTATCGGCTTAAAAATTAAATTATTTAAAAAATATATGACATTAATTTTATATTTATTCAGTCTCGCTATTTTTATTAAAATTTAGGGTCTCGTTTTTAGATTTTAAATAAATAAAAGGGCATAGAGAAGGCCTAAAGGCGAACAAGACACAAAATCTTATTGACAGATCAGAAATATTAAAAAAGGGCATTCGACAAAAAGTGCAAACTTGAGAAATAAATAAATAAAAATCAGGCGGGATAAATTTCGCAATATTTTTAATGCTTTATTGAATAATTATCATTATGAAATGTAGGCTAAATTTGTAAATAAATAAGGCAGTAGTTACATAAGAAAATTTAATCAGTGGGGTTATTATTTTTTATTAATTTTATTTATTCACCACTAATCACATTAAAAATAGATGTATGAACAAGTGTCAATTGCTCGTTTAGTATGATTAAAATAAAATTATTTGAAAGCTTTCTGTTTTGAATTTTCATTTAAAAGATAATTAGGACACATAAAAAACCGAGGCGGCAAATTTTGTGTAAGATAGTCTTCATTCAAATACTGTCTTTATCTATTTTGAAATTTATAAGAAATTTGAAAATAAATATTTGCACTTTATATTTAATTGAAAATTCTTTTGATTAGTCCCCATGTCATTAAATATTTTGAAATTTCTATTTTATTTTTAGCAGTCTTATTTGAAAAGCACCTGAATGTTGAGTTCAAATAGATAAAGTAGTTATATCAAGGCTGTCTAATGGGAGAAAAGTTTGGTAACTATATATCCTCTATTTTATTATTGATAATCATTTATTTTCAAATAAGTCATTGTCCTAAAAATTATATCCAAATGAAATCCTTAAAGATTTCGTAACTTTTATCTCAATATTTAATTTTTTCATTAAGTTAAGAAGATTGTAAGATTATTAAACACTATATTTAAATATTAAAACTTAGATGATGAAATTTATTATAGTTTCTCACTTATATTTATTTTACCTATTGAATATTAAATGTGAAGGAAAAAAAGTTAGTGTTCTATTAAAAATCAAAGATGATTGGGAAGAAAAAAGAGAATTTATTTATTTAAAAAATGTTGAACTGAAGAAGCGTTTTGTATTAACAAAAAATTTAAATAGAAGTTATAAAAGAGGTGATTATCTCTACAATAATACTTGGTCGTTTTTTGAAATAAAAGTAAATCCTGTTGAAAATGTCTTTAATACTGAACTAAATAAGAAATCAAAATATATTTCTCAATTAAAAAGAAAAGTTTTGATTGAAATTGCCAATAATGAAATTATCCAGACATTGGATATACTTTAGCCGGTGGCCCACTCAGAAACGGGTCAAATTATATACCATTCGATTCGTCTCGGCGAGCTGAGTCGAATGGTACCACTCTTTTTTTGCGGAAATTTCTACGAGCCGAGATATAGTTCCTTGAAAACCGAAAAACCAAAGGGGGGACCAAGCACTTTTTTGGGGCGAAAAATTCGAATATGCAAATAATATCTCATTCGAAAGAGCTCGTCGAGCTGAGTCGAATGACACTAAAATCAACGAAATCCGACTTGATTGGCCCGAGATATAGATACCTGAAAACTGGTAATCCAAAGGGGTGATTTTTGGAATTAAAAATTTTTTAACCATATTATAGTTCATTCTAAAGAGCTCGACGAGCTGAGTCGAAAGACACCAAAATCACCGGGATTGAACAAGTTTAGACAAAGTTACAACACAAAAAACTAGCAACATAAACCTATGGGGCGTCGGCGAGGCGCTTGTGCAAAACCCCGCGCTTCGCGCGGGGTTTTGCGGCACTCGCCTCGCGGGGAGTCTACGGGCGCTGGGTCTGGGCTCGTAACATACACCTATTCCTATCTCCCTTGCTCTGGATGTATTTGGGGCCTCCGTATCAGCAGAAATCTCCACTGGAATAAGGGCTCAAAAATTTCCCACCTCAATCTTTAACACCAAAAATAATTAAATTTGTTTTCCCCTTTTATCATATTTAAAAATTAAATTTAAATTAAATCTCAACAATTTTAAATGCCCTTTTAAATAAAATCCCATTTATCATTCATTTATTTTTTCTTCCAATTATTTTTCTTCCATTTATTTTCTTCCAATCTTCAAGCTTACTTTCGGCAGTGTTTCGTGTTTCTCGCAATAAACTCACGCCGAGTCTTGTCATTTCCTCCGCAATCTCCATCATGCTTAAGTCCCCACTATATTTTAATTAATTTATTAATTTTAAATATTTTAATTATTTTGGGAATGTTTCCTTACCTTTTTAAGGCATTTACATTGCACTTCTGAACTGAAATTATTTAAAGAAATTAAAAAGGTGTAAATAAAATTTCTTAAATTACTCTCGAATTTTGCAGCAGAGGCCCGTAGCTTTTTTTGCACTCACAACCATAAATTGATTTATCAAAAGACAAATTGCAAAAATAATGAAAATTGTAGTTTTGGTTGCCATTTTTAGTTTTTCAAAATTATTTTATAAAATTTTTAAAAAATCTAGGTATTTAACTAAATTATTAAATGAATCAGTTCTGATTAAAACAAAGTTTTCAACCAGAGGCGTTGATCGGATTTGAGTGGTATCGCCTAAAGAAGTGTAGTAATAATTACGATGCCTGTTCTAAAATTATGCATTAATGGATATTTTTGAACCAATGAAAAAGATGATAGGAATTTGTGGATTAAACAAATATTGAAGTGATAAAATTAAATTTAAACAAGTGCCGATCAAAGATATTGTTTGGCTAATAATAAATTGAAAATTTATTAGAAATTTTAGATCAAAGTAGAAGTGAGTGGATAGAGTGTACCGTATTTTCTCGATTAATTCCCCTTCCTTGAATAAGTCCCCTCCCTCCCCTCGATTAATTCGCCATGCCACGGATGTGTTGAAACAATATCCCTGTCCCTCGAATAATTCCCCTCCCTCCAAACAAAATTTGTGGTTAAACGAAACGTCAGTGGATTAAAATTAGCGAAGTAATAAAAGTGCCATAAAAAGTTATTCGTTTCTTTATTGCCAGGATTTTTAAGAAAGTTACTGTTAGAAACTGGATAATTTGATTTCAATTCAAAATGGAAGAGGGATAATGCATTAAATTGTTATATGAAGCAGTATTATAAAGATTTAGAATGCATTGAAAGTGAATTGAATATTGGCATTTTGCTCGCCTATTTATTAGGGGAAATATTAATATTGTGCTGTTTAAATAAAATATAAAATGAGAAAACCGCTCGTGTTGAGTTTAGAATTTTGCAAAAAATAAGAATTTATTGCAGTTCGCTTTAGCTGATAACACAAATAAGATATTTTATATTTTAGAAAAATTTAAAGCTTGAAGATAGATGAATTAATGAGACGTATTTTTTCGAAACTTTTTTGAGTGAAACTTTTAAAATTAATCACAAAATAAATATATTAAATTCCAAAACATTTTTCACTTATAAAATAATTTAATCTGAGCAAATATCTAAATATTAAAACATAAATTTAATAAATGATAATTATTGGATTTTTAAATTTTTATTAAAATTTTGAATTAAATAAAATTTAAAAAAATCAATTCATTAAAAGATTAATTTAAAATTTTTAATATTAATTTACTGCAGAATTTATAATTTTGAAATAGGCCAGATTAAAAAGATTTAGTATAAGATAATCTTGCTGTTGTGTAGTGTTGTTAAGGGGTACAGCCCAAGTAGGCAGAATAGAATGACAGAATAGTGATATAATTCCGTACCGTAATACCGTATAATACCGATACCGTTAAATACCGAAAAAATTAAAAATGTTTCCGTACCGTATTACCGACTGTAATACCGATAAATACGGAGAAATACCGAAAAGTACCGATAATTTTTCATAGGTATCGTATTCCGTACCGTATTTTTTTAAAAATTTTCCGTACTTCCCCCTTCATTTATTCCCGACCCCGACCATATTTTCCAAGCTGTTTATATTTATCTGCCATTTATTTCTTCCCAGCCTATCTTTACACTTTATCTCTTTTCTTCTCCATTATTGTTCACCTTCTTCCGTTCCCAACATTAATCACAATTACATTTATACTTTTGTCAACAACTTTATACACTTCCTCCCATCTTTCCCAGACACATTTTGCCCTATCTCTGAACTCTATTTCATTTTGCCCTTTCACTGAACTCTATTTCATTTGGTTCTGTTTAACTAATAGAAATCCCCTCGAGTTGACTCTATAAAAACCTTCAATTCTCTAGTATTCTATGGCTAAGACTTGTTTTTACAAATTGAAAGTTTTACAAATTGAAAGTCTAAATAGTTAATTTACTCATCTATAGATAAACTTTAAATCAAACTCGGTTAATGCTAAACATTTAAAGAGGCTCTTAGACTTTTTGATTTATCATCAAAATTAACCTTTTTTACTGGGATAACTTTTCAAAATTGTTAAAATACTTTAATTAATTCTTAATAATAAATTAAGTTGATTTTAAAATTAATATAGAGTTAAGTAAGATGTTATCATCGGTTAACATTTATGCTCCATTCTAATCCTTTGCTCTCTATCATAGTTTTTCAAATTAAAGCTGTTTTTCTTTCCAGTTCAAGCTGCTTTAAAGGCAGTAAGCTCTTTGGACTGATATTGCCCTTCTGCTTTTAGAACAACCTTAATTAAAGATACTTCAGAACATGCTAATCAGAATGTTCTGATTCTCAACAAAATTAATTTCAACATTTCTAGATTTATCGATGTCAGAAAGATTGTTTAAATCAAATAACTGTTCTGTGTTTGGCCCTCCAGACAATATGGAGAATCATTCAAAATAATACTACTGGTCTAACAAAATTTAATTAAGGTCGATCTCCATTGTTATAGTTGCGGAACTAATATTTTTGTCAAAAATGCTAAGACGGCAAAAATATATAAAGCTGATAAATAAAAATTTAAATATAATAAAATAGAATAAAAGAAACAATTTAAAATAAGATTGAAATTTAGATTTTTAAGAAATAAATACATATTCTGTAAGATAAATCTAAAAATGGTACATTATTCAATTTTTAAAATTAGTAAAATTAAAAAATATCTATATTTGTTAAATATTGTAAGGGAAGTGAGCAATAAAGAATAAATATTATAATACTAAAATTAAATTCATCTTTTATATTTTTCTAAAATAATATTTATCAATTCATCCGTTTGGTGTTGTCAGACGGTTCCAGTTAGAAGTCGCTTACCTAATCAATCTAAATTAACATATTACATTAAATTTTGAAGAAAAATCAACACTGACTTTTGTATTTTTAGTTGATTTCTCTTTTCTTTGCTGTTTCATGTAACAAGCTTTACATATATATTGTCCAGGTATTGGATAACGGTACCATTGTGATGTATCAGTAACATCGCAAATAAAACATTTACGATCGTCCTTAAATTACTTAATGAGAAATTTGATTTTATGTTATGTTCCATTCAATGCTAATTTTATTGGTTATTTTAATAAAAATTAATTTTGGGTACTATGATTTTATACGCCTACATCTTTTTTTCTTTTTCATGTTTCTCCCTTTTCAATAATCTTAGAAATTTTAATGGAAAATAAAGCTAGATAAAACTATTGTTTTATCTTAATATAATTGCCACTTCAAATAGAAAGGTTCCTTGGATATAATTGAAAATAGAATGCCGATCTATCTATTAGAGATAGATTTATTATTAGGGATAGCTACTTTAGGTCGAAATTAGTATGTGTTTATGAAATTTATTCGTTATGAAATCAAGGGAAAGTGATCTTATATATCTAATAATAGCAAACCTTATTTTTAATAAACAAGCTTTTATGTCTATGCTTTCCAAATTTTTGATTATAATCACCACATGTATGACACAAATAGTATTCTTTGAGATATTTCTGCCAAAAAGTTTTAATTTGTTTAACACCACAATTGAAACAACCTCGCCTCTTCTTTTCAATAGTTACTTCTATAAAATTAAAATAAATTGTTATTTACTGTGATGTTTTCAGCTTGATGGGTAATAGTTCGGATGAGACCCCCGCTCCTTTTTCCTTACTAAGAGTATTAAAGAATGGTCAGTCAGTCTTAGGTTATAGAACTCGTCGAACTGTGTCGAATGACACCAAAATCAACCCCCGGTCTTAACTTTGGGCCGAGATACAGACAAAACCCCTGCGCAAAGCGAAAGGTTTTGCAAAAGCGTCTCGTAACTATAATAGGATTAATTTATTCATAACATTGTCAAATCCTGTTCAATTATGTTGGTTTTGATGTCATTCGAATCAGCTCGACAAGCCCTTTCGAAAGAGCTATTATTTGTTTAATCGAATTTTTAGCCAAAAAATGAGCTTGGTCCACCCTTTTATTTTTCAATTTTCGGGAGTCTGTATCTCGGCCCAAAGTTAAGACCGGGGGTTGATTTTGGTGTCATTCGACACAGCTCGACGAGTTCTATGACCTAAGACTGACTGACCATTTTTTTATATTTTAGAAAGGAAAAAGGAGGGGGGGTCTCATCCGAACTATTACCGCTTGATGTGCAGTGGGGATATTCTTATCCTGTCAAATATCATAAATTTTTATTTACCTATTTTATTTCCAATTTCAATAATTCTGCTTTTTAATTCTTTCGGATATTCAACTTTTTGTTTTTCTAACAATTCAATTTTATATCCAATTAAATTAATTTCCGTCCAATAACTTGATAAAAGTTTGTTTTTGTAATTTTCTATATTTTCTTTTAATAATTCTTTTTTATTTACTTTTATATGTTCTAAACTTTCATCTAGGATTGATGTTTCAAAATAATTATTCTTCGTTTTATTAAATTGATTACCCCTGAGCAACTTTAATTTATGAGCAGATTAATTATTAAAGTTAAATGCTAATATGTAGTTAATTACTCTTTTGTTTTTTACTTTAATATTTAAATAATAACATTTAAATACCTGTTTTTCAAATCCAATCAAAATATTTTGTATAATTTTATTTTTGGCAATTTTAATCAAAACTTTCCTTTTTAATTCTACAGAAAATTCTGATCCATCATAAATCTCAACATTATAATAATTTCCTTCGCTGTTTACTTCAATTCGACGTAGAAATCCCTCTATATTATAATTATAGCTAGTGTCATGCTGATTATTCTTCTTTATAATTTTTTCCAATACAAAACGCTCGTCTAATTCAACATTTTTTAAATAAATAAATTCTCTTTTTCCTTCCCAATCATCCTTGATTTTTACTTTAATAATAACTTTTCTCCCATCACATTTAATATTCAAAAGGGTAAGTAAAGAAAAGCAAGAAGCAATAATTAATTTAATCATCTTAATTCTAATATTAAAAATATAGTTATTCGCTATTCATAGTCCTTAATTTAATGACAACGAAAGATTAATTACAGAAATAAAAGTTCCAAAGTCCTTAGGGATTTAGTTGGAATAAATTTATTAAAAATACACCTAGTACGAGAACATTACTCTACAATAAATATCAAATTTTCATGAATAAATTTATGTGGTCGCGCTCTAAATTTAATATTTGGAAAAAATAGAATTATTTTTTTCCGGCGGATACAAACCCTTTAAGTACCAAAATTTTAAAGTCTATTCAACATTTCTGCCATTAGATAACTACTGCATTATTCATTTTATAATTTTCGCATTTTAAAATGTATATTTGCCATAGTGGGATTTTAAAATGTTATCACTTTTTAAATTTGGTGCCTAAATTTGGTGTTTGAAAACGTCATTTTTGTATTTATAACAGACCATACAACTTATTAATTGAAATAATTCAAACAGGATATCGCTCAAATAAAACAAAATCAAAATATAAATTAAATCTAAAACTTTTGTGTCTGTTTAAATTGAATTTAACAATAAGACTAAATTTTAAAGGCGAAAAAACAAATGATACAATTATTTAAACAGAATTCTAATCTATTTCTCTCTAATAACCTCGGCAATTGACAAAAAGTTCAAATATAAAAAATGCCCTTAATGGCTAAATAAATTAAAATAAAAATAAGACGGTAAATTATGAAATGTATTTATGTTATTCTATATTTATTTTCTCACCAACTGATTTTTAAATTTGCACTTTGGTTAATATAATTAGTAAATAAAATTTTGTAGTTTGGTTAGATTTGTACCCCCTTTGTCTCTAAGACTTGTTTCGAAATACTCGGGTCGAAATCTTGATTGCCAATGTCAAAATCGAAATTTCGAACAGCTCTTATTAACTTAGCATATGATGAAAATGTCAAAATGAGACTATTTATTTATTTTGTCTCAGCAAAATTAAATTATTATAATATTTTCATAGACTTTAAACAAGTTTATTCAAATTATTCGAATATTCACTAGCTTTTGACATTTTGATTAGAATTCTATTTAAAAAACTAGTTTCACTTGGATTATATTAGATAAGATTTAGTGGTATTGTTAAAAGTTATGAAAGTCTTAGAGACAAAAGGGGGTACAAATCTAACCAAACTACAAAATTTTATTTACTAATTATATTAACCAAAGTGCAAATTTATAAATCACTCGGCGGAAAAATAAATATAAAATAACATAAATACATTTCATAATTTACCGCTTTATTTATTTTATTAATTTATTTAGCCATTAAGGGCATTTTTAAAATTCACACTTTTTGTCAATTTCTGTTTGGAAATATTTGGGTTGAAATCTTAATTGCCCTTGCCGCAATGGTAATTTCGAAAAAGCTTGCTTTTTGCTTCTATTTACTACAATAGAGCCCGGTCGTATTCTTCTCTGGTCATATTTGACGGTATCTATGGGTATTTCACCGATGATAAAATTTTGAAGTTTATCGGTATTTATGTTTATAAAACTAATTATAACACGACATTTTATTTAAGTTATGTTAAGTAAGTTAAACTTTTATTTGTATTTTATAAAATATTTTTAAAATCAAAATTTAAGATGAATAAATTTATTATTATTCTTTTCTCATATTTGGTTGTTCTGTTGAATATCCAAATCAAAGGTAAATGGTTGAGGTTGGATTAAAAATAAAAGAAGATTGGGAAGAAAAAAGAGAATTTATTTATTTAAAAAATATTCAAATAAAGGAACGTTTTGTATTGATAATGAATGTAAATCCAAAAAGTAGAATATTTGATTATCGTTATAAGGATAATGGATCGTTTTGTATGCTTGAAGTGAATCCTGTTAATAACGTATTTATTGTCAAACTAAATCAGTGTTCGAAATTTGCCAACCAATTAAAAACGAGAATTTTGATTGAAATTGCCAATAATGAAATTGTTAAGAAATTTTTGAAAAACTTGGGAAAACAGGTATTTTATATTTGATTATTCGAAATTTAAGCCTTCAATAATATACAAATTTAATATCTAAGATTCGACTAAATAATAATTTTATCATGGATAATAATTATTATGAAACTTCCATATTGGAAGAAAGTTTAGAAATTATAAATAAAATAGAATTATTAAAAGAAAATATAGAAAATTACAAAAACAAACTTTTATCAAGTTATTGGACGGGAATTAATTTAATTGGATATAAAATTGAATTGTTAGAAAAACAAAAAGTTGAATATCCGAAAAAATTAGAAAAAAGAATTATTTACATTGGCAATAAAATAAGTAAATAGATTTTCATTCTATATTACAAACATTATCCAACGTAAAAATTTTTACTCTTAATTAATATAGGTGAAGTTAATGAAGGAAATCTACGAAATTGTTTCAATTGCGGAGCTGAACTAAGTAAACGATGGCATAAATATTTAAAAGAACAATTTTTGTGTCATGTTTGTGGTGAATATAGAAGGAGAAGTGGAAAGCTAAGACCAAAAGAAATGTGGTTTAAAACTAAAAAGGTTTACTTTTATCAATCTATCGATATAGATATTTTAGCGAATTACACAAGATAGAAAGTGTTGTATTTGCGAAACTACAAGTACATATCTTTGGTATTGTCATTCAGAACCTGAAAACTATTTATGTAAACAATGTTACGATAAACAATATAGAGCAATGATTAAAACAAAAACTGAAAGAAAGAATACGAACAAATAAACATTAAATGATGATATAAGATTTTTCGTTTACAATTTACTTTACTCCAAAAAAAGTCATGTGAAGCAAGCTAAATACGTTTCTTTCCAAAAAATTTTTCGCCAAATGGGCACGGACTCCCTAGTACTATTGTTAATGAAATATTACATATTGATATAGATTAAATAACATTTTACTTTCGATGGCCTAGTTTGTAACTAAATTTTTTGTATGAGAATTGTAAAAAATTTCATTTTTCAAAACAACAATAATAGTTTAAAATTTATTTTAATAAAGCCTTATCAAATAAAACTGACACAATAAATTAACCTTTCTGTAACCACAATAAATTAACCTTTTAATTATTAGTAAGGTTGCGAAAATAGTCGACTCTGTTTCAGCCATTGAAAATTCCAAAATTACTCCGGAACCGATTCTGGTTCTGAACAGCTTTTCTAATTTATTTTTAAATTATTTTAAATTAATACATTATTTTATATAAATATTTTTATAATGGAAATGAAACTATTTTAACTAAATTTATTTTATTATTTGAAATTAAAGTAATTTTAAAGTAATTTTATGTTTTAATTTATCTTAAATTAAAAATTAAGATTTTACCATAAATTATAAATTCTAAATTATATTCAATTAAAAATAGTTTATTTCCAAAATGAATTCAAAAATTAATTTAATTTTTGATTTAAAAGGTTCTGAAAGAAAATTATCAATTAATAAATATTTTAATAATAAAAATCCAAAATTGGATGGATTTAAAGTTTTTTGCTAATGGTATTATTAGAGAATATATAAAACAATTTGATAATTTTGAAAAAATGATTAAAAAGATACTGATCTTCTATATTTATTTTATTTAAAATTATAATATTGTATAGAAGGGATATATTTATAAAATTGATTATATTTAATTCAATAATTTTTTAGTCCCAGTTATTTACAATTGAATTTGTATTATTTAGAGGAGAAAATGATTGATTATTAGTTGAGTCTTTACATTTAAATTAATTTAATTTTGATTAAAGTATTTCCTTTAAAATGGGCCCGGACCTAATTTCTATTTTAGTTTAAAGAAGATATAAGTTAATCTAGTTTAAAGAAGATTAAAAAATTCAAATAAAATAAATAAAAGAAACTATTATTCGTTGAAATAAATAAAGCTTTCAAATTATGATACAATCCAAAATAAAAAAGATTCCAAACACCTTTTAAATAAAATAATTGTGGAAAAATATAAATAAAACCATGTCTCCATAAAGTAGCATTTACACCAAGATAAATTCCATTTGTTCCTAAACCATTTTTACGAATAATTTCACAAGCCAACTAGATGTCAATCGTATAAAAATTGGTTGATCCAGGAAGACAAAATAATCAAATAGCTAATGTAATCTTTATTAATCAGTTTCGCTTGGTATTTAGATATTTCAAGCGAAAGTTGATGATTTTCTCATACAAATGAAAGAAGATGCAATAAATTTTAGAAAACATAGAGCAAAAGAAATTTGGTTTAGATCATGCAAGTTTTATAAGAATTTATAAATAATTTACATTAATAAATTTTTCTATCAATTAAGCATTCAAAATATAGTGACGTTAAAATGTCTTCCTAATATCTTATGCTTTTTATACTAATTATATAAAGTACAATACAAAACATTCCACAATCAGTCCGGACCATTGGTGGAATGAATTTAAACAAAGGTACATTTTGTGTGCTTATAATACGTTATACGTCAAATTAATCAGTGTTTATTAATAAAGGCTTAACAACTATAATTTAGCGAACATTATGGTCATCAAATGTTATTTTTAATATATCATCGTTATTTATATCTTAATCGAATCATTTTCTTTTTGATTTTTATGATTTTTCTTATTTATTCTTTGTTGCTTTAATCCACAAGCATACATAAATAGTGTTCAATTATAGAATGACGACGCCAACGTGATGTTTTAGTTGCTCCGCAAATGTAACAATTTACATCTTGATGAATCGGCTAAAATAGGTATTCAAAAACTAGGCTTTAAATTAGGGCTCTTAGATCAAGAATTTTTTGATATAATTTAGCAACATTTTTGGTCGGTCCGATATAAAAAGACCAAGTTTTGTCTGTACAGTTTTGGAATATTTGATTTTGCTAGTTTTTGATTTTTTTGTTTGATTACCCATTTTGAGAGAAATCACGATAAAAACAGATAGAGTCAGAAATTTTTCAAAATTTTTAAGTTTTTCTCTCCTAAAATATTGGTTCTCAGGTAGTTCTCAGGTAAAATTTATAAAGCTATTTTCTAATTTGTCACGAACTGAATATGTGCAGGGTTGCTTCTTGTTAAATTATTTCTTTTTGTCTAGGTTTCCATTTCGCATAATTGGCAGAAGTAATTTCTTGTAGATATTTTAATGTCGTTAATGTCGAGTCAATACAATTTCATTAACATAAATGAGGCTCAATTTATAATTATATTTTTTAATCGAAAAATAATAGTAAAAATAACTCCAAAATGTCACTCCATAATTAATTTTCCTTCACTTTGTACATTCAATAGAATAATTAAATTTAAAAGGAAAATAATAATAAAGTTAATCATCTAAATTTAGATATCCTGAGAATTTTTAATTTTGTTTTGACACCATAGTAACGGAAACAAATTTAATATATAAAGAATTGTGATGTAAATAAATTTAAATCCGCCTAATATTTTGATATTTTTAAGGCAAGACTCGGCATTAATTTAACACTTATATAAAGACAAAAAATTTATCAAAGATTATAGTATTTAAAATAGGGGGAGCATGGGAAAAGGAAAAGTAATAAATAAAGCGGTTTTTCTGTTTCAAATATTCTATCTGTATTAGTTTGGCAATGGGATATTTAAAACTTGTGTAAAACTGTTAATTAACAGAAAAATATATTTATTTGTTTTAATTGCTATTTAAATTTATTTAATGTTGGTGGATTAAATAAATGTTGCTAAAGAAAGATATTTATGAGAATTTATAAATCTGGAATATGAATTTATGCTGAATATTCTATTATATTAGAAATAATATACAAGATAAAAACCCAAACAAAAAATGTAAAAAAAATAAATAGGTATTATAAAATAAATATTAAATATTAAATAAAAAAATTAAATATTAATATTAATAAAATATAAATATTAATAAATTTAAATATAAAATTTAAATATAAATTTAAATATTAATAAATAAAATTTAAATATTAATAAATATTAAATAATAAATATTAAACATAAATATTAAATAGTTTTTATAGCCTAATTAAATGCTATGTGTATAGAATAAAAAACAACGAGCACGTATAAATTTTACTATTAATTTTTTAATTAATCAAACTTACTTTATTAATCGTAGATTTTGTAATTTTATTAAGCGGGAAAATAAATAAAAGAGGACAAATTTTGAAATTTTTGTTTACAAAAAATTTTAAAGTACATATGATTAAATTCAAAAGAATATGATCTTTGAATGTAATTGTACTTTTATGTACAATTTTATGTACGAATTTATACACTTGTCACGTGTCAAAGCACTTAATGTTTGTGTTATTCAAAAAATTATTGTAAAGCAATAGCTATTCAATTCATAAATTATTGAAGGAGACGGTTGATTTTGTAAAACATCATTCCGGTGAACATAAAAAGAATTAGCTAAGGGGGAAACAATTAGCCCATTCATCTTAGTTATAATTAAAGTAATTGAACTACTTAAAAATTATTTTTATTCTATTATTAAACGTCTAATATAGTTCTTATAATTGTCAATTTTCCTTTCATTGTTTTAAATATTCTCCTTATTATTTCTTTAAATTAAATCGAGGTCTTATAAATATTATGTCGGAATTCCATCCTTTGAAGGTTAAAGACATAGAGGAATTGCCAAATACTCAATTTCTCTGCTCTATTCTAAAAATTTCAATACGGACATGTTAAAAGTGCATATCCATCATATGTGAAGCTGATATTTGGTCCCTTACATAGGTAGAGAAAAGGGCGCTCTACCAGTGTATCAACTCTAATTGTTTAAAACCCATCGATATCCTTTCAAATCCATCTATATCCCTTATAATGCCTCCATCCAAAATCCTATGATTTTAATACAACAACGAGGTAGGAGTATTTGATAAATTTACCAGGTTTTCTTACTAGGAAACCGAGTTGGGCGTTAAGTCTTATTATAGAAAATCGACATTCAAGTTAAATCCGGCGTCGCAGTCGAAAATCTGGAGACTATTTAAAAAGGTATCTATTTTAAAAGGTATTTTATTTAGCATTTTAAATAAATTTCAAACAAGTTTACCAGGGTTGGTAGCAACAAGAATAATAGGAGTAAAAATGGTGAATTACATTGATAATAATTAGTGAATTGACGATAATAGATTTAATCCAAACGATTTAGAAGTAAAGGAAGCAGTAAACGACATTTTATTTGACGTCACAAAATTTGTTAATATCGACTCTTCCGTTCTTTATAAACGTTATCCTTCATAAATAAATAAAATAATAAAAATACATCTATGAATTTAATATTTATCCTGGCTACACTAAAGAATTTTGTTTTTCACTGAATTACATAGGTTATACCTTACATAGTTTTATAATTTTTTCAATAAACTCAGAAAATTAAAGAAAGTAATAATCATTCAAATATTATTTAATCGGCTCCTGTTCAGTGTGATTTTTATATGTTTTCTTAATTATTCTTCGCTGTCTATTGTAACACGTATCACATATATATTTTTCAGGTTCAGAATGACAGTACCAATGTGACGTTTTTGTTGCTCCGCAAGTAAAACATTTTCGATCTTGTGTGATTCGCTAAAATATATATGAAAATTAGAGTTAAAATAGTTCTCAGAAAAATTTTTAAAGCTATTTTTCTAATTTTCGACGAAACGTCATTGTCCAGGTTTGCTTCTCTAAGTTTACATTTACTACAAATAGCAAAAGCAATGTCCATGCTGATATTTAGGAAAATATTGAAATATATACATAAAATCCCTAATAAATTATATAAATATGCTCGAAACATACGACTCATGTACATACCTTTATAAAAGCATTTTTAATTATAATATGAATAAATCTAAACCATTTTATTTTGAATCATCCTTCCTTGAGGCCTCATTTTGCCATTATATATCTTATACTCGTGACATGTTTGACACAAATAATGTTCTTTTAGGTATTTATACCATCTTACGGTATTTATAAATCTACAATTGAAACAGTTTCGTTTATTTCTTTCAATTATTCCTCCTATAATAATAAAGAATAATATGTATATTTTCTAGGCATATAAACAAATAATAAATTAAAAAAATTATTTATGTACTTATTTCACTGCCGATGTGAATAATTCTACTTTTTAATTCTTCCTTTGGATATTCAACTTTTTGTTTTTCTAACAATTCAATTTTATATCCAATTAAATTAATTTCCATCCAATAACTTGATAAAAGCTTGTTTTTATAAGATTCTATATTTTCATTTAAAAATTCCTTTTTATTTATTTCTGTATTTTCTAAACTTTCATCTAATATAGAAGTTTCATAATATTTATTATTCTTAATAAATTCAGTAAATCTGAGCACCTTTTATGAATTAATCAATATTATGGTTAATTTCTTGATAAATTTATAATTCTTCAATATACCGCCGCCCCTTATTTGAATCTCAGTTGTTCTTTGCTTTCCATTTTTGGCTTATTTGGCCAAGCAATATCATTTATTTTTTACCTACATTCATGGGGAAATGAATGATTGACACAGAGACAGCAAGAACAGCTTAGCTCAAAAACAGAGACTCGAATTAAGAAAAAAGTAAAATAATTTATTATTATGATTTTTAGACTTGTCAGTTAAATAACCTGTTTTTCAAATCCAAAATGAATATTTTGAAGAATTTTATTATTGGCAATATTAATCAACACTCTACGTTTTAATTCTTCAGCATATTCTGATCTATCATCTATCTCAACAATATAATAATTTCCTTCACTGTTTACTTCAATTCGACGTAGAAATCCCTCTATATTATAATTATAGCTAGTGTCATGCTGATTATTCTTCTTTACAATTTTTTCCAATACAAAACGCTCTTCTAATTCAACATTTTTTAAATAAATAAATTCTCTTTTTTCTTCCCAATCGTCTTTGATTTTTACTTCAATACTAACTTTTTTCCCATCACATTTAATATTCAATAGGGTAAGTAAATATAAGTAAGAAGCAATAATCAATTTAATCATCTCAATATCGCTCAAATAAAACTTAATCTAAAAATAAATTAAATCTTAAAATCTTTTCTGTCTGTTTAATTAACATTTAACAATAAAAATAAATCTTAAAGGCGAGAATCCAAATTAAACAATTCTTTAAATAGAATTCTAATAAAATTTCAAAAGCTAGTGAATATACGAATAATTTAAATAAACTTGTTTAAAATCTAGGAGAATATTATAATAATTTAATTTTGTTGAGACACAATAAATAAATAGTCTTATTTTGACATTTTCATCATATGCTAAGTTAATAAGAGCTGTTCGAAATTTCGATTTTTGACATTGGCAATCAAGATTTCGACCCGAGTATTTCGAAACAAGTCTTAGAGACAAAAGGGGGTACAAATCTAACCAAACTACAAAATTTTATTTACTAATTATATTAACCAAAGTGCAAATTTAAAAATCAGTCGGTGAGAAAATAAATATAAAATAACATAAATACATTTCATAATTTAACGTCTTATTTTTTTATTTTAATTTATTTAGCCATTTAGGGCATTTTTAAAATTTGCACTTTTTGTCAATTGCCGCGGTTAATATAATTAGTCAATACAATTTTTTATTTGATTATGTTTTTACCTACCATATGTCTTTCACGTTGTTTGGAAATATTTGGCTTGAAATTCTTTTTGTCCATGCTTCAATCGTAATTTCGAAATAGCTCTGAAGCCCTCCGCATGTAATTAAACCATCAAAATTAGACCCTATTATTTTATATGATCTCATCTAATAATTAAACTGTTCTAACTATTTGGCCTGATTTTAAAAAGGTATTCTATATTATGTTTATTCTAAATTTGACCAATTTTACTACTATAATTCTAAAGCTGTGTTAACCTTTCCATGATGGTTATATTCTATCACCAATTCAATGAATTTTTCCACAGCATGAACATCGTATATAATACATATGTACAATCCTCACTAGAATTGTTGAATAAGATAATAGAGAATAAAAATGGGTTAACCTCCCAAGTTAATCATTTTATGTTCAACCTTTGATAAAATATAGTATAAGGGATTAATTGAAATAAAAATTCTGAGAAGGTTAGGGAGTGGTAATTTGGATAATACTTTGAAGTAAATGTTGATTAAAAGATGTTTACATGTTTTAGTGTCCCGTGATTAATTTAAATGCAGAAATTAATTTAAATGCAGAAAAAGATAAACGTATTCTAGAATTTTATTTGAAAATAATTTAGAAAACAATCGCTTAATATAAGACAACGATATCAATAGTAAAAATAAAAGTTACTAGTCATCAAACTTTTCTTTCATCTTTCTATAACTATTTCTTTATCTATTTATTTTGAAATATAGTCTGCATTTAAAAATAAATATTTGCACTTTTATATTTTGAAAAATATAATATTTCAAAATATTTAAAACTAATTTTATTAAACGAATAAATAAAAAGTGCAAATTAATTTTTTATTCCGCCGACTGACAAATAAATATAAAGTACAATTTCAAAATATTTAATGGCATGCCGACTAATCTTATGAATTTACTATTAAATATAAAGTGCAAATATTTATTTTTAAATGTCCTATAAATTTTAAAATAAATAAAGACATTTTTTAAATCAAATCTCTTTAATTAACAAAATTTGGCATTTGAGCTGCATTAGAAGCAACTAAAAATGCGTGCTCTCCCATTTATTATATAATATTAGAAAAAGCAACCACGGTTTCATGCTATCGGCCATGATTTAAATAAATTTTTTAAATTTCAGATGATTAAATTTAATTTTATCATTCTCATATATTTAATTATATTCTTGAAAATTCAATGCGAGGGGAAACTCATTCATGTTGATGTGAAAATCAAAGATGATTGGGAAGAAAAAAGAGAATTTATTTATTTAAAAAATGTTGAAATAAAGGATCGTTTTGCGTTGAAAGTAATTGAAAAGAATAATAATCAACACAATAGTATTAATAAAAATATAGAAGGATATTTGCGTTCAATTGAGATGAATCTAGATAAAAATGTGTTTGAAGTTGAAATAAATGATAATCGAAAATGTATTCCAACTGATCAATTAAAAAAGAAAATTTTGATTGAAATTACTAATGAAATAATTCAAAATTTTCTGCCTGGGTTTGAAAAAATGGTATGTTTTTATTAATAGAATTTCCATTCCATTGTGTCACAATAACTAGTTAGAAAAAGTAACAGCAAGTGGATGCAAATTAATCACTATAACTATACTAATTTTTGTTTAATTTAAGGTACTCAGAAATAATAATTTTATTGAAAATAATAATATTTATGAAACTTCAATATTGTATAAGAGTCATAAGAATTTTAAATTATTTGAAGAAAATATAGACAATTACAAAAACAAACTTTTATCAAGTTATTTGACGGAAATTAATTTAATTGGATATAAAATTGAAATGTTAGAAAAACAAAAATTTGAATATCCGAAAGAAGAGTTAGAAGGAAAATTTATTTATATTGGCATTAAAATAGGTAATTATCTGACTTATAAAAATTTTTACTCTTAATTAATACAGGTGAAGATAATGAAGTTAAACTAAGAACTTGTTTCAATTGCAGAGCTAAACAAAATGATCTTTTTATAATTATCTAAAAGAACAATTTTTGTGTCATGTTTGTGGCGTATATAAACGAAAATTTGGAGAGCTGAGACCAAGAGAAATGTGGTTTAAAACTAAAAAGGTTCACTTTTATCAATCTATCGATATATATTTTTTAGCGAATTACACAAGATAGAAAATATTGTATTTGCGGGGATAACAGTACATTACAGTGGTATTGTCATTCAGAACCAGAAAATTATATATGTAGAGCATGTTACTTAAAACAATATAGCAAAGACTAAAACAATGACTGAAGGAAAGAATACGAATAAATAAATATTTAATGGAGATACAAGATTTTTGGATTAAAATTTACTTTTCTTCAAGAAAAAATATGTGCAGCAAGCTAAATACGTTTTTTTTCCAAAAAATTTTTCGCCAAATGGGCACGGACTTCCTAGTACTATTGTTATTGAAATATTGATATAGCTTAAATAACATTTTACTTTTTACGGTCTAGTCTGTAACTGGCTTTTTTGGCCTCTTCCACCAGAATATATCACTAATAATGGTGATTATTTTTGATAAAATTTTATTTTTCTATCCAAAGACTTTTCGCAGCAGCTTCACATTATTTTTTAAATTTTTTCTTTTTTTTAATATTTATACAGTAATCACAGTTACAAATAAAAGTACACTGACAATGATTGTAGATTAAGATAAAATAAAATGTGTGTAAAGTACGAATAGAATGTGTGTAAATTACGTTTCATTTTCTTCCGTTTCTTTCAGTCGTTTTCAGTACCAGCCTTCCTCTTACGTCGAAAAAATCGTCCATTGATTTTCCGATAAGTCCATTTATTTTCATATAATCTTCTTTGCTACAATACTCTTCTTTTCCGAAACTTATCATATTGAAGGTACTTTCTTAAAAGATATATTTTACGAAATATCAACAAAATATTATACGAAAAAATCTAAAATATGAACATAAACATAATAAAATTTAATGAAATTTAAAAGTATTTTTGTTTGCAAACTCTAAATTAGATTTAAATAAATTTGGTTTCACAACATAATTATTTCAAGAAAAATATAATAGATTTTATATATTGTAAAATCCGGTCTTTAATTTTAATATTGGGCGTCTATCAATGCTAGATACCCACTTGACATTTTCTTATCTCTTACTCACCGGGATACTTTCGAAACGTTGGGTTCGAGTCCAAGCTGGAAATTGGGCTGAAAAAATTATTCTTATCAAAAATAAATGTTTTTAAACTTTGATTTTCATTTTAAATTTTCAAATTTATTTTTTTATCTAAATTTAGTCTCGTTTTTCAAGACCAAAACACCGAGACCGAGAGCTCAAAAAACCCGGGAAATTTCCCGACTCGGGAACCTAGACCGGGAATCCCGACCATCACTACTATTTATGCGTTTCTTGTTACCATAAACAGCAAAGAATAAAGAAATCAATTAAAAATACATAAGAAGACGGTTGATTTTGCTTTATAACTTGATAAAAGGAAGCTTTAAAATCTTTTTAGTTGAGGTTATGCTTTATAAAATAATGAAGATAAATCTATCTATTTAATATTTATCTTGGTAACAATTAAAGAATTTTATCTTTCATTAAAATTATATAAATTATATTATACATAGTTTTATAATTTGTTCAAAAAACTGAGAAAATTAAGGTTAAACAATCATGTTCAATTATATTCTATTTATTCGATTCCTGTTCTATTTAATTTTTATTTTTTTTCTTATGTATTCTTAGTTGTTTATTGTAACATGCAGTACATATATATTGTTCAGGTTTTGAATGACGGTGCCATTTTGATGTTTTTGTTGCTCCGCAAGTAAAACATTTCCTATCTTTCGTGATTAGCTAAAATATTTATAAAATAGGAGATGAAACTATATCTCGGATAAAACATTTAGAACTACTCATATACATTTATAAATGAATTTTATTTATAATAAGCTAAATTTATACCATTTTAGTTTGATAAAAACATCCTTCTGGTCTCATTTTGCCATTATATATTTTATATTTGTGACATGTATTGCACAGATAATGTTCTTGTAGGTATCTATACTGTATTATGGTATTTGTAAATCTACAATTGAAACAGTTTCGTTTATTTCCTTCAATTATTCCTCCTATAATAATAAAGAATAATATGTATATTTTCAGCCATATAAACAAATAATAAATTTAAAAAAAATATTTATGTACTTATTTCACTGCCTATGTAAATAATTCTGTTTTTTAATTCCTTCGGATATTCAACTTTTTGTTTTTCTAACAATTCAATTTTATATCCAATTAAATTAATTTCCGTCCAATAACTTGATAAAAGTTTGTCTTTGTAATTTTCTATATTTTCTTTTGATAATTCTTTTTTAGTTATATTTTCTAAACTTTCCTCTAATATAGAAGTTTCACAAGAATTGCTCTTTTCAACAAAATTATTATATCGTATTACCTTAAATTTATTGATAGATTAATATTATCCTCAGTTTCCCTTTCTTAAATTGAACGGTCTATAAGTTTAACATAATATATCTGCGAGATTAGTTTAATTAAGATTCTTGAATTGAAATAAAATAATAAAAAATACCTGTTTTTCAAATTCGGGCAAAAATCGTTGAATAATTTCATTATTTACAATTTCAATCAGAATTCTCCTTTTTAATTGAACAGATGCAGTAAATACTGATCTATCATATATTTCTACTTTAAAAGTATTTCTATCATGTTCTAATTCAATTGAACGCATATTTCTTTTTGTATCGTATTTATTGCTGCAATATCTATTGTTATATTTTCCAATTATTTTCAATACAAAACGCTCCTGCAGTGTAAACTTTTTTAAATGATTAAATTCTCTTTTTTCTTCCCAATCATCTTTTATTTTTACCTCAACTTTTTTTCCGTAACACTGTGTATTCAAAATAATAATTAAATATAATAAATGAATAATTAATTTAATCATCTGAAATTTCAAATTAAAAACGGGTCATAGGCTTTTAGGGCATTTGAAGATTTTTTGATAAAAATTTTCGTAACATCATCTAATATTATAAAACTGAGCTTAAATATTTTAAATGTCAGCAATGCCAAACTGGAGTAGTCGCGTTTTATGTTATGTAAATAGCCTCCTAAACTAGTAGAGACAAATTGAAGACAAAATATATTTTAATAAAAATATAAATAATATAAAAAAACAATAAATTATAAACAAACAATATTAATTAAAATATAAACAAATATTAAAATATTAAAATATAAACAAACGATATTTTAATTATTAACAAACAATATTTTAAATTAAAGAAATATTTTAATTATTTATATACCCTTTAAATAAATAGGGATGAATTTTGAAATGTTTAATTAAATGTTAAAGGCATTAGAGCTTTTTCGAAATTTCGATTTTCGACTTGGATAAATCAAGATTTCGAACCTAATATTTCAAAAAAGCTATTAAAGGCAGAGCCGATAAAAATTCATATAAAAAATTTTTTAAATAAAATTCAAAAATTACCGTCGATTTTTATATTGTTAACCTGGACTCGTTATTAGATTTTATTATTTGACCCCGAATTATTTCACATTTCTGTTAGTATTCTTACATGCCGCAGGCTATGCACAGCTTTATATAGTAATAAAATTGACCTAATTTTTTGGGTTAGATTTAGAATACCGTATTTTCTCTATTAGAATGCCATGACATTCTATTTTTCAATCACCTTTCAAAGTGGCATTCTATTAGAGACGGTGCTCTGTAGTCTCGTCAGAGGTTAGTTTCGTCAGAGGACATTTTTGTCAGAATCAGTTTCGTCAGAGGCCTTTTTCGTCAGAGAACAGTTTCGTCAGAGGGTTGTCTCGTCAGAGGTTAGTTTCGTCAGAAGTCCTTTTCGTCAGTAAGGCTCCCTTTTTAAAAATCTAATTAAACGGTGGTTTTTGACTTATACTAGGTTTTTTGTTTCTTGATCGATTTAAACAAATGAGGTGTCATTCGAAGGAGCTTAGAAAAGCTGATTTTTGGGATGGAAAATTCTATTTTATAAATGATAGCTCAACCGACTCAGCTCCACTACAAAATTTTTCAATATTCAGGGGTCTGAAACTCGGCCCCCGGAATGTCTGATAAACTTCTTCCACACTAATTAGACTCAGTTTTTAGAGCTCTTTCGAATTCACCTCATTTGTTCAAATCGATCAAGAAACAAAAAATCTAGTATAAGTGAGCTATCAAGGACTGAAAGATCAAAAACCGCCGTGTAATTAGATTTTTAAAAAGGGAGCCTTACTGACGAAAAAGACTTCTGACGAAACTAACCTCTGACGAAACAACCCTCTGACGAAACTAGCCTCTGACGAAAAAGGCACACAAGTACATCCTTCTCTAATTAAAAAATTAATATTAAATTTCATACCTTTCAAAAGTAGGTAAAATTAAGATTAATTTGAAACAAACGTATCTCAAGCTAATTAAATAATCATATCAATTTTTATATGCCGGGTAAAAAATTTAGTAAGGGAGAAGAGCATTAACCAGGAATGAGATATACTAAAATTAGCCTGTGTAAATCAGGCTTCCAAAAAATAACGGAAGCAAACAAGGTAACGGAAGTGAACAAATGACCCTTCAACTTTCTATTATGAAAAATTTTATGATTAATCTTATACCTTTTAATTTAAGTAAAAGCATAGTTCTACCATAAAACCCCCGATAGGTATTGTGAACCTCATTGGGCTCTCAATACCAAGGCAAAAAATAAATCCAAGAAAATATGTCCAAGACTAGAGTTTGCTAACATTTGAACCAACCAATCCATTCCACAGTCTCACTTTTTTCCTCTCAACCTCACTTTAGTTGGAATATCCAACTTCCAAAAAATTATGGCCAGGACCGTTTGCAGCAGGATTAAATAACATTTTGTTTTTGAACATTCAACCAATTTTAATTAAAATAACGTATATTTTGTACAATTTTACATTTGTGATAAAACAAAGTTAAACTGACTAATCTGTAATTTGGTGTGATATAGTAATTTGTTGTTAAATACACGAAAGATTAGGGGTCACGTTGAACACCCCACACTCAACTTTAACTTCAACAAATTATTTTAAAAATCAATTCATCCCTAAATCAGCTCTTCTTAATTTAATTTGTGAACAACATAACTTTTCTGCTCTGTCAATCACTTTAGTTGGAATATCCAACTACCACAAAATAAAACGCAAAATTATAAAATACATAAACACGTGTGCATATTTTTATAATTTATTAATAAAATAGAAATAAATTTATTAATATTTAACATTTGGTTAAAAATAACGTTAAACATTTTACAACGCATAATTAGTTGATGTCTTATCTATATTACTCGTTGTGTATGGGCAACAGCCCTTAAAGAGTTTAGTATAAAAGCCAGCCAATATTTAGTTCGCTCCCTCACTCTTATTCAGTCTTCCTACTCCAATCTTCATCTTCTTGTACATTTCTGTGTGTGTTAAACTTTCTGTTATCTTCCTCTACGTGAGCGGGGTCATAACACTCATGACATAAAAATTCTACAGAAATCCGGACTGGGAGGGTAATTGATATACGGGAATTGATATCGAATCTTGAAACTCCAACGAAACTCGAAATCACATAAACCAGCTTCAAACATTTTAAGCATTTCTGTATATCACTTCATTTTAGTTGGAAAATCCAACTTCCAAAAAATGAATAGTGGTTCACAAATCAACAAAATTTACTAAGCATTTTCTAACATTTAACCAATCTAAATTCAATTAATAAATATTTTGTTTGAGCCGAGATATAGGGCTTGGGATAGTGTAGATTTTGACCTTATAAACCCACCTAAAAGTCACCTCAAATAGTACCCTCAGTTATATTCGAATACATATATGTACCTATTCTGTCCATATTAATTACCGTATTTGCTCTAATAATTCCCCAGTTTCTAATAGTTCCCCAGGCTCTATTAATTCCCCACCCCACGGATGGGTTGAAACAATAATCCCCCTCTTTCTACCCCACCCTATTAATTCCCCAGTCTCTATTAATTTCCAACTCTAGAGATGGGTTGAAACAATAATCCCCCCGGGGGATTACTAGAGCAAATACGGTAATTCTAAAACATTTTTAATATGGGTACACATATCAGGAAATTATCGATATCTTCCTATTACAAATCAATTCAACTCAGCACATTTTTCTACTTTATATACGACATTCTGAACATTAATTTAGGGGGTTACGTCATAACGGAAAAGTACCTTAAACTTTTTAACAGTTTAAATTACTATAACTCCCTATCGAGTGATATGCACCTAAATTCATCCAGTCATGTCTCCGGTAACTTTAGGTTTTAGGACACTGCTCTAATTAATTAACATCTGGGGTGGTATTCTAAAATCGAGGTAGGAGTACCTGGTAAATTTACCATGTTCTCTTACTCGGGTAAGTAAGCTTTTTTGGCCTTTACCTGCTTTTTGGAATAAGGGTTCTGGGTTAACCTACCCGCAGCTAAGGGTTGGTTAACCCTTACCTCGATTTCAGAATACCGCCTCTGGGAGATTTCTCCCTTAAAATTGTAATCTTCCTACTTTTAGTTGTACTTTCCAACTTCCAAAAAATTAAGCAACGAAAAACCGACAACCCCGTCTTAACTAGAGTTTTGTTTTAAATACATATTTTACAAATTTGGGTTAAAATAATATATTTTGCAAATTTATATATAATTAATTATACGTTGTTGCAAAAAGTTCATCATTGTTTTGATCAGCCTAGTGCTCGGCATGTCCCTCAATTTTATAACTGTCTAATTCCCTTCTAATTAAAAAAATATCAAAAGTAAACAAACAAGCTTTCCCCTCCAACTAACGATTAATTTTAAAATGAGAAATAATCTCCACGGATAGCCAACGGTTCCACCCCCAGCGATACACTATTACCATATTTAGTTGGACTTACCAACTTCCAAAAAATTAAACACTGTCAACCGCAAAAGCCTCGTAAAGAACTTTTCTTAAATATTTTATCAATTTAAATTGAAATAACATATATTTTGTAAATCGATTATAACCTCAATTTGATCTTATTTCAATCTTTCCCTTAAAATTTTTTCCCTAATTCTATGACTTACATATGTCTAATCCACGTCTAATTAAAAAAAAGGCCTTTCAAAATGAGAAAATTTTCCATCGTATATAAAGTAGAAAAATGTGCTGAGTTGAATTGATTTGTAATAGGAAGATATCGATAATTTCCTGATATGTGTACCCATATTAAAAATGTTTTAGAATTACCGTATTTGCTCTAGTAATCCCCCGGGGGGATTATTGTTTCAACCCATCTCTAGAGTTGGAAATTAATAGAGACTGGGGAATTAATAGGGTGGGGTAGAAAGAGGGGGATTATTGTTTCAACCCATCCGTGGGGTGGGGAATTAATAGAGCCTGGGGAACTATTAGAAACTGGGGAATTATTAGAGCAAATACGGTAATTAATATGGACAGAATAGGTACATATATGTATTCGAATATAACTGAGGGTACTATTTGAGGTGACTTTTAGGTGGGTTTATAAGGTCAAAATCTACACTATCCCAAGCCCTATATCTCGGCTCAAACAAAATATTTATTAATTGAATTTAGATTGGTTAAATGTTAGAAAATGCTTAGTAAATTTTGTTGATTTGTGAACCACTATTCATTTTTTGGAAGTTGGATTTTCCAACTAAAATGAAGTGATATACAGAAATGCTTAAAATGTTTGAAGCTGGTTTATGTGATTTCGAGTTTCGTTGGAGTTTCAAGATTCGATATCAATTCCCGTATATCAATTACCCTCCCAGTCCGGATTTCTGTAGAATTTTTATGTCATGAGTGTTATGACCCCGCTCACGTAGAGGAAGATAACAGAAAGTTTAACACACACAGAAATGTACAAGAAGATGAAGATTGGAGTAGGAAGACTGAATAAGAGTGAGGGAGCGAACTAAATATTGGCTGGCTTTTATACTAAACTCTTTAAGGGCTGTTGCCCATACACAACGAGTAATATAGATAAGACATCAACTAATTATGCGTTGTAAAATGTTTAACGTTATTTTTAACCAAATGTTAAATATTAATAAATTTATTTCTATTTTATTAATAAATTATAAAAATATGCACACGTGTTTATGTATTTTATAATTTTGCGTTTTATTTTGTGGTAGTTGGATATTCCAACTAAAGTGATTGACAGAGCAGAAAAGTTATGTTGTTCACAAATTAAATTAAGAAGAGCTGATTTAGGGATGAATTGATTTTTAAAATAATTTGTTGAAGTTAAAGTTGAGTGTGGGGTGTTCAACGTGACCCCTAATCTTTCGTGTATTTAACAACAAATTACTATATCACACCAAATTACAGATTAGTCAGTTTAACTTTGTTTTATCACAAATGTAAAATTGTACAAAATATACGTTATTTTAATTAAAATTGGTTGAATGTTCAAAAACAAAATGTTATTTAATCCTGCTGCAAACGGTCCTGGCCATAATTTTTTGGAAGTTGGATATTCCAACTAAAGTGAGGTTGAGAGGAAAAAAGTGAGACTGTGGAATGGATTGGTTGGTTCAAATGTTAGCAAACTCTAGTCTTGGACATATTTTCTTGGATTTATTTTTTGCCTTGGTATTGAGAGCCCAATGAGGTTCACAATACCTATCGGGGGTTTTATGGTAGAACTATGCTTTTACTTAAATTAAAAGGTATAAGATTAATCATAAAATTTTTCATAATAGAAAGTTGAAGGGTCATTTGTTCACTTCCGTTACCTTGTTTGCTTCCGTTATTTTTTGGAAGCCTGATTTACACAGGCTAATTTTAGTATATCTCATTCCTGGTTAATGCTCTTCTCCCTTACTAAATTTTTTACCCGGCATATAAAAATTGATATGATTATTTAATTAGCTTGAGATACGTTTGTTTCAAATTAATCTTAATTTTACCTACTTTTGAAAGGTATGAAATTTAATATTAATTTTTTAATTAGAGAAGGATGTACTTGTGTGTAAACAGTGAAAGAGAGCTGCCATTAAGGTTCATTATTTTTTGGAAGCCTAATACGCTTAGGCTAAATTTAATCTATGTAAACTATCAAATTAAATAAGAAGCTGGCTCCTTGGCCTGAAACATTTTCGTCTGTTGCGCAAAAAAGACTCCTTTGAGAAAGAAATATAAAAGACTTTAATGAGCTAAGCATTTTATAGTAAGAGGCAGATTTATGGTAATTTATAGACTTCCAAGACCGAAAATTTTTCAAGCGCAAGACCAAAACTAGACCCCAATACCAAGACCGAAAAACCCCCAAGAAAAGTCTTGGAATGAAGACTCAAGACCAAGAGTCTTGGAAGTCTCTACTAATTTATTGAACATTTTTTGCCTTATTACAAAGTAGAATCAAATTTACAAAATAATTATTATTTCAATCTGTTTTGGTGAAGTTATCAAAATAGAATAGAACTTTGATTGTTGGCGCGGGATATGTTCATTTTTTGGAAGTTGGACATTCCAACTAAAAATATTTAACTGTTCCGTCTTGATAGTCCATCGCAAGATGTGCCTTGAGTAAAACGACTACTCTTTGGACTATTCGACTTCCTACTCTTTCAATTCTTTTTCCGACTAATGTACCGTTGATTTTATGATCCTCGCTACTTTTCTAATGGCCCGGCCTATTTAAGAATGGGAAAAGAGGTGGGGGATGTGCTTTTAATAGAGGCTCTGATGGATTGGTCACCACTTGCTGATCGAGCACTAGGCTGATCGCTACATAGATGGAATAAAGCTTAGAAATATTTGCTTTTTGCAATAAAGTATAATTATATATCTGATCAATTTACAAAATATATGTTATTTTAATTTAAATTTGTAAAATATTAAAACAAAACTAAATAAGACGTCTGCAACTTTGTCCCCGATTCATTTTTTGGAAGTTGGAAAGTCCAACTAAAAGTGGTAAATTGCAATTATTAGGTAAAGATTCATTTTTTGGAAGAGACGTCTGCAACGTCTTCGTTTGGAAGACGTTGCAGACGTCTTCCAACCCTAATAATTAATCAAAGAAATCTCTGAGATGTTAATTAATTGGAGCAATTTTCTAAAACCTAAAGTTACTGAAGAGTTGACTGTCTAAATTTTGATGCGTATAAGATTCAGGGAGTTATAGTAATTTAAATTGTTAAAAAGTTTAAAAATCCCTCTTGCTGAGTAAGGTTACCGGATAGTTGGAAATCTTCGGTTATCCGGATCCGATATCCGCAACGAAAATTTTCTGGATATCCGTCATATTTTCGGATCCGGACATTGCTGTGGATTGATACTTGCATGCTGTTAATATTTTGGATGATGGAGGGGGGGGGTCTAGATGACGTTCTTGAGTTTGGAATATGAATAGGTTGTTGATTGCCAACTAAGTCGAGAGAGATTATAAATGTTGAGATCGAGATGACTATGTTTCAAATTCACTTAGTTTTGAAAGGTATGGGATTTATCATAAAATTATTATTAAAAGGAAGTTCGATTTCACAACTAAGATTAACTCATAGTCGCTGTACGTATATTTTTGGAAGCCGGCTTTACGCACTTCTTTATTTTTGCATGACTGATTAACACAGTCAAAAATCAAATTTTCAAATTCTATCTCTATTCAAATGGTAACAGAATACAGCCCTCACTTTATAATTTCAACGACAATTATGGCTGTTATTATTGATATTGTGTTTTTACTTAGTATTTTTTAATTAATTATTTTGGCTATATAATTTCGTTTAATTTTATCGAGATTATTTGAGGACTTGCAATGTTGGGTAATATATTTTTTGGATGTTGAACTTTGCTTCAGCAAATAATAAACTTAATTTTTAAAAATTGACCGGTGTATAAGGAACCTAGGAATTTGAGATTGATTTTTTAGAACTGGTAAAACCCAAGTCATTTAAGTCTGTTTATTATTTGAACATTTATAGATGGTCGGTCAACTTGATCAGTTAAATTAAGCCTGTAAAGAGGATCCAGAGAGGTTTCTTCGCATATTCCCTACAACCTGATATTGTTTGAAGCCTCGTTTACCTGTAAGCAGAGTGTTACGTCCCCGCTTTTGTAGAGGAAGACAACAGACACTTTATCACACTTGAAAATACAATGAAGGGTGGGTTGACTAGGAGACGAAGAAGTAGCTAACTATTGGCTTGCTTTTATACTTAACTGTTTAAGGGCTGTCGCCCATACACAACACAGAGTTACTACAATTATAAGCCTAATCGTTTTTAAAATTTACATTTGATGTTGATTAACACAATACCGAGAGAGTGAAGTGTATTCTCCACAATACCAATTCTAGTTGGAATGTCCAACTCCCAAAAAATTACAAAACAGCGCACGTCGAGACTGATAAACTTCATTCTTATAATAACATTTGATAAATTGAAATTAAATTTATTATCTATGATGTAATATTGCTCCTTTATTAACTTCAACATTTGATTAGCTATTGTAAGGAAGAGAAAGATCCAGATGGCTAGAGAACTTGGAGGCCGGTATCGGAATAGTCGAAAAATTAATAAAGTAACATGTCAACATTAAATAAAAGTTGATGCAATAGGAATAAGCCTAGGTCACTGGAGAATAAAAATAGCTATCTGACTGTAAAGACTAACAGAATTTAACTTGAATAACTGTTACGACCCCTCTTACGTAGAGGAGGACAAAAAGATAACTTTACACATATAAGCGCCAATAATTTGGGATAATTTTAATGTTTGGAATTTCTACTAGCATTATTAAAAGGTTGATATTTTAGATAACTTGAAGTAATTTTTCAATAAATTATTTTTAACGCATTTTCTTCATCACTATGTATTCACAACATTAATTATTAGATTATTTTGTATTTATTAATTTATCTAGAAAATTAGATATATCGTCCCATTTCATTGTCTAGATATAATTTTTTGGATGTTGAATGAATATATTCGACAAATAAGTACTACCACAATTTAGATACCCTTTCACATAACATAAGCACCTAGAGTGGAGTCTAAGCTTAACATTGCTACTAATTTATCCTTGAAAAAAGTAGAAAGTAAGCTGGTCTATATAAGCTCTAAAGAAACAGGCCAAAGATATCAGTTATTCATTCAGCTGAGAGTTGCCGGCCGGCCAATCCATCGAATCTTATAGGGAAGAGCTCCCACTATATTCCCCTAATGCGTAAAATCTATTTCTATACTCTGCGGATTCACACATGATTGCTACATATGCGCGACGCTGTTAACGATATCAACTCTACAACAAGGCACTGTGGAACGGGACCAACTGCTTTACATTCCTTTCGTTCGCATATTTTCTGAATTAAATTGGTTACGGTAGGCGGTCTTAGTCTCATTTTCGCCTTTTATTAACGATATATATTTTTGAAAAATATCAGATTTTATATTATTGAATTCATAAAAAACTTATATAAACTTATATATCGCCTGTCAAACGATACCATATATTTTTGTAAGCTGAGCTCTGCTTAGGCTAATAAGGAACAGAATAGTAACTTTAATCGAGTATTAAACCATCAAAACCCGATGATTAAGGGGCCTTTATGAACTTTAGACACTGAAACTTTACGTAGTTTACAAATATTACAAATAGAGAGATAATTGGGAGAAAAGGCCAAAAATAAAATCTGTCCGAGATATGCCTCTAACAGGTTTTTTTACTATAACTATTTACAACATAGCAAATATTTCAATTTAACATGAATATTAGTCTGCGAGTAAATAGTGCTTTATCGGGACTGGTATGGATGGCTTCATTGTAATTTTTTGGAAGTTGGTGATACCAACTACAAAGTGTTGATTGTGTCCAGTGTAGTTTTATGTTGAAAAACTTTGGTGCATGCGTTACAGGGACGGGCCCTTCCCCATTTTATAAACAAAATGCCAATAAATTTAAAAATTTTACAAATACGGAGAATAGGGGAAAACGGCCAAAAATAGAAAATCTGTACGAGATAGGTATCTGACAGCTCTCTATTTACTATAACGTTTACAACATAGCAAATATTTCAATTAAACATGAATATTAGTCTACAAGTAAATTGATGCCTTATGTACACGGCGTCGCTTGTCCATGCTAATTTTTTGGAAGTTGGTGATACCAACTAATTACGTAAATTGTATCTATTGTATTTCTCTGTTGAGAAACCTTGTTGCATGCGTTACAGGGACGAAACCTTATCGAAGGCTTTGACAGACACAGGTCATAAAAGTTAACGCCAAAAACAATACATTTGGGAACAAAACCAGCCTCATTACTAAAATTAAACACCTACACTAGCAATAATAACAGCCATAAATGTGGTTGATATTATTTAAGATAATTTGGGCTGTAGTTTAGTCGAGGGCCCGCTCCAAACCGGGTCGAAACATATGTCATTCGATTCGTCTCTGCGAGCTGAGTCGAACGGTACCACTCACTAGGTGAGGAAATGTCTGTGGGCCGAGATATAGGTCCTTGAAATTTGAAAAACCATAGGGGTGAGTAAGCTTAATTTTTGGCTGAAAAATTGATATTTTGAATGATATCTCATTCGAAAGAGCTCTTCGAGCTGACTTTTATGTAATACGAACGAAAACTGAGTAACAGCCATCACCTTTAAACGGCTATAAAGTTTTGATGCATTAATTTTTTAAGGAGTGATCGCCCTGATCTACTCTATTAAAAAAAGGAACAGCTTGTCAGGGACTTTAGAATGATATAAAATTCATATGATCGAGTCAAGCACAAAATGTTATAGCCGTTTAAAGTGCTATTATCTCTAACTTTATAAATTATTCAATATTGTGTTAAAAGTATAAGGGCACCATGGATTTTGTGTCTTTTTCGGATTCTTAGGAAGAATCTACCAAAAATAGAACAGCCAGATACGGGACTGTGTCGTTTTGGTGCGGGGACTTTTTGGTCCGCAGATATCAAAACCCTGATCTAACCTCATTACACGATTCAAACTATAATAATTCAAACCATAATTAGATTCAAACCATATTATAATCGACAACAATGAACATCCTTTTAAAATACACATTTTTATTATAAATTGCTTTTTCATTGGTTTTCTGAATATTTATTTATTTGATTAATTGTTTATGAGAGATATTTGAGGTGAATTTACCGTGATATTATGAGTCCTCGCTATTGCGGGAAAGCCCTCCTCGTTAACGAGCTAAAGCTCTTTCCTTTTGCGCTTGCCAGGCATCGTCTCCTGTAACAACTAACATTGTAAGGATGCTTCACCTAGCAACATTTAAAAGCTTAAACGCGAGTTAAACGATGTAAAGAGGGAAATTAAAAAGCATTAGTTGATACCTGCCAAAAAATATAAATTTTTTAAGCCAAAAAAGAATCTATCACTCTTGAAATTTAAACAACTCTTATCTCACAATTATTAAATTAATTAATAATTTTAACTATGCTCAAGTTAGTGAAAATGGTTGGCCAAACTAAGTCTTATTCCTATTGCTCAACCGTGTCCGGTAGTCTCGTCAGAGGTTAGTTTCGTCAGAGGGGTTTTTCGTCAGAGATGAGTTTCGTCAGAGGCCTTTTTCGTCAGTAAGGCTCCCTTTTTAAAAATATAATTAAACGGCAGTATTATGACTCATACTTGGTTATTTGTTTCTGGGTTCGAAAGAGCTCATTCGAAAGCGCTCTGAAATGCTGATTCTTGTGAAAAATTTGAGTACACAAATGATAGCTCATTCGAGTCAGCTCGACGAGTGACTCGAGCGCGACGAGGTGATGCCTCCCTGTGATTTTTCAGTATTCAGAAGTCTTTAATTCGGTCCCGGAATGTCGGATAAACTTCTTCCAAAACTAATTCGACTCAGTTTTTAGAGCCCTTTCGAATGACACATCATTTGCCAAAATCGATCCAGAATCAAATAACCAAGTATGAGTCATAATACTGCCGTTTAATTATATTTTTAAAAAGGGAGCCTTACTGACGAAAAAGGCCTCTGACGAAACTCATCTCTGACGAAAAACCCCTCTGACGAAACTGACCTCCGACGAGAAGGACCTCTGACGGAACTAATTCTGACGAAAATGTCCTCTGACGAAACTAACCTCTGACGAGACTACAGAGCACCGCCTCAACATTGTCATATAATCTCGTGATAAAACACAGTTTTAAGTTACTGTCTTTATTCAGTTATTCCTAGGATACTTTATGTCCTAGGTAGCGGCTGCCAGCTCGCTCGAACCGAAACTCGAAGGATTGAGCGAGCAGAGGCTTTTCAGCTCGAAAAGCTAGAAAACAAACCGAATCGGAAAAAACCAGAGAACGTCGGCTATAATCGAAAACGGCAACCCTAGTCCTAGATAGAGGTCTTACTAACAGAATAACACAAGAATAGAATAATAGGCTTATCCGAATAGTAAATACATGAATAACAAAGGTGGCAAAAGGCAAGAATGACGAAGGATAGGCGGCAACGGTCAGACCGACGAGACTCTCCACTGACTCCTTTTATACTAGACCACACATACCTAACAGATACTACGGTTTTCGTTCAGTTTCCGAACGGTAACTCCACGAGTCTTATTCCTTCTATGATGGGTCTTTTGGATTTTTAAAAGATATTTATTATTTTATTAATTTAGGGAGAAAAGTAAGTTTCGATTAAAGGGGAAATGAATGATCTATCTTCGGGTGTTTTATTTTTGTAAGCCAAGCAAAGCTTAGGCTAATGTTCACTATGCTTTAGAGCTCGTTCTGGTCTCAATGTTTAGCTATCTGAATACTTTCACATACCATAGAGTTTAGGTATGAACTGATTGGAAAATGATGCTTCGAATTTTTTAAAAGATTTTCCAATTGAGTTTCATTTAGAAAAACAGATTGGTACTTTCAGCTACAAGATAGAACCAATGCGCTAAATGCGGTCCTTGCCTGATATTAATTATGTTGCTAACCTGTAGTGAACAACCCTACCTTATGTACTCCCTTTCCCTTATAGAGGAAGATGAGGGAAGCAGAAGAAAAGGAAATGGGTGGTGATAATAGTAAAGTACCGCATTACCTAGAGCTTAGTCTAATTGACTGATAATATTCAGTCATACAAAAATAACATTCTAGAGATGTGACTACCATGGCAATATTTCGATTATTTTCTTGCTTTTAATAAAAGTTTAATGTATAATTAAATATTTAGCTTTCTTATTATTTAATATGGTAGTTAAATGATTTTGTTAGTGAGCTCAGACACGTGGGGGAAATAAAGCAGAAAATCGCCTTTGATGGATCCTGTTTGGAGATTTTCCCATAAAATCATAGTACCATTTCTCTGCCAACAACATACAAAACTCCATTGTGTATTGTTTGTAAACGATTATTTGCGCGTTTATGAGTAGGGGCCTGATTTTAGTAATAGGATGCCGGGCTCGTATCTAGAAAATCTCGATTCATACTTGATGTGTAGTTGTGTTACGATAGGTTATAAGACATTGTAAGCGTCAGTCTAGTTGGATCATACTTGCGCGGCTAGTCACTGTCTCCGTCGTCATTCCAGCCTCAATCCCTACGTCTAAATGTTAATTTAAAGTATTCTTGTGCACGTCAACATCGGCAACTCTCGGACATAACACGACTCGTTTCTGGAGGTATCTTGATTCTAGATAATCGAGTTATAATTTTGATGTGTATGTATGTGAGTTAGATAGGTACTCGAGGTTTGACTCGAAAACATGAACCTCAGTTTAATTGACTGGTAACGTGCAGTCATCCAAAAAATTTAGAAGAACACTCTAACAAGCACCAAACCAATTACCTTAGATAAACCGTTTTAATAAAATTTCAATATTCAATTTAGTAATACTATACATGGTTAATTTTTACGATTGGTGAAGGGGTTAGTTATTTTCAAGGATACGAAAATAACAGTTTATCCCAAGTAGAACGCTTGAAGATCAAGTAGACTGCCTATATGAGTGTAATTGGCACCTAAGTGGGCTGGACCTTACTCTAACTTGTTAAAGTTCACAAAACTTTTATCAGTTGAAATATCCAACTTACAAAAATACAAAGGAAATACAGCAGTTTATGAAGACGATCACCTTTGTACTAGTCTAACTTTTAACAAATTAAAATTGAATTATTATGTATATATTTTGTAAAATCGACTCATTTATTTCAAATTCACTCTGTTAATTATTTAGGGCACGGATTTGTATTGAAATATATTTCTGCAAATATATTTTGTCAAAATAAGCCAAAATATGAATTTGGGTCTAAGGTTGAGTCCCCCCAATCTGGGCAATCCGCAAGTGAAAAAAATTTGCCGCAGCTGCAATGTTGAAACTTTTCCAAAAGCACTATAATAAGGGTAATTAAAATTTATTTAAAATTTTAAAAAACCTGTAAGCAATTCTTTTTGCTTTTAAAATTAATTCCTTTTCTTCTCCCTCATTTATTTGAACAGAAAAAGAACTCGAATTAAATTTATATTCTTGTAAAATGGACGAATAAAATAAGATCCAGGCATCTTTAAAAAAAATATTTTTTTCAAAATTAATTTAAAAAAATCCCAACCAGTCCAATAAATTTCAAAAGTCCAGTTTCAACACCCAGGTCGTGCCGTTTCCCATTCTGACATTAGCCAGAATGCCAGAAGGCCAGGTATAAGCGCCAGAAACCTAAGAAAAATTAAAAAAATTTTTATAAGAACACAACCTCAAATCCATAGTGCCATGCTCCAGTAAATTCTTACTGCCCATTAGGCCTGTACAACACCAGGTCCATGTGCTTTTCTATAAAATAAGTTAAGTATTTGCCTTATAAAAAATAATTTTTACCCTTCATCCCAACCACCGCATTATGTCCCGCCATCGTCAAAATCAAAACGGCCATCGGTCATGTGCTGGTTGCTGCCCGCCCCACCCCACACCCAAACACATTACAAATTTAATGTCTAACAATTAGACATTTTCCAAAAATTAAGGTTTTATTTTACCCTGAAATTAGTTAATTTAAAAATCTCACTTTTCTATTAAAAAATTTAATGTTTAAATGTTTTTATTGTGTGGAGCGAAAAATGTGTGAAAAGTAAGCCAATAAAAAGAAAAGCCCTTAGTGCCGATCAATATTTTCTTTCGTTAGATGAGAGTTTTCCGCGTTCTTTCTCTTTAAGATATTTTTACAAATCAGAATTTTTTTAACGTTTGAGTCGCAATTTTGAGCAGGGGCTAACTCGAGTAACTTCAACTCGCGGAACAGACAGGACGTGGAACGACAAGTCACAGATTTACCAACTCCCGGAACGACCAAAACAAGGAATATTTTTACAAATCAGAATTTTTTAAACTTCCCTCTTTTAAAATATTCTAATTTCGTTAAAAAGTTTTATTTTTAAAAATATTCAGATTTTTCAAAAAATTTCGATTTTTAATACATTCCGTGAGTTGTCCGTCCCTGATTATGACCAAAGGGGTATGTTAACTACATAACCTATTTTTGAAAGCTTCCCTGTGGCTGAGTCGGTAGTGTCTCGCCTTTAGGCTAGGAGTCACGGATCGACTCAGCCACAGGGAAGCTTAATTATTTTTAAAAATGGCGTTTTGTTATGGGGTGTTTTGTTTTGTACCATTTTGTCGCGGGGGCTTATAGACAGTGGCAAAAGGTTTGGGATGAGTCATCACACTTCTATTTTCCCTGCACGTCTCTTTAGGGGCGGGGCATAATCAATCAATAAATTAATAATGATCCTAATGTAGTAACAAAATTAAATTTTGAGCAATTTTGTTAATTTTTCTACTAGCTTTATGCCATTATATTTCATTAGAATTTAAAAATGAGACATTTATTCATAGAGTCTCAATCATTTTGAAATACTACCAGAAATTTAGTTAGTTTACTACCAGAAAATTAGTTACTACTAGAAATCAACCTGGAATTTAGTTAGAATTAGAATTTAAAATAATTTCAAAATGATTGAGACTCTATGAATAAATGTCTCATTTTTAAATTCTAATGAAATATAATGGCATAAAGCTGGTAGAAAAATTAACAAAATTGCTCAAAATTAATTTTGTTTACTGATTATATTAGCCGTGTAAATCGGAAAAAGTGCAAATTTCTAAATTATTTGTCAAAGGTTATGATTACTCTATAACATTTTATACCTTATTTAATGTCGCCTACAATGTCATTAACCGTGGTGCGACACTTGGGGACGGACTTTTGCGGACCGACATTTGAGGATGGACATTTGAGGATTGCGGACCGACATTTGAGGACCGACATTTGGGGATCGAATTTGAGGATTGAGGACAGACATTTGGGGACCGACTTTTGAGGACCGACATTTGAGGATTGCCATTTGAGTATAAGAATATCAGTATCTTAAAACAGAAATTATCACAAATTATTAGGTCGGGTCATAATTAGTGTCGCTTTTTTTGTTAAGATATTTATTCCAAAATAACAGTCAAGAATATCATTAAACAATAAAATATTCTTCATGAAGATCGATAACAGATTGCCAACGATGGCACAACCTTCGAATTCCATGTTCGAAAATCATGGTTCCCATTTTAGAGGCAAAATATCGCGCCACCGCATTTTGGACCTCGTCCACGGACTTGAAATTTTGACCCCTCAAAAAATTTTTTAAAGAAAGAAAAAGGTGATAGTCCGATGGTGCGAGGTCCGGACTATACGGCGGGTGTGAAATTAAACGCCACCCAAGCACCTATCTAATGTGATCGAGAGTTACCGCTGACACGTGCGGACGGGCATTGTCTTACTGAAAATATCCAGGTCTTTCCCACCGCCTATTCGCACGCACTGCTTGGGCAACATTATGTATTGGTTACAATAAAGAGTGGAGTCTATGCTGGTACTAAAAGGAAAGAGCTCCCAATGCACCGGACCTCGCTTTGTCCAAAAAACACAAAGTGTATGCATTTTCCATGTAGAGATCTTCGAGGCACGGGAACTCCTATTTCTTTTGGTGACAACCATTGATTTCCCCTATGTTAATTATCGAAAAAGATCCAAGATTCATCACAAGTTATAAGATTCCTTAAAAAAATTTTTTTCCGATGGAGACGAATCAATTCCCTAGAAATGTCTATTCGTTCGTTCATTTGTGCAAAAGTGAGTACACACGGCATTTGATTCGTCTTCCTTAAGCGCAGACTGCGTTTTTTCTGTCAAGCATTGCTGTATGTATAGAGTAGATATCCCTCGACAATTAAGAAGTAGAAATATCGGGATTTCATCTAAACCGGCCGAGCAGGACCGTTATGTTTAATGACAGCCTTCTCCCTCGACCATGTTTGCTTCTGAGAGTCATACGGCCTTTCTCGTATAGCCTGAACCCTATTTTTTGCTGTCTAGCATAGTCAACGATCCCATTGACTAGATCATTAAGATTTTTTGTTTCTTGTGTTGCATTTTCGGTAATTTATAATTCATGGTGCAAATGCTTGAAAATTTTACTACGAGGTAGTGAAGTTCAAAAAATCATAACTTTAGGAATATCACCCATATATACCTAAACCTGGTATTAAAATGAAGAGCAGATTCAGATCTTTATGTTGGTTAATAAGAAAAAAGAATATTTGTAAAATAACACCCCTAAAAATTTAATCGAAAAAAAGCGACACTAATTATGACCCGACCTAATATGTACTAAGGTGAAGTTGTTCCACAAGCGGAGATGTTGTTCCAGCAACGGGGGATCTTATTCAAACGACGGGGGATGTTGTTCCAGCACCGGGGGATGTTGTTCCGTCAACGGCAAGCTTTTGTTTCGTCAATGAGGGAAGGTAATCTGCGTGTTGAAATAACCTCCCCCGTCGTTGGAACAACATTACTCGTCGTTTGAACAACATCACCCGTTGCTGGAACAACATCCCCCGGTGCTGGAACAACATCCCCCGTCGTTTGAATAAGATCCCCCGTTGCTGGAACAACATCTCCGCTTGTGGAACAACTTCACCTTAGTACATAGGTAATTTGAGATAATTTCTGTTTTAAGATACTGATATTCTTATACTCAAATGGCAATCCTCAAATGTCGGTCCTCAAAAGTCGGTCCCCAAATGTCTGTCCTCAATCCTCAAATTCGATCCCCAAATGTCGGTCCTCAAATGTCGGTCCGCAATCCTCAAATGTCCATCCTCAAATGTCGGTCCGCAAAAGTCCGTCCCCAAGTGTCGTATAACCGTCATTAACATAAATGGGGCTCAATTTATAATTATATTTTTCAATCATAAAAATAGTAATAGGAGGAGAAATATTAGTGTGGAAGTGAAAATTAGAGATGATTGGAAAGAAAAAAGAGAATTTATTTATTTAAAAAATGTTGAAATAAAGGATCGTTTTGTTTTAAAAACAAATAAAAAATGTAATAACCAATTTGATGGCTTTAATAAAAATATAGAAGGACATTTGCGCCCAATTGAGATGAATCTAGATAAAAATATTTTTAAGGGTGAAATAAGTGATAGATCAGAATATATTCCATCTGATCAATTAAAAAAGAGAATTTTTATTGAAATTACTAATAATGAAATAATTCAAAATTTTCTGCCTGGGTTTGAAAAAATGGTAATTTTGATTAATAAAAGGCTATGATTCGGCTCAGCAACACGTCCAAAAACATGTTTTTCTTGTCTAAAAAAGTGCGAAATGACACAAAAACATTATAGTAGAATAAAAAATGGGATCCGTGACATTTTTTGAAAATTAAAAAAATTCATGGGGCTCGAAATGGTCAGCAAACATAGGAGTGATTTTGGGTCAAAAATTCGAAAATGCAAATAATAGCTTGTTCGAAAGAGCTCGTCGAGCTGAGTTGAATGACACCAAAATCAGCTTGATTGGATGATGATTGACAAAGTTATGACCGGTTGTTTAACCCCTTCCACAAGGTTTTCGCGGAAAAGTTTTTGCCGCTGCGGAGGAAGCCGGGCATGTCGAGCGGAACGACGGTAGCGAAGACCCCTCCGTAGCAGCACAAATACAGTTTTTCGTGCGAAGATTCAGTTGGTCATAACTTTGTCAAAAATCATCCAATCTAGCTGATTTTGGTGTCACTCGACTCAGCTCGACGAGCACTTTCGAATGAGCTATCATTTTATAATTGAATTTTTTACCCCAAAAACAGTTTTTGCCGCTGCGGAGGAAGCCGGGCATGGAAGCCTTCATGGTTCCCGGATTTTCAGGGGTCTGAACATTGGGAATGCAAATTTGAGTACTTTTATACTGATATTTTACCTTTTCACAGCTTTTTAGACAAAAAAACGCGTGTTTGGATGTGTTGCTGAGCCGAACACTTACCTAATAGAATTTCCATTACAATGTGTCACAACTAGCTAACAAAAAAATAAATGAAAATCGGCGCTATAACTAATTTGTATTAAATTTAAGGTAATCCGAAATAATAATTTTATTGAAAATATTAATTGTTATGAAACTTCGATATTGTGCAAGAGTGAAAAGAATAATAATTTTAAATTAATTGAAGAAAGTATAAAAAACTACAAAGACACACTTTTGTCAAATTATTGGACGGAAATTAATTTAATTGAATATTAAATTGTATTGTTAAAAAACAAAAAGTTGAATATCCGAAAGAATTAAAAGGCAAAATTATTTACATCGGCAGTGAAATACGTAAATAGTTTTTCAAATTTTTTATTTGATTATATGCCTAAAAAATATACATATTGTTTTTTATTATTATAGGAGGAATAATTGAAGAAAATAAACAAAAATGTTTCAATTGTAGATTTACAATTACCAAAAAATGGTATAGATACATAAAAACACATTATTTGTGCGAACTATGTCGCGGGTATAAAATATATAAAGGCAAAATGAGGCCTGAAGTAAGTTTTCATCAAAATAAAATGGTCTAAATTTATTCATATTATAATTAACAATGCTTTCATAAAAGTATATAAGTAGCTTTAATTATTTAGAGCATATTTATATGACATTATTAGGGATCTCATTTAAGTATATATATTTAAATATTTTCTAAATATGTACACGAACATTACTTTTTTCACTTATGGAAAATGGAAACGTAAATAAATAGTAAGAATTTATTTAGAAGCAACCATGGACATAATCTGCGTGAAAATTAGAAAATTGTTTAAAAAATTTTTATTTGAAAACTAGTTTCAACTCTAATTTTTAAATATTTTAGAGAATCAAGAAAGATCGAAAATGTTTTACTTGCGGAGCAACAAAAACATCAAATTGGTACCGTCATTCAATACCTGAACAATATATATGTAATGCCTGTTATAAAAAACAACAAGGAATAAAAAGTAAAATAAAGAAAAATTAAACAGAACAACAAAAGAATAAATAGTATTTAAATTATTATGATTTTCCAACTTTAATTTTCTAAGTTTATTGAACACATTATAAAACTTTTTAAAATATAACCTATTCAATTCAGTGAAAAATATTTTCTTTAATTGTTACCAAAATAAATATTAAATACATAGATTTATTTTCAGTATTTTATTTATTTTATGAAGGATAACATTTATAAAGACACAAAAGTGTCGATATTGACTCATTTTTGTGACCTAAGATAAAAGTCGTTCCTTTGCTTCTAACTTTTTTCCATTGCTGCTAAACCGTATGGATTAAATCTATTAAGATAATCATCTATAATCAATTATCGCCAGTATTAAATGCCATTATAGCTAGGGTTGTATTTTACAGTTGGAAAATTTCGGCAGTGACTTATGGCATTCGTTTTATCTCGACGAGCCGAATAATAAGTTATCACATTTAACTTTAGTAAATGATTCTGTTCGTGTGTATGTCCCTAAAATTAAAAGTTGGAATATGCAAATTTTGGCATATAATAATTTTTGGCCTTAAATCCGTTCTGAGATTTTTATCGATTTGAGCCCTATATCTCAATACAGGCTGTTAATCAAGCTGATTTTAAGAACCTGGACAATATTTATTTCAATAATGCTACGATCGTGAAAGATAGTAGAAAGATGGAAAATAAAATTTTAAATGAAAATGAATTGAATAAATGAAATAATACTGAAACGAGGAGGCAATTTTGTTGAAGAAATCAAAAAAGACTAACAGTAAAATATATTGAAATTTGATAACAATGCTTATAATACTTATACTCATTTTTAACCATTCATCGTTGGGTGTATTCCGACTTCTCCAAATTTTAGCCGCTTTCAACTTCGATCTATAATATCAAAGTAAACTAAATTTAAAATCAAAATCAACCATCTGCTTTCGTATTTTTTATTGATTTCTTCATTCTTTTCTGTTTAATGTAGCAAACAGCACATAAATAGTGTCCTGGTTTTGAATAACGGTACCATTGAGCAACATTGCAAACAGAGCAATTTCGATCCTGTAGAGATATATTTATTTATAGGATATTTATTTATATGTTTATATATTTTTTATAATATATATTTTATTTATTATGATATTTATATATTTATCTATCTATTTATAGGAAATTGTATGGAAACTTATAAAAGTTCTCTTAGATCTAAAAGACATAAAGATTTACGAAAATATTATTTTTAAAATGAGTTAATGTTGTTGAGTTTCTTTCAACTGTCTGTTAAGTCAAAACGGTGTTTTATAGAAACGAGCTGTTCAAGATAGTGTTTGTGAAAACCGTAAAAAAGACATTTACGTCTGTCCTAAATTACTTAATGAGAAGTTACCTAACGGTAGTAAATAAAGCATAGAAAGTCAATGATTGGACAAAACAACTTTCAGTAAGTTCAGAATTGATTAAAAGAGATTCATTTAAAGAGTTCCGATAAGATTATTAAAATTCGACCAAAATATGGATAAAGATAACCTTTTTAGTCATAAACCATAATTCCTTCGATCTAAACTTTCCATAAATGTTTTTATATTCGCCACATTTTTTGCACAAGTAATGTCCTGTTAGTAAATTATACCACTGTTTTGTTTGTGTAACTCTACAATTGAAACACTTTCGCTTATTTTCTTCAATTCTTCCACCTATAATTATCAAGGAAAATCTTTTAGTTAAATGAAAAAATAGACAAATTTAAACATTTATTTACTTATTTTATTTCCATTTTCAATAATTTTGCTTTTTAATTCTTCCTTCGGATATTTAACTTTTTGTTTTTCTAACAATTCAATTTTATATCCAATTAAATTAATTTCCGTCCAATAACTTGATAAAAGTTTGTTTTTGTAATTTTCTATATTTTCTTCAACCGAGCTGAAATTATTTCCACTCTTGTACAATATTGAAGTTTCATAACAATTAATATTATCAATAAAATTATTATTTCGGAGTACCTAAATTTAACACAAATTAAAGAAGTTATACTCTGATTTCCATTCTTTTTTTTGCTAACTAGTTTAACACTATGAACACGAAATTTAATAAAAATATACCATTTTTTCAAACCCAGGCAGAAAATTTTGAATTATTTCATTATTAGTAATTTCAATCAAAATTTTCTTTTTCAATTGATCAGATGGAATATATTTTGACCTATCACTTATTTCAACTTCAAACATATTTTTATCTAGATTTAAGTCAATTGAACGCAAATATACTTCTATATTTTTATTAAAGCCATCATATCGATTATTTGTCTTTTCAATTACTTTTACAACAAAACGGTCCTTTATTTCAACTTTTTTTAAATAAACAAATTCTCTTTTTCTTCCCAATCATCTTTGATTTTCACATCAACATGAATTAGTTTCCCGGCGCATTGAATTTTCAAAAATATATAAGTAATTAAATATATGAGAATGATAAAATTAAACTTAATCATCTGAAATTTAAAAAACTAGCTGAGTAGGTCGGCCTTCGGCCGCCCCACCCCGCTAGCAATAACAAAAAAACCAAAAAACCTAACTCCAAATTAACTTATTACAACCTCAAAATTGGCCCTAATCCAACATAATCAGAAAAACCGAGTATCAAAACATTGACCATCATTAAAACATTACATGATTACCAAAACATATAGCAAAGCATTATCAAAAAAATATCTGATAAGTTTCAAAATTCCCCGTTTCAATATTCCGCCTGCTTCAAAATTCCCCCTGTTTCAATATTCCGCTGCTATTTCAAATTATTTAAGCAATCCACGTTCAATCTAAATTAATTAATATCTATACAATAGATATCTATACAATCTTGATTAATATTGCCAATAATAAAATTTTTCAAAGTATTTTGATTGGATTTGAAAAACAGGTATTCCTATTTTATAATTTGAATAATAAATTCAAAAATCAAAAGATTAGTTAACTAATAGCAATTAAATTAAATAATTTGTTCAAAAATTTAAGCTGCTCAGACGTAATCAATTTAACAAAACGAAGAATAATTATTATGAAACTTCAATATTAAATGAAACCTTAGATCATATAAAACTAAATAAAAAAGGATTATTAAAAGAAAATATAGAAAATTACAAAAACAAACTTTTATCAAGTTATTGGACGGAAATTAATTTAAATGGATATAAAATTGAATTGTTAGAAAGACAAAAAATTGAATATCCGAAGGAAGAATTAAAAAATAGAATTATTTACATTGGAAATAAAATAGGTAAAAAAATTTTGTTAATTAACATGCTAAGAATATCCCCGTCGCAATATCAAGCAGAAAACATCTCTAGCAAATAAAGTTTTGTATAATTTTATAGTGGTAACTATTGAAAAGAAGAAGCGATATTGTTTCAATTGTGGGGTTAAACAAATTAAAAATTGGTGGACAAAATATCTCAAAGAACACTATTTGTGTCATACATGTGGTGATTATAATCAAAAATATGGAAAGCATAGACATAAAAGCTTGTTTATTAAAACTAAAAAGGTTTGCTTTATCGTATTCACTTGATTTCAAACGAATAAATGTCAAAACACATTTAATATCAAACAGAACCAGCCTTATTCCTTGATTTTTTGTGATACATATAGTAGACCTCAGGAAATTGGAGAGATGGCAGGAAATGGTAATAGACGCCAATACACCTACATTTTTTCTTCTCATTGTTTCTCCTTTTTCAAACAATTTAAGATTGATCAATTTTATGTTCAGCATGATCGCCAATGTAATATTTGCAAGGTTACAAAATCATTAAACTTGTATCGACATTCAGAACCTGGACAATATTTATGTCAATCATGCTACGATCGCGAAAGGAAATGAAAGAAGAAAATAAAATTTTAAATTAAAAGGAATCGAATAAACGAAATAATTCAGAAACGAGAAGGGAATTTCGTTAAAGAAAGCAAAAAGTAAAAAAATATACTTGAAATTTGATAACAATTTTTATATTGTTTTATACTCATTTATATCCTTTCATCGTTGGGTGTAGTCCAGACTTCCACAAATTCTAGCCGCTTACAAATTCGATCTAAAATATCAAAGTAAAATTTTAAGGCAAAATCAACCATCTGCATTCGTATTTTTATTTGATTTCTTTATTCTTTGCTGTTTCTTGTAACAAGCAGCACATAAATAGTGTCCTGGTTTTAAATAACGGTGCCATTGTGACGTCTGAATAACATCGCAAATAGAACAATTTCGATCCTGTAAAGATATATTTATTTATAGGATATTTATTTATATGTTTATATATTTTTTATAATATATATTTTATTTATTATGATATTTATATATTTATCTATCTATTTATAGGAAATTGTATGGAAACTTATAAAAGTTCTCTTAGATCTAAAAGATATAAAGATTTACGAAAATATTATTTTTAAAGTGAGTTAATGTTGTTGAGTTTCTTTCAACTGTCTGTTAAGTCAAAACGGTGTTTTATAGAAACGAGCTGTTCAAGATAGTGTTTGTGAAACTCCGTAAAAAAGACATTTACGTCTGTCCTAAATTACTTAATGAGAATTATCTAACGGTAGTAAATAAAGCATAGAAAGTCAATGATTGGACAAAACAACTTTCAGTAAGTTCAGAATTGATTAAAAGAGATTCATTTAAAGAGTTCCGATAAGATTATTAAAATTCGACCAAAATATGGATAAAGATAACCTTTTTAGTCATAAACCATAATTCCTTCGATCTAAACTTTCCATAAATGTTTTTATATTCGCCACATTTTTTGCACAAGTAATGTCCTGTTAGTAAATTATACCACTGTTTTGTTTGTGTAACTCTACAATTGAAACACTTTCGCTTATTTTCTTCAATTCTTCCACCTATAATTATCAAGGAAAATCTTTTAGTTAAATGAAAAAATAGACAAATTTAAACATTTATTTACTTATTTTATTTCCATTTTCAATAATTTTGCTTTTTAATTCTTCCTTCGGATATTTAACTTTTTGTTTTTCTAACAATTCAATTTTATATCCAATTAAATTAATTTCCGTCCAATAACTTGATAAAAGTTTGTTTTTGTAATTTTCTATATTTTCTTCAACCGAGCTGAAATTATTTCCACTCTTGTACAATATTGAAGTTTCATAACAATTAATATTATCAATAAAATTATTATTTCGGAGTACCTAAATTTAACACAAATTAAAGAAGTTATACTCTGATTTCCATTCTTTTTTTTTTGCTAACTAGTTTAACACTATGAACACGAAATTTAATAAAAATATACCATTTTTTCAAACCCAGGCAGAAAATTTTGAATTATTTCATTATTAGTAATTTCAATCAAAATTTTCTTTTTCAATTGATCAGATGGAATATATTTTGACCTATCACTTATTTCAACTTCAAACATATTTTTATCTAGATTTAAGTCAATTGAACGCAAATATACTTCTATATTTTTATTAAAGCCATCATATCGATTATTTGTCTTTTCAATTACTTTTACAACAAAACGGTCCTTTATTTCAACTTTTTTTAAATAAACAAATTCTCTTTTTTCTTCCCAATCATCTTTGATTTTCACATCAACATGAATTAGTTTCCCGGCGCATTGAATTTTCAAAAATATATAAGTAATTAAATATATGAGAATGATAAAATTAAACTTAATCATCTGAAATTTAAAAAACTAGCTGAGTAGGTCGGCCTTCGGCCGCCCCACCCCGCTAGCAATAACAAAAAAACCAAAAAACCTAACTCCAAATTAACTTATTACAACCTCAAAATTGGCCCTAATCCAACATAATCAGAAAAACCGAGTATCAAAACATTGACCATCATTAAAACATTACATGATTACCAAAACATATAGCAAAGCATTATCAAAAAAATATCTGATAAGTTTCAAAATTCCCCGTTTCAATATTCCGCCTGCTTCAAAATTCCCCCTGTTTCAATATTCCGCTGCTATTTCAAATTATTTAAGCAATCCACGTTCAATCTAAATTAATTAATATCTATACAATAGATATCTATACAATCTTGATTAATATTGCCAATAATAAAATTTTTCAAAGTATTTTGATTGGATTTGAAAAACAGGTATTCCTATTTTATAATTTGAATAATAAATTCAAAAATCAAAAGATTAGTTAACTAATAGCAATTAAATTAAATAATTTGTTCAAAAATTTAAGCTGCTCAGACGTAATCAATTTAACAAAACGAAGAATAATTATTATGAAACTTCAATATTAAATGAAACCTTAGATCATATAAAACTAAATAAAAAAGGATTATTAAAAGAAAATATAGAAAATTACAAAAACAAACTTTTATCAAGTTATTGGACGGAAATTAATTTAAATGGATATAAAATTGAATTGTTAGAAAGACAAAAAATTGAATATCCGAAGGAAGAATTAAAAAATAGAATTATTTACATTGGAAATAAAATAGGTAAAAAAATTTTGTTAATTAACATGCTAAGAATATCCCCGTCGCAATATCAAGCAGAAAACATCTCTAGCAAATAAAGTTTTGTATAATTTTATAGTGGTAACTATTGAAAAGAAGAAGCGATATTGTTTCAATTGTGGGGTTAAACAAATTAAAAATTGGTGGACAAAATATCTCAAAGAACACTATTTGTGTCATACATGTGGTGATTATAATCAAAAATATGGAAAGCATAGACATAAAAGCTTGTTTATTAAAACTAAAAAGGTTTGCTTTATCGTATTCACTTGATTTCAAACGAATAAATGTCAAAACACATTTAATATCAAACAGAACCAGCCTTATTCCTTGATTTTTTGTGATACATATAGTAGACCTCAGGAAATTGGAGAGATGGCAGGAAATGGTAATAGACGCCAATACACCTACATTTTTTCTTCTCATTGTTTCTCCTTTTTCAAACAATTTAAGATTGATCAATTTTATGTTCAGCATGATCGCCAATGTAATATTTGCAAGGTTACAAAATCATTAAACTTGTATCGACATTCAGAACCTGGACAATATTTATGTCAATCATGCTACGATCGCGAAAGGAAATGAAAGAAGAAAATAAAATTTTAAATTAAAAGGAATCGAATAAACGAAATAATTCAGAAACGAGAAGGGAATTTCGTTAAAGAAAGCAAAAAGTAAAAAAATATACTTGAAATTTGATAACAATTTTTATATTGTTTTATACTCATTTATATCCTTTCATCGTTGGGTGTAGTCCAGACTTCCACAAATTCTAGCCGCTTACAAATTCGATCTAAAATATCAAAGTAAAATTTTAAGGCAAAATCAACCATCTGCATTCGTATTTTTATTTGATTTCTTTATTCTTTGCTGTTTCTTGTAACAAGCAGCACATAAATAGTGTCCTGGTTTTAAATAACGGTGCCATTGTGACGTCTGAATAACATCGCAAATAGAACAATTTCGATCCTGTAAAGATATATTTATTTATAGGATATTTATTTATATGTTTATATATTTTTTATAATATATATTTTATTTATTATGATATTTATATATTTATCTATCTATTTATAGGAAATTGTATGGAAACTTATAAAAGTTCTCTTAGATCTAAAAGATATAAAGATTTACGAAAATATTATTTTTAAAGTGAGTTAATGTTGTTGAGTTTCTTTCAACTGTCTGTTAAGTCAAAACGGTGTTTTATAGAAACGAGCTGTTCAAGATAGTGTTTGTGAAACTCCGTAAAAAAGACATTTACGTCTGTCCTAAATTACTTAATGAGAATTATCTAACGGTAGTAAATAAAGCATAGAAAGTCAATGATTGGACAAAACAACTTTCAGTAAGTTCAGAATTGATTAAAAGAGATTCATTTAAAGAGTTCCGATAAGATTATTAAAATTCGACCAAAATATGGATAAAGATAACCTTTTTAGTCATAAACCATAATTCCTTCGATCTAAACTTTCCATAAATGTTTTTATATTCGCCACATTTTTTGCACAAGTAATGTCCTGTTAGTAAATTATACCACTGTTTTGTTTGTGTAACTCTACAATTGAAACACTTTCGCTTATTTTCTTCAATTCTTCCACCTATAATTATCAAGGAAAATCTTTTAGTTAAATGAAAAAATAGACAAATTTAAACATTTATTTACTTATTTTATTTCCATTTTCAATAATTTTGCTTTTTAATTCTTCCTTCGGATATTTAACTTTTTGTTTTTCTAACAATTCAATTTTATATCCAATTAAATTAATTTCCGTCCAATAACTTGATAAAAGTTTGTTTTTGTAATTTTCTATATTTTCTTCAACCGAGCTGAAATTATTTCCACTCTTGTACAATATTGAAGTTTCATAACAATTAATATTATCAATAAAATTATTATTTCGGAGTACCTAAATTTAACACAAATTAAAGAAGTTATACTCTGATTTCCATTCTTTTTTTTTTGCTAACTAGTTTAACACTATGAACACGAAATTTAATAAAAATATACCATTTTTTCAAACCCAGGCAGAAAATTTTGAATTATTTCATTATTAGTAATTTCAATCAAAATTTTCTTTTTCAATTGATCAGATGGAATATATTTTGACCTATCACTTATTTCAACTTCAAACATATTTTTATCTAGATTTAAGTCAATTGAACGCAAATATACTTCTATATTTTTATTAAAGCCATCATATCGATTATTTGTCTTTTCAATTACTTTTACAACAAAACGGTCCTTTATTTCAACTTTTTTTAAATAAACAAATTCTCTTTTTTCTTCCCAATCATCTTTGATTTTCACATCAACATGAATTAGTTTCCCGGCGCATTGAATTTTCAAAAATATATAAGTAATTAAATATATGAGAATGATAAAATTAAACTTAATCATCTGAAATTTAAAAAACTAGCTGAGTAGGTCGGCCTTCGGCCGCCCCACCCCGCTAGCAATAACAAAAAAACCAAAAAACCTAACTCCAAATTAACTTATTACAACCTCAAAATTGGCCCTAATCCAACATAATCAGAAAAACCGAGTATCAAAACATTGACCATCATTAAAACATTACATGATTACCAAAACATATAGCAAAGCATTATCAAAAAAATATCTGATAAGTTTCAAAATTCCCCGTTTCAATATTCCGCCTGCTTCAAAATTCCCCCTGTTTCAATATTCCGCTGCTATTTCAAATTATTTAAGCAATCCACGTTCAATCTAAATTAATTAATATCTATACAATAGATATCTATACAATCTTGATTAATATTGCCAATAATAAAATTTTTCAAAGTATTTTGATTGGATTTGAAAAACAGGTATTCCTATTTTATAATTTGAATAATAAATTCAAAAATCAAAAGATTAGTTAACTAATAGCAATTAAATTAAATAATTTGTTCAAAAATTTAAGCTGCTCAGACGTAATCAATTTAACAAAACGAAGAATAATTATTATGAAACTTCAATATTAAATGAAACCTTAGATCATATAAAACTAAATAAAAAAGGATTATTAAAAGAAAATATAGAAAATTACAAAAACAAACTTTTATCAAGTTATTGGACGGAAATTAATTTAAATGGATATAAAATTGAATTGTTAGAAAGACAAAAAATTGAATATCCGAAGGAAGAATTAAAAAATAGAATTATTTACATTGGAAATAAAATAGGTAAAAAAATTTTGTTAATTAACATGCTAAGAATATCCCCGTCGCAATATCAAGCAGAAAACATCTCTAGCAAATAAAGTTTTGTATAATTTTATAGTGGTAACTATTGAAAAGAAGAAGCGATATTGTTTCAATTGTGGGGTTAAACAAATTAAAAATTGGTGGACAAAATATCTCAAAGAACACTATTTGTGTCATACATGTGGTGATTATAATCAAAAATATGGAAAGCATAGACATAAAAGCTTGTTTATTAAAACTAAAAAGGTTTGCTTTATCGTATTCACTTGATTTCAAACGAATAAATGTCAAAACACATTTTTAATATCAAACAGAACCAGCCTTATTCCTTGATTTTTTGTGATACATATAGTAGACCTCAGGAAATTGGAGAGATGGCAGGAAATGGTAATAGACGCCAATACACCTACATTTTTTCTTCTCATTGTTTCTCCTTTTTCAAACAATTTAAGATTGATCAATTTTATGTTCAGCATGATCGCCAATGTAATATTTGCAAGGTTACAAAATCATTAAACTTGTATCGACATTCAGAACCTGGACAATATTTATGTCAATCATGCTACGATCGCGAAAGGAAATGAAAGAAGATAAATAAAATGAAAAAGAATTGAATAAATAAAAATACCGTATTTCCTCTAATAGAACGATATGTCGTTTTATTTTTCAACCTCCCTCTAGACTCGTTCTATTAAGTGCTGTCGTTCAAATAGAGGCTGTCGTTCTATTTTTCAACATATTTTTTACAATTTTTTGAAATTTTTATTCAGCTCCTAAATCATTATATTATTTTATTAATGAAGGAAAAATAGTTAAATTTTCCCATCAATAGCATTGGTAGCCCACAAAGCTTGAAAGATTTACCCAGACCCTGTGTGTGAGACTGGCCCGAAGGGCCAGTCTCTTCGCTAGTTTTATTAATTTGAGAAGTAAAGATAGTTCAGGATTAGAGAAAATATGAGGCTTTCTGCTATCTGTTGCACTAGATATTTTTGTAAGCCGAGCAATGCTTAGGCTAAAATTTTCAAAATAATTTTTACGTCCCACCCCTATTTTAGTATCAGATTAATTTTCCTTTTTATTTTTCTGCCTAAGAATGGTCAAATTTCCTTCTTTATAAATGTTAATTTGCCTGTAATGTTTCAAGGAAAAAATGATTAACAGTAAAGAAAAGGAAAATTAATCTGAGTCTCAAATAGGGGTGGGGGCGGGATATTAATAAAGAACCAAAAAACCACAAAATGAGGAAAAATCTACACATATCGGTGCGTTGTGGGGGCGGACTTTTGCGAACCGACATTTTACAAAGTATCACTTATTTCAATTTTCAGTTTTGCTTTCAATCTGCTCTCTTTTCGACGATCCAAACCCAAAAAGTCCGTTGAATCGGGAAGCTGCCGATTTATACGTTAAAGATTGATCTACGAGGATGGATGATTATGGTGGATATAATTGGATTTAGCGCTATTAATGAATTTAACCATATCAGGGAATTGACCCTCAAATTCCTCAATACCCTCTTCATCTCCAATTAACCCTCAAATCAGCTTATCCCAAATCCAGATATCTCTTAATCCCCAGACTTGGACGTAATTTCTTAACATACCATACAGGTCCATAAATATTGTCAAAAGTAGCCTAAGCGTTGCTTGGCTTCCAAAAAATAAAATGTAAAATTTATTTAAGGTCCGCTTCCTCTGAATTTAAATCAACTCTTATCTCGAAATTAATAAATTAATTAATAATTCCAAAAGGAACCGCAAAATAATCCGCGGTCAATAAATAAATTTAAAAAATGTTTAATATTAAATTATTTATTTAAAAACTTATTAAAAAGGAGTATCAAAATAGTTGATTTGTCATTCTGTATGAGGCACTTAGACTATTTTTTGGATGATTTTTAGGTCGTAGAATCCTTAAAATAGGGGCCTAAACAGGTTGTATAAAATGCTAAAATAGGGGGGCAAAGAGTCATTTTGGGGAGTTGCATTGATTAACCGGGTTTGAGTGACAGCGGGATATTAATGAAAATATCGTTAGTAATTGACCTTAAAAAATATCTGACATACTTTATATATCTCGAAATGACGAAGAATCACAAGACGTTTAATTGACTGCTGAAATGCAGTCATCCAAAAAATTAACAGTGTTCCACAGGACGAGACAGATCAAACCTCTCAATACTCAATTTTAATAAAATTTTAATATACAATTTAATATTAAACAATTTCTATTTATCAATGATTATCAATGAGTAGGACACGCCCAAGTATTATCCTGCCATGTGGCGAAACTTTCCCTAAACTCTTTTACACCACTACACAACAATACACATTAGTCAGTCTGCATGACTGCCTAAAGCTCTTATGTTTTTTATTCCTAATCTGAGCTGAACTTCTGCCACTCTAATTTTAGATATTTGCTGAATAACTTCAGCATCCAAAAAATAAATCCCATCAAGTTAGGACTACTACTTGACCGTTAAATTAAGTGGAATTAATAAAAACAAATTAATAAATTTAGTATATATTATGTAAAAAGTGGTAGAAAAAGTCTGGGTTACAGAAATTTGGAGGAACTCATCCAAAATGAAGAAATTCCTGAAATATGATAGAATGCTTTATTGATTAATTAGCCATGAACGCTGTTCAGGCTTCCAAAAAATAAAACGTGGGAACGAGGGTAAAGAGCAGTCAATTAATCTCTTGTGAGATTCTTCCCAACGTTGAGCTAAACCTTTATCTTTGTTTTAGGTTACCGTGCCTTCCACCTGTAAATAAAAATGTAAACTGTAATCAACGGTAAATAAAACATCTTTTGGGCTCTATCTTAGGACATGCATCCCATGAACTTTTATGCGTCCCGTGAAAGTATATGCGTCCCATCATCAAAAAATTGGATTTTTCTTGGCATTGGAAAGTAGGTGTATTATGGTTCCAAAACATTTTTTCATGTTCGGGACCTACGCCCACTGGGTCTGGGACCGTTCCTTACCCTATCCCTCGAAATTTCTGAATGTTAAAATCGTTTTTCTGAAATTTTAAAAATTGGCTATAACTTTCCGAAATTCCGAGGGATTGGGTAAGCAAAGGATATACATATAATTTGGCTGGTTTAGAAAGTTGCAATGTTGGCAGTGTAACTCGCAGATAAACATAAGCTGTAGCGTATAAGCTACGGCTAAAGTCTTGGGTTCAGTTCCTATCATATTTAGCTAAGGTTCTGCATAGCACCACTACAATTAGTCTAAGCATTGCTTAACTTACAAAAAAATACCTAGGTACTCCTGATGAAGCTCAATTTTCTCCTGAATTATCTATGCTTATATGAATATAAAAAATAAAAAATTTATATTTTTGGGTAGATTGGCGCTCATCTTGGCTTTTATATGAAAATAAGCCTGACAATATTTTAGTTACTTTCTTCAGCCCCAAGGGGTCCGATAAAATGTACGTCCGACCGGTGTTTAAGTACCAAACAAAATAGATTCGCACATAGACGTTAACACTGTCTTTTACACTATAGTGACACCGTTACACAACAACATTGCTGGCCGCAAGTTAATGACATAACAGAGAGCAGCTTGATTTATACATAATAATTCCTCAATCCAAAGGGCGCATGCAAAATCGAGACTGACTTATTAGATGAATAATGATCAGCATCCAAAAATATACTAAGCACATATCCACCAATTCGAAGCTATAATAATGGTCATAATATCACACGTAATTTTCCTTGACGTAATTTTTGGAGACTGAAATGTTTTCCAACTCGAATTTTTGACAACTGCTTTATTAGCTGAACTAGTTCAGCTTCCAAAAAATTAAGTGCAAAAGCCCAAACTGATTAAATTAGCCAAAATAGGGAAATATAATAAATCCGAAATAATAAGAAAATATATATTATTTAAAAGTCCGATCAGCTAGCAATCCCTATTCTTGACGCTTTCACTCACCACAGGAGCTCTACCACTGAGCTAATGGGCAACGACTAAGCCTCATGAAGCTGTAACTAAGAGAGTCGAGTGCTGAGTAATGGGAAATGGTCAATAATTTACCTCCTAACATAAGCTGCGGGACTGATATAAGATTCGAGCTCGTTATAAGTATGTAATTTATAGGAAAATAGGTTGCTAAATGTTAAATAATTAATTTTTCGTTATGCAAAAATTAATAATTTTTCTTATTGTTCGGCCCTACGAGTTTCTGTGTGCTGTTGGTTAATTTTTGGAAGCCTGAACGATGCGTTTGTTCATGGCTAAAGCTAAAGTCATTTGTGTGCCCAAGATATCAATAAAAGGCAAAGTAGCATACTATGCGGTGCTCTGTAGTCTCGTCAGAGGTTAGTTCCGTCAGAGGTCCTTCTCGTCAGAGGTCAGTTTTGTCAGAGGGTTTTTTCGTCAGAGATGAGTTTCGTCAAAGGCCTTTTTCGTCAGTAAGGCTCCCTTTATAAAAATCCAATTTAAAGGCGGTATTATGACTTATACTAGGTTATTTGTTTCTGGATCGATTTTGGCAAATGATGTTAATTCGAAAGGGCTCTAAAAACTGAGTCGAATTAGTTTTGGAAGAAGTTTATCCGGCATTCCGGGACCGAATTAAAGACTTCTGAATACTGAAAAATCACAGGGAGGCATCACCTCGTCGAGCTCGAGTCACTGTCGAGCTGACTCGAATGAGCTATCATTTTTATACTCAAATTTTTCACAACAAAAATCAGCCTTTCAGAGCTCTTTCGAATGACACCTCGTTTGTCCAAATCGACCCAGAAACAAATAACCTAGTATAAGTCATAATACCGCCCTTTATGAAGAGCTGATTTTTGGGGTGAAAAATTTGAGTATACTCGTTTGAGTCAGATCGACGAGCTGAGCCTCAATATGGTTTGTCAAGATTCAGGAGGTGTACCTATGTTCCGGAATGTCAGATAAACTTTTTCCAAACTAATTCGACTCAGTTTTTAGAGCTCTTTCGAATGGCACCTCATTTGTCCAAATCGAGCCAGAAACAAAAAACCTAGTATAAGTGACAATACCGCCGTGTAATTAGATTTTTAGAAAGGGAGCCATACTGACGGAAAGAGCCTCTGACGCAACTCATCTCTGACGAGACTACCGGACACGTACTATGCATATCTCGAACCAGTGAAAAATCAAAAGAAGTTTAATTGACTGCTGATATGCAGTCATCCAAAAAATTAAACGAAGAGGTGCACTACATCAAATCATCTCTCTCAATACTCAGTTTTAATAAAATTTAAATAAACAATTTAATATTAAGCATTTTATAAAAATATTAATGATAGTTATATAGACAGATTATCCCAGATTTTGACAATAGGTCCATTACTAAAAATGTCATAAACTCAAAATTAGTTAGATATAGCGATACATTTTATCTACTTAAAAATGGAAGTGACGTGTTCACTCTTCGAGCGATATCGAGTAATAATAAAGTAACCTCCTATCTACACCAATTTTCTACAACCAAAATAATTCCAGAAGATGATTAAAGGAAAGGATCCGGCTTGGCTAATGATTGCGGTTCCTGGGAACTCTCCAGATACCCAAACCGCAAAGTTTAATTATTTCTTGACTGGAATAATAATATAAAGAAATAGCTGAATAGAGTTCAGCTTCCAAAAAGTTAAACCTATGAACCTGTGATGGTAAATTATGTTAATGCTTTGAAACAAATAAAATCTAAATAATAACAAAATAAATATTGTGTATCATGTCATTCTTAAATAATTATTCCAATTAATGTATACTTTTAAAATATCACGTCAATTTTGTTTCAAGGTGGAGAATCCTTAGACCTATTAATTATTTAGTCATGCAAATTCGACCAGATAAAAGCAGATTGGCAATAAAACACGTTTTGAAGATTTTTGAACAGGCTAGCATACATTGTAGTAGTTAATTGCGATGACATTAGTAGGGTATCTCCTACTTACAAAAATACTCAACAGTCTAAACCGAGTGGAACCAAGTGCTAAAATTAATTTAACCTTTTTAAGCTGTGAAATTGAAATATATATACGTTCTGTTATGTCTTAAATCCGGATTTTAGAATTTACAAGAATCTCGGTTTATACCAGAGATCGAGATTTTTGAAAAGCCAGGACCTGTTTCTGGACGCTGGAGTTTGATTTATTGACCTTGACTAGCTGTAGTTTAGGAAAAACCCTGGAAAAAATCCCTGGACTCTGGGTAAATGAAATACCCATGTCGTGGTCCAGGTCCAGCTCGATCTCTAGTTTACAACCTCTTGCAATATAGAGGGTGTAACTCTAAAATTTACAAGAAATTCGGTTTACACTAGTGATCCGTTAACGGTCTTTCTTCGATTCACAACATTAAGGTCCACTTTATACATAATATGAATTAAACAAAATTATTTCCTTAAACTCTGTCTCTTCTAAATATTATTTGCCTGTCGAATGTTCGTGTTCTCTTTATTTTTGCATGACTGTTAATACAGTCAGAAATATTACTACATGGTTTCTCCAAAATTTTCGCCTCCGGAGCTTAAAAGGAGAAATCTGGCTTATGGAGAAATCTTGCCCTATTTAGATACTTGTTTTATAGGTTCAATAACCCTAAAAATCCGGTCACTACTAGTTAATAGCTTAATTAGAGAGTTACTGAGCTATTTACTTAATATACCGGATTTATTCTGATAGAAACACATCTCTATTTGAACCACAGTCTCTAATATAACCACATCAAATGGAGGGGTTGAAAAATAGAACCACAGTCTCTATTTGAAGTACACTCCTAATATAACCACACATTACCAGATTCAGGTTAGCGATGTAGTATGAGGGTTTTAAGGTTATTTTTGCGTCTTTAGCGCTATATTCGGCCAAATTTACGCAAATTTTGATCAAGACTGAGTCAATAAAGCCACATTTGAGAAGTTACCAGAAGTTGCCAGCTGGATTTAGACCAGGATTATTAAGATGGTGCTAGTTTTGAAGGGTCATTCTATTACTGATGTAGATTTAAATTAGGCTGGTTGAAAGTTGAAAGTTTCTTGAAAGTTTCACAAAGCCAAGAAAACCAGAATTCATTTCTAGCGACTCAGGTGGAAATGTTATTGAGTTTTCAAATGTCCTGCAGTCAGAAATCCTTTTTTATAAAAAATACAAGAGAATAGGAAAATCCCAAATCCGGACGGTAAACTACAACGAGGTCGGAGTACTTGGTAACCGAGTTTTGGGTAACCCTTATTATAAAAAATCGACCCAGAACTCGCTGATTACTTGAGGATGCAGATAAATTAACCTACAAATGTCTTTTATAAAATTACCCAAAATTATACAAACTAAAATAGATAGACTTTTAAAAAAGGCGTTCAAATCTAGATCAAAGCTTGCCGTCAAGACTGCCCTGAATCGAGAATTAGGGATTGTTCTAGTTATTATCATAAAAAGAATCAAAACCCAATGAATGGAGGTCTGTCCCATACTCCACGATCCAAAATCCGAATCGCGACTTTCGGCTATCCGAACTGACTGGTGAGACCAGCGCCGCAGGCGCTGGGTGGTTATAATGTTAATTATTTAATATTATGCAAATATAAAAATTACAATTTACAATTTATACAGTTAGACCTCACTATAGGTTCGATCGCCTGTTCCCTCAGCTATGGCAATAAAATCCAATGAAATGATTAGAAGGGTAGAAGTGAAGAGGAGAGTCATTTTAGAGTTGTTTTGGAGTGTTTTTTGAGTTTTTTAGTTGTTGAAGAGAGGAGATTGTTTGATGGTTGGATAGCTAATTAATTGGTGTTTATATATTAATGGACTTTGGGGGTTAGATGTTTCGTTATAATTTCATCATATCACGTCTGAGTAAAAGTGCAATTACATTATGTTATACATCATATTACGTGTTAGATAATACTTTTATGAAGTCGACAATATAAACACGTAATATGATGTATAACATAATGTAATTGCACTTTTGTTTTTCTCACAAAAGTGCTATAATGATTTTTCTTTCAAAATCCCCAAAGTCCATTAATATATAAACACCAATTAATTAGCTATCCAACCATCAAACAATCTCCTCTCCTCAACAACTAAAAAACTCAAAAAACACCCCAAAACAACTCTAAAATGTCGGCTCTCCTCTTCACTTCTACCCTTCTAATCATATCATTGGCTTTTATTGCCATAGCTGAGGGAACAGGCGATCGAAATGCATCAGCTTCAAGCCCTGGTTGTATGCAGGTTGCAACCCTTATTCATATAGGGGAAATTCGCCCAGCAAAAGCAAACAAACCAGGTGTACAAAATACTCTTAAAATGTCTGGAAATGCTCAAATATTCAAAACTACTCAAGTGACATTACAAGTAGCTGGGCAAGAGCCTTGTACCGTTAAAATTAATAATGGTGAAACCAAATGTAAAATAACCGGAGATGAATTAAATGGAAAATTAATTTTCAAAACTGAAAAAGGAACTGAAATTTCTGCTTCTTTCGAACAGGCTAAATTGTTTTCTGAAAATAAGTGTGTTATTGAACTTGACACTTATAACAAGGAAACCCATGAAACTAAACTTAAAATTAATGGAAATAATTTTATGATTAAAAAGAAGGAAGGTAGTGTGTCAATAAAGTGTGGTGGAAGAGCTAATACTGTTTAAATTTTAAAAATGTGAATTGAAAGAGGAAGAGAATATAAACAAATGTGAAGATGTGAAAAAATATTTTGAAGAAAGCATTCCAAAAAAATAAAAAAAAAATTCTTCAAATCCATTTATATTTTGAATAAATTATCTTATAAATCTTCCTTTTATTTTAATAGACCTAATTTATTTAACAAAAACTCGATTCAGTGACTTGGGAAGTGCCCTTAAGTTGCTTCTAAGGACACTGATATTGTTGGCTATTTCAATTTTGAGTAGTTTTTAGAACAATATAGTATACAGTATGGCATCTGGGCTATAGCTATTTCTCTCCTCTAGCTAGTGCAAAAGGTTAATCGGCGGCTGGGAGCGAATCAGCATCTTCAGTAGACCCGACTGATGTGTTAGCCATTACACCACGCCGCTTACTGCATAGCCTTAGGAATTAAATAGCTATATGCTTTACAATACAATACCTTATTTACTAAGATAATAATTCCTTATAGGTTACGGAGAACCCACTTTTCCAATGTGTTTAGTTGCCGTTCACCTACAGTGCTGGTCAAAAGTATAGCCGCACCCAAAAAACGGGGTAACTCCGAACTGAGTTAGCCAATTGTTATCAAATTTCGCAAAAAAATATTAGATTAAATGAGAAACATGATAACATTAAAAGTTAATGAAATTATTAGAAGGAATTCAAAAAATCAAAATTTTCAAAAAATGGCATAATTTTTACTGGTCAAAAGTATAACCGCACTTTGGATTTTCATCTTTCTAATTTTAGGAAAAATCTACAAAAATTTCACATAACATATTTATCGATACTATATATTCTTTGTGTATGCGCAATTGATCTTTGATTGTCCTCTACCTCGATTTAGAATAATCCTTACATTTCAATAATGTAAGGATTATTCACCTAGCAGCATTTAAAACGCTTAGGCAGGGGTTAAACGAACTTAAGGAGAAAAAAGGAAGCAAGAAAATGAATTTTTTACAAGCTTCCAAATTGTTTAACCTAAATTAGTTACCTAAAACTTTAATCCAAGTTTAGACTTGTATGAGCTACTATTTAAGTAATCATGCAAGTATAAAAGCTGGTTGGATCATAACTAGACTTGAATGACCTATACGATTTGATCCTTAACGTTGGGGGTAGATTTAATATGGTATTAGTTTTTAATGATTTTTAATAGTGTTATTCAAATGCGTTTTTCCTGTAACGGCAAAGTTCGGTAAATACCGAAACCGAAAAAATGCCTATTTTTTACAAAATCGGCAGATATGGTACCGGTAATACCGAAAACAATACCGAGGTAATATTGTACCGTAAATGACGCTAATTATTAAATAGTCTTGGATATACAAGACTTCCAAAAATATACAGACTCCAACTTCGCTCCAAGATAATTATTTAATCTTGTCGCGTTTTAAACCAGTTTTGTTTTTTAAAAAAGAATACTGTGTATTTGGTTGATATTTTATCCGTAACATCATAAAAATTTTACTCTATCAGTTTTTATCCTAAAACTCCCCCTCGCACGAACTTTTGTCCAAAATTCAACTAAGAGTTGGATAAAACAATTTATTTTTCTTCCGCTTCAGCCTTCCGCTTTTTAAAATTCAAAATTCTGCAGCAATGTGTGTGCTTTTCTCCAAAGTTTCGCCTTTTTTGGTGTTTCGTCTTTCGCTTTTTAAAATCTGTTTCGGCACACTACTGGTAGCTATTCCAGTATTAGACGGAATTCAATGGCTGCCTGATTATGAATGCTTACGTGTCCGGTAGTCTGTCAGAGGTTAGTTTCGTCAGAGGACATTTTCGTCAGAATCAGTTTCGTCAGAGGCCTTTTTCGTCAGAGGTTAGTTTCGTCAGAAGCCCTTTTCGTCAGTAACGATATTGGAGTTGCAAAAATAGAGAAAAAGAAGTCATTTAAAAATAATTTAAAAATGGCTTGGAGGGGATTTAATTATGAATTTTAGTTATTTGCTGGAGACATGGAAGCTGAACCTGATAGAAGGACTAAGGGCCATTTTAAGGTGCATTTTTAAGGGATAATTTTATCTGCTAACCCCATTTCTTACATTAGCAATGTTATGTACATAGCGATATCTGAGAGGTAGGAGACTCTAAATAGTCGTTAGTTCACTGCCTAGGCACTGCCTGGCATCCAAAAAATGATAGATAAAGAAAATTTTGGATTAAATTGACAATAATCAAGTTCTTTACAAAAATTATTCTTTAATTAATTAATACGTTTCAAAATCTTGAACTGCAAGACTTTGTGTGTACAAGAGCCTAGTAATCAGCGTGATGGTATTTAACAAATTACTATAAGAATTTTGCATGTCCATGGATTTCCTCCTTCAAGTTTATAAAAAAAAGTGTAACAATCTGGACTAACTATATCCTCGTCTATGGCAGCGCATAAAAATATAAAAATGTCAGATCAAATCTGGTCGTTTTGTTAGGCGTCTAATCCCGTGTTCACTCCAGTACCTTAACAAATTCAATGAATATTTCAAAGTCAGTTATCCTATGATTATATTCAACATCTAGTAAAGCAGCCGGGCTATAGCTATTTCTCTCCTTTAGCTAGTGCAAAAGGTTAATCGGCGGCTGGGAGCGAACCAGCATCTTCAGTCGACCCCACGCCGCCTACTGCATAGCCTTAGGAGTTAAATAGCTATATGCTTTACAATATAATTAATCCATACCCAGATGTCGCAGATTAGCTACCTGCTCGGTAACTAAACTTTAGTTAAACTATTACTCATGAATTCCATGATCATATTTCCTGTTTATTTTTATTAATCTGAAAGTTATTATTTAATTCAAAAAATATTGCATAATAATATGTACTTTATTGTAGAGATAAATGTTGAATGACTGTAGTTTTGGTAGAAATATTTTTTGGAAGCCAAGAAGTTCTTAGGCTATTTTTCTGAGACAGACATGGAGAAATTTAAAAAAGTTGTCAGACGGTAATACCTCAATTTACACTCGGATCTCACCTTAGTTATATTTGAACCATATTAAATAATTAAAATATTGTACGTAATAACAAGACTATAGTAAATATGTTTACGTTGTCGAGGTGTCCGTGTATTATTTTTTGGAAGCCAAGTATTTCTTAGGCTAATCTTTCTAGGGTTCTCTTGAGACATTTTGCATAACAGCTTCCAACCGATAATAAATAGTGCTATTTGATTTCATTCTAGTTAAATTTATTTACAACTTATTAAATAATTCAAAGTGGAATCCTTAAAATCAAGACCTGATTAATATCGTTACTACGTCCGGTTCTTCAGACTTCACTAGTTTTGTGTCCGCACTTGCAGAAAGAAGATAAATGAAAATAAATAACCCAGCATTGGGTTGGATGGTGGCACAGTCGGTTGTGCTTCGGTCTGGGCCCTTTCCAGATGGTTCAATTCCATCTCCCATCCACAATTGTTCCACAGCATGAACATCGGACATTATAACTAATTTTTTGGAAGCCAAGAATTTCTTGAGCTAAACTATCTATGTTGTGAGAGATTTTGGGAAAAAAAACTTTGAGGAAGATTTTGGTTCTTTCTTACAGTATCGTACCTTTCCAGGTGGAGATCAGCATCCAGTAACTTTTTGGACCCAATACCAGGACCCAACAACCGACCATTTGACAGATTTACAGATTTACCGATACCCTTAATTCAATATATTTAACCCATTACTTAAGGGTTTCCAAAAAATTAAGCAATGGAACACACGAAGCAAGTATATGTACTCTAAAATTTAAGACATAAGATTAGACTGAATTTTAATTTTATATATTTTACAAAGTAAAAAGAAAGAAAAATCTAAATTTTTGATTTTCAAGAATCGGGACGGCAAGGACTCAGGGTTACAAAGACAAGGACTCAGGCAAGGACTCAGGGTCCATCAGGGTTACATTTAGCTTCCTATCAGGATTGATAATTTTCAATTTTAAAAACCGGAAATTTATGGAAATGTCTGTTTTAAGCATTTAAATAATATTAAATTATAACAATTTGTGGTTTTTTAAATATTCGACTTTGTTTATAGCTCAATCTCCTTCTTTTGAATGTCCTGATTTTTTGGATGTCAAAGTTATCATTGACAAATTTATTTTCCTTAGTATGGACACTAGTCCCGTATTCACCCCACTAATGGATACAAATCAGTGAATATTATCAAAGCCAGAACGTCATTAATGTATATAGTTGACTAAACTTTATTGCACTAAAACTTTATCCCAAGCCTGTATAAAATATGAAGCTGGCTGATGCCGAATAGGTGGAGCAAAAGAATAAGACTGACTAAATGACTTGAATAACGACTAACCGAATAACTCACATATGGCTAAAGACTCATTCTTTATACTACGCAAATATCAAACAAAAAGTTGGATAAATCCAGTTATTTTAACAAGGCTACGTCAAGCTATTCGCGCTTAAGAAATGAAACATTAGTCAAAGAGAGTTGACTTCCAAAAAATTAGAAATGCCTGAACAAGATGTCATTTAATCAAGTTTTCAGTATACTTATCTGTGTTGCCACTTTATATAATTAATATTATCAAAACTCTGGAATTCTAGAAATTAACTAGCTGCATAAATTACATATAACTTAAGCCCTTAAATTTATTCCAATTAAAAAGTATTTTACAAGATTTATTGAAAATGAAAGTATTTAAATGTTAATTAGACTTTGAAATGCCAGATACAATTAAAATTTTAAAAGTAATTTGCGTTCAATTGAGTATGACTAGATTTATGAGGAAATAAACTTGGAAGATTTACACGATACAGGTCTTTTCCGGAAGCAACTAATTTCAGACCCTCAGTTAAAATTAAAAAGAATTTTAATTAAAGCGTTACAACTTTTATGGGGAGTGTACAGTAACCCGGTATAACGAAGGTATAGTGCGGTCCTTACCATGGGTGTGCCGTTTCGTCTTTTTTGGTGTTTCGTCTTTCGCCTTTCGCTTTTTAAAATGAATCGCCTTTTCGACTTTCGCTTTTTAAAATCTGTTTCGGCACACCCCTGGTCCTTAACTCTATCTGTATTTTAAGTCCCCCACTCGATCACTTTAATAAATTACATTGAAAGATTGAACAGAAAAGAAATTATGTCGTTTACTTCACATTATCGCTTCTACAAATTAATTCTTTGGTGGTTTATGTGGATCAACAGCATTTAACGGTGCTTTACAAAGACCACAACTTGTATCACATTTTGAATTTGCATAGTAATCACAATCAGAATCCTTCATACACGGGTTTCCTCTTTCGTAAAGTAAAGTGTTAGCAGAATCATCCGTTCTAAATTAAAAAAAACTTAATTGAAATAAATTATATTATGCACATACGGATTATAATAATTGCAAGAGATAAGCGTTGTATTAAAGCATGGAGGATTCTGTGTGATAAAAAATAAATGTGTTTTCTAAATTCTAAGGAATTTATTCTGATTTTTCTACTCTACATAGCAGCATCAGAAAAGCATGAGAGCTTGTCTAGAGTAAATCATATACTTATGTTATTTATGTCTGACTATATGGCTGGCATATAATCCAATCAAATGTACCTATTAGAGATCGGTCTGGATCTGGATCCAGTCGGGATTTTTCCTGGATCCAGAGTCCAGATCCAGGCATTTTTTGATCGTCCTGGATTTTTCCTGGATCCAGATCAAGAATCCTGTCCAGGGTACTAACCTAAATAAGATCCAGGATTTTTGAAAATATCGATCTCAAGTACCTATGATTAGACACGCTCATGGAGCATAAGAGATAGCCTATAATAACGTCTTCACCGAATTTGGTGCCTCCTCCATACATTGGTCAAACTAATTTAAAACGCCGAAGAATTGAGGTGATTGTGGCTTATTTTATAGCTATTTTGGGTTATTTTGTTCTATGTTTTAGCTCATTAATTAATATACTAACCCATCCAGAGCACCAATCTTGTGCTGGACAAAGTTGGATACCACACCCAATTTGAGTAGTATGTGACCAAGCCACCTATAAATTTATTGCAATTTTTACGTTCTTAAATGCTTACTGTGGTCATATGTCCACATTTGTCAAAAACTTGAGGAGTAACGTGCAGTTTACTTGCATTTATTGGGCACTGATCCTTCTCACTCCACCAAGATAGAGGAGCGCCAATTACTGCTTCCGCTAAATTTATTTTTCATTAATAAAAGAGCAGATATGTCATTAGGAGTAGGTGAATATTATAAGTATGTTCGTGGGTGCGATCCTGTCCTGTCCGCAAGATGTATTTAGGCCCAAAAAAGACTCGGTCGGCCGGCCTGGTAAAAATGAGGTTCGAAAAAATGATTCGATCATCGGCTCGACTCGAAACTCCAACCCTAATTATAAGTGAAGCTATTCATTAGTGACTATTCATTAGTGACGTTTTTATTAGTGACTATTCATTAGTGACGTCTGAGAGAAGAAAAAACCCGGGAAACGGGGGTAAGAGCGGGAATTGACATCGGGATCGGGAGGCCAAAACTCGGAAAAATTTTCCGACAGGGGATCGGGATACCCGAACATCACTACTATTTATGGCTTACTCAAATTATCCATAGCCCAGCTATTTGCCCACAAATTTTCTCCATATCCAACAGTGCCTGGATGTTCCATTTTGCACATATTAGCTGTTGCCTGAGCAACTTTCTCGATTGTTAAGTTGTATACCTTTAAATTGATTCAATGATTGTTTTTAAGATAAATTTTAATGTGTAATCGCTTCATCTCCTCCGCATTTTTATTTAACCACATTTAAGCTATAATACAGATAGGCCCGGATCTGGAGTCAAATTCAAGGCAATTTTCATTGTTCCTTGGTTTTTCGTTTATTTCTCATTCCTCAACACGGATTTGGTCAAGGTCCTCACCCAAAATCAAGAACAAGATTTATTAAAATTTCGGATCTCTACTATAGGTCGGCGCGGGACGGTATCCCGCGCGGGGTTTTGCGGGATACCGCTCCCGCAATCCCGCAATTTTTTCGATTTGCGGGATTCTGCGGGATTACACACGCAGACATTTTTAAAAGTTACTCCCGCATGCGGGATCCCGCAAATACGATTGTGCAGACCTCTAATCTCTACATCATTGAGGGCAATAGGCGTTAACTATAATAAAGCAGCTGGGCAGCATCTACAGTAGTCACCTTTATATAGGAATTTTGGTTCAGTGGCTTTGCCTATAAAACTCAGAACCTATACCCATTGACATTTGCTTAGGTGTTTGTTATTAAGTCTCCTAGAAATAAAAGAACTAAGGAAAGAATAGGAGATATAGCGATATTCACCCATTTCACTTACCAATTTGTATATATTCTTTCCTGCCGGGAGAGTTTTGTTCGTAACATCGGTAACGAGGCCTTTAGCAAGCTGCGAACGATAATTATTGTGAGCTCTCAAAATCGTCAATCTCAAAGGGTCTGTCATATTTGCCTGATGAAGTCTCAAGGACTCGACAGATATGAATAGACATGCTGAAATATGTAAAAGTTGTTTTAATTATTTTTTATGGGAATTGAGATTAACGAGAAGGATTATTGCAAGGAAGGTGAAAGTAAGCTTAAACTCCTTCATAAGACGGGTTTTAAAATCCATTAAAATAAAAGTCAGTAGGGCGCTTGTACGTAGTGAGCGCAAACGCCAACAATAACTATTATATATTTTTCGTAGTTCAATGGCAGCTTACGTGGCAGCTTATGTGATAAGCGAAAAGCCTAGCCTATGAGGTCGTGGCTGCCTAAAGTCAAATTTTTTACTTCTCTCTTACTAAAATTAACATTATCCATTTATGTATTTAAAATTTTTACCTGAAGAGAAGACAAGAAATAAATTAAAAATCATTTTTCTGAAATTTTTTACTGGCAATTTTCTGAAATTTTTTATAACTGCTTAGAAATCGTCTCTATTTTATGCTTATGATTTTTGAAAATTTGTTTGTTCTTTTTTAAGAATCCACGCATTGAATTTATTTAATAAAGTTTTTAAATTTTACGTCAATGGCAGATTAGCAAGCATAATTTTATTTAAATTTTAATCATCAAACGACCGCATGGAGCTTCTCATATACCCATCAAAGGGGGGTACAGTCCAATACGGTGCGGGGCATTAACGGCGCAAAGCCATAACGAGCTGGAAAATGTCTGGCCCTTATAAATTTTGGTACCTATCTCCTTAGCTTAATGAGAGGAATCGTTTAATACTAAATTTGGTAAGATTAAGAAATCTTGAAGCAAGTTACGGCTTTGCGCCGTTATGGGCGCGCGTCCTTTTCGGGCGTGCCCCCATCATAGAGGATAATTTTATATAATTTTTCTCTCTTTTAAGCCAAAAAATTATTTTTTGAAATTTTTGGCTTATGGAGCTTCCATATACCCATCATAGAGAGGGGCTCAGTCAAAAAAAGTCTATTTTAAGCCAAAAAAACTTTCTAAAAATTTTTTTGGCTTAAAATTCTTTCAATTGAAGCAAGTTTGTCTAATAATTCCACGTTGATTAACGTCAGTATTAAGCTAAAATTTAATTGAGATTTTTGGTTAATAATTTTTTCAAATTAAATTCTTCACGTGTTTTCTCTTATCCGAATTTAAATAAAAAATTTTTAAAAATTTCTAATTTTGGTTGTTTAATTTTTAGTTTTTTTGATTTAACTATAACCATTACTTGAGTTATAATAATTTAATACTTGGAAAGTTTAAAGAGATCGGGGTTCGCGAATTTAGATCTGACAACGATACTTAATATCTCATTTGAAAGCCCATATTCTGTAGTATTTAATCACATTTAGAACTTTGTTCCAACCTAACTTACCTAAGAGAAAATTATCGAAAACTATTTTTTTGAATTAATAATTTAATACTTGGAAAGTTTAAAGACCCAATAATTTAATGAAATCAGGAAGAATTGAGATGATTTAGAGGGGTACTCGTGGAATGGGAGCGTGATATCGAAAAATCAACAGCTAAGTTCGGGAACTTTCATGTTCAGAACAGTCTGCCCGACTTTAACTTCACTCACATACATAAATTCCACTCACTTAAAATTATTTTTTTAGTTGACTTAACCAACTTCCAAACAAAGTCCCCCCAAACAGACAAAGTCCCCTCTCAGACAAAGTCCCCCCAAAATTCATCTAGTAACAAATTCCTGTATCTTATGTTTAGGGGGCGGTACTCTGTTTTTAACACTCAGATGCCCAGATTCAACTGCACAAAAGTTTTGATGGATAGCAAATTCCAGTTAACTTATACTCGTTGGGTATCTTGTTTAGAATAGCTATTAAATTATTCAGTTTATGTATATTAAATTATTCAGTTTATAGCTATTAAATTATTCAGTTTTTTAACACACACGAGCCTAAATGGTGGCCAAATATCCGAGTCGGTCCATTTTGGCAACTCTACCTCGAAATGTCTGAATAAAATATATATTGTTTGAATTTATTATTTTTATTAAATTAGCATTATTAGCCTTTTGTACTTGCCATACTAGCTCTTGATTTATTTTTTGGAAGTTGGATATATCCAACTATAAAATCTTGATATGATCAAGGCTATGAATGAGAGAATGTCAAGTGTAAGTCAAACATCTATTTTAGAAGTACACAAAGAAAAAAAATTTTCATAATAGTATAAGGAAGCTACTAAAGTACTGCAATTTATGATTTCAAAGTTCGACTTTTTAATTCTCGTAGACTCATAGCTTCCTTAAACTTATTTTTCTTGAGTATTAAATTTATTGAATATTTTAGAATTCCACATTTCTTCCCAAAGATTCTCCCTTATCATGTACAAAATTTTCAGACTTTATTATCTTTTCTAATTTCTAAATTAGAAGCTCCAGCAACATATTCTGTGTTGGAATTCAATAAATTAGCTATGAACGTAGTTCTAGCTTCCAAAAAATAAGAAAGGACAACCAACAAACCTAAATTACACAGCAGGATCCTTATTTGCATAATTTATTAGTAAAGTGATAATAAATTTATTAATATTAAGCAATTGGTTAAAATAACGTTTAACAATTTAGAGCACAAAGCTACTGTCTTATCTCATTTATCGGGAAATTTCCCGACTCAGGAACCGAGGACGAGTGTCTCGACCATCACTAGTAAATATCGATAAACTCTCTACTATATATTTTTTCAATTTATTATCTTTATTAGATTTATTAAAGTATATACCATTTTAAAGTATATAAAGTATATACCATCTCTCTCTTGGCTCCGCTATTTTTTGGAAGTTGGATATATCCAACTAAAAAAAGATTGATATTATCATTTACACTTTCGAACTCTATTTAGGTATCTAGGGACTTTTTGAATTTAAATCCAGGATCAAGTAATGACCAAAATTTTTATTTGGACTCATACTTGAAACCTAGACATTTTGAAGAAAATTATGTAATGTTATTTTAACTTAGGAAATGCGTCCCATAGGCTTTTAAGCGTCTTATGAATCCCATCTAGATATATGCGTCCCGCCAGAGATTGTGAGTCCCATACCCTCTATAAGCCTCTTAGTCTATCGTGTTTGACATTTGTCTTCGCTCTTTTTTTTCTTCGCGCCTCAAATATTCTTTACTTAACTCCGTAAGACAAAGGGAAGAATTCATCTTAATCATCCATCAGCGCCGCAGGATCGCCAGGATACCTGGGAACTCAACTATTTATTAAAAGCGTTAATTATTAAAAATTTAAAAACTCAAAAAGCAAATTTTTGCCTAAGCATTGCTCGGTATCCAAAAAATATAACGGCGTCATACAACCACTACAAATGGCCAGTGGAAGCACAATTCCTTATAGTTTATTATTTCAAATATTAGATAACTTTGAGAAACAGGAGCCTGCCCGGGATCAAACTTTTACCTCGCTCTTACTGTACAGCCGTTTATTTAACGTCGTTCTTATTAATTTGCTAATCGTCGATTTTATTGGATCAGACGAGTCAACCCACAGTTTTAATACTAGCTTGATATTTTGTCAAAAAATTCTTTGACATCCAAAAATAGCAGAAAAATGGAAGGTGTTGGTCTTGGATAGTATATGTCCTATCGAGGAATAAAGTTTTTATGTTTTAGAACAGACGTAACACGAAAGAAATTATTTTTGTCACCCCAATTCCGATATGTCCGCGCACAATATGAACAAATTCCAAGCCTTTTTCCAAGTTAAAATTTATTGAAGTTGATGGTGATGGAAAACAGCCTTCCAAATTTCCCAAAATTTTCGCCTGCAGCGCAACAAAAAACTCATTTAGATGAGTCTTAAGCTCTCGAATTTCTAATAAACATTAATGTAGTATACTCCAAAATCACAAAATCAAGTTACTTTTATGATTATACATTTATTTTAACAATTTATTTAAAATCGGATTAAGATTCTAATATACATCGCATTTTATTCACTTGCATATCACTTCATTTGTTCTTATCGAGTTTTTAATTAGACGAAGGAGCTATGCCTATACAATACTTGCCTTGACGGCATACCAGAGGCTTTTTACAAGGGTAACAATTTTTAAAGCCATTTCCTGACCAACAACATTCTTCTGAAGCGAAAATTATTTTAAATATTTTAATCTTGGTATACTTGGTTTCTTTGGTGTAGTAGTTGTCTTAGTAGTAGTAGTAGTAGTTGTATTTGTAGGTTTAGTTGGCGGGGGAACATAGTAACAATATAAACCCTTGTAGCAGGTTAATGGTCGAGGACACCAGTAACAGTTTTTGAAGCTGTTTCCAATCCAACAACATGGTCCTGAGACAAAATAATTTTAAAGTCTAAGCAGGGGTTGGTTAAAGTAGAGCTGGACTACAGCTATTTCTCCTCCTGCTAATGCAAGAGGTTATTCGGCAATGGGGGTTAACCAGATCTTATACAATTTAGAACTCTCTATAAGTAGGCAGATGGTTCTAAAAAGCATTGGTTCTAAAAAGCATAGGTTGGTACTTATCGCTGTCTGATAATTTTTCCATTTTGAAGGAGGGGGGGGGTGTGATTTTACTCTTTTTTTGTCTTACGCTTAACACAAACGCCAAATTCACAGACATATCCAACTGGGCATATAGGTGGACATCTTGGGGCTATAATTTGTAAATTTGAAAAATTCATCAAGGTTTATTTCTTACGTTTTTCTTGAGATAATACCAATGCTATTACGCACACTTGAATAATAACCAAAAGTATCAACTGAATTTTATTAAAAAATTAAAGTAGGAAATACTAGAGCGTCCAAGACTGTCGTCCTGTGTCATCACTAAAGACTTCTTGGGCGTTTCGGTCCCGTGGTCCTATCTTGGGTAGTGATGAGGGGGAGATCAGAGGTTGGGCCTTGGTCAGCGGGCCTGTCTTTGTATTGAGAAGGGAGGGGTTGATCAGTGGGCCAGTCTTTGTCTTGAGCCATGGGTTCCAGTTTTGTTCTTGAGTCTTGGCTTCAAATTTGAGTCATGGAAACTTTTCAGTCTTGGATATCTTTAATAGTGGTTTCCTTCATTTTCGGAGTAGTTATTATTAATGAATTATTTTTAAGACTGATTTACTCTAATAAAATTCATTGGCTTTTATATATACAGTTAACGGGTTATATTTTCTCTAAATGTTAATCATAAAAAATAATATTTACGTGGAACTAGGCTGAATAATCGTCCAAATAAATGATTTTAGTGTCACGCTACTTCGCGTGATTGTTATGTCGTGGATTTTCCGAGCTTTGCTAAATTAACAATTTATCACGTACAAGAATACAAGGGTAGAAGATCGAAGAGAGAGAGCTAACACTAAAGAGAAAGTGAGCAAACAATAGTGAAAAGAGAGATAACACAACTTCTCTTCTTCCTCCGATAACATGTTAGAACCAACGCTTGTTTAGCAACCTTGGTTAATTTTAGAATTTCAATAAAAAATCACGAGGAAATTAATATTTTGTTCTGATGAATATTTTGTTTGTTTTATAACAGTCACAAACATATTCATCAACATATTAACACGCTATTTAGTAAACAACTGATTCCTCCAGTTAGTGTTGCTTTGACTTAACATTTATGTAGCTATTTAACGTGGCGATTAATGCAACTAACAAACAAGGTGATAAAATTTGAATATTTGTCACAAAGCAAACATTTTTAAAATGTTTATGATAGTCATTTACACGTTAATTTTTTTGCTTAATATATTATTTTTCAATTTGTTTATGTTATGAAAATAAAATTAAAATTAGTTTTTTTGAAATGCGGAAGTATAATACTACTAATCTGTAAACCAGACCTGGTCATGGATACAAATTTTGCTATCCGTATCCGGATATATCCGTAGGGTCAATATCCGTATCCGTTTGTATCCGTCCAACTTTTGTGTCATATCCATCCGCGGATATCCGCGGATATATCCGTTTTTTCTCAAAATGGTCAGCCTGACTACAATTTTCAAAATGGTCAAATTTATTTTAATTCGAGTAATGGTTAGATAATGAGGTTATAACTGCATGCAGCAGTTATTATATCTTGTTTATCTGTTGGGCATTTTGAGACATTTTGAGATGTGACGAATCCAGGGTGGGAGAAACCAAGGGGGACGAACCCAAGGTTTTTGTACAGTGGGACGAAACCAAAGTGGGACGAAACCAAGGGGGACGAACCCAAGGTGGGACGAAACCAAGGGGGACGAACCCAAGGTTGGACGAAACCAAGGGGGACGAACCCAAGGTGGCACGAAACCAAGCGCAACCGTTTAGTTTATTGCAAGAGAAAAAGAAATGCACTTAATTTTGTAAAATTAAAAAAAATATTTTATGACATCACAAATACCGAAATACCGGAAAATACCGCGGTATTTTTTCCAGGAACGGTACGGTTTCGGTATCGGTATACCGAAAAAATACCGATACCGAAAAATACCGTTTTATTCAAAATTTAACCGGAACAGTTTCGGTATCGGTATACCGTAAAAAAATACCGCGGTATACCGTACCGTGCCGAACACTAATTATAATGGTTGAATAAACTAAGAAAATTAAAGTTAGAAAATCATAATCATCTAAATATTATTTATTCGGCTCCTTTTCTGTTTGATTTTTAATCATTATCTTCTTTATTCTTAGTTGTTTTTTGTAACAGGCATGACAAATATAATGTTCAGGCATTGAATGACGGTGCCAATTTGTTGTTTTTGTTGCTTCGCAAGTAAAACATTTTCGATCTTTCGTGATTCGCTAAAATATTTATAAAAATAGGAGTAAAACTGGTTTTCATATAGGTGTTTAAAAATATTTTTTAAGCTATTTTTCTAATTTTTGGTGAACTGATTTTGTCTAGAATGCTTCTTTCATTAATGTGCTTTTTTCATTATTTAGAAATGATGTAATCCATATACCGTATTTATTCTAATTGAATGGCACCTCCATTTGAATGGCACCTCCAATTGAATGACACAATTTTGAATGAATGAAAAATAGAATGGCAGCCTCTATTCGAATGGCACCTCTAATTGAATGCCCCTTTTTAACTATTACCTTCCTAATCTTATTTACTTATTCACTTTATTAACTAGTTTAATATCTCTTTTTAGTATGGATAATTGTGATATTTTTGAAGGGATTAAGAGGGATATCAGGGGATCTGGAAAGATTGAGAGATATCAAGAGATTAAAATGATTTGGTGAAAATATCGATGGATTAAAATAATTAGAGGAGATATTCAGGGATTCATAGATCAAGAGGGATTAATAGAGTTATTGAAGAATTTGGAGCGATATCCTGATATTTTTGCGATATGGGTGAAAGAATGGATGTTCTCCAAATACCCGATCCCATCGAATCCTAAAAAATTACTATATCATTCTTAATCACTTGATATCCTGCACTCCTTCATATCCCTCCAAATCCAAATAAATTCCTTGATGCTGATTTCCTTTAATGCAACCAAATTCATTAATATCCTTGAAAATCCCTCTAAGTGCCTCTTGATCCCTCTATCAAATTGTGTAATACTACAAACTATTAGGACCCAACTGTTACGGAAATTTTGATTGTGTGTCATAGAAGTTAATCAGACTTTGCTCTTTAGCTCAGCAGACAAAAACTTCTGAGTTTTATATTGATACTGAGAGGAAAATTCACTAAACAAATTCAAAATACCGAATTTTAGTTAAAAAATCTCTAAAATTTCGAATTTGAAAAATATTAGATCGGATTTCTGATTCACCGATCTCTATTTCTAACCTATGAAAAATAGAATGGCAGCCTCCATTTGAATGGCACCTCCAATTGAATGACAATTTTTTGGGGTATTGAAAAATAGAATGGCTGCCATTCTATTAGAATAAATACGGTACATACCTAAATAAGATCCCAAATAATAAATATGCTCAAAACATTTATAACTAACATATACTTTTATAGAAGCTGTGTTTAATTATAATATGAATAAATTTAAACCATTCTTGTCTGATAAAAATTTTCTTCTGGTCTCATCTTGCCATTATATCGTTTATACCAACGACAAGGATCACACAAATAATGTTCTTTTAGGTATCTATGACATTTTTTAATTGTAAATCTACAATTGAAACATTTTCGTTTATTTCCTTCAATTATTCCTTCTATATTTATAAAAATAATATGTATATTTTTTAGGCATATAAACAAATAAAAAAATCTATATAGTTACTTATTTCACTGCCGATGTAAATAATTCTGCTCTCTAATTCCTTCGTATAGTCAACTTTTTGTTTTTCTAACAATTCAATTTTATATCCAATTAAATTAATTTCCGTCCAATGACTTGATAAAAGTTTCTTTTTATATAATTCTATATTTTCCTTCACTGATTCTTTTTTATTTGTATCTTCTAAAATTTCTTCTAATATCGAAGTTTCATAATAATTATTATTCAAGATAAAATTATTATTTATGCGAATCTTAATTATATTAAACTTGTTTATTTTTGAAGGCCAATATAAAATACCTGTTTATCCAAGGTTTTCAAATATTTTTTAACAATTTTATTATTGGCAATTTCAATCAAAATTCCCGTTTTTAGCTGAGAGCTATATTTTGTACAATGATTTAATTTAACAATAAAAACTTTATTAACAGGATCTATTTCAATTTTACAAAATGATTCAGTTTTATTATTAAAATAATTTTCAATTTTGTTTCCATGTTTTACATTCATTATCAATACAAAACGTTCATTTATTTGAATATTTTTTAAATAAATAAATTCTCTTTTTTCTTCCCAATCTTCTTTTATTTTTAATCCAACCTCAACCATTCTACCTTTGATTTGGATATTCAACAGAACAACCAAATTTGAGAGAAAAATAATAATAAATTTATTCATCTTAAATTTTAAAAATGTTTTGATAAAAATACAAATAAAAGTTTGGCTCTTGTCCGTTTATGCGTCTCAAGTCGATTTATGCGCCCCAAAAGAATTTTTTGCGTCCCATGGGAATTTATGCGTCCCTTGAAATGAATTGAAAAAATATTCGAAAATTAAAATAACAATTAATTTTTTATTTTATAAATAGAGCTAGGATTTTAGGCAAAATGCCTGTTTTTTTCCTAGATAGGCCTGAGGCTGAAACGTTCAAATTCGGTGTTATTTTACTGAAATCTTCTAACTACTTTTATCGTTGCCTAAAATTGCCTATTTTAACTTTTTCTGACAAAATGCCCTATTTTGCTTTTTTAAGCCTATTTTGCATATTTTTACTAAAATTGGCGAATTTTTGCGGTTTTGGGAAATTTTTGTCTGAAAATTATTTTTTGGTAAAAATCATTTTTCTAAAAATTTTTTTTGAAAAATTTTTTGTAAACAAATTGTTGTCTTAAAAATTTATTAAACTTATTTTCGGAAGCAAAATAATTAATAAAAATTCATTTATATTTATCATTTTTATCGTCAAAATTAATTTATTTAACATTTTATTGCTTAGATTTAAACTTTTTTATAGATTTTAGTCAATTTCTTTGCAGATCTAGTGCAAATTTTAAGAAATTTTGTATATTTTGCTAGCCTATTTTGCCATTGTTTCGGATTTTAGTGCCTATTTTGGCAGTTTTTTTGTGCGTATTTAGGCGCCTATTTATAACTATATCCTAGCTCTATTTATAAAGCCTTGCTCAAGGGCCAACGAGGTTAAATAGTAATAAAGGGAATAATTTCGGAATACTAAACAGACCCGATTAGCACATATTTGACACCAAAATTTCGATAGGGAAATTGTCAGCATAAACCTATGGGGCGTAGGCGAGGAGCTTGTGCAAAACCTCGCGCGGGGTTGAATGTTTATTTACATACGGAGGGAATCAGAGCCTTTTCGAAATTACAATGCGGAAATTTACAATAAAAGATTGTATTGAATAATTATATTAACCGAAGCAATTGACAAAAAGTTAAAATTTAAAAAATGCCCTAAATGGCTAAATAAATTAATAAAAAATATGACGGTAAATTATGAAATGTATTTATGTTATTTTATATTTATTTTCTCACCGACTGATTTATAAATTTGCACTTTGGTTAATATAATTAGTAAATAAAATTTTGTAGTTTGATTAAATTTGTACCCCCTTTTGTCTCTGAGACTTATTTCGAAATACTCGGGTCGAAATCTTGATTGCCAATGTCAAAAATCGAAATTTCGAACAGCTCTTATTAACTTAGCATATGATGAAAATGTCAAAATGAGACTATTTATTTATAGTGTCTCAACAAAATTAAATTATTATAATATTTTCATAGACTTTAAACAAGTTTATTCAAATTATTCGAATATTTACTAGCTTTTGACATTTTGATTAGAATTCTATTTAAAAAACTAGTTTTATCTGAATTCTCGTCAAAAGACGACGTCTCTTCTGAATAATAATCTGATTCGCTCTGAGAATCTCCTTATTTTCTAAGCTTAATATCGCTACTAACTTATCCTTTTGAAATGACAACGAACACGCTGGTGATATAAGCTATAAATTATTGGTTAAGCAGGCTTCTTAATTCCCCAAGTGAAAAATTAAATAATTATAAAAATAATCCATAAATAAATATCATAATTTACGTATTATTTTTATTTTTGGCTATTTATGGGCTTTTAAAATCTGCACTTCTTATAAAATACCGCGGTTAATTTTTAAAATTTTTTTTGCTTAAATTTGTACGTCGGATCTTCTTTTAATAGCTGTGTTAAAATATTCTGTTCGAAATGAAGGGTTATCAAATTCGATAATCTAAATTTCGAAAAAGCTCTAATGCTTATTTGCGGTATCTATGGATATTTCACCGACCGATAGTATTTTAAAGTTTAACGATATTTAAGTTTATCGGACTACTTATAATAAGACATTTATTATCAGTAGGGCTGTCCAAAACATGCAAATGCATGTGTTGTATGCGGATATGCCGTGATGATCTGAAATTTCGAAATAAGATGTTGTTTAGTTGAAAAATAAAAATAAATGATATTGCTTTTTACTATTTTGATAAACAAAGAAAGAATTAATGGGGTCTAATTTTGAAGGTGTAATTACTTGTTCAGGCCAAGAGAGCCTTTTCGAAATTACGATTGCAGAATGGACAAATAAGATTTCAACCCAAATATTTCCTAAAAGCTTGAAAGACATATGGTAGGTAAAAATATAAACAAATAAAAAATCGTATTGACTAATTATATTAACCGCGGCATTTGACAAAGTGCAAATTTAAAAATGCCCTTAATGGCTAAATAAATTAATAAAAAATAAGACGGTAAATTATGAAATGTATTTATGTTATTTTATATTTATTTTCTCACCGACTGATTTATAAATTTGCACTTTGGGTAATATAATTAGTAAATAAAATTTTGTAGTTTGATTAAATTTGTACCCCCTTTTGTCTCTGAGACTTATTTCGAAATACTCGGGTCGAAATCTTGATTGCCAATGTCAAAAATCGAAATTTCGAACAGCTCTTATTAACTTAGCATATGATGAAAATGTCAAAATGAGACTATTTATTTATAGTGTCTCAACAAAATTAAATTATTATAATATTTTCATAGACTTTAAACAAGTTTATTCAAATTATTCGAATATTTACTAGCTTTTGACATTTTGATTAGAATTCTATTTAAAAAACTAGTTTTATCTGAATTCTCGTCAAAAGACGACGTCTCTTCTGAATAATAATCTGATTCGCTCTGAGAATCTCCTTATTTTCTAAGCTTAATATCGCTACTAACTTATCCTTTTGAAATGACAACGAACACGCTGGTGATATAAGCTATAAATTATTGGTTAAGCAGGCTTCTTAATTCCCCAAGTGAAAAATTAAATAATTATAAAAATAATCCATAAATAAATATCATAATTTACGTATTATTTTTATTTTTGGCTATTTATGGGCTTTTAAAATCTGCACTTCTTATAAAATACCGCGGTTAATTTTTAAAATTTTTTTTGCTTAAATTTGTACGTCGGATCTTCTTTTAATAGCTGTGTTAAAATATTCTGTTCGAAATGAAGGGTTATCAAATTCGATAATCTAAATTTCGAAAAAGCTCTAATGCTTATTTGCGGTATCTATGGATATTTCACCGACCGATAGTATTTTAAAGTTTAACGATATTTAAGTTTATCGGACTACTTATAATAAGACATTTATTATCAGTAGGGCTGTCCAAAACATGCAAATGCATGTGTTGTATGCGGATATGCCGTGATGATCTGAAATTTCGAAATAAGATGTTGTTTAGTTGAAAAATAAAAATAAATGATATTGCTTTTTACTATTTTGATAAACAAAGAAAGAATTAATGGGGTCTAATTTTGAAGGTGTAATTACTTGTTCAGGCCAAGAGAGCCTTTTCGAAATTACGATTGCAGAATGGACAAATAAGATTTCAACCCAAATATTTCCTAAAAGCTTGAAAGACATATGGTAGGTAAAAATATAAACAAATAAAAAATCGTATTGACTAATTATATTAACCGCGGCATTTGACAAAGTGCAAATTTAAAAATGCCCTTAATGGCTAAATAAATTAATAAAAAATAAGACGGTAAATTATGAAATGTATTTATGTTATTTTATATTTATTTTCTCACCGACTGATTTATAAATTTGCACTTTGGGTAATATAATTAGTAAATAAAATTTTGTAGTTTGATTAAATTTGTACCCCCTTTTGTCTCTAAGACTTATTTCGAAATACTCGGGTCGAAATCTTGATTGCCAATGTCAAAAATCGAAATTTCGAACAGCTCTTATTAACTTAGCATATGATGAAAATGTCAAAATGAGACTATTTATTTATAGTGTCTCAACAAAATTAAATTATTATAATATTTTCATAGACTTTAAACAAGTTTATTCAAATTATTCGAATATTTACTAGCTTTTGACATTTTGATTAGAATTCTATTTAAAAAACTAGTTTCACTTGGATTATATTAGATAAGATTTAGTGGTATTGTTAAAAGTTATGAAAGTCTTAGAGACAAAAGGGGGTACAAATCTAACCAAACTACAAAATTTTATTTACTAATTGTACAGGGTGTTTCACCAGAAAAGCCTTTTTGAAAAATCAATAACTTTTTACTAAATTGACAGATTTTTATGATATTTGGTATTTTAAATCTATAATTCATAATTTCACAATTTTAATTTTAAAATTTAAGATGAATAAATTTATAATTATTCTTTTCTCATATTTGGTTGTTCTGTTGAATATCCAAATCAAAGGTAGAATGGTTGAGGTTGGATTAAAAATAAAAGAAGATTGGACAGAAAAAAGAGAATTTATTTATTTAAAAAATATTCAAATAAAGGAACGTTTTGTATTGATAATGAATGTAAACCAGGGAAATAAAATTGAAAATTATGTTAATAAAAAGACTGAATCGTTTTGTAAAATTGAAATAGATCCTGTTGAAAAAGTTTTTATTGTTAACCTAAATAATTGTTCGAAATATATCTCTCAGTTAAAGACGAGAATTTTGATTGAACTTGCCAATAATGAAATTGTTAAGAAATTTTTGAAAAACTTGGGAAAACAGGTATTTTATATTTGATTATTCAAAATTTAAGCCTTGAATAATATAGAAATTTAATATTTAAGATTCGCCTAAATAATAATTTTATCATGGATAATAATTATTATGAAACTTCGATATTAGAAGAAAGTTCAGAAAACAAAAATAAAAAAGAATTATTAAAAGAAAATATAGAAAATTTCAAAAACAAACTTTTATCAAGTTATTGGACGGAAATTAATTTAATTGGATATAAAATTGAATTGTTAGAAAAACAAAAAGTTGAATATACGAAGGAATTGGAAAACACAATTATTTATATTGACAATAAAATTAGTAAATAAATTTTCATTCTATTACAAACATTATCTGACTTAAAAATCTTTTAATCTCAATTAATAGAGAGCGGATTTTTATTGATAAAAAATCGCAAAATATGGCCATAAAATATTGAAATAAATGGGCAAAATATTGACAAAAAAGGCCAAAAATTAGCTAAATATTGAAATAAATTTTCGTTTATTTACTAATATAAAGTTAAAATTTAACAAAAAAATTTAATCACGTTTTTCACAATTGCATATTAAGTACATTTCCAAATTTTCAGGTGTAAAATTTGTCCTTTTATCCGTCAAAATATTTTTATACATGGAAAATGTCATCAACACCACTGACGGATTTTCCACTGCCGGATTGTCCGGGAGCCATATTAGCTTTATAGTTTGACGAATTGGGTAATTTTACTCTCTTAGGCCTTTTGAGATTGACGAAATGAGGATGTGACATTTTGTGGGCTTATCCACTCGACGTACTCCATGTGAAAGTACAAAAAGTGCAAGTACAATCTCCCAGAAGAATTACCCTATATAAGCCAGAATTCCTAATTTTCAGCGCTGCAGGCGAAAATTTTGTGAATTTTTATTGTCATTCGGCCAAATTTCTTCACTTTTTTGCTAAAATTTATGAAAAATCCCAAAATTTTGGTAAAAATATGCAAAAATATTGAAATAATTTGAAAAAAGTGCCAAATATTTAAATAAATGGAAAAATGGAACAATATTGAAATATATTGAAATGTATCTTTGTTCAAAATCATAATATCAAAAAACTAATGGTATATTTGGGCTTTTCTCGACATAATATATCCAGGAAAAAATATATTTCAATAAGAATCCGCCCTCTATCAATTAATATAGGTGAAATTAATGAAGGAAATCTAAGAAATTGTTTTAATTGCGGAGTTAAACATGGTGAAAAATGGCATAAATATTTAAAAGAACAATTTTTGTGTCATGTTTGTGGTGAATACAAACGGAAATTTGGAAAGCTCAGGTCAAGAGAAATGTGGTTTAAAACTAAAAAGGTTTACTTTTATCAATCTATTTTGATATAGATATTTTAGCGAATTACACAAGATAGAAAGTGTTGTATTTGCGAAACTACAAGTACATATCTTTGGTATTGTCATTCAGAACCTGATAACTATTTATGTGGAACATGTCACCAAAAACAATATAGAGCAATGATTAAAACAAAAACTGAAAGAAAGAATACGAACAAATAAATATTAAATGATGATATAAGATTTTTCGTTTACAATTTACTTTGCTCCAAAAAAAGTCATGTGAAGCAAGCTAAATACGTTTCTTTCCAAAAGTGGGCACGGACTCCCTAGTACTATTGTTAATGAAATATTACATATTGATATAGATTAAATAACATTTTACTTTCGATGGCCTAGTTTGTAACTAAATTTTTTGTATGAGAATTGTAAAAAATTTCATTTTTTAAAACAACAATAATAATTTAAAATTTATTTTAATAAAGCCTTATCAAATAAAACTGACACAATAAATCAACCTTTCTGTAACCACAATAAATTTACCTTTTAATTATTAGTAAGGTTGCGAAAATAGTCGACTCTGTTTCAGCGATTGAAAATTCCAAAATTACTCCGGAACCGATTCTGGTTCTGAACAGCTTTTCTAATTTATTTTTAAATTATTTTAAATTAATACATTATTTTATATAAATATTTTTATAATGGAAATGAAACTATTTTAACTAAATTTATTTTATTATTTGAAATTAAAGTAATTTTAAAGTAATTTTATGTTTTAATTTATCTTAAATTAAAAATTAAGATTTTACCATAAATTCTAAATTATATTCAATTAAAAATAGTTTATTTCCAAAATGAATTCAAAAATTAATTTAATTTTTGATTTAAAAGGTTCTGAAAGAAAATTATCAATTAATAAATATTTTAATAAAAAAATCCAAAATTGGATGGATTTAAATTTTTTTCCTAATGGTATTATTAGAGAATATATAAAACAATTTGATAATTTTGAAAAAATGACTAAAAAGATAATGAGATTCTATATTTATTTTATTTAAGATTGTAATAAAAGAAGGGATATATTTATAAAATTGATTATATTTAATTCAATAATTTTTTAGTCCCAGTTATTTACAATTGAATTTGTATTATTTAGAGGAGAAAATGATTGATTATTAGTTGAGTCTTTAAATTTAAATTAATTTAATTTTGATTAAAGTATTTCCTTTAAAATGGGCCCGGACCTAATTTCTATTTTAGTTTAAAGAAGATATAAGTTAATCTAGTTTAAAGAAGATTAAAAAATTCAAATAAAATAAATAAAAGAAACTATTATTCGTTGAAATAAATAAAGCTTTCAAATTATGATACAATCCAAAATAAAAAAGATTCCAAACACCTTTTAAATAAAATAATTGTGGAAAAATATAAATAAAACCATGTCTCCATAAAGTAGCATTTACACCAAGATAAATTCCATTTGTTCCTAAACCATTTTTACGAATAATTTCACAAGAATAGATGTCAATCGTATAAAAATTGGTTGATCCAGGAAGACAAAATAATCAAATAGCTAATGTAATCTTTATTAATCAGTTTCGCTTGGTATTTAGATATTTCAAGCGAAAGTTGATGATTTTCTCATACAAATGAAAGAAGATGCAATAAATTTTAGAAAACATAGAGCAAAAGAAATTTGGTTTAGATCATGCAAGTTTTATAAGAATTTATAAATAATTTACATTAATAAATTTTTCTATCAATTAAGCATTCAAAATATAGTGACGTTAAAATGTCTTCCTAATATCTTATGCTTTTTATACTAATTATATAAAGTACAATACAAAACATTCCACAATCAGTCCGGACCATTGGTGGAATGAATTTAAACAAAGGTACATTTTGTGTGCTTATAATACGTTAGAAATACGTCAAATTAATCAGTGTTTATTAATAAAGGCTTAACAACTATAATTTAGCGAACATTATGGTCATCAAATGTTATTTTTAATATATCATCGTTATTTATATCTTAATCGAATCATTTTCTTTTTGATTTTTATGATTTTTCTTATTTATTCTTTGTTGCTTTAATCCACAAGCATACATAAATAGTGTTCAATTATAGAATGACGACGCCAACGTGATGTTTTAGTTGCTCCGCAAATGTAACAATTTACATCTTGATGAATCGGCTAAAATAGGTATTCAAAAACTAGGCTTTAAATTAGGGCTCTTAGATCAAGAATTTTTTGATATAATTTAGCAACATTTTTGGTCGGTCCGATATAAAAAGACCAAGTTTTGTCTGTACAGTTTTGGAATATTTGATTTTGCTAGTTTTTGATTTTTTTGTTTGATTACCCATTTTGAGAGAAATCACGATAAAAACAGATAGAGTCAGAAATTTTTCAAAATTTTTAAGTTTTTCTCTCCTAAAATATTGGTTCTCAGGTAGTTCTCAGGTAAAATTTATAAAGCTATTTTCTAATTTGTCACGAACTGAATATGTGCAGGGTTGCTTCTTGTTAAATTATTTCTTTTTGTCTAGGTTTCCATTTCGCATAATTGGCAGAAGTAATTTCTTGTAGATATTTTAATGTCGTTAATGTCGAGTCAATACAATTTCATTAACATAAATGAGGCTCAATTTATAATTATATTTTTTAATCGAAAAATAATAGTAAAAATAACTCCAAAATGTCACTCCATAATTAATTTTCCTTCACTTTGTACATTCAATAGAATAATTAAATTTAAAAGGAAAATAATAATAAAGTTAATCATCTAAATTTAGATATCCTGAGAATTTTTAATTTTGTTTTGACACCATAGTAACGGAAACAAATTTAATATATAAAGAATTGTGATGTAAATAAATTTAAATCCGCCTAATATTTTGATATTTTTAAGGCAAGACTCGGCATTAATTTAACACTTATATAAAGACAAAAAATTTATCAAAGATTATAGTATTTAAAATAGGGGGAGCATGGGAAAAGGAAAAGTAATAAATAAAGCGGTTTTTCTGTTTCAAATATTCTATCTGTATTAGTTTGGCAATGGGATATTTAAAACTTGTGTAAAACTGTTAATTAACAGAAAAATATATTTATTTGTTTTAATTGCTATTTAAATTTATTTAATGTTGGTGGATTAAATAAATGTTGCTAAAGAAAGATATTTATGAGAATTTATAAATCTGGAATATGAATTTATGCTGAATATTCTATTATATTAGAAATAATATACAAGATAAAAACCCAAACAAAAAATGTAAAAAAAATAAATAGGTATTATAAAATAAATATTAAATATTAAATAAAAAAATTAAATATTAATATTAATAAAATATAAATATTAATAAATTTAAATATAAAATTTAAATATAAATTTAAATATTAATAAATAAAATTTAAATATTAATAAATATTAAATAATAAATATTAAACATAAATATTAAATAGTTTTTATAGCCTAATTAAATGCTATGTGTATAGAATAAAAAACAACGAGCACGTATAAATTTTACTATTAATTTTTTAATTAATCAAACTTACTTTATTAATCGTAGATTTTGTAATTTTATTAAGCGGGAAAATAAATAAAAGAGGACAAATTTTGAAATTTTTGTTTACAAAAAATTTTAAAGTACATATGATTAAATTCAAAAGAATATGATCTTTGAATGTAATTGTACTTTTATGTACAATTTTATGTACGAATTTATACACTTGTCACGTGTCAAAGCACTTAATGTTTGTGTTATTCAAAAAATTATTGTAAAGCAATAGCTATTCAATTCATAAATTATTGAAGGAGACGGTTGATTTTGTAAAACATCATTCCGGTGAACATAAAAAGAATTAGCTAAGGGGGAAACAATTAGCCCATTCATCTTAGTTATAATTAAAGTAATTGAACTACTTAAAAATTATTTTTATTCTATTATTAAACGTCTAATATAGTTCTTATAATTGTCAATTTTCCTTTCATTGTTTTAAATATTCTCCTTATTATTTCTTTAAATTAAATCGAGGTCTTATAAATATTATGTCGGAATTCCATCCTTTGAAGGTTAAAGACATAGAGGAATTGCCAAATACTCAATTTCTCTGCTCTATTCTAAAAATTTCAATACGGACATGTTAAAAGTGCATATCCATCATATGTGAAGCTGATATTTGGTCCCTTACATAGGTAGAGAAAAGGGCGCTCTACCAGTGTATCAACTTTAATTGTTTAAAACCCATCGATATCCTTTCAAATCCATCTATATCCCTTATAATGCCTCCATCCAAAATCCTATGATTTTAATACAACAACGAGGTAGGAGTATTTGATAAATTTACCAGGTTTTCTTACTAGGAAACCGAGTTGGGCGTTAAGTCTTATTATAGAAAATCGACATTCAAGTTAAATCCGGCGTCGCAGTCGAAAATCTGGAGACTATTTAAAAAGGTATCTATTTTAAAAGGTATTTTATTTAGCATTTTAAATAAATTTCAAACAAGTTTACCAGGGTTGGTAGCAACAAGAATAATAGGAGTAAAAATGGTGAATTACATTGATAATAATTAGTGAATTGACGATAATAGATTTAATCCAAACGATTTAGAAGTAAAGGAAGCAGTAAACGACATTTTATTTGACGTCACAAAATTTGTTAATATCGACTCTTCCGTTCTTTATAAACGTTATCCTTCATAAATAAATAAAATAATAAAAATACATCTATGAATTTAATATTTATCCTGGCTACACTAAAGAATTTTGTTTTTCACTGAATTACATAGGTTATACCTTACATAGTTTTATAATTTTTTCAATAAACTCAGAAAATTAAAGAAAGTAATAATCATTCAAATATTATTTAATCGGCTCCTGTTCAGTGTGATTTTTATATGTTTTCTTAATTATTCTTCGCTGTCTATTGTAACACGTATCACATATATATTTTTCAGGTTCAGAATGACAGTACCAATGTGACGTTTTTGTTGCTCCGCAAGTAAAACATTTTCGATCTTGTGTGATTCGCTAAAATATATATGAAAATTAGAGTTAAAATAGTTCTCAGAAAAATTTTTAAAGCTATTTTTCTAATTTTCGACGAAACGTCATTGTCCAGGTTTGCTTCTCTAAGTTTACATTTACTACAAATAGCAAAAGCAATGTCCATGCTGATATTTAGGAAAATATTGAAATATATACATAAAATCCCTAATAAATTATATAAATATGCTCGAAACATACGACTCATGTACATACCTTTATAAAAGCATTTTTAATTATAATATGAATAAATCTAAACCATTTTATTTTGAATCATCCTTCCTTGAGGCCTCATTTTGCCATTATATATCTTATACTCGTGACATGTTTGACACAAATAATGTTCTTTTAGGTATTTATACCATCTTACGGTATTTATAAATCTACAATTGAAACAGTTTCGTTTATTTCTTTCAATTATTCCTCCTATAATAATAAAGAATAATATGTATATTTTCTAGGCATATAAACAAATAATAAATTAAAAAAATTATTTATGTACTTATTTCACTGCCGATGTGAATAATTCTACTTTTTAATTCTTCCTTTGGATATTCAACTTTTTGTTTTTCTAACAATTCAATTTTATATCCAATTAAATTAATTTCCATCCAATAACTTGATAAAAGCTTGTTTTTATAAGATTCTATATTTTCATTTAAAAATTCCTTTTTATTTATTTCTGTATTTTCTAAACTTTCATCTAATATAGAAGTTTCATAATATTTATTATTCTTAATAAATTCAGTAAATCTGAGCACCTTTTATGAATTAATCAATATTATGGTTAATTTCTTGATAAATTTATAATTCTTCAATATACCGCCGCCCCTTATTTGAATCTCAGTTGTTCTTTGCTTTCCATTTTTGGCTTATTTGGCCAAGCAATATCATTTATTTTTTACCTACATTCATGGGGAAATGAATGATTGACACAGAGACAGCAAGAACAGCTTAGCTCAAAAACAGAGACTCGAATTAAGAAAAAAGTAAAATAATTTATTATTATGATTTTTAGACTTGTCAGTTAAATAACCTGTTTTTCAAATCCAAAATGAATATTTTGAAGAATTTTATTATTGGCAATATTAATCAACACTCTACGTTTTAATTCTTCAGCATATTCTGATCTATCATCTATCTCAACAATATAATAATTTCCTTCACTGTTTACTTCAATTCGACGTAGAAATCCCTCTATATTATAATTATAGCTAGTGTCATGCTGATTATTCTTCTTTACAATTTTTTCCAATACAAAACGCTCTTCTAATTCAACATTTTTTAAATAAATAAATTCTCTTTTTCTTCCCAATCGTCTTTGATTTTTACTTCAATACTAACTTTTTTCCCATCACATTTAATATTCAATAGGGTAAGTAAATATAAGTAAGAAGCAATAATCAATTTAATCATCTCAATATCGCTCAAATAAAACTTAATCTAAAAATAAATTAAATCTTAAAATCTTTTCTGTCTGTTTAATTAACATTTAACAATAAAAATAAATCTTAAAGGCGAGAATCCAAATTAAACAATTCTTTAAATAGAATTCTAATAAAATTTCAAAAGCTAGTGAATATACGAATAATTTAAATAAACTTGTTTAAAATCTAGGAGAATATTATAATAATTTAATTTTGTTGAGACACAATAAATAAATAGTCTTATTTTGACATTTTCATCATATGCTAAGTTAATAAGAGCTGTTCGAAATTTCGATTTTTGACATTGGCAATCAAGATTTCGACCCGAGTATTTCGAAACAAGTCTTAGAGACAAAGGGGGTACAAATCTAACCAAACTACAAAATTTTATTTACTAATTATATTAACCAAAGTGCAAATTTAAAAATCAGTCGGTGAGAAAATAAATATAAAATAACATAAATACATTTCATAATTTAACGTCTTATTTTTTTATTTTAATTTATTTAGCCATTTAGGGCATTTTTAAAATTTGCACTTTTTGTCAATTGCCGCGGTTAATATAATTAGTCAATACAATTTTTTATTTGATTATGTTTTTACCTACCATATGTCTTTCACGTTGTTTGGAAATATTTGGCTTGAAATTCTTTTTGTCCATGCTTCAATCGTAATTTCGAAATAGCTCTGAAGCCCTCCGCATGTAATTAAACCATCAAAATTAGACCCTATTATTTTATATGATCTCATCTAATAATTAAACTGTTCTAACTATTTGGCCTGATTTTAAAAAGGTATTCTATATTATGTTTATTCTAAATTTGACCAATTTTACTACTATAATTCTAAAGCTGTGTTAGCCTTTCCATGATGGTTATATTCTATCACCAATTCAATGAATTTTTCCACAGCATGAACATCGTATATAATACATATGTACAATCCTCACTAGAATTGTTGAATAAGATAATAGAGAATAAAAATGGGTTAACCTCCCAAGTTAATCATTTTATGTTCAACCTTTGATAAAATATAATATAAGGGATTAATTGAAATAAAAATTCTGAGAGAAGGTTAGGGAGTGGTAATTTGGATAATACTTTGAAGTAAATGTTGATTAAAAGATGTTTACATGTTTTAGTGTCCCGTGATTAATTTAAATGCAGAAATTAATTTAAATGCAGAAAAAGATAAACGTATTCTAGAATTTTATTTGAAAATAATTTAGAAAACAATCGCTTAATATAAGACAACGATATCAATAGTAAAAATAAAAGTTACTAGTCATCAAACTTTTCTTTCATCTTTCTATAACTATTTCTTTATCTATTTATTTTGAAATATAGTCTGCATTTAAAAATAAATATTTGCACTTTTATATTTTGAAAAATATAATATTTCAAAATATTTAAAACTAATTTTATTAAACGAATAAATAAAAAGTGCAAATTACTTTTTTATTCCGCCGACTGACAAATAAATATAAAGTACAATTTCAAAATATTTAATGGCATGCCGACTAAGCTTATGAATTTACTATTAAATATAAAGTGCAAATATTTATTTTTAAATGTCTTATAAATTTTAAAATAAATAAAGACATTATTTAAATCAAATCTCTTTAATTAACAAAATTTGGCATTTGAGCTGCATTAGAAGCAACTAAAAATGCGTGCTCTCCCATTTATTATATAATATTAGAAAAGCAACCACGGTTTCATGCTACCGGCCATGTTATAAATAAATTTTCTAAATTTCAGATGATTAAATTTAATTTTATTATTATCATCTATTTAATTATATTTTTGATAATTCAATGCGCCGGTAAACTCATTCAAGTTGAAGTGAAAATTAGAGATGATTGGAATGAAAAAAGAGGATTTATTTATTTAAAAAATGTTGAAATAAAGGATCGTTTTGTGTTGAAAGTAATTGAAAAGAATAATAATCAACATGATAGTTTTAATAAAAATATAGAAGGATATTTACGTGCAATTGAATTTAATCTAGATAAAAATATGTTTGAAGTTGAACTAAGCGATAATCCAAAATATTTTCCATCTGATCAATTAAAAAAGAAAATTTTGATAGAAATTACTAATAATGAAATAATTCAAAATTTTCTGTCTGGGTTTGAAAAAATGGTATATTTTTATTAATAGAATTTCATGCCATAGCGTCACAACTAGCTGGAAAGGCACAAGTATTAACAGGGATATGGAAATCGGCCTCTATAACTACTCCAATTTGAATTAAATTTAAGGTACTCCGAAATAATAATTTTATTGAAAATAATAATTGTTGTGAAACTTCAATATTTTACAAGAGTGAAACGAATAATAATTTTAACTTAATGGAAGAGAGTATAGAAAATTACAAAGACAAACTTTTGTCAAGTTATTGGACGGAAATTAATTTAATTGGATATAAAATTGAATTGTTAGAAAAACAAAAAGTTGAATATTCGAAAGAAATAGAAAACAGAACACTTTATATTGGCAACAAAATAAGTATAAAAATTATAATTTTTTAGCATTCTCACATTATGTTCATCCATGACGAATTTCTGCTTTGGCCTAAAATTAGTTTTCCCGTTAATAATCGACGCATTTTCTCTCATTGAGTACTACTCCATGACGGTAAATATTCAAAAACCTAAAATTAGTTCCTTCCGTTAATAATCGCGCGCGTTTTATGATTTATTCCTAAATATTATAGATCAAAACAATAAAAAAAATAAACGACATTGTTTCAATTGTAACTCGACACAGACGAAAAAATGGTATACATACCTTGAGAAATACTATTTGTGCGAAGATTGTCATATGTATAAGCGAAGAAATAACGGAGAAAATAGACCAAAATTATTTTGGATTAAAACTAAAAAGGTTCATTGTTTTTAAAAATTTTTAAATGATTAATATATAAATAATATTTCTGTTGAAATTAACTTAAGGAAGATAGACATTGCGAATTTTGCAAAGTTAATAAAACACCAAAGTGGTACCGTCATTCAGTTCTTTATCAATATTTATGTAAATCATGTTATCATAAACAAAATTATAAAAATAGAAGAGACAAAAATTTATAAGAAACAGAATGGAAATACGAGATATTGAGACTGCAGTAGAAAAATTCAAGTTGATAAACTTATTTTTCCTAGATTATAAAATTATTTTAAAAATTTTTTCTAAAAAATTTTCTAAAATTTTTTGTCAAAAATTTCTCGGGTAAAATTATTCAAATTATTTTTGGAAGCAAAATAATAACTAAAAAATGATTAAATTTATAATTCTGCAATTTCAATCACGATTTTCATTTTTAATAAATAATTTGGATCATTTCTTCGTCCAACATTTAATTCAACATTTTTAAAAATATTTGTAGCAAGATCCAAGTCAACCAAACTTGTAAATCCCTCCGCATTGTAATTAGATCCGAAATAATGATTGTTATGTTTTTCGATTGTTTTCACAACAAAACGCTCCTTCAGTTCAACATCTTTTAAATAAATAAATTCTCTTTTTTCTTCCCAATTATCTTTGATTTTTAACGAAACACGTATTGGTTTTCCCACGCAATGTAAATTCAATAAAATAATTAAATATAAGAGAACTATCAAATTAAATTTACTCATCTGAAATTTTGTGTAATAAACCACACAATTTAATTAAATTAATTAACAATAATTAATTAATTAATTAATTAATTAACAATATTTAATTAAATGTAAAGGCATTAGAGCTTTTTCGAAATTTCGATCTGGATAAATCAAGATTTCGAACCTAATATTTCAAAACAGCTATTAAAAATAGAGCCAAAGTCAGTTTTTGGAGTGACAGTTATTTGAGTGATATCAACGGATTCGGAGAAATTAGGTGGAAATCGGTGGATTTAGACGGGGATGTTGTTTCTATAAATTCCAAACCATATTGTGGAATTTCAACTGTATTCGGTGTGTTTGCTATTCAAGATTTTTCACTGTTTGGTATTTCAAGGGTTTTTTTAACAACATCCATCGTCATTGCAACAACATCCCCCGTTCACGGAACAACTACCCCGCCAGAATAATAAAAATGGGCGTTCGGTTAATTTGATCGCGGTAAACTCGGCTCCAGGTAAATATGAGTGGCGGCGATAAATTGGAGTGTACCCAAATGTTCAATTTTCAAATTTTCCCAATTTTAAAGTATGTATATTAATCTTAATGTAAATGTGCTAATCTTGAGATGCGCAAACGAGGTTAAATGAGCTAAACTAGGCTATTGAGTAATCGTAGAGCTATTGAGTCTACGATTCAATAGCTCTACGATGAGTTATGGAGCCGTTTATTATATTATTTAAAACTTTATGAGAGCTTCCATTATGCTACGCTTACATAAAAAACGCAAGACGCCGGCGGAAGACGCTCGGCGTCAAGACGCCGGCGGAAGACGCGAGTTATGTAAGCACGCAAAAAAAGCGTCAAGACGCCGGCGTCTTGACGCCGGCGGAAGACGCAGTTTATGTAAGCACTCAAAAAAAGCGGCAAGACGCCGGCGTCTTTGTCTCTCCTCATTTCCCATTATCTTTTCAGCCGCAAGACGCGCGCGTTTTTTATGTAAGCGTAGCATTAACTAGAGCGATGATTTTTCTTACGACTTTTTAGAATGCTCCCGGCCTTAGATTACCTTTTAAACTCAAGCATGGTTTGCTAGTAAGTAGGTCTTTATTTTGGTATTCCGAACGCCACGAGCTATACACAGCTTGATAAATATAGTAGTAAAATTGGCTTAATTTTTTGTGTTAATTTTTGAATAAACATAATATAGAATACTTTTTTTTAAATCAGGAAAAATATTTGTTAGAATAGGTTAATTATTGGTTCAGGTAATATAAATTAATGGGTTCTAATTTTGAGGGCTTAATTACATGCGAAAGGCATCAGACTTTTTAGAAATTACGAATGAGACATGGACAATTAAGATTCCAACTCAAATATTTCGAAAAAACGTGAAAGACATATAGCAGGTAAAAATTTTAAAAAATAAAAAATTGTATTGAATAATTATATTAACCGCGGCAATTGACAAAAGTGCAAATTTTAAAAATGCCCTTAATGGCTAAATAAATTAAAATAAAAATAAGACGGTAAATTATGAAATGCTTTATGTTATTTTTTATTTATTTTCTCACCGACTGATTTATAAATTTGCACTTTGGTTAATATAATTAGTAAATAAAATTTTGTAGTTTGGTTAGATTTGTACCCCCTTTTGTCTCTAAAACTTGTTTCGAAATACTCGGGTCGAAATCTTGATTGCCAATGTCAAAAATCGAAATTTCGAACAGCTCTTATTAACTTAACATTTAATGAAAATGTCAAAATGAGACTATTTATTTATAGTGTCTCAACATAATTAAATTATTATAAATATTCATAGGCTTTATACATGGTTAGTCAAACGCGGAGGCTAAATATGGGATGTGGTAATTCTTGCGTTCGTACACCCTTTTTCTCCTTCCTCAAAGTATTAAAAAATGGTCAGTCAGTCTTAGTTTATAGAACTCGTCGAGCTGTGTTGAATGACACCAAAATCAACTCCAGGTCTTAACGTTGGGCCGAGATACAGACAAAAAACCTGCGCAAAGCGAAAGGTTTTGCAAAAGCTCTATGTCATAACTTTGTCAAATCTTGTTCAAACATTGATTTTAATGTCATTCGAATCAGCTCGATAAGCTCCTTCGAATGAGATATTATTTGTTTAATCGAATTTTTAGCCCAAAATATGAGCTTGTTTTACCCTTTTATTTTTCAATTTTCGAGGGTCTGTATCTCGGCCCAATGTTAAGACCGGAGGTTGATTTTGGTGTCAGTCGACACAGCTAGATGAGTTCTATAACCCCATATGGACTGGCCATTTTTTAATACTTTGGGGAAGGAAAAAAGGGGGGGTACGAACGCAAGAATTACCGGGATGTTAAAAAATAGGCATAACTTTTGAGTCAAATCTGATTCGTGAATTTTGAACGAAGCATAACCGACTGTGCCACCATCCAATCCTATATGGGTTATTTATTTTCATTTATGTTCTTTCTGCAAGTGCGGACACAATAAGAGCCTTATGTATTCAGTCATGCAGACTGACTAAAAGGTATTGTTGTGTAGTGGTGTAGAAAGAGTTTAACGAAAGGTTTGCCATAGGGAAGGTTAAACTGCGACCTCCCCATAGTTATGGCTCAGAAACCCAGGACATAACTATAAAATCTATTGATAATTTAGTCCATCTATGTGAACTTACAAAAATATTCACCTTAAAAGCTGAAGAAGCAACTCACATTTTATTTAAAATACCTTGTAACTAATAAATACATATAGATAAATAGATAACCTTTAATTAGTTATATTTTCTTTTGTGCGTGCGCAAAAGCCCTTTAATTGTCCTCTATCCCGATTTAAATTGGATATATTTAATTTAAGCTGGCTGTTTAATTTTCTTTAAAACTAAATAACCTTTTAAAAATGTATTGAAAATATACAATTTACCCATGTTTAAATTAATTTATAAGGCAATTGTTTAATATTTTTGCGCAAATATTTACTCGACCTTTATAATTTTTTAAAATATTATTTTTTTTTTTCTTTATCGAACACAAATAAATAAAATGTGAAACAATAAAATAAAACTCCTGGATCCACAGGGATCACTTATGGAGAGGTAACTTACAAAAAAAATTTCAAATACAATAGGACGGTTTAAAAAAAATAAATGTTACGTTTAAAAAAATATATATATAAATAAATGGACTCCACAGAAAAAAATATAAATGTAAATTAAATGTGTGAAGGTAAATGTATAAAAAAAATATATGTATGTTTAGGTATAAGAAGAGTTGTATTAAAAATAAAAATAATTTCTTTTAATTTAAGTAATTATGTTTAGGTAAGAAAGTGAACAGGTTAGGATTTTATTGTTAATACACTCCATTAATTCATTACTCATAAATTATTATCTTCTGTAATTAAGATTTTGTCTAAGAATTTTTTGAATTGAGGGATAGTATTTATTTTTTCTATTTCATTTTTTGGAAGTTTATTCCACCTATCTATGACTCTATGTGAAAAGAAATGATTATTCTTAGCTTGTTTCTTAAATATTTGATATCTATGCAAGCGCGGATTATTCCTATTAGGTTTTGAAAATATTTGTTCTGGATTTATTTTATAGAACCCCTTTATTATTTTGAAGGTTGTTTAACATCTGTCTAATTAACGTTTACCACAAGTCAACTCCAATAAATTTATAAACATGTTTGTTTAAAAATTTTGAATTTAACTCATTATGACCTGTTATTAGCTTCATTCAAAGCGAAAAAGAATATATTTGTTGTTTGTTAAGTTGAAACATTTTTATGTTTATAAAATGGAAATTGAAGCTATAATTATTTTTGAGGCTAAAAAATTTAATTGTGGCTTCTTTCGGTAAATAGTGCGTACAACTTCTTTATTCAAAATTGTTGGAAATTCTTAATTACGTTTATATCTTAAAAATATTTTTGATGTAATCTTTAATTAAATTCTAGAATTTGTCTTCTAAATCATTTCTTTTATTTTATGTGGTAAAAGTTAATTAGACAGATGTTAAAATTTAAAAAAATTATAAAAGTTGAGTAAATATTTGCGCAAATATATTAAACACTTGCCTTATAAATTAATTTAAACATAAATTCATTATATTTTATTGCCTAATAGTACATATATTTATAAAATAATTTTAACAAACGTTGTTATTTGTTTTTTTAATAAAAATGTCAATTTCGTTTTTAATAAAATCTAAAGGCAGCTAGCATACATATACTAGATAGACGAAAACTCGCAGAGATAAAGGTCCCTAAAATTGAAAACCCATAGGTAAGTTCATTTTGGAGTAAAAATTGGAATAATCAAATTATGTCTCATTGAGCCATAATCATCTTGATTAACCAAGTCGTTTTGTAGTCCAAACAATATTATTTCAGGAAGTCGGTTCCGTTATCTAACCTTTTTATCTCAAATTTGGATAAAGTTATGGCATAAATTAAGTGCCCCATTTCTTTTTGGTCACCCTGTATATAATAAATTGTTGAAAAAAATAATTTAAAATACAACACATAATTTAAAATACCAACCAAGATTTAACTAAAAATATTAAAAATAAATATTCGAAAATTAAAAATAAGTACAAATGAGTTCACCAGCGTGGAATCCAAATGGAACAGAACATCCTGTAAGCTTTTAAATAAAACTTTGAAAAACAAATTTAAGATTTCTCCGTACTTCAAATATCCTAAATATCAAGACACTTTTGCTTTAATAGATATATGTTTGCTGTTATTTCTGGGTATTTTTTCTGTACTTTCTAATGGATTTCTTGTTTTAATTACTGTCAAATTTAAAAAGTATTTTTGATTTCATTTCAAAATTACACATTATTTAAACATTAAGAGCACTTAATTCAAGCTGTTTTTATTTACTTGGAGTAAATGCATTTTGTGATTTGATTGTTGCTTCCACTGGCATAATTGCCTCAATTCTTTATGCAATTTATGGAAAATTTAAATTAACAAGAAATGGATGTTTATGGTTTAATATTGCTCCACTTACTGCTTTTCATATGTCCTTTGTTTTTGTATTTTTTATTGGGTTTGATCGTTTACTTGCTGTGTTTTTCCCTATTTGGTACCTATTTTATTTCAATTCACTCATTATATAAAAAAGCTATGGTGAATCAGCCGATCCACGGTCATGGTGCTTGACCGAGGGACCGTCTGATGTAGGGATGGAGATTTAAGGATGATTCACCTAGAGCATTTAAAACGCTTAAGCGTGTGTTAAACTATCTAAAAAGTAGTGTTCGGCACGAGACGATATATCGACGATATTTTTCGAGATATCGCGAGATTTTTTTCGAGATTATCGATCTCGATCTCGTCTCAATCAATTTTTGAAAAAATCTAGATTTTTCGATATCGAGATTTTTCGATAATCTCGATCTAGATCTCGTCTCGATCAATTTTTGGAAAAATCGAGATTTTTCGATAATCTCGATCTCGATCTCGTATCGGTCAAGTGAGAAATATCGCGAGATTTTTCGATATTTTTAAAAAAGATTTTTCGTGATCAGTATTTATAAATTTTGGCGTTTTGTCTCCGGATATCCGGAACCGGAACCGATATCCGAACCGAAATTTCCGGATATCCGAGGTTTTTTCGGTTCCGGATACCCGAAACCGCCAACCTTATTCGGCACGAGACGATATATCTACGATATTTTTCGAGATATCGCGAGATTTTTTTCGAGATTATCGATCTAGATCTCGTCTCGATCAATTTTTTCTCGATCAATTCTCGATTTTTCGATAATCTCGATCTCGAAAAATCGCAAATGCCGAACACTACTAAAAAGGTAAAAGAGAAAGCATTAGTCGATGCCCATGGAGATGTAGCCCCAGTAGCTCAGTGCTTCTGTATATGGCCGTTGAATGGCTAAACTTTTGGTAAACTCTTTATTTATTTTAAAAATAATGTGTGCAGTTATTTTGTCATCTGTACTTAAATTGAATGGCTGTTTATTTCCAAATGACAAATTATTTAAACTTAGTCTCTTAAAGTTTAATTAGAACAATTAAGGCATCTAAGTCTGGCTATTAAAAGTTATTTATCTCTGTTTTGTACAATTGCATTGGCTATTGGCATTTTGCTTTCTTATTTTGCTGTTATATTTCCATTGAACAGTGACCAGACGTTTGAAATTTTTAACTAATATAGAGAAATATTTCCTTTAAACCTTCATTAATTGAGTTAATTTTTTTATAGTTGAGCTGAATTTCTGAGAAATTGTTTTTCTTAATATTAAAATACAGAAAATTGTCAATACTGAGAAATAGCTACAAAGTTCGAAAATTTAACGATACATTAAAAACTACTCTGGTCTTCAAAAAAAAATACTAAAGATAAAAATTTTTAGAATGATTCGTTGTTACATTGGTGATTTATGGAATGGCCGTTATGTAAATATACTTTTACCTGTTTGTCTTACATTAACAGTTGCTGCAGTGTTTTGTTATATTTTGATATTTATTCGACTTTATTTTCGAAAAAAGGCTCCAACTACTCAAAATAACGTTAAAAAACTTGAAGGAGTAAACAAATCTATAATGATTATTTTATTAATGATCATTTTTGGATGGATATGTACTTCTATCAGTCGTCAGTTAACTCAAGTGATTTTTCCAAGTCCTTACCCTGCAGGTTCTATAATAGTAAATTGCTTTGATTTAGTTTTGACTTTTGTTGGATGTGCCAATACTTTTGTTCTTTATAATTGCAGGTTCGAAAAATAAAGTTTGGGATATTTTTAGTGTATATCCATCAGGTGTGAATCTGAATACGATTTTCGAAAATTTTGGCTAATTTCCGACTTCCGGTACCTTCGTCATTTCCGATTCACCTCTGATATCAATTAAGAAATTATATTTTTAGAGATTTTAGAGATTTATTGAAAATTTAAATATTTTCTTTATTTAATTAAATAATTTAGCTGTAATTTAACAAAATTTATTTAGCAAAGACTACAACAATTCCATCAATAAATTTCTGTTTTCGAGAATAAATACTACTCCAGTTGTTCCAATTCAAAGTTTGAAATGAAAGAAGTAAAACAATACAAGAATATTATTAAAAAATTAAAAATATGACGATACCTTTGTTAGAAAAATTTAATTTTTAAAAATTTTTGCACATGGTAAACGTAAAACAATAAAAGTCAGATGATAAATTTTTTTGTTTTTTTATTAAATTATTTTTTGTTGGGGAGTTATAAGAAAGCCTTACTATTATTAGATTCCTTATTAGACTCCTCTACCTTCCTACCAGTCGAACAGTGAAATTAATCCAAAGTCTATTAACAAAACTCGAATTACACAAAATTCCTTGATATCCGCCCTAAAACCTCCAGACCAATTTATATCCCTCGATATCCCTTAAAATAAGGATTGGTTTCGGTTGATAGTAACGTCTTCGCTAGCAAAACTAAAAAAGACAAAGCATAATTATATTTAATCGGCTAAATTTCAGTTATATAATGGCAAGATGAGACCAGAAGAAAATTTTTATCAAACAAGAATGGTTTAAATTTATTCATAAATATTATATTAAACATAGCTTTTATAAAAGTACATGAGTAGATTTAAATGTTTGGAGCATAACTATGTATATGATTTCAATATTTTCCATATATATGCAAGAACAGCACTTCTGCCTCTTAGGGGAAACGTAAATTTAAACAAAAAACAAGTTAGTTAAAATAAACCCTAGACAAAATCAGTTAGGGATAATTAGGAAAATAACTTAAAAAATTTTATCTGAGAACTAGTTCCAGCTCTTATTTTAATAGATATTTTAGCGAATCACACAAGATCGAAAATGCTTTACTTGTGGAGCAACAACAACATCACATTGGTACCTTAATTCAAATCCTGAGCAATTTATATGTCATGCCTGTTACATGAAACAACTAAGAATAAAGAAGAAATTAAATAAAAATCAAACAGAACATGAATCGAATAAATAGAATTTAAATGAACATGATTTTCTAACCTTAATTTTCTGAGTATTGAAAAAATTATAAAACTATGTAAAATATAACATATATAATTCAAATGAAAAAACACATTATTTAATTGTTACCATGATATATATTAAATTTATAATTTTATTTTATGAAGGATAACATTTATAAAGACAAGAATAGTCTATATTAACTCATTTGTGACCTCAACTAAAAAGTCGTTCTATTGCTGCTAACTTGTTTCCTTTTCTGCATTAACCTATTAAGATAGGTTAATACAGAAAAGGACCTATTAAGATAATCATCTATAATCATTATCGACAGTATAAAAGCCATTATAGCTAGGCTTGTATTAGGCCGGGTCATAATTAGTGTCGCTTTTTTTTCGATTAAATTTTTAGGGGTGTTAATTTATAAATATTTTTTTTCTTATTAACCATCATAAAGATCTGAATCTACTCTTCATTTTAATACCAGATTTAGGTATATATGATTGATATTCATAAAGTTATGATTTTTTGAACTTCACTACCTCGTAGTGAAATTCTCAAGCATTTGCACCATGAATTATAAATTACCAAAAATGGAACTCTTTAGTAAATGATTCGGAAACGCGTGTATGTCCCTAAAATTAGAGTTTGAAATAAGCAAATTTTTGCATATTTTAATTTTTGGCCTTAAATCCATTTTGTGATTTTTGATCAATTAGAGCCCTATATCTCAATAGCGGCTGTTCAATCAAGCTGATTTTGGCATTAAATGGCATAAATCCCTTAAGAACCTGGACAATATTTATTTCAATCATGCTACGATCGGGAAAGAAATATGAGGAAAATAAAATTTTAATTAAAAGGAATCGAATAAATTAAATAATTCAGAAACGAGAAGGGAATTTTGTTAAAGAAAGCAAAAAGTAAAAAAATATAATTGAAATTTGATAACAATGTTTATATTTTTTATACTCATTTTTATCCATTCATCGTCGGGTGTAGTCTGACTTCACCAATTGTAGCCGTATTCAACTTCGATCTATAATATCAAAGTAAACTAAATTTTAAAGCAAAATCAACCATCTGCATTCGTATTTTTATTTGATTTCTTTATTTTATGCTGTTTTTTGTAACAAGCAGCACATAAATAGTGTCCCGGTTTTGAATCTCGGTACCAATGAGATGTATGAGTAACATTGCAAATAGAACAATTTCGCGTTATCTAAATATGTATTTAAAGAAAAAATAAAAAAAACTTATGAATGTTCTCTACATATAATCAGGAAGTTAGATTTATAACTTTAATCATACACATTTATGAAAATATTTTTTAAAGTTAGATCAAATGTCGGATTAGTCCAAACGGTGTTTTATAGAACGAGCCGTTCAAGATATTGTTTGTGTAAAACCGCAAATAAAACATTTACGAGTGCTTATTATTTGATGAGAAGTTTGTTATAATGTGAAGTTCTATTAAATGCTAATTTTATTGGTTAATTTAATAAAAATTAATTTCCTGGGTAATATGCATCTATACGCCTACATTTTTTTCTTTCTCATTGTTTTCTTTTTTCGAAAATAATAAACATGGTCGAATGCAAATATGATCTTACTGATATCTAATGATAGCAAACCTTTTTAGAATTAATAATCAATCTTTTATGTCTGTGCTTTCCATATTTTTGACTAAAAACAGCACAAGTATGACACAAATAGTGGTTTTTGAGATATTTATGCCATTTAGTTTTAATATGTTTAGCACTACAATTGAAACAATCTCGCTTCTTTTGTTCAATAGTTACTCCTATAAATTAAATTTTTATTTCCTAAAGATGTTTTCAGCTTGATATGGCCATGGGATATTATTATACAATCAAATATATAAAATTTTTATTTACTTATTTTATTGACAATATAAGCAATTCTGCTTTGTAATTCCTTTGGATATTCAACTTTTTGTTTTTCTAACAATTCAATTTTATATCCAATTAAATTAATTTCCGTCCAATAACTTGATAAAAGTTTGTTTATATATGATTCTATATTTTCTTTCAATAATTCTTTTTTATTTATTTTTATATATTCTAAACTCTTATTTAATATAGAAGTTTCATAGATATTATCAACCTCTTTAAATTTATTATATCGTAGTGCCTAAATTAAAAGATAAATTAATCTAATATTATCCATCTAACTGTATTTTTTTAATTTTCTATTCTCGATTTCGATTATCGATGGTTTTTACTAGAGATCGGAATTTCGTACTGAACGGTATTCCGTACTGAAATAACGAAAAATACCGATAAAATTCAAAATTTTACCGTACCATATTCCGTACCGTATTACCGACTGTAATACCGCTAAATAGCGCAAAATACCGATACATCTTCATCGGTCCCGTATTACGGTACAGAAAAAATAAAAAAATTTATCGATCGGTATTCCGTACCGAATATCGATAAATACCGAAAAATACCGTCGTAGTACGGTACCGTCCGGTCTCTGGTTTTTACTTCAATTTTCGATTTCGAATTTTTGTATTTTTGATTTTCAAAATTTTAAAAAATTTCTATTTTCGTCGCAAACTTCTATTTACACAATTGGTTTGCTATCTAAGCTAGGAGAAAAGAGCGTGCAATATATCAGGTCTTTTTCCTATATTTTGAAGTGAATAAATACCGAGGTAACAAAAATAAGACAAAAATCATAAATATGGATATTTTGACTTGTTGACAAATCTAAATATGAGATAATTTATCTCCTTGATATCAAATCGAATTCTTAATTTTCGTATTACATTATCTAGATCAATTTTTGATAGATAGAATAATGAATATATCTTAACAGCTTTAGATGCTTCTAATATTTTATATAGTGCTAGTCAAATTCTATTAATTCACTGCTCCACATGTCTATAACCTCACCCTAAATTTTCAAATTTCTTAACTTCTACCGAATCAATCAGGCTGATTCTTATTTTACCTATATTAATTAAAGCGGGTATCAATTCATATAAACTCGAGAAATCGAAAAAAAATTTTGTTCAAAAATTTTTTATCCAATTTTTTCAAAAAACACCCTCCACATAACTATAAGTTCACCTACAGAAATCACATAAGGAATGCTTGAAAAATTTTACAAATTCACGTAAACATTTCCATTGATAATGAGTAAAAAAGCAAAAGAACGAAGTCTGTAAGTGCTGGAAAATCAACTGGAAATGGGGGGTACAGTACATAAAAACATTTTCACAAGTGTAGTAAAATGCAAAATTTTTCAAGCATACCTAGTATGATTTCTGAAGGTGAGGTTATAGTTATGTGTAGGGTGTTTTTGAAAAAAATTTAATAAAAAATTTTTGAAAAAAATTTTTTCCATTTCTCGGGTTTATATGAATTGATACCCGCTTTAATTAATATAGGTAAAATAAAATTCAGCCCGATTGATTCGGTAGAAGTTAAGAAATTTGAAAGTTTTTGGGTGAAGTCATAGTTATGTGGAGCAATGTATAACATAAAATACCCGTTTTTCACATTCAGGCAAAATTCTTTGAATAATTTCATTATTGGCAATTTCAATTAAAACTTTTTTTCTTAATTGAACAGCTGGGATATATGTCCTGTCATTTATATCAACATTAAAAGTATTTTTTTCAAGATTTAATTCAACTGGATGCAAAAACCCTTCCATATTATAATCAGAACTACAATGCCTGAAATTGTTTTTCTTTTCAATTAGTTTAACTACAAAACGCTCCTCTAATTCAACATTTTTTAAATAAACAAATTCTCTTTTTTCTTTCCAATCATCTTTGATTTTTAACGAAACACGAATTGGTTTTCCAACGCAATAAATATTCAATGAATTAATTAAATATATGAGAATAATCAAATTAAATCTAATCATCTGAAATTTTGTGTAATAAAGCCACTTCCAATTCCATTTTATAGTCGGTTAAAAAGGAAGAGAGCCAGCATGAGGGTGGGCAGTCTCGTTGAATTTGTTACAGGAAAATAAATTCAATTGGACTCTGGGTTGGGATTACACACAAGTACCGTTAAACGCATTTAAAAGTAGGTACCCCGACACACGCTCGGTGTGCCGAGGTACGGGGTTTTCGAATGTTTCGGGGCGGAATTCGGGTTGGGGTACGAGGTAGAATTAAAGAAAAAATTAAAAATGCACCAAAATATTCATTGTCGGTTTATTTCGTTAATTTATTCAAAAATTAAAAAGGATAAGGAGGGTTAAATTGATTGGAATGTATATATAGCGATAAATATATAAATTTAGGGCTATAATAGTATTTCGGTGGGAGGATGGAGTTTAGGTTTGGTTTCAAGAGATGTTCTTTTAATGTTCGTTAATTCCCATAAATAGAACTAAAATTATAATCGATATTGAATATCCAAGTTCGAAGAGGAATTTCAACAGTATTCGGGGGTTTGCTATTCAAACTTTTTTCACTGTTTGTTATTTCAAGGGTTTTTGAACAACATCCTACGTCATTGCAACAACATCCCCCGTTCACGCAACAACTTCCCCCGCAGAAATAATAATTGGTGATTCGATTTTTAATATCAAATTTTCCCAATTTTCTAATCCCAATTTTCCCAATTTTAAATGTATGTAATTTAAATGTGAGCTAATCTAGAGCTATGGAGTAATCGTAGAGCTATTGAGTAGTGAAATTTGGTGTTTTTTGGCGTGGTTCTTTATGTTTGAAACTTTATGAGAAGTTCCAGAAACTTCACAATTATTGGTTATTGCTTGAGATCATATAAATTAATGGGGTCTGATTTTAAAGGCTTAATTACATGCGGAGGGCATCAGAGCTTTTTTTAAATTCCGATTGCGCCATAGACAATTAAGATTAAACCCAAATATTTCCAAACAGCGTGAAAGACATATAGTAAGTAAAAATATAAACAAATAAAAACTTCTCTTAATTAATTAACATCGGCAATTGTCAAAAAGTGCAAATTTAAAAAATGCCCTAAATGACTAAATAAATTAAAATAAAAATAAGACGGTAAATTATGAAATGTATTTATGTTATTTTATATTTATTTTCTCACCGACTGATTTATAAATTTGCACTTTGGTTAATATAATTAGTAAATAAAATTTTGTAGTTTGGTTAGATTTGTACCCCCTTTTGTCTCTAAAACTTGTTTCGAAATACTCGGGTCGAAATCTTGATTGCCAATGTCAAAAATCGAAATTTCGAACAGCTCTTATTAACTTAACATTTAATGAAAATGTCAAAATGAGACTATTTATTTATTAAGTCTCAACAAAATTAAATTATTATAATATTCTCTTAAATTTTACACAAGTTTATTTAAATTATTCGAATATTCACTAGCTTTTGACATTTTAATTAGAATTCTATTTAAAAATAGTTTTATTTGAATTCTCGTCGTTAAAATTTAAAGTTATTGTTATAAGTTAATTAAACAGGCAGAAAAGATTTTATGATTTAATTTATGTTTTGATTTCGTTTTATTTGAGCGATATCCCGTTTCAATTATTTAAATTAGAGTGAGGTCTGTTACAAATACAGAAATATATTTATTCAAATACCAAATTTAAAAAGCGATAACAATTTTAAAATTCCACTATGGTTTTTCAATATTTAGGGGTTTGATCTCTGCGAGTTTTCGTCTTCTAGAAAAAGAGTATTTCGAATCTGGGTCACGGATCCCAAGTACTATAGTAAAAAAAGGCCGGACCAAGGGGAAAATCTTATGAAAGATCTACTATATTTTTTATAATAAAATTTAGATGATGAAATTTATTACTTCTTCTTACTTTTATTTATTTATCCTATTGAATATTAAATGTGTTGCCAGAAAAGTTAGTATCGTAGTAAAAATCAAAGACGATTGGGAAGGAAAAAGAGAATTTATTTATTTAAAAGATGTTGAATTAGAAGGGCGTTTTGTATTGAAAAAAATTGTAAAACATATTAATCAGTATGACAACACTAGCTTTAATTATAATATTGAGCGATTTTTGCGTCGAATCTACGTAAACCATGAAAAGAATAATTATAATGTTGAGTTAGATCATAGATCAGAATATGCTGAAGAATTAAAAAGGAAAGTCTTGATTAATATTGCCAATAATAAAATTATGCAAAATATTTTGATTGGGTTTGAAAAACAGGTGTTTAAATTTTATTATTTTAATATTAAAGTAAATAACCGAGGGAGTAATTATTAGCAATTGACTTTATTTTGTTCATAAATTTAAGGTGCTCAGTGGTAATCAATTTAATAAAACGAAGAATAAATATTACGAAACATCTATATTAGATGAGAGTAATGAAAATATAAAAATAAATAAAAAAGAATTAGTGAAAGAAAATATAGAATCTTACAAAAGCAAACTTTCATCAAGTTATTGGACGGAAATTAATTTAATTGGATATAAAATTGAATTGTTAGAAAAACAAAAATGTAGATATTCAAACGAAGAATCCACAATTATTTCCATTGGCAATAAAATAAGTAATTAGAATTTTAATGATTTATTCGATCATTAATTAATTACTTTTAATTTAAAAAAGATTCATTATAAAATAATTTAGGTGGAAATAATGAACAAAATAAACGACATTGTTTCAATTGTAATAATACACAAAGTAAAATATGGCATAATTACATAAGAGAATATTATTTATGCCCTGCTTGTGGATTATATAAACGTCGAAATAATGGAAAATTTAGATCAAAAGGAATGTGGTATAGAGTTAGCCAGGTTCATTAGATCTTTTAAAATAAAAAAAACTTAAAAAACCTTTCAAAAATTATAATAAAATAATGTAGTAATAACTTCACATAAAAACATACTTCTCATTAACTAATTTAAGGACGATCGTAAATGTTTTATTTGCGGTGTTACAAAAACAATATGTTGGCGTCGTCATTCAGAAACAGGAAACTATTTATGTAATGCATGTGGCTGTAAACATTATGAAGTTACAAAGAAGAGAAAACCAAAAAATTAACAGAAATGATTCAAATAAATAAAAATTTAATCCAAAATCTGATTTATTATTTATAAATGTTTAATTGTAAAAATTATTTAAATTATTTCTCATTTTTATCCATTCATTGTTTGGTGTAGCATGACTTCCCTAAATCGTAGCCGCTTTCAGCTTCGATCTATAATATCAAAGTAAACTAAATTTTAAAGCAAAATCAACTACAGTCAGGTGCAAAAGTTTATGCGGCAGCATATTGCAGGCAGGGAAATCGTTATATCTCAGGAAGAAAAGGGACTTGAATTAAATCAATTATATATTAATTAAGGGTAGGTACTATATTACTAAAATTTCTAAAAAAAATTTTCAATATAAATTTTATTCAAAAATTATAAGCATCAAAGGCTGTCTACCTCAAATTTTGGGGGAGCAAAAGTTTATGCGCCTATATGAAAAAAATTTTTTTGGTTCTAAAACAAGTCGAAAAAAATTATAAAAATTTTTATAAGCATTTTCATTGATATTGGATGGAAATGTAAAAAGAATGAATCCGATAAATAAGTTTTTCATCAAGATCCAAAATCATAAAAATCAACGTAAAATAGGGGTATAGTAATTTAAAAAATATTTTCGACCCCTTATTGTTGTTTTTAAATTTTTGTTTTGGGCTCATTTGAAAGCCCATAAAATTTACTACAAAATACGGTTGGTCTCCTATATTTGAAAAAGTTACACTCCGAGGTAGGGTGACATTAATTACCGAAGAAATAAAAATGAGCATTTTATAGGGTATTTCGAGTGATTTTGACAACATTGTAAATTCATGCGACCTAATCTCGAAGCTGAATTTTTTCACGAATATGAGACTAAGTGTAGTTTGTAGCAAATTTTATGGGCTTTCTAATGAGCCCAAAAAGAATTTTTGCTGCAGGCCCTAGGGAGCTAAAATATTTTTTGAAGTACTGTAAATCCATTTTCCGTTGATTTTTGAGATTAGAGATCTCAATGAATAAAGCGATTACAGACTTAGTTTTTGCTCTTTCTCCATTCAATATCAATGAAAATGCTTATAAAAATTTTTGTAATTTTTTTCGTATTGTTTTAGAACCAAAAAAAATTTTTTTCTATCCGCCGCATAAACTTTTGCTCCCCCAAAATGGGAGGTAAATAAGTTATTACGTGAATAAATTTTGAATGACATGAGTATTAAAAAAATTTTTTATGGATATTAAAAACAGATGACCTATACTTAATTAATATATAATTGATTTAATTCAGGTCCCTTTTCTTCCAGAGATATATAGATTTATCTGCCTGCAATGTGCAGCCGCATAAACTTTTGCACCTTACTGTATCTGCTTTCTTATTTTTAGTTGATTTGTTCATTCTTTTTTGTTTCATGTAACAAGCAGCACATAAATAGTGTCCTGTTTTAAAATAACGGTACCAATGTGATGTATGAGCAACATTGCAAATAAAACATTTTCGTTCTTGTGGGGTTATCTAAATATTTATTGGGAAAATGTATGGAAACTTATACATATAAGTTTTCTTACATGATAAAGATTTATTTATTACTTTAAGCATACATACATATTTATGAAAATATTTTTTTAAGCGAGATCAAATGCCGGTTTAGTCAGAAGGATGTTTTAAGAAACGAGTAGTTAAGAATATTTTTTGTGTAACTCCGGGTAAAATTTACTTTGTAGTCTTAAACCATAATTTCTTTGATCTAAACTTTCCATATTTGTTTTTATATTCGCCACATTTTTTGCACAAGTAATGTTCTTTTAGTACACTACGCCACTGTTTTGTTTGTGTAACTCTACAATTGAAACACTTTCGTTTATTTACTTCGTCTATTTACTATTCCAATGTAAATAATTCTGTTTTTTAATTCCTTCGGATATTCAACTTTTTGTTTTTCTAACAATTCAATTTTATATCCAATTAAATTAATTTCCGTCCAATAACTTGATAAAAGTTTGTTTTTGTAATTTTCTATGTTTTCTTTCAATAATTCTTTTTTATTTTTATTTTCTAAACTTTCTTCTAATATAGAAGTTTCATAATATTTATTCTCTTGCTTGATAAACTTTTTATTTAAGAGTACCTTAAATTATGATCAAAGTAAAAAATATTCATCAAGTAAATTTATAACGTTTAGAATATTTTTAGCATATTAGATTATTTTAAAGAGATGTTATGTAAAACAATATTCGAATAATCAAAATATAAATACCCGTTTTTTTTGTTTAAGAGTATTTTCATCAGGCCAAATACATGCTAGTCGACATTTTGAGGCATGTCATTAGGTAATATATACTCAACACTAACTTTTTTTCCGATTAATTGGGTATTAAATAGAATAATAGAATATAGGATAAATTTACCAATGATTTTAATCATCTGAAATTTCGAATTAAGATGTTGTTTATTCTATGCCTTTAAGAAATATATTTATATCCTTTAAGCAATATAAAGTTGGCAACGCATAGAAACGACATTAAAAACAAAATTGCCAATTTAGGGAATCGGAAATTCCCGATTTTTTTCAATTCCCAATTTAGAGAATCGGGTAATCTTCCGCTTTACTGGTCCCTATAAAAAAATGAGGAAAAAATGCTAGTCGACATTAGTAGTTACCCCACCCCCTGTGTCCCCAACGTCCCATTTGAAAAAATGGGGGTTGGAGGAAAGGGGGTGATTAAAAAATGGGGGTTGGAGGAAAGGGGGTGAATAAAAAATGGGGGTTGGAGGAAAGGGGTGATTGACAAATGGGGGGTGGGGGAAAGGGGGGGAATGAAAAATGGGGGGTGGAGGAAAGGGGGTGATTGACAAATGGGGGTTGGAGGAAAGGGTGTGATTGAAAAAATTTGGGTTGGAGTAAAAGAGGTGACCTTGGTCACCTCCGTTGAAGTAATTGAGGTACCACCTTTCCGTCCCCAAATAGAATAATAGGAGGTGTGGGAAGGGAATAACTTTGGCATGCTATTGCTGAAGAAAATGTGCGGCAGATGCGTAAAGATCAAGGAGAAATTTGGGCAAATTTCACGCTCCCATTACCCAAAATAAAAATGAAATGGGTGCAATTTTGAGACTTTTTGCGAAATTGCGGTAATTTAATTTATATCAAAGGTACCGATGGGCCTGATCAAATGATAGAGGACAATAGATAAAATTCTTCAATCCCTTAATCTCAATTTTCTTAAATTATTTATTGCCAATATATTGTTGTAATTAAAAATAATGTATTGAAATATTAAAAATTTTAGCTAAATTTGGGATAATAATATAATAGAAAAAATTGATTAATTGCTTAAACAAATCAAATTTATATAATATAATTTAGATAATTAAATTTCACTTTTTTACAATTGAAAATATAATTAAATTTATATTAAATACAAATATTATTTAAAAACTTAATGTAGGAGAAATAATTACAGGATATATTTCTAAATACAAATTTTTTGCCAATTTTATGTTAACAACCTGCTGTCTGCAATTATTCTTCGTGTTGTAAATAGTCAGTTTCCACCACTTTCCTTAACTATTGTAAAAAATCTATTGATTTATAAAAGATACATTTTTCATCGTAATAAGTTATATAAAATCTCGTCTGATATATGATAGTACCAAAACATGTAGATATTCAATCATGAAATGTAAATTTTGTGATACTCTTTTAAAGGTATAAAAACTAATTATTTGGACCCATATCCATCTATCGATTATTGATCAGTTTTATAAGCATTTATATATTAATATATTTAGAAAAAATAATGATTAATGTAGATTATATGAAATAATTAAATAATGCTTATGATAAAAATGACCTTGAATAAAGCCAAGCTTTATTTAGTTATTAGGCAAAAAATGATTTTAAATAGTTATAATGAAAATGACCTTGGCCGTATTTTTGGCGTTTATAAAAAAGGAGTATAAAAACGAGGATAATTAAATCCTTCTATTCATTTCACTAAAAAATTACTCTTTCATAATGGAACACTCTGTCAAAAAGCCAAGATTTTTTATTCAAAATTTACTTTCAAATTTGTTTGAAAGTGTTCAAGATGGGGCAGGAAATACTGATAATGATAAATTTATAAGAAAGCTTGAAAGTAACCTTGAATATTCAAAAAAATTCAAAATGCTAAAGAGTAGCACAAAATATATAATTGAAAACTTACCGAACTTACTGTCTAATCCTGAAAACCTTATACGATATATTATTGAAAATTGTATTGTTCAGACAATAGAAGAGGCAAAAAAGAATTTAATTGAGCCGGATCACCTTGGAGCAATGATTTCATCTCAATTACTTGATTCAGATATTTGGATCCCAATAAGACGAATTCATTCAGATACTACAGAAAATATTTTAAACAGATTTCAGCTGGTTTCACAATCTAAAGCAGAAAAAGGATCAGTTATTGGCCAGCCTTTCACTATTACAATTCAAGTACTTGGTGCTCGTTCCCTACCAAAAATAACAACTATTATAGGTAGTAAACCTCAAGCTCAAATTATTTCACAAATTAATACAAATGCAAAAGAATTTCACTTCATTAGAATTCAAAATCCGAATAATTTGTGCTTATTTTATGCTCTTGAATTAACAAGAAAATATTCAATAAAAGAACTAGGCTGTAGAAGAAAATTTAGTCGTTATCTTCTAGAATATAAAGACCGACAAATGAGAGATGTTTCTGAGCTTTTAAAAGACGCACTAATTCCTCATGATCTTCCGGAATATGATGCAATTAATTTTGTTCCTCAGATTGTCGATTATTGGAACAAAAAATACATGGATTTAGGATATAGATATAAAGTCTTTATATTTGGAGAATTTGAAGAAAAAGCCAAATATAAATATGGTCCAGATAATTTCAATGTCCCAATATCAATTTTTCATTCAAATGGACATTTTGACGGAATAAGAAACGTTGGAGGTATGTTTGGTAATCGTATGAAATATTGCTTTACATGTGAAAAAAAATATCGAAAGGATAGTGATCACAGTATGAGTTGTAAATCCAGATGTAAATCTTGTGGACGCTCGGGGAGAGATATATGTGTGGCTACCGGTGAATTTTTTAAGTCATGTGATGATTGTGGAAAAAAATATCTAAATGAAGACTGTTTTAAGGCACACAAAATAGGTAATAATTGTCGTCGTTCAAAGCAATGTGAAAAATGCGGAGTGATATGGTCTGTGAAAAATTATACAAGAGAACAAGCAAAAATGCATGTGTGTGGGCAAAAGTGGTGCCAAATATGTCGACAATTTCATAGTATGGATAGGGGCTGTTTTATTCGTCCCTTGGAATCTAAAAAGCCTGTTCCTTACCGATTAGTTACATTTGATTTTGAGGCAACGCAAGATGAGATTAAAAAATATGGAAAAGAAGAAAAACGGCTTCATAAAGTGAATTTTATAGCTGCAATTGTTACTTGCACTAAATGTATGGAAGAAGATGAATTGTGGCGTTCACTTCTTAAAAAAACTGAAAAAAAGTGTGCAATTTGCGGGAAGTATAGATCAATAACTTTCTCCCATCGCCCTTTTTTTATGACAGAGGTAGATGAGCAAGTCATTAATGAAAATCCTTTAAAAAAATTTATACATTGGATTCTATTTGATCTTAACCCGCAATATCAAACGATGGCATTTTCACATTTTGGAGGCCGTTATGATATGATAATGACTTTCAGAGAAATTTACCTAGCAGGAATTATACCAACTATGATTCGTCAAGGAAATAAGCTTTATGAAATGAGAATTTGCCGTAATCAGAAGAGCGGTGAGGTTATATTTAGGGATTCTTTTAATCTTTGCCCTGTTGGTTTGGGGAAACTAGTTGGTGCATTTGGTTTGAAAATTACTGAAAAACAATTTTTCCCTCATTTGGCAAATAAAACTTCAAATTATGGAAAGATTCTGCCGCAACTTCCACCAAAAACAGATTATATCTATGGAGGGATGACTACAGAAAGGCAACAGGAATTTGACAAATGGTATGCCAATGAAAAAAATCAACCATTTTTCCTTGATGAAGCCTTGGCCGAATATTGTTTAAACGATGTGCAAATACTTACAGAGGCGCTAATTGCATTTAGATTAAAATTTGCAGAAATCAGTAAGCATAAAAGTTCTAAAACTGGCGAAGAAATTGGAATAGACATATTGAAAGATTCTATGACAATTGCTTCCGCATGTATGAAACATTTTCGTTTAAATCACTTAAAACCAGAACATTTGGCAATTGTCCCTGAAAAGGGATATGAAAGTTGTGATAATCAGAGTGATATTGCGTTAAAATATTTGCAATGGTATGAAGAAAGCTTGGGAGTTGAACTAAAAACAGCACATTCAAAGGGTGGAGAACATATGGTGGGAAAATTCAAGGTCGACGGCTATATTGAGAAAGAAGATAGAGCAATAGAAATTCATGGGTGTGTTTGGCACGCTTGTAAAAAATGTTTTGGCGATGAACCAGATAAAATTTTGCCAAATGGAAAAACAGTCTCAGAAACACGTAAAGATGATGAAATTAGGATAGAATTTCTCAAACAAAATATAAAAAATGTAGATGTTATTTGGGAATGTGAAATTCGGCGAATGCTTCGTCGGAACAAGAAAATGCGTAAAGCTTTTGCAAATTATCATAATAAAGGTCCTATAAAAATTCGTGACTGCTATTTTGGTGGGAGAACAGGACCCGTGCAATTACATTTTGAAGCAGATAATATGAAAGATGAAATAAGTTATTTAGATTTTAATTCACTTTATCCGGCAACGATTTCAACAACATCATTTCCTGTGGGACATCCAAAAGTGCATGTTGTACCATTGGCTGAGCAAAACGTTTATTGGACCAGAAGTGAGCATATTCCTTACAAAGGAATTTTAAAAGTATTTTTACTTCCCCCGCCACAGCTAGAAGTTCCTGTTATCCCGGTAAAGTTTGATGAACGTCTCCTTTTTCCGCTATGTAGAAAATGTGCCCTCAATTATCCCACTGGCGCGCATATTAAAGATTATCACTGCCCCCATGAGGAAGAAGAGAGGGGATGGGTATCTACCTGCACATCAATTGAGTTAGAGGAGGCACTTAATTCAGGTTATCGAGTTACCAGATTTTACAGAGCATTAGAGTACGAAAAATGGGATGAACATCTTTTTAAAAATTATGTGGCTGAATTTATGGCAATGAAAATACATGCCAGTGGTTTTCCTGAAGGAATAGAAGGAAAAGAAAGTGAAGAAAAATTTATAAAAGAATGTGAAGAAAAATTTGGAATAAATGTTCAGAGGGAAAAAATGGTTCCTGACAAGGCTATGCGCTACATTTCTAAATTAATGCTCAATTCATTATGGGGGAGATTTAGTCTTAGAAATGGACTATCGAAAAGTGTTATAACGGATTCTCCTACAGAGCTTCGAGAATATACCTTAAATGAATCAATAGAGATTCAAACTGTTGATAAGTTAACCGAAGAAACAGTTTTATTGACCTATAAACCTAAAGAAGAATTTATTATAGAACATGATACATCAAATATTGTGATATCACTTTGGACTACCTCAGCAGCAAGAATAAGACTTTTAAAAGCTATGCAAAAGGTGGCCTGCTCGCCAGGTTGTAAAATCCTTTATGGAGATACAGATAGTATACTTTTTGCCCATCCATCGAACATGAATTGCCCCCTTCAAACCGGCCCCCATCTAGGAGAGTTAGCAAAGGAATATGCAGGTTTTTCTATAAAAGAGTATGTTGGTGGAGCCTGCAAAGCATATGCACTAAGAATGATCGATGTTAAAAATGGAAGGGAGAGCAGTGTACTTAAGGTGCGCGGAATAACTCTAACAAATGATGTCTGCAAGCTTTTACACTTTCAAAGTTTCAAAGACAGCGTTCTTTTATATGCCAATGAGGGAGATGAAGAAAATGAAGATGAAAACTTATATGAAGGGAGAATAATGGTAGAAAATTCAAATTTTTTGCGGCCGAATTTGAAAGAAGGGAATATTTATTCAACAAAAATGAGAAAAATGTTTAGACCGATTATTCAAAAAGGTATTATTTCTAATTTAAAAATTGTGCATTTCGGACAAAAATAAGTTAAAATAATTTAAAAATATAAAAACATATATTTAAATATCGACAAATTAAATATAAAAATATAATGTAATTTTATTGTCAAAATGAAAATATGTTTTAATATTATGTTTAAAATATTTTGAATTTATTTTTGATCCATTTTAATTTTATTTGTTTTTAATTTATCTTTTACTTATTTAGTCTAATTTTAATTTAATTGTAAATGTTAAAATATGTTTAAGAATAAAAAATTAATCAACATATTTACACAATAAATTAATAGATTTCTCTTTTCCTGCTTTAACTTAACTGTTGTCTCACTTTCTCTTGATTTTTCCACTGAATTTCTTTAAATCAAGGGAATATTCTTCGAAAGCAAGGAAATTTCTTGATATTCTTCTGACAAAAATTTTTAAATTAAAATATCAAAAAACAGATTAATGATTTTAAATAAAAGAAAAAGTAATACCTTAAAATGAAAATTTATTTTAATATTGTAAAATATAGTAAAAAATTTTAGAAATAAAAAATTAATTACTAACTCACTTTATTAAATAAAGTGATCTCATTGTCTTGTATTACACTCTATTTAAATCCAATAAATTATTTTTCGGCAATAAAAATTTATTTAATATTAAACTACTAAAACAAAAAATATCTATTATTTAGAAATACAAGATTACAATGCTTTAAAAATATTATTGAATTCATGAAATTATAAAATTTACCAAATATATCTTCAAAAGTATTTTTCTTTATAAATTGATTATAAATAAAATATAATGCGTAGGTAGTCTTTATTTAAAAATTTAGACAATGTTGGCATACTGAAATTGATAAAACATAAAATGTAATTTTCGGTTATAACATTAAAAATATGACTTTGAAACTTGGTTGACTTCTATTTATTCAAGCAATATTTTACATATCTCTAAATAAAATAAGCAAAATATATAAAGCAAGAGCTTCAGAAAATTAGTTTTATGGTGAATAAAGTGAGATGCAAGGGGTTATGGAGGTTAAATTAGTAAAATCGAAGAACAGTTAAAAAGATATTTAACATTGAGCCATCGAATTTCGGATATGCAGAAAATGCTCAAATACACTTTATTATAATAATAACAAATACGTGGTTAAGGAAGATTGCAGGATTGGTATTACTTTTATCTTTGTAAAAATTTTACAAACATGAATATGAGAAATATGAATTTTAAAACCGATTTGATACAATATCTTCAAAAAAATTACGAATATAAAAATTACCAATATACAATAAATATATTATTCATTATTTTTTTATTTATATTTAAATTAATTTGTTTTATCTCAATTCTTATTTTTTTAATTTCAATATTATAATAAAAGATATAATCCAACTCTTTTTAAATATGGTTATAATTAAAAATTGAGTTGATTGATGAGTTGGCGGCTTATTCAAAATGTTTAAAGAAAATTTATAATTTTGGCATAACTTTAATTTAAATACGCAATCTTCTGTCGGTAAAATATAGAGATAAAAGGGAAAGTTTCAAACAAAATTGGTTTGAAAGCAAAATAATTTCAACTCCACCCACACCAATTTATAGTCGAGAGTCGTTCAAATATTAAGTTATAATAAATATTATTAATTTTCAAGGCTGTTTTCAATTTTATTATAGAAAATTTCTATTTAAAATCTTATAAAATATATTATATTTTTAAAATATTTATCTCAATTTAAATAATTATTCCTCTTATCATTGTTAAAATTAATTAATAATCTAGTTATTAGTATTATTCGTTAAAATTCTAATTTTAATGTTGTAAATATGAAATGTTTTAATGTTTTTCTTTATTTTTGATAATCATGTTTAAGTAAATTTCACTAGAATATTGGAATTTCAATTATTTTAAATAATTTTAATAAATAATGGCATCAAACCAAAATTCCACCACTCATCCTACAAATAATCTGATAATAGATGAAGTGGAAGAAAATGGTAAAATATTTCAATTAATCATATTTAAATTCATATTTAAAAATTAAAATAGTTCAAAATAGCCTAAAATTATTTTTTGGGTAAACTTTCTATTTTTTATGCATTAGGTTAATTATTTTCAATATATAATAAATTAGGGTAGCTCCTTCAGGGTCTGAATTGTGGGTATTGGGGTTTGTCGTGTAATTCTTCGGGGTTCGGAACGGGGTTTTGACAAAAAATTTTCAATAAAATTATAAAATTAATTTAGAAATTCATTATGAAAGGGCGAGAGGAATTTCCCCTGAATCGGCGGCCCGAAATGCCTACATTCGGGCAATAAACCCCTGGTTTATCAATGGTCCAGGCGATGCTGGTTCAAGCGGAGCCGTTGTCCCAGAAGGAGCTGGTGCGGGCGGTTTTATAATAGATGTGCCTCGAGAGAATCTTGCGGTTGATGTTTTGGGCGCAAGCGGTATTATATATATATTAAATTTCATTTTATATTTAAAATTGTGTAAATCTACTACCCAAAAATTGGCTATAATATATTCCTCAAAAGATTCAATACCCGAAATAAATAAGGGTATTTTTGGTACATGGAATCTTCAAATTATCCTGAATCAATCAAATTGCTTATTTCTAATTTATCTATTTTCTATTTAATGTTTAAATTATCTTTTGCCAATTTCTTAAACTACTTTTGCCATCTTACTTTCCTTTCTTATTTATCGTACGTCTGATCCATAATTAAATTCTAAAGTAATTTTATGGAAGTAAAATTATAAAATTAATTTTAAAATCAATTTAAGATATAATTTAAAGTTAAACCCTGATGTGTTAATTTAAAATATAACTTAAATTCTAGATCCTGCTGGAAGTGAAACCCCGCGAAGAAATGTTCAAAGATCTGTTCCTCCTAGAACATTTCCGAGCACTGGGGATTTACAGAGAGTATCCATGGCAATGAGCGAAACGGATGTTTTTCTAGAAGAAGCTGGGGCTTTTGTCTCCCATGCCCAAAACCTTATGGATCAAGCAGCTAGGTTGATAGCCGATGCAGACCGACTTAGATCTGAAATGAAGCGTCTATTTCAAATTGTACGTTGATATAACATTAAATTTTAGTTCCATTTTTGTTATTGAGAGAGATTGTGGATCCTAGATTTTTTAACCTCTTTTTGCGCCGCAGGCGAAAATTTTGAAAAATTTGGAAAATCCTTAAGCTAAAACTTTGTCAAACTTTGCGCTGCAGGCAAAAAATCTGAAAATTTTTTAGGCTGTGAAATCAAATTTTCTTCTCTTTTTAACGCCAGATATCTAGTGCAATTCATGAAAATTCCCATATTTTCAAAAAAATTTTGGAAATTTGGGAACAGTAATTCTCGAGAAAAATACGGAATTCGTCAGTGTGTCCTGATATAAACTGAGATAATTCATATAGAGATAATAGACTAACCGCCCCCCCTTTCAAAAAATTTCTCTCCATAGGTTCAAGCTTTCATACCTCCGTTGTTTTAAGGTTGAGGAGTTGCATTCTGATGTGCATCAATATGAAGCAGACGCAGATAGACGTACTCAAGAAGCCGATGATGCGTTAAATAGGGCATTTGAGCTTATGGATCGAAGACGGGCATTAATTGAACAAGAACGTCAGTGGCGTCTTTGGGCAAGTTCGCGCAAACGGCCAGTATCTGGGGATCTTTGTACAATTTGTCAATTTGGCTCTGAAGATGTTTCACTTCAATATATGCCATCTGGATGCTTGTGTCTGTCTTTTTGTAATGGGTGTGTCCTAGGAGGGGAAAATCAGGATGGGCTGCTAAATATTATGAAAAAATCTGCGCTACTTAAATCTCTACATATATTAGAAGGGGAAGAAAATTTATTTGATGGGATGATGTTTGAAGAAATTATTAATGAGTATCCACATTTTGAGGATATAGAATTGAAATTAGAATGTCCGCTTTGCAAGCGGCGTTTTGATAAATTTGTTAGGCGAACACACCGTGAGCCTAAACCTAAGAAATTAAAAGAATAATTTCTAATTTACTTATTGGAAAATTTGCTTGTTAAATAAATTTGTTAAATAAAATATTTGTTGATTTAAAATTTATTTTTTATTTATCATGATTTTGGGTAGAAAAACACTCCAGAAGCAAAATATTTTTATGTCGTCTTTGCACTGTGATTTGAAATACCTCGATATTTTTTACCAAAAATTTATTACATTACAATTACATTCTTTTTTAAAAATTAGTTAACCAAAAGCTCCAAACCAATCAGAATACTTATAAAAAAATTTATTAGTATTTTATTTTTTACTTATTGTGATATATTATTTTAAGTGCTCATCGCTATCGACTATAAATAAAGATATCGTCGTTTAAATAACTGACGTTGAGAATTTTTTTGAAAATAATTTTTAGATATTCATATCATTGCATAAATACCTAGTAATGAGTAAATTTCAGTTAAAAGACAGTAAAAGTTAAAAAATAATGAATTGTGATATTTTAGTGAATAAATTTCATTAATCTTTATTTGTAGAATGTTATTTAAACAAATTTAAATTTTTCTTTATAAATAAACAATGTAATTAAGATATTTACACAAGTTATTATCAAAAATAACATGCTATGGTCCTTAAAATTATTCTTTAAAAATTTTGTTAATTAAATAAAAAGATATTAGCTTACCATTAGATATGTTTAAAAAATTAAAACACAAATATATCTTGCTGTATTTATTACACGTTTATATAAAAAATTTATTATTAATAGCCAAATAAAAATAATTCATCTGAATATTGAATATAATTATTACATTGGCTAAGTTTTCCATTTGTTTACTTTAAAACTATTTTAGGATTTCTAATGAATTTTGAAAGATTATAGTTCCTTATTTGAGAAATTTATTAACACTAGTAATATATGACAAAGTGCAATAAATGCAAAAAAAAATTAAAAAAAGTGCAAAAAAATTAAAATATATTTTTTAATAATTTTTGGTTAAAATATTTGGTTATATTAATTATTTATAAGGACAAAGAAAAAAGTAACATTATTAATTAAAAGTTAAGGATTGTGTGATACAATTTATGTAAAGTTAAGATTTGGAAGATATAATTCATGTAAAGTTAAGACTTGGAAGATATAATTAATGTAAAGTTAGGCTTTTGAAGATACAATTTATGAAAAGTTAACAGAAAGAAGATGTATATTTTGGGGGTAAAAATGCTAAGTTAAGTATTAGAAGTTATAATTTGTTTAGTCTTAGGGGTTTAAAGATACAATTAATGTAAACTTAAGCTTTTGAAGATCTAATTGCAATAAACCTAAGGATTATAAAATAGAATTCATGTAAAGTTAAGACTTGGAGGAAATAATTCATATACATTTGACTTGGAAGATAAAATTCATGTAAACTTAATCATTTGAAGATACAATTTATCAAGAGTTACTAGAAAGATGTTTATTTTGGGAGTAAAAATGCAAAGTTAAGAATTAGAAGATATAATTGGTTTAGATTTAAGGGTTTAAAGATAAAATTCATGTAAACTTAGGCTTTTTAAATTACTACTCCTTAAAATATCCGTTATAGTTTTGTTGAAAAGGCAAAGAGGTTGTCTAATCTGATAAGATATAAATTACCTAATTCTACACGCCTTGATAATTGATCGAATAAAATCAATAAATAATATTCATTATTACAAATTATATATTTGTAAATTAATAAAATTAGGTTTATCATTGAATATCGAAATAAATAATTCGAAAAATTTATTTAATTAATATAATTTACTTATAATTTAATTCAATGTGAAAATTATATAAATTAGAACAAATATATAAATTTTAAGCTTATCAAACTATATTGATTTCAACAGAAGTACCTTCACTGAGATTTTTAGATTTACGACGACGCTTCCTTTCAGCGCCACATCTATCCTTAAATTAATATAAGTATATTAACTAAATTTAATATATTGATATATTAACTAAAACGGACCGTTCTATGGCAAAGTAATGTACCTGATATTTAGGGAACGACATTATAGAAACCTTCCCGTATATTTTATCGCATATAAATGAATAGTGAAATTTATTAATTAAAAGTTACTTAGCATTTAGTTCGGAGTGTCATACGCAAGTTTCTCCACATTAAGTTGGCTTAGGCCGGAGCTCCATACCATAGGCAGGAGCTCCCCACCTTAGGCCGGAGCTCCACACCTTAGGCCGGAGCTCCCCACCCTAGGCCGGAGCTCCTCACCTTAGGCCGGAGCTCTCCACCACAGGTCGGAGCGCCACACCTTATGTCCTTAGGTCCGATTTCTATACTTTAGTTCTAAGTCCTTACTTTAGTGATGGCCCTACTGAACATTAGATAATAAATTCGATGTCTGCTGATTTTTCCTCATTTTGTGGTTTTTTGATAGGGCGATGAGGATTATATTTAGAAATGTGGATTTGAGAATTTTTGTGTTCTTTTGAAGATTATGAGGATTATTTATATTTTCTTGTAGTTTTTAGGATAAAATGTCATTATATTTCTGCTAAGACTCTAAAATCCTCAAAATTTTCGCCTGCAGCGCTGAAATGGAAGAAACATGTCTCTGGCCTTCCAAAATCCTCAAAATATTAGCCTGCACCGCTTAAAATGTAAGATTTTTAGCTTAAGTATCTTCTAAAAATAAAAAAATTTTTGTCTGCGGCGCCAAAAAAGTCGAAATAAAAATTTTGCCGTCTTCGACGACAAAAATTCTAGTGTAATTTTTCAGATAATTGTTCGGATTTAATAAGAATATCTTTATGTAGTAATAAAAATTGCATAATTCAATTGCTGAAGTTAAAAAATATAAGCATATAGTGATTTTAATTAAATATTTGTGTTTGATAATTTTTTGCCGATTTTAATATAAAATGCGGATTTTTTGGATCAAAATTGCAGATTTTTAAAAATTCGAGATCGAAACCCTGTCTTAATATAAATTAAAATTTTCTTACTTTACCACGGCTCTTCCTTTTGAAATAGTTTTTACCATTATTTATATTATTTTTTGAGAGCTCATTCTGAAGCCTTGAGGGGAATTTATATTAATTTATTACTAAAGCTAGTATTTTAGGCAAATATTTGTTCGTCTCTAAATATATATATAAAGCTCGTTTAAATGCAATAAAACGATTTTAGTTTAGAATAAAATGGATTTAAAACATTAAACCTCGAAATATATTATTTGTATTACGAAAATAACCTAAGATATTTAATGAATATATTTTTATATTTTTGTTAATTTTTAATGAATAGCTGAATTTAGTCTAGTCTAGTTTTAATTTTTCAGTTTAGTCCTATTATGGCAGTTCTTAATTCAAACATTGGCGTTTTTTAAATTTTTTTACCAAAAATCCTAAATATTTTGAAAATCATACCAATTTTTATATTCATTTGGCCTAAATCTTTGCAAAAATGGTAGCATTGAAAAATCTACCATTTCTTTACAATAGCAGTGAACAACATTTTTACCTTAAATTAATTTTCTATAAAAGTAATTATTAAAAACCAAAATCTATCCATCTTTCAAGAGCAAAGTTTATAGCTTCAGCGCAATTATAACCCATATTAAATCCCATATGATATGCTTTTGGAAAAGCTAAATTATATAATTTACAAGTTTTTATAACTTATTATTAGGGCTCGGACTTTTAGGTTATAACCTATTTTTTCTGCGAAATAGTTATGATGAATTGAGCTCAAATCCGTTGTTATTTCTTAAAAATCTTACGTTTACGCAGACTTATTATCACCTATTCAAACTATTTTGATGTTTTGAAACCTAAAATAGTTGTAACCTATTTTGAAGTTTTTGTGTTTTTTGTCACCTATTCTGGGTGTTGAAACCTACTATTTTGGGTGTGAAACCTACTTATTATGAATTCTCCCGGGTTCTGAATCACTGTTTCATATTGAATATTATTTGCCTTTAAAACTTCAGGAGAAAATATAAATTTTTTGTGCCTAAGAAAAGCATTGCAATTCTTAGATTCCTCGGGGAAAAAAGTTGAAGCCATTTTCTCAAAACTATCAGAAAACTTAGTTGGTATTGCATACCAAAATTTAGGCTAAATAATTAGATTATCTTCATAGAAATATTAAATCTGACCTCTCCAAAATGTAAATAATTGATAGAATATAGGTCCATATCTTCAATATGCCAAGTAAATATGCTCTTAAATGCCCCAAAATAGAGATATGGTGTATTAACTCCCTCAAAAATATTTGCTCTGTTCTTAAATTGAATAATTTATAATATATTTTTAATGTCAGGATTTTTATTGAAACATTTTTTTGCAAAAATATTTCGTAGATTGCCCAAATTTGTCATACGATCATTTGAAATTTATAAGTAAAAATAGTAAATCGTCGAAATTAAAACTAAATAAGCAAAATAATTCTTCACTCATTGCATTTTTATTTTTAGGTCAAATTTTTCAATATTTTATGCCCATATTTTGTGATTAATTCAATAAAAATCCGGACTCTAATTATTATTTTAATGTTAACTTTTTTTCCATGAGAATGTCAAGAATTGTTCCAAGATTGTTTATATTAAATTCTTTTACATCCTTATCAAAAAATGAGCCGGGTGTATCAGACCCATAGAGAGTTTCATTATTAATTAAATTATCCCAGAAAACGCTGAAAATTTTTTAAAAAATAAATAACTTTCATTTACCTCTCTATGTTACATAAATTTATATTATTTGGCTTCCTGAATTTTTTTGATGAGATTGTCTTTCTAAATTGCTTAACACTCATTTGCGTTTTAAATTCTACATTATTTTTAATAAAAACACCTTTAGCAATCATTTCTACTTGCTCCTTTCTTAATCAATTATATAATTTATAATATCATAACGAGACATACATTGGACCTTCAATCATATATTTATCAACATCGTGATAAGTTCTCGATTTTTTTGATGGCCTTGGAGACCAATAAGGAGGTGGGATTATCTATATTTAAAATTTAAACTAGAAGATTTCTCGGCCGGAGATATTTGGAATAACCGGAGCCTGAGCTAAGAATTTTCAATTCCCCATAGCTACGGCTATCAACTAAAGGCTGGTAAAACAAAAGAGAAGAAAACATGATTGTATGCGTCAAAGAAAAAGGAGTAAATTGAAAAATCTTTATTTTGGAGCCAACAAATGCATAATATGGTGTGTATAGATTGGTGTGTATAGATTTAAAAGTTATTTATTTAACTTACTTTACATATTCCTGAAGCAATATGCACATTTTGTTTTTCAATGTGTTCAATATATTTTACAAAATCCTTAAATTCTTCCTCAGTTGGATGAAATATATTAGACATGCTTATATTTAGATATAAGATTTTTAGGTTATTAAATCTTAAAAGGTTACCTAAAAAGGTTATAAAATATCAAAATAGGTTGAATAATGAAAAATTGTTATAAAAAGTGTGACATATTAGTCGAAGAAGGCAACAATTCCGAATAAATTACAAATACTAGTGATGGACGGGAGTTAAAAAGCACGAGTCGAGATCGAGAATCAACCCAAGACCAAGTGATTAAGAGGAATATCACTTGGTGTCCCTCTTAATCCACAAAAATCCCTTGTTTATCAAATCCACAATATATATACCACCTACTCCCTCTAAATATCTCGATATCCACATTAATCCACTGATATTCACATTAATTGCTTAAAATCCCCTTATATCCTTTTATATCCTCAAATTCCAACGATAACTTCTCGATCCATCGATGCCACGCACAAGTCTTTTGATGTTAACTTTAATCCTTCAGAATCCTCAGATACCTCTCATAATTATTTTTACCTTATTAAATTAAAGCGCCGTAGGCAAAAATTTTGAAGACCACATAGCCAGATTTTTTTTATTTTTCATCGCCGGAGCGAAAATTTTAATAATTTTATAAAGAAAAGTTATAAATCTGTTCCTTTTAAGTGTCGAAGGCAAAAAATTTGTAAATTTTTATGGCCTTAGGAAAAAATCGATTGTCAGAGTCGCCGGCAAAATTTTTTAAGTTTAGATGGTCATGAAGCCAGAGCTCTTAAATTTTCTTCGCTGCAGGCGAAAATTTTGGAAAATTCGTGACTAAATTAAAATTTCTAATGCTTTTTTCAAATTTAAAATATTAAAAATAATTTACAAATTTAAAAGCGAAATCAAAGTTTAAAAACATTTATTTTCGAAAACATTAATTAGTTAAAATTTAACATTAAATAGTAAAAATTTTTTAAATAGAAAATATTTTTGACATACATAAATATAAAAATAAATGAATGCGTATAAAGGATTTAGATGGATTGTTAACATCTAATCTAACTCCAATATCTTCGTTTCATTTTTTAATTAAAAAATATTAAATGAAAAAGTGTAATTGGAACAAATAATTTAAAATATTTAAAAAATTAATACATATTAAATAATAATAAAAAAATTTTGGATAAAAATTTATAGGATATACATACATATTTAATTATTTAAATTTTAAAACTTTTATGCCATACCCACAATCCCTTGAGTTGTCAGTACCTTTTGTAGAAAGGAAATTCCCGCAAAATTTTTCTCTAAAGAGAACGAGAGTCAGCATTTACCCTTTCCACTTCAATAAGCCTATTTTGGGGACGGAAGGGTAGGTGCCTCAATTACTTCAAAGGAGGTGACCAAGGTCCCTCCTTTCCACCAACCCCATTTCCCAACCCCAATTTTTTCAATCACCCCTTTCCTCCAACCCCCATTTGTCAATCACCCCCTTTCCTCCAACCCCCATTTTTTATTCACCCCCTTTCCTCCAACCCCCATTTGTCAATCACCCCTTTCCTCCAACCCCCATTTTTTATTCACCCCCTTTCCTCCAACCCCCATTTTTTATTCACCCCCTTTCCTCCAACCCCCATTTTTTCAAATGGGACGTTGGGGACACAGGGGGTGGGGTAACTACTGACATTTTAGGCATGTCATTAGGTAATATATTTTCATCAGGCCAAATACATAATTAGAATAGTTTAATTATGGGTTGAGATCATATAAATTAATGGGTTCTAATTTTGAAGTTCTAATTACAGAAGGTCATAGAACTTTTTGAAATTAAGAGTGCATCATGGACAATTAAGATTTCAAACCCAAATATTTCCAAACAGCGTGAAAGACATATGGTAGATAAAATATAAAAAAAATTCTCTTAATTAATTAACATCGGCAATTGACAAAAAGTGCAAATTTTAAAAATGCCCTTAATGGCTAAATAAATTAATAAAATAAATACATAAGTCGGTAAATTATGAAATGTATTTATGTTATTTTATATTTATTTTCTCACCGACTGATTATAAATTTGCACTTTGTTTAATATAATTAGTAAATAAAATTTTGTAGTTTGGTTAGATTTGTACCCCCTTTTGTCTCTAAGACTTGTTTCGAAATACTCGGGTCGAAACTTGATTACCAATGTCAAAAATCGAAATTTCGAACAGCTCTTATTAACTTAGCATATGATGAAAATGTCAAAATGAGACTATTTATTTATAGTGTCTCAACAAAATTTAATTATTATTATATTTTCATTGAGTTTCATTTTCATTCATATAATATTTTTTTATTTTTCTTTTATAATATTTACTTTGACATTTTATGAGAATTCAATTTAAAAAGTTTTATTTGAATTCTCGACGTTAAGATTTTGAGTTTTGTATAAAATTATTGGAAGCGACTTATTAACGGAGCTGTTTTTAATTATATAAACTGTGCTCTAACAAAAATTATACAAATTTAACAATTTTAATCTTTTATCATTTTATATTAAATTATAGTTACTAAAAGGTTTTTGTTATTTATTTAGATGATGAAATTTATAATTCTTTATGTTTTATATCTAAATAATTATTTAAATTTTAATTGCAATGTTAAATTAATTAGTGTTGAAGTGAAAATAAAGAAGATTGGAAAGAAAAAAGAGAATTTATTTATTTAAAAAATGTTGAATTGAAAGAACGTTTTGTATTGATAATGAATGTAAAACCAAATAATAAAATAGGCGATTATCTTTATAAGAATACTGGATCTTTTTATAAAATTGAAGTAAATCCTGTTAATAAAGTTTTTATTGCTAAACTAAATCAGGGGCACAATTTTAGCTCTCAATTAAAAATGAGAATTTTGATTGAAATTGCCAAAAATGAAATTGTTAAGAAATATTTGAAAAACTTGGGAAAAAAGGTATTTTATATTTGATTATTCGAAATTTAAGCTTTCAATAATACACAAATTTAATAAATTTTAGATTCGCTTAAATAACAATTTTGTCAAGAATAATAATTATTATGAAACTGCTAAATTAGAAGAGAGTGTAGAGAATATAAAAGATAACAAAAAAGAATTATTAAAAGTAGATATAGAAGCCTATAAAAAGAAACTTTTATCAAGTTATTGGACGGAAATTAATTTAATTGGATATAAAATTGAATTGTTAGAAAAACAAAAAGAGCTGTTCGAAATTTCGATTTTTGACATTGTCAATCATGATTTCGACCCTAGTATTTCTTAAACAAGTCTTAGAGACAAAAGGGGGTACAAATCTAACCAAACTACAAAATTTTATTTACTAATTATATTAACCAAAGTGCAAATTTATAAATCAGTCGGTGAGAAAATAAATATAAAATAACATAAATACATTTCATAATTTAGCGCCTTATTTTTATTTTAATTTATTTAGACATTAAGGGCATTTTTAAAATTTCACTTTTTGTCAATTGCCGCGGTTAAAATAATGAGTCCGGGACTAAATGTAAAAAATAGACGGTAATTTTTAAAATTTATTTAAAATTTATTTTTATATGAATTTTTATTTATTTATTTTTTACTGAGTTGACTTTAAAAATTGCACTTTTTGTCAATTGCACTTTTAATAAAATCTGTCAATTAAATTTTTATAGTTTGTTTACATTTGTACTTTCTAATGCCATGTGAGTGATTTAAAGTCTTTGATTAAATATAGAAAATCGAAATTTCGAAACAGCTCCTTTGCCCTTAGAATTTGATTAAAATGCCAAAATGATATGTTATTTATTATTGGGTTTCACTAATAATTAAATTATTACAGGGTGACCCAAAAGAAACCGGACACTTTTCTATCCTTTATAACTTTTTTTGTTTTTATCATTTTTAAATAATTCCAAGATTATTTTGTAGCTCATTTATTTCTCTATCATATAGTAAAATTAAAGATTTTTTGATTAAGGATTAAGAAAGTTATGTAATTTTAGTTATACCATATCAAAATTTTCCCCCCAAAATTTTATTTTCTGTATCTCAGAAAGGAGAAATCCAAACGGGATGATCTCAACAGAATTTAATTAAGATCATTAGCGAACCGGACAAATCTGAAAGATAAAAACTCCAACTCCTACATGGATGGCTCTGAGTATATGTAAATCAATTTTGTGGGGAATGCGAATTTCTCATTTTGGGAGGGTTACGCGCAATCGAATATCTCTTTAAGCGTTAATCCAAAAAATTTTTTGCTTTATAATTTCTATAGATAAAGGTCTGCTCTAGAAGCCAAAAAATTTTTGTGTACGTCCTGCAATCTATTCTAATGTTATAAGCAAAATGTCTCAAAAAAAAGTGCGACCTGGAGCAATAATTTTTTGCACTTTCCTTTAACCTTATCTCAAAGTAGAATAGGGAAAATCATAAAAGATTTTTTTTTATTTTATTCTCCATTTAGTTCTCTATAATTTCATCTTTATTTGATCTCATTATCTTTAATTTGAATAAAGTTATGGCATAAATCCTGTGTCCGGTTTCTTTTGGGTCACCCTGTATAATAAATACTCAGGATTTTAAACACGGGTTATTCTAATTATTCAAATATTCATTGGTTTATAAAATTTAGAGTCGAATTCTATTTTAAAATTGTTTAGATTTCTGATTTTTGTTTATGAATTTTAATGATAAAAATTGCACTTTTTGACAAATACCGCGGTTAATATAATTAGTTAAAAGAATTTTTTGTTTATATTTTTACTCTGTTATTACTTTAATAGCTTTTTTGAAATATTTGGGCGGTATCTTGCTTTATCGAAGTTGAAAATCCCCGCAATTTATTTTTTGAACGTTGATTTATTTCTAAAGAAAAAAAGAAATCACGATGCATGTTATAAATAATTTTTCTAAATTTCAGATGATTAAATCAAATTTTATCATCCTAATATATATAATTATATTTTTGTTAATTCAATGCGTCGAAAACCAATACGTGTTGAGTTAAAATTAAAAGATGATTGGAAAGAAAAAAGAGAATTTATTTATTTAAAAAATGTTGAAATAAAGAATCGTTTTGTCTTAAAAACAATTGAGAAATGTAATAACGGATTTGACGGCTTTAATAAAAATATAGAAGGATATTTGCATACAGTTGAAATAAATCTGGATAAAAATATGTTTGAAGTTGAAATAAGTGATATATCAAAATATATTCCATCTGATCAATTAAAAAAGAAAATTTTGATTGAAATTACTAATAATGAAATAATTCAAAATTTTCTGCCTGGGTTTGAAAAAATGGTAATTTTTATTTATAGAATTTCCATTCCATTGTGTTACAACTAGCTAGAAAACAAAAAAGTAACAGCAAAGAAATGGAAATCTGCATCTATAACTACATTAATTTGTGTTAATTTAATGTCCTCCGAAATTGTCTAAACGATATAAAACGTCCAGACCTTAGTTAGGTGAAAATAATTCAATGATAGAACGGAATGAACTGAATTCTAAATTTATAAATACTGAATTAAAAATAATTTAAGGCACTCCGATATGGGAATTTTACTGAAAAGGATAATTATTATGAAATTTCTATATTAGACGAAACTTCAGGAAATATTAATAAGATGATTTCGCTTAATGAAAATAAAAATTTAATAAAAGAAAATATAAAAAATTTTAAAGACAAACTTTTATCAAGTTATTGGACGGAAATTAATTTATTTGGGTATAAAATTGAATTGTTAGAAAAACAAAAATTTCAATATCTCAAAGATGAATTAAAAAGCAGCATTATTTATATTGGCAATAAAATAAGTAAGTAAATTTAATTTTAGTACAAACATTATCTAACTTAAATAATTTTTACTCTTATTAATATAGGTGAAGTTAATGAAGGAAATCTACGAAATTGTTTCAATTGCGGAGCTAAACAAAGTGAAAAATGCTATAAATATCTAAAAGAACAATTTTTATGTCATGTTTGTGGTGAATATAAACGTAATAGTGGAAAGCTCAGACCAAGAAAATTGTGGTTTAAAACTAAAAAGGTTTATTTTTATCAAACTATTGATATAGATATTTTAGCGAATTACACAAGATAGAAAATGTTGTATTTGCGGAGCTACAAACACATCACGTTGGTATTATCATTCAGAACATGAAAACTATTTATGTGGAACATGTTACAAAAAACAATATAGAGCAAAGATTAAAACAAAAACTGAAAGAAAGAATAATAACAAATAAATATTGAATGAAATTAAAAAATTTTTAGTTCAATTAAAGCAGCTGGGCTATAGCTATTTCTCTCCTTTAGCTAGAGCAAAAGGTTATTCGGCGGCTGAGAGCGAACCAGCATCTTCAGTAGACCGGACTGATGTGTTAGCCATTACACCACGCCGCCTACTGCTCAGCCTTAGGAATTAAATAGCTTTATGCTTTACACCTCCATCCCCAGGGAAGACTGTCCCTAGTCTTCTTATCTGCCCTCTTCCCGCTTTTTCTCTCACCTGCGGGGTAAACTAAATCATCGCCTTCTCTGGCGGAATTTCCTTTCTCTAACCCAGGGCCTATGGGATGGATCGTCATTCGTTCAGCGTTCGCTGAACCATCCGGTGCTACCAATTGAGTTTATGCTACTATGGGGCCTCTATACTCATGTAATATCCCAGAGGTGGGGCAGGCTCTTGGATTAAACCAGAAGGTTGATCAGGTCTTCGAGTCGTCACCTAAGTGCCCTAGAATAAATTAAAGACTAAATATTCATTTAAGCATTTATTAAGTTAAATAATTATTTAAACAATTAAAACATTTAATTATAAAATTATTAAAAGAAAGAACAATTAAAAGCGCTATTGATTTACAAGCATTCCCTTTACATAAACATAAGTTAGCTAACTGACTGAATGAATAAGGATTTTCTAAGCTAATGGAAAATATATGGGCGGGGCCTAGATATGCTTTACATTCACAATTAATTTATACTCATTCGAAAACCTTATAAGCTCCCAAATTTTATAAGCTCCTCAACCGACTGTAGAGAAATTATTAAATGCAAAGTTATTGATACAACTTAACAGTTGATTATATTATTAAATTATTGATTTGTCCCTTATTTATAAAAAATTAAATATGTTCATTAATATAGCAAAAAAACTCTTGACACAAACCGGTTTGGAACCGGGTGTAACAGTATCCGCCAATATTAAAAAAGCTGTTCCAGAACCAGAATCGGTTCCAGAAAAATTTTGGAATTTACTATCACTGGGTCAGAGTCGTCCATTTTCGCAACCCTACTAATAATAATTAGAAAAGACAAGAAAAAGTGTTATTATTTAAATAAAGGTTATATTAAAACATATGATCGTGCCCAAAACCGGAAAAACCGAAACCTACTCAGAGTATAGCCGTTTTTAAATGCGAAAAGATGAAATAATGAGAGAAAAAAATGATTTTACTCATGAAGGTTTCAAGCCTCAATTACTTTAGTTTTATATCCCTTTTCTTAAAATTTTTTATTTCTTCTATTCTTAGTATTCCTATATTGTTTATTGTAACAAGACTTGCATAAATATTGTCCATATTCATGACGGTACCAAGATGATGTTTCAGTACTTTTGCAAATAGCACAATGTCGATCCTCCTTAAGAAAATTCAATAGAAAAAGTATTTATGAGAATGCTATTAAAAATTATAAACATTTTAGCTCTAATTTGATTGGAAAACAGTCGAGGCATTTTATTTTTTATCTAACGGTAGTAAATAAAGCATAGTAGCTTAATTGCATAAAATCTTTTCGCTTAATAACTATTGGTCCTCAAAGTTACCTACCCATAGAACATACATAATTGTGAGTTTTGTAGGGTTATTATCTGGAGTATTAAAGTTTTCTATGTGTTTCTACAGGGTGGGGCAAAAGTTCGGCGACAAATTTTATTTTGTCCTTTCTTAAAATTTACTTTATATTTTGGTTTATGCTTTGATTTCCCATATTCTATGATTCGCGCTCTACAAATTTTCAAGATAAAATCGATGTGACATTGTCGAAAAAAAAATCGATGTGACATTGTCTCTACAAATTTTATCTTGAAAATTTGTTTCTATCTCATAAAGTAAAAATTTTACAGAATGTTAAAGAATCGTGCTTCTATTATTTCTTTGTATTTTAAAATGTTCGACAATGTCACATCGATAGACGGCTCGATATCTGCTTCATGTTAGTTTCCAAAGCAATAAAACGATATCATGAGCTTGGAAATACTCAGGACTGCCCTAGTAGTGGCCGGCCGGTAACCGCAGTTACGCCTGAAAACATGAACGTGGTCAGATGCCGAATTCGCTGTTTTTCTAAACAATCGATGTGAAAAACGGCCTTAGATCTCAGATGAGCTCGAGGAGCATCCTAAGAATTGTCAGAGTGAAGCTTAGACTTCGGTCAGAGTGAAGCTTAGACTTCATATTTCCGTATCGATCAAATGACGCATCAGAGGCTTCAGAAATGTCGAAGGAAACGTCTGGTCGAAGCTGGTCGCCATAAGAGAGTGATAAATTAAAAATTAATGCTAGTCTAAAAAATGACATCCTGAGGGGGGTTGTGCATCCATGGGCGTTATAGCATTTTGGTGAAAACCAATTCTCGCTTCAGCAGGATTTTGGGGGAAAGATATCTGCACTTCAAACTCACCGGATTTTATCCGTGGATTATTCTATTTGGGTAATCTTGTAGAAAAAAGTATGCCGAATCCGATACGCAACATGGGACCTCTAATTTTAAAAAATAGTCATATATATTACTCTCCGATATACATATAACATAAATCCATAATCATTGTTAACTATGCCTAAGCCTTAAATATTAACAGGATTTGAAGTACATACAATTGTATTTCATCCTGGACCAAGTTTATTAAATTTTTGATTTTGTTATTTTGATTTATTTTAGTGGGATTTGCATCTTTGAGCAAAATACCGATAAATATCGATAATTTTTACCAGTACCTATTACGGTACGGAAGAAATAAAAAAATTTATCGATCGATATTCCGTAACGTACTATCAATAATACCTAATAATACCGAACTACAACGGTAAATACCGAAAAATAATTAAAATATTCAGAATTTTACGAAACTCAATGAAGCATAAATTAAATAAGAATACCGTATTTCTCTAAAATAGTCCTTTCTTTTAAAATAGCCATCTCTCAAAACCCCCCATTTTCAAAATAGCCCTCTTATCTAAAGTAGACCATCTCTAAGATAGCCCCCCTCTCGATTAATAGCCCCCTTTCTAAAATAGTCCCCTTTAGAGATCGATCGAAAAATAGCCCCCGGGGGCTACTTTAGAGAATATACGGTATTTTCTCAATTATTATTTTATGACTAAAATAATAAAATCATCTGGATTTTTGATAAAGTTTCGTTTATTCTTCCTTCAATTTTTAGTTAACTCGGTTTCCTCAATTAATCCATCGCTAATTTTTGCTTAAAACTTCAAACACTTTTTGTTTAAATAATTGTTGAGGTGTTTTATGAGATATATCCCATGTACAATGTAAATATTCATAAGCTTTTTCCATATTTGTTTTGTATATACTAGTAATAAAATAATAAATAAACAATAAGAAATATAATCACGATAATTTTTGTAAGCTGGTATACTCTAGAATATATTCAGTTATTTCTAGACCGTTGTCATATCACTTGCACTTTGAAGACTGAGATACTAATTCGAAAGTTCAATGTTTATTCAAGAACTCAAACGCATCTAATGTGGAGGTAAGGCGAACGGAACAACCTAAATTTATCGAGTCGGTCCGGTAGAGTATCTTAGGCCAGACTCGGGCAATTACGGCAACCCTATTCCTGATATAAATTTATCATATAAATACCTGTCATTTTTCAATAATGTTAACAGCAAATCAGCAATATATCCACTAGTTATGTTTCCATTTGCGATATCGTTAAAGCTTAAATACGGGGCCAATTGCTCAAAATTATCAATATCGATGACACATTCATCTTTGTTACCTGTCGATCCTCCAAAATTATAATTTTTAATTTTATATTTAGGTGGAATTTGTAAAGCTTCAGAAATATAGAACTGATCGTCTTTATAAGGCAAACACAAAAATGGTGTGTTTGAGGCAATTGCTTCAATTACTTGGTAACTACTGCAGTTTATGATTAATAGAGCTGTTGTGCCTTTAGCTGAATAAATAAATATTTTTAAAATAAATTTTCAGTCATTTATTTTATTAAAACCCTAATAAATTATCAATAAACAAACCCAATTCAATTTGCATATCATGAATTTGAATAAATTCTATTTTATTGAAAGAACCTTTCCTTTCTTTTGTGTAATTGTTTATTATCTCTTGATTTAAATTACAATTATATTTAAAACTTAAATGTTTATATTTTTTTAAAACTTCATTAAAAGCATCAATAAATGCATCCAAAATTTTAATATTTTCATAAAGGAATAACTCATGACAATTTTCAATATTCATTATAACATTATTTCTTTGATTGTTTGTGTTCTAAAATTAAAAGTTTAGTCAAAATTTTATTTATGAGTTAAAGCGATTGAGTTTGTTGTGTCCGCACTTGCAGAATGAACATAAATGAAAATAAATAACCCAGCATCGGGTTGGATGGTGGCACAGTCTGTGTTGTGCTTGGGTCTGGGTCTTTCCGTGAAGGTTCTATTCCATCTCCCATCCAATGAAGTATTTCACAGCATAAACATTATAGAGTTAATGTAGGAGTATATTTATTAACTGCGTTACAACGTTGTTTGTACATATCTATCTCATTTTTGAATCCCCCTACTAGGAAAGGAGGAAAATAAATTTTTTGAATTTCTATTATAGGAAAGAGGTTAAGGATATTTGTGTTTAGTTTTACGACTTAATAACAAACCAGTTTATTCTTCAATTCAGTCAAATGTATTCCACCAACATAATAAACGTTTTCAGGTTTGTATTCACCAAGAGGAAAATCTATCAATTCGTGACTATTAATAAATATGCCTTTAATTTTCGTGTAAAGATATAATGTTCTAGATCCAAAGAATTCATCCTAATAAAATTAAATATTATTTGGAATTAGTATAATTTCGCTCAACATCTTTGGGGAAAACCCTGGATTTGGGATCCGGAATATCCGACCGTATCAGGTGCCGGTCACTAGTAATTAGAGTCCCTTTCCTTTTCTCTTTTCAAATTAAGTAAATAAACGAAGAGGAAAATAAATGCCTGAGGATACAACAAGATAAATAAAATGAAAAGGAAATGGACAATAACTACGTAGTTTATATATTTTGCCACCCCAAGTTATAACAATAACTTGACGGTTAATATTTAATTAAAATATAACCATTTCCCTGTGAACTTTTTCAAATACTTTTACACTGTCCATATAATTTTTTAATTGTTGATGTTTTTTCTTCATTGCCAAATGATGGTCATCAAAGCCAGCAGAAAATATCTCTTAATTTGAATTTAATTAATTTTTAATTAAAGCGATTAGTCCCATATCCAGTGCCTTTAATTGTCCGTTATAAAAATAATTTTGTATGTATGTAAAATTCTAGCCGCACAAATATTTTTGATATTTAGTTGGAGACAGAACTTTATGGTCCCCACTTTAAATTTTATTCCTCAGAATCCTCATATTTTCAATATAAATAGGCTCTTGTCACTGGAGAAATACATACATTCCCTTCAAGTGTTCATTCATGATTACTTCGATTTAATATATTAAGACCTGGGACATTTTCCGGAAATTTTTTCCCTGCATATTTAAATTGATAAGAATTGAGGTGTGTGTTGTTAATGCAAATAATATTTTCAATTGATAAAACAAGTAAAATAAAAAGAGCTCCAGTCTCCCAAGTATCAAAAAATGCAACGTTGAATTCGGCATCAATCAAGCTTCCAATTAGAATAGAGTATTCTTCATCTTGTAATAAAACTAAAAAGGATACGTGAAAGAATGATATAGAAAATTTTATCTAATATTTTTTTGGCTGTTGTGGCCAGTAATAAGCACAAGTGAAATAACCGCAATTTCTAGCTCAATCCCTTAAAAGTCTCTCCCCATACATCCTAATTGTATTTCAGCAAATGTTTCTGGGGATATAAGCCGATTTTATGGGATGAAAGATTTTTGGGTCTTGAGAGGAATATGGGCATGACGAGCGGAATAATTTTTCAAATTTTTCAAAAAATTAATATTAAATTTTAAATTTACATTTAAAAGGTGTAAATGCCTCGTTTTCAATAGTTTTGTAATTATTTTTGTATTCCCTTTGATGAAATTTGTTTCGTGATAAACTTGATGCAGAATTTTCATCAAATTTACCCAAAATTTTAACAATTCTGTATGTATTTGGTAAAGAGTTTTTAATTGGTATTTTTTCATCATATTGAATAAATGCTTTATCTATTCCTTGTTTGATTTTTCCCGCATTCTCATTTGTGGTGTTTAAAATTAAAAAGTGCTTAAAGTAAAAATTTAAGATTATCCCGCCAATAAAGCCAAATACTAGTATATTGACTAATAACATAATCGAGTAGCTTACAAATAAAATCTTTGGCCTATCCGAAATGAATGCCGCCATCCAATTTTTCCTTTCCTCCTCGAAAAGAAAAGAAAACAAGGGGTTGGGGTGTAAGCTCAATTTTGGGTTGAAAAATTTGATTCTTTTTCTTAGTCGAAATTAGTACTTTTGTCTTTATATTTGCCGACTCAATAAAAAGAATTTTTAAGTTGAGCACGTTAACTCACTCTTGTATATATCTGGCTCATAGTAAAATAAATTTTCACTGGGTAATAATTTTTCCCATTAAGTGAAAAAATTAGCCTTATTAAGTCAAGGAAATTATTAAAAAATACAAAAAATACATAAGCAAAAACATACCACATTAAAGATGTCACTCAGGACATAGGCAAAAGCACTATTCATTTTAAAATACATTGAATCACGGTTGGTAGTTACACTGCGTTAATAAAGTATAAGCACCCCCCAAATTTTAGTAAAAAATTCACAATCACGAAACATTAAATGTTCTATTTTTTTACTGCATTAGCAACTGTCTTAAACTTCAATAAAAATAAAGTTTCAGAAATTTTTATTGATTTAAAAATTTTAAAATCGAATTTTCTCGAAGTTAAGGTGTTAAGAAAGTATAAGCACCCCAGTAAAAATTTAGTTTCTACCTATTGTAAAATTCTACAAAAAATTCAGTAAATTTGTCTATCGGTATTATAGAAAATAAAAAAAGAATTAGGCCCATATCTCATTTCAATGTCGAGATCTCGATACCCTGAAAATCAACGTAAAACAGGGGTAAGCTACTTCAAAAAATTTTTTCGACCCCTTATGGATTATTTAAAATTTTTATTTTAGGCTTATCTGAAAGCCCTTGAAATTTGCTACAAGAAACCAAAAATCTTATTTTTCAGAAAAATTATTTCATTAAGTTATTAAGTTTTAAAGTTCTAATTCAAAGAAAAACGAAAATTGCCCCATAAATGCGCCTTAAGGTTTCTTCGTAAGATTAACTGCCTATATTTTGCTGATAACTTTTTTGTGGAAAATTTAACTAGTGCTATCTTGTAGCAAATTTCAAGGGCTTTCAGATAAGCCTAAAATAAAAATTTTAAGTAATCCATAAAGGGTTGAAAAAATATTTTGAAGTTGCTTACCCCTGTTTTACGTTGATTTTCAGGGTATCGAGATCTCGACATTGAAATGAGATATGGGCCTAACTCTTTTTTTATTTTCTATAATACCGATAGAGATGTTTACTGTATTTTTTGTAGAATTTTACAATAGGTAGAAACTAAATTTTTACTGGGGTGCTTATACTTTCTTAACACCTTAACTTCGAGAAAATTCAATTTAAAAATTTTTAAATCGATAAAAATTTCTGAAACTTTATTTTTAGTTATGGTTTGGATCCCTGCTAATGTAGGAAAAAAATAAAACAAATGATCTTTAGGGATCATGTATTTTTTACAAAAATTTGGGGGTGCTTATACTTTCTTAACGCAGTGTATTACCAGCGCGCGTTTCTTAACTTCCACTGCCCCTGCTTCTAATATATTGCCGCGTTCCTTCCTTGAATTACGCGAGCTTTCTCCATGCATCATACAAGATGCTAATGATACAATTCCCAGAAAGAATGTAATTGAGGGAAGAAGCATTATCCTTCTGAAACAAAATTTTAGAAATGTTTTCACTAAAAGTTTTATTTATTAAAAGAACATGATCGAGGAATCGAAAAATGCGCCAACATCTGAAAGTATTGCTGACTTATGATAGGCTATTTGGGCTTAGAAAATTTAATATTCAGTCCATTATAAATCTATGTTATTGCTAACCATGCCCCCTATCTCACTGGCTCACAACATGTAGAAAAACATATTATATTTAGGTTGGCCTGGAAATGTAAGGATGCTTCCCTGGTAGCTCAGATGTAGAGCTCCTGTATATGGTGAGCGAAAGCGCCACCATATACAGGAGCTAGCAGGTGGTCGCAGGTAATCCTGCCCGGTGGCTAAACTTTTGCAAACTCTTTCTAAAATTCAACTGATTTTAGATAGATTTATAATTCAATATATTAAATTACTCTAACCTCGATAATGATGACTTTAACTAATTAAATATTTAAATTAAATTAAATGTTTATAAATTTAAAATGAGTGAAATTGAAAGGAGTCTATTAGGGATTTTCAAAAATAAAAAATTAACCCTTCAATATTTTTTATTGAATTTTGTCTGCAACTTTCCCTCTATACACTGAATAAAATTATTTTTCTCTATCATCTACACAATTATCCTTACTCCCCTCCATAAGCCATTTAAAAATCGACACGGCATTGAAAATCAATACTCGAAAATTTTTTCACTGTAAAAAAATTATTAAAAAATGGTATTGGACAAATTGCCAATGAAAACTCATTCGATTTTCATTTGGCTAGAAGACTTTCCACATAGCTCGCCGAGCTCTTTCATGCATAAGATATTTAATGCTTTTAGTCCATCTTTTGGAAAACCCTTTCAAATTTATTAGAATAATTTCAGATTGAATTAGTACTGTGTGGACTGAGTGAATAACTAAGAAAGCCAGACTGTTACATCAAAACGGAAACCAAACATAAGTTTTTTAGGATTCACTATGATATTTAGGACCCTCAAAATTATGTATGAACATTACGATATGTAAGTGAACTTTCCTATATTCAACTTTTTTCTGTCAAATAGGAAAGTTGCTTAAATTATCTCGGTTCTTGTTAAGGACATGCGTCCCATTAGCTTTTAAGCGTCCCAAAATTAGTAAATGAGTCCAATGAGAGTACATGTAGTACATACAATAAACAAAGTTCCAACACAAAGACAGCAGAATTATTTTAAAGTTATCTGTAAGATTATAAACAATATTAATTTTTGTTTAATTTGTTAATTAAAAAAGCTGTCAATTGTGATTAAATAATTGTTACAATTAAACTTTTATAAATAATAAATGAGACTTTTTATTAAATTTATATTTATTTAATTTTCTATTTAATTTTTATTCTTTTCTTCTTCGTAATACCGTTTACAGCCACATGCATTGCATAAATAGTTTCCTGTTTCTGAATGACGGCGCCAACATATTGTTTGTGTAACACCGCAAATAAAACATTTTCGATCGTTCTTAAATTACTTTATCATAAGTTTGTTTTAATGCTTCTATTCGATGCTAATTTTATTGGTTAATTTAATAAGAATTAATTTCCTGGGTATATACGTTTATACACCTAGATCGTCTTTTCTTCACATTGTTTCTTCTTTTACAAAAATATTAAAAATGGTCAGATAAATAAAGCTAGGAATAATAGGATGTCCCGTTCCACTAGAATGGCTCAACGGAGTATGATTTAATATAGAATTGCCGTCAGTATATCATAGATTATTAGATATTATAAATTAAATAAAATAAAGTAAAAATTAAAAAAAATCCAGGGAACCAATCTTACTGATATCTAATAATAGCAAACCCTCCTAGTCTTAATAAATAAGCTTTTATGTCTAAGCCTTCGAGCTTTTTGGTTATATCGAATTTGACTAGACTTATAAAAGCATAATTATTTATAATATGAATAAATTTACACCATTTTAGTTTGATAAAAATTTCCTTCAGGTCTCATTTTGCCATTATATATTTTATACATGTGACATGGATTGCAGAAATAATGTTCTTTTAGGTATCTATACCAATTTTTGGTAATTGTAAATCCACAATTGAAACAGTTTCGTTTATTTCCTTCAATTATTCCTCCTATAATAATTAAGGGTAATAGTTAAGTATATTTTTATTCATATACAGTACTTCGAAATTTCGATTTTGTCGTACTCGTACTTCTTAACCCTTTTTTGGCCTCGTACCTCGTACTTACTCGTACTTGAGAATAGATCAAAAATCTAAAATTTTTATGGGTTTTTTGAGTCCAGGACAGGGGTCTCTGGATCAGAACCGAAAATCATCTGGATCAGAACCGAAAATCATCTGGATCAGAACCGAAAATATCGTTCTGATCCAGATGAAGCAGCACGAGCACTATGATATTTGTAAACCTAAACAAAATATGTACCGAAAAAGACATGATATTACCAATGACTTCAACCGAGAATATTTTGAACTATTAATAGGATCATTCCAAAAAGATATATTCTTATAAAATAAGTTATTTATGAAAAGAAGAATATTAAAATTCTTTGTCCGGTAATAGGAATCGAACCCATTATTGACTTTGGTGCAGACAAGCACCTCCACTACTCGATCACTCGCTCATATAATGGCAAATGAAAGGAATTAAGGAAAAATTTCGGTATACGAAACAGACGCCGATTAGGTCGAATGATATGTCATTCGAAAGAGCTCGTCGAGCTGAGTCGAAATGTGAAAAAATTTTCAGGCGGACTCATAGGGGGGCCGAGATACAGGGCTCGAAATGGTCAAATTTATGGGGGGATTTTTGGGGTAAAAAATTCGAATATGCATATTATACCTTATTCGAAAGAGCTCTTCGAGCTGAGTCGAATGACACCAAAATCAACGAAATCCGACATCATATGGCCGAGTTACAGACCCCCGAAATTTGGAAATTTTTGGGGTCAAAAAATTCGAATATGCATATTATACCTCATTCGAAAGAGCTCGACGAGCTGAGTCGAATGACACCAAAATCACCGTGATTGAACAAAATAAGACAAAGTTATGACAAAAAACCTAAACCTATGGAGCGTCGGCGAGGCGCTTGTGCAAAACCCCGCGCTTCGCGCGGGGTTTTGCGGCACGCGCCTCGCGGGGAGTCTACGGGCGCTGGGTCTGGGCTCGTAACATAAACCTATTCCTATCTCCCTTGCTCTGGATGTATTTGGGGCCTCCGTAGCAGCAAAAATATCCACAGATGCCATAGGTAAGGAGCTAAAAGAAAAGATCATAATTTTGTCCAATCAAGTCAGATTTCGATGATTTTGGTGTCATTCGACTCAGCTCGATGAGCTCTTTCAAATGAGTATAATTTGCATTTTCGAATTTTTCGCCCCAAAAAAGTGCTTGGTCCCCCCTTTGGTTTTTCGATTTTTGGGGACCTATATCTCGGTCCACAGGCGTTTCCGCACCCTGGGAGTGGTACCATTCGACTCAGCTCGCCGAGACGAATCGAATGGTATATATTTCGAATCGGTTTCGAACCGGCCACCGGCTAAAGTACAGCCGGCATATCTCTTCCTTTTTCAGCGTCAGAGATGGAGTGAAAATTCACGAAAATTCCCGATTTTTTTAAAAAATATCGGGAAACGTTGACGGGAATTTCCGACAAAAAAAAATTCCCGATTTCGGGAATCGGGAATTCCCGACCAGGGCTGCACGCAATTGCGGATTGCGAGTTGCGGATTGCGTAAATTGCGGGGTTTTTTGCAATTGCGAGTTGCGGATTGCGTTTGCGGATTTTAAAATAAAAATTGCGAGTTGCGGATTGCGTTTGCGGATTTTCAAAAAGAAATTGCGAGTTGCGGATTGCGGGTGCGGAATCTTTTTTTCGATTGCGCCCAGCCTTAATTCAATATTATTAAAAACATTTGTAGCAAGATCCAAGTCAACCAAACGCGTAAATTCCTCCGTTTTGTAATTAGAGCCCAAATATTTATTGTTATACTTTTCGATTGTTTTCACAACAAAGCGCTCTTTCAGTTCAACGTCTTTTAAATAAATATATTCTCTTTTTTCTTCCCAATCATCTTTGATTTTTAACGAAACACGAATAGGTTTTCCTTGGCAATGAATATTCAGTAAAATAATTAAATTTAATAGAATAATCAAATTAAATTTAATCATCTGAAATTTTTGTAATAAAGCCAATCACAATTTCATAATATAGTCGGTTAAAATGGAGGTGGAGACAACTGGGAGACATAATTAGCGGTAGGATTGGCAGTCTCATTGATTTTATTACAGGTAAATAAATTAAATTGGGCGCTGGGATTAGGGTTGCCGTTTTCGAAGTTATTTTTTCGAGCCTCATTTTTTTCGGGCCGGAGCGTTCGAGCTTTTTCGGGCTTCATTTTTATCGAACCGGGCACCGAGTCTTTAGGGGCCAAAATTATTTTAAAAGATATTAGACAACATTCAATAATAATGAATAAAAATGCATGCGAGCGAGTTTTGTATATATTTGTGGTCTAAGGATTTGAAGAGATAAAAATTTGGAAGGAAACTTGATATTATGGTCTTGGATGGATTACGGAGGATATCATAGGATTTGAGGGATATAATAGGGTTAAAGGGAGGATCATGGTGCTTATCAGTAAAAGAAGTGACACTGACGGTCTTTGTCGCTCCCGCACTTGCAGAAAAAACATAAATGAAAATATATAACCCATCATCGGGTTGGATGGTGGCGCAGTTTACGTTATATAATTAGTTTGCGTAAATACTATTAAAAATCGTTATTCCGTATCGTACTACCTATGCGAAATATCGATAAATACCGTAAAATATGGCCTTTTCCGGGCTTTATGAATAAAGAGAAAAAAACTAGAGGTAAAATTCCTAAATAAAATAGTTTAGTAAAATAAAAGCCAAAAATTATTATAATATTTTAATTATTTGTTTACCCTGTAAATAAATAGGGGGGCATTTTGAAATATTTAATTAAATGCTAAGGGCTTTAGAGCTTTTCCGAAATTTTGATTTTCAAATTGGATAAACCGAAATTTCGAACCTATATTTTAAAACAGCCATTAAAAGCAGAGTCGAAGTGCAACTTTAAACAAACAAAAAACTTTATTGACTAATAAAATTAACCGCGGTAATTGACAAAAAGTGCAAATTTTAAAACATAAAATTCATAAACAAAAGTAAGAAATCTAAATAATTTTTAAATGAATACGACTCAAAAATTCATAAACCAATAAATATTGGAATAATTAGAATACCTCGTGTTTAAAATCCGGGGTATTTATTAGAATAAATTAATGTTGAGACCCTACTATAAATAGCGTATCATTTTGGCATTTTAATCAAATTCAAAGGGCATTAGAGCTGTTTCGAAATTTCGATTTTCTATATTTAATCAACGATTTTAAAACACTCACAAGGCAAAATGTAAAAATAATGTAAACAAACTACAAAAATTTAATTGACGAATTTTATTAAAAGGGCAATTGACAAAAAGTGCTTTTTAAAGTCAACTCAGTGAAAATAAATAAATAAATATTTATATAAAAATAAATTTTGAATAAATTTCAAAAATTCAAATCTATTTATTATATTGTTAGTCCCGGACTCGTTATTTTATTTTGCTAAGTCTTGACCCCGAATTATTTCACATTTCCAAACAGCGTGAAAGACATATAGTAGTTAAAAATATAAACAAATAAAAAATTGTATTTACTAATTATATTAACCGCGGCAATTGACAAAAAGTACAAATTTTAAAAATGCCCTCAATGGCTAAATAAATTAATATAAAAAATAAGACGATAAATTATGAAATGTATTTATGTTACTTTATATTTATTTTCTCACCGACTGATTTATAAATTTGCACTTTGGTTAATATAATTAGTAAATAAAATTTTGTAGTTTGGTTAGATTTGTACCCCCTTTTGTCTCTAAGACTTGTTTCGAAATACTTGGGTCGAAATCTTGATTGCCAATGTCAAAAATTGAAATTTCGAACAGCTCTTATAGAAATTTCGAACAGCTCTCAATTGTAGAGATACACAAACAATACAATGGGGTAAACACATTAAAGAAAACTCTCTTTGCCACGAATGTTACCGATATAAGCGAAGGCATGAAGGAAAGCATAGACCGATGAAATTTTGGCTTAGTTCTAAAAAGGTATATCTTTTTCTAAATGGCAAACAACAAATATACAGTGTGTTGAGAAATTATTACACTTTAATTTTTAATGGTTTTCTTGGTTCCAGTCTTTCAAGCTTAAAACATTTTTGGAGAGTATACATGAATTATCTTGAAAAAATTCTGACTCTTGGGTTTTATCGAGTTTTCTCTCAAAAATAGGTGATAAGAAATTATAACGCCACTTGAAAAATTATTTATTTTCATATATAGCAATTTAAACTATATGCCGAAATAGGTATAAAACATGAATAAAATTCTTAATATTCTTTGCTAACAAAATTTATTTAAGGAGGATCGTCATTGTCATAATTGCGGAATTGAGCAAGCAAAAAAATGGTTTCATCATTCAGAACCTGGACAATATTTATGTCAATCATGCTACGATCGCGAAAGAAATAGAAAGAAGAAAATAAAATTTTAAATTAAAAGGAATCGAATAAACGAAATAATTCAGAAACGAGAAGGGAATTTTGTTAAAGAAAGCAAAAAGTAAAAACATATAATTGAAATTTGATAACAATTTTTAGATTTTTTATACTCATTTTCATTCATTCAGTTGGGTGTAGTCTGACTTCCTCACAGTTTAGCCGCTTTCAAATTCGATCTATAATATCAAATAAACTAAATTTTAAAGCAAAATCAACCGTTTTCTTTTTTATTTTTAATTGATTTCATTATTCTTTGCTGTTTCCTGTAACAAGCAGCACATAAATAGTGTCCTGGATTTGAATAGCGGTTTTTTTTTTTTTTTTCTTATTAACCATATTTTTTTTCTTATTAACCATCATAAAGATCTGAATCTACTCTTCATTTTAATACCAGATTTAGGTATATATGATTGATATTCATAAAGTTATGATTTTTTGAACTTCACTACCTCGTAGTGAAATTCTCAAGCATTTGCACCATGAATTATAAATTACCAAAAATGGAACTCTTTAGTAAATGATTCGGAAACGCGTGTATGTCCCTAAAATTAGAGTTTGAAATAAGCAAATTTTTGCATATTTTAATTTTTGGCCTTAAATCCATTTTGTGATTTTTGATCAATTAGAGCCCTATATCTCAATAGCGGCTGTTCAATCAAGCTGATTTTGGCATTAAATGGCATAAATCCCTTAAGAACCTGGACAATATTTATTTCAATCATGCTACGATCGGGAAAGAAATATGAGGAAAATAAAATTTTAATTAAAAGGAATCGAATAAATTAAATAATTCAGAAACGAGAAGGGAATTTTGTTAAAGAAAGCAAAAAGTAAAAAAATATAATTGAAATTTGATAACAATGTTTATATTGTTTTATAATCATTTATATGCATTCATTGTTTGGTGTAGTCTGAATTCCCCAAATTTTAGCCGCTTTCAACTTCAATCTATAATATCAAAGTAAACTAAATTTTAAAGCAAAATCAACCATTTTCTTTTGTATTTTTATTTGATTTCTTTATTATTTTCTGTTTATAATAACAAGCAGCACATAAATAGTGTCCTGGATTTGAATAGCGGTACCAATGTGATGTATGAGTAACATTGCAAATAGAACAATTCCGATCCTGTGAGATTATTGAAATATTTATGGAAACAAGTATGAAAACTAAATTTTCTTAATCATCAAGAAGATTTATTTATTTCTTTAATCATAAAGATTTACGAAAATATTATTTTTAAAGTGATTTAATGTTCGTTCAGTTTTTTTCAAATGTCGGTTTAGTTAAAACGGCGTTTTAAGGTATCTCTGCAAATAAGACATTTATACCGTTTCTAAATTACTTAAGAGAAGTTATGTAACGGTAGTAGATAAAGCAAAGTAAGTCAACGTTTGGACAAAACAACGTTTCAGTAGGTAAGTTGCGATAAGAATTATTAAAAATCGTCCCAAATACATATTGATAAAGATAACCTTTCTAGTCTTAAACCATAATTCTTTTGATCTAAACTTTCCATATTTGCGTTTATATTCGCCACATTTTTTGCACAAGTAATGTCCTTTTAGTAAATTAAACCAATGTTTTGTTTGTTTAACTCTACAATTGAAACACATACGTCTATTTACTTCAACTAGCCCACCTATCAAGGAAAAATTTTTAGTCAAATAAAAAATAGACATTAGAAATTTATTTACTTATTTTATTTCCAATATAAATAATTCTGTTTTTTAATTCCTTCGGATATTCAAATTTTTGTTTTTCTAACAATTCAATTTTATATCCAATCAAATTAATTTCCGTCCAATAACTTGATAAAAGTTTGTTTTTGTTATTTTCTATATTTTCTTTTAATAATTCTTTTTTATTTATATTTTCTAAACTTTCTTCTAATATAGAAGCTTCATAATATTTATTCTTCTTCTTAATAAATTTAGCTTTTCTGAGCACCTTTTGAATAAATTAACATTAGGATTAGTCGTATAATAATTTAATACTTCTCGGATATACCGCCCCCACTAATAGAAGTCCCATTTATCCTTTGCTTTCTATTTTGGCTTATTTGTCAAGCAATAACATTTATTTTCTAATTATTTCTTTTGGAAAATGAGTGATTGGCACAAAGCTGAAAGGAATACTTAGCCTCAAAAAGGTGAGACTCAAATTAGGAAACGTCCATAATTTATTATTCTTATGATTTTCAGAATTTTTATACAAGTAGTCAAGCAAAAATACCTGTTTTTCAAACCCTGCTTGAATATCTTGAAAAATTTTATTTTTGGCAATATTAATCAAGACTTTCCTTTTTAATTCTTCAGCATTTTCTGATCTATAATCTATTTCAAAATTAAAAATATTTTTTTCTTGGTTTACGTCAATTCGGCTCAAAAATCCCTCAATATTATAATTAAAGCTAACATCATATTGATTATTTTGTTTATCAATTTTTTCCAATACAAAACGCTCTTCTAATTCAACATTTTTTAAATAAATAAATTCTCTTTTTTCTTCCCAATCGTCTATGATCTTTACTTCAATACTAACTTTTCTACCATCACATTTAATATTTAATAGAGAAAATAAATATAAATGAGAAACAATAATAAATTTCATAATCTAAATTTTATTATTAAAAATATAATTTAATGTTTCTTGGACAAAGTTAAAGGAAAACGAGATATTGAGATAAAAGTTCATACGTATTCTAGAATTTTATTTGAAAATATTTTAGAAAACAATCCCTTAATTGAAAATAACGGGATAGCAATAATAAAAATAACAGTCACATAGTCATCAAACTTTTCTTTCATTAACAGCTTTATATAAATATTTCTTTATCTATTTATTTTGAAATATAGCCGGCATTTAAAAATAAATATTTGCACTTTATATTAATCGCAAATTCACATGATTAGTCAGTAATATATTTCTAAATATTTAAAACTAATCATATTAAACGAGTCAAATAACAAAAAGTGCAAATATATTTTTTTATCCCGCCGATTGGCAAGATAAATAAAAATAAAGTGCAATTTCAAAATATTTAATAACATGCCGACTAATACTATGAATTTACTATTAAATATAAAGTGCAAATATTTATTTTTAAATGTCTTATAAATTTTAAAATAAACAACAATAGTAGTAAAATCAAGACTGTCTGAATAAAAAATTCGGCATTTGGGCTGCATTAAAAGCAACTGGAAGTTGTGTTCCCCATTTATTATATAATATTAGAAAAAAGCACCCACGGTCGCATGCTACCGGCATGATATAAATAAATTTTCTAAATTTCAGATGATTAAATTTAATTTTATCTTTCTCATACATTTAATTATATTCTTGAAAAGTCAATGCGCCGGGAAACTCATTCATGTTGAAGTGAAAATCAAAGATGATTGGGAAGAAAAAGAGAATTTATTTATTTAAAAAATGTTGAAATTAAGGATCGTTTTGTGTTGAAATTAATTGAAAAACAAAATAATCAACATGATGGCTTTAATAAAGATATAGAAGGGTATTTACGTCCAGTTCACTTGAATCTAGATAAAAATATGTTTGAAGTTGAACTAAGTAATAGATCAAAATATATTCCACCTGAACAATTCAAAAAGAAAATTTTGATAGAAATTACTAATAATGAAATAATTCAAAATTTTCTGCCTGGGTTTGAAAAAATGGTATATTTTTATTAATAGAATTATCATTCCAAAGGTAAAATAGATAAGAAAAAAATGAAAATCTGCGCTATAACTACTCTTTTTTTGATAAATTTAAGGTTCTCCGTAATAGTAAATTTACTAAAAATAATAATTGTTATGAAACTTCAATATTGTACAAGAGTGAAAAGAATTTGAGCTTAATTGAAGAAAATATAGAAAATTACAAAAACAAACTTTTATCAAGTTATTGGACAGAAATTAATTTAATTGGATATAAAATTGAATTGTTAGAAAAACAAAAAGCTGAATATCCAAAGGAATTAAAAAGCAAAATTTCTGACATTGGCAGTGAGATAAGTTAATAGTTTTTATTTTTTATTTGTTTATACATATGCCTAAAATTATACATATTATTCTTTATTATTATAGGAAATATAATTGAAGGAAATAAATGTAACTGTTTCAATTGTAAAATTACAATTACTATACAGTGGCATAGATACCTAAAAGAACATTATTTGTGCAATCCATGTCTCAAATATAAAATATATAATGGCAAAATGAGACCTGAAGGAAGTCATACTAAAATGGTTTAAATTTATTCATATTATAATTAACAATGCTTTTATATAAGTATTTGAGTAGTATTAAACGTTTCAAGCTTATTTAAAATACATGATTAGGAATCTTATTTGTGTATCTATATGGATTTTAATATTTTCCTAATATCTATAAGACATTACTTTTGCCACTTGCGGGAAATGGAAACTTAGACATAAAGGAACACGTTAGCTAGAAAAAACCCTGGACAAAATCAGTTCGTAGAAAATTAGATAAATAGCTTTAAAAAATTTTTTATCAGAAATAAATATTTTAGAAATATTAAATATTTTATTTTATAAATATTTTAGCGAATCACACAAGATCGAAAATGTTTTACTTGCGAAGCAAGGAAAACATCAACGTGGTACCGTCATTCAATACCTGAACAATATTTATGTAATTCCTGTTACAAAATACAACAAAGATTAAAAAAGAAAACAAATAAAAATCAAATAGAACAGGAATCGAATAAATAACAATTAAATGATTATAAATTTTAACTTTACTTTTCTGAGTTTTTTGAAATAAAATGTTTATTATATAATCTATGTAATTCAGGGCTTCGATTTCTGCGGATTTTTCCTCATTTTGTGGTTTCACTGTCGATGTAAATAATTCGAGTTTTTAATTCTTCTTTCGGATATTCAACTTTTTGTTTTTCTAACAATTCAATTTTATATCCAATTAAATTAATTTCCGTCCAATAACGGAAAATTAGTGCCACAGACGAAATTTTCGCCTGTGGCACTAATAGAAGGAAGCTCTGATCTAAATACCATTATAGTGCTTCGAATACGTATTTGGAACCAAGAAAGTTTAGGGTCATTGTTAGACAGAAAATTAAAATTTTTGGCGTTTTGGCGTCGTTTTTGGCCGATTTTGGCGTTCTGGCGTTTGGCGTGATTTGAAAAATTGGCGTTTGGCGCGCCACGCGAAAATTCTGGCACACAGCCCTGCTGTTAATAAATAGCTAGTTAGTCGTTCATTTAATTATGTTTCTAAAATGTTTAAAAATATATAAATTGTCTCTAATATTTGTTGTTTGTTTGGTTCAGGGATTTAATATTAAAATTTAAGATGAATAAATTTATTATTATTCTTTTCTCATATTTGGTTGTTTTGTTGAATATCCAAATCAACGGTAGAATGGTTGAGGTTGGATTAAAAATAAAAGAAGATTGGAAAGAAAAAAGAGAATTAATTTATTTAAAAAATATTCAAATAAAGGAACGTTTTGTATTGATAATGAATGTAAAACAAGGAAATAAAATTGAAAATTATTTCAATAAAAAAACTGAATCATTTTGTAAAATTGAAATGGATCCTGTTAAAAAAGTTTTTATTGTCAAACTAAATCATTGTTCAAAATTTAGCTCTCAATTAAAAATGAGAATTTTGATTGAAATTGCCAATAATGAAATTGTTAAGAAATTTTTGAAAAACTTGGGAAAACAGGTATTTTATATTTGATTATTCGAAATTTAAGCCTTCGATAATAAACAAATTTAATATCTTAAGATTCGCCTAAATAATAATTTTATTAATAAGAATAAATATTATGAAACTTCAATATTATATGAGAGTTTAGAAAATAGAAAAATAAATAAAAAAGAATTATTAAACGAAAGTATTGAAAATTACAAAGACAAACTTTCATCAAGTTATTGGACGGAAATTAATTTAATTGGATATAAAATTGAATTGTTAGAAAAACAAAAACTTGAATATCCGAAAGAAGAATTAAAAGGAAATATCATTTATATTGGCAATAAAATAAGTAATTAGAATTTTATTGAATTTATTCAGTAATTAGTTAATTACTTTTAATTCAAAAAGACTCATTATTAAATAATTTAGGTGGAATTAATGAAGAAAATAAACGACATTGTTTCAATTGTAGAAATATACAAAATAAATTATGGCATAAGTACATAAAGGAAAATTATTTATGCGATGCTATGGCATAGATACCTAAAAGAATATTATTTGTGTGATCCCTGTCGTTTTTATAAAATATATAATGGCAAGATGAGACCGGAAGGAAATTTTTATCAAACAAGAATGGTTTGAATTTATTCATATTATAATTAGCAATGTTTTTATAAAAGAATATGAGTAGTTTTAGATGTTTCGAGCACATTTAAATGACATTATTAGGGATCTCATTTATGTATATGATTTCAATATTTTCCTAATGATCTAAAAGAATATTTCTTTAGCTACTTGAGGAAAATGAAAACTTAGACAAAAAGAAACAGATTAGTTAAAAGCATCCCTGGACAAAATCAGTTCGCCGAAAATTGGAAAAATAGATTAAAAAATTTTATCTGAGAATTAGTTTCAACTCCTATTTTTATAAATATTTTAGCGAATCACGAATGATCGAAAATGTTTTACTTGCGGAGCAACAAAAACATCAAAATGGCACCGTCATTCAAAACATGTTCAATATATATGTACTGCATGTTACATGAAAGAACTAAGAATAAATAAGAAGACAAATAAAAATAAAACAGAACAGTAAATGAATAAATAGTATATTACTATTTTCTAAGTTTAATTTTCTGAGTTTTCTAAACAAATTATAAAACTATGTAAAATATAAACTATGTAATTTAAATGGAAAACAAAATTCTTTAATTGTCAGCAAAATAATATTAGATTCATAGATTTATTTTTATAATTTTACTTATTTTATGAATGATAAAATTTAAAATGACACAGAATGGCCCATATTAACTAATTTTTGTGACCTCAAATAAAAAGTCGATATGCTAACTTTACTTCTAAATCTTATGGATTAATTAAAAAACGCTCCAAAAAATTCATTTTCGGTTTATTTCGTTAATTTATTCAAAAATTAAAAAGTATAAGGAGGGATTAAATGGACTGGAAGGGATATAAAGCGATAAAAGAATATATTTAGGGATATAAGTGTATTTGGGGGAGGGGTGGTTTAAGTTAGTTTTCAAGAGATGTTCGATTAAGTTCGATAATACCCATAAATAAAATTATAATTTTAAACTATATTGACTATCCAAGTTCAAAGAAGAACCCAAAATCCAGTAGAAATTCTAAATAAAATAGACTCATAAAATAAAGGCCAAAAAATTGAATAAATATTTTAATTATTTATTTACCCTGTAAATAAATAGGGATGCATTTTGAAATAATTAAATGTAGAGGCATTAGAGCTTTTTCGAAATTTCGATTTGGATAAATCAAGATTGCGAACCTAATATTTCAAAACAGCTATTAAAAGCAGAGCCGAAGTCAGTTTTTGGAGTGACTGTTATTTGAGTGATATCAACGGATTCGGAGAAATTTGATGGATATTGACAGGGGATGTTGTTCCAATAAATTCCAATACCATATTTTGGAAATTAAGCAGTATCCGGGGTTTGCTATTCAGGCCTTTTTCAGTGTTTGGTAGTTCAAGGGTTTTTGAACAACATCCCCCGTCATTGGAACAGCATCCCTCGTCATTGCAACAACATCCCCTGTTCACGCAACAACTTCGTTCACCAAAATAATAAAAATTTTTGTTGCGGTAAAATTGGCGTTCGCTAAATTGGGCAGCGGTAATTTTCAAAGTATTGTCTTAATCGTAATATAAATGAGCTAAACCTGGGATGAGCTAACGAAGTTAAATTAGCTCTACTAGAGCTATTGAGTAATCGAGCCGTTCATAATGTTCTTTGAAACTTCTTGAGAACTTCCATAAACTAGACCTATGATTTCTCTTACGATTTTTAGAATGATCCTGTCGCAAAGAACTCAAGCATAGTTTGCTAGTCAAGAGGCCTCTTTTAGTATTCTGACTCGCCAAATATAATAGTAAAATTTGCTTAATTTTATTTGTTAAATTTAGAATAAACATAATATATAGAATACCCCTTTTTACATCAGATCTAAATATTAGAATAGTTTAATTATTGTTTGAGATCATATAAATTAATGGGTTCTAATTTTGATGGTTTAATTACATGCGTAGGGCATCAGAGCTTTTTCAAATTACGATTGCGGCATGGACAATTAAGATTTCAACAAAAATAGTCCCAAACAACGTGAAAGACATATGGTAGGTAAAAATATAAACAAATAAAAAATTCTATTGAATAATTATATTAACCGCAGCAATTGACAAAAGTGCAAATATCTGTCGGCAAAAATCAAAAGGTATAGGGGGTTTCTGGCGGCAAGATCAAGGGAAACCAAAGGGTGTGGGGCAATTACTCATCCCATTTGTCCGAATTTGTCGGCATGATTAAAGGGAAACCAGGGGGTTTGGGGTAATTACTCATCCCACTTGTCCGAGTTGCCAATTTTGATATACCTTACCTTTTGATTTTTGCCGACAGACCCCTCCCCCACCTAAATGTCCGAAAAATAGGTCGGACATTTGGGGGGGGGGGTAACTACTGTGAGTAAAGCTGACATTGCCAAATCTACCTAACTACCGTTGATCTTTCTGTTAGATTCTTCTTCTTATTTTTTACAGTAGTTAGGTTTTCATATTCTAAATTTAGTTAATATTGGATTTTCGAAAAGATTAAATACTAAATACAGGAGGGATAGGATGAGTTAGAGATTTGCTTTGGCGTTCGTTTGATGTTGTATTTTTGGAGGCTATAATATAGCTAATATCAATTACAAGTCCTTTAGGCTACATTTACTTATTTCATCTGTAAGAAACAGAATGTTTGATTTTGATAGATACAGCCCATCAATTTTTAGGATATCCAACAATAGGGAACTTGCAGTTTTTATCCTTAGAACCGGGAATTTTCTTTTTTGTCGGCATGTTCACAAGTGTCCACCTCAGCTGGGGAATCAGTGATTGCTGGTACAAATGTGCTTAATGTTATTATTTCCATTCGCTGTCCATTAAGCATTTCTTACACTTTTATCACTCTTATATCACTAATTCAGTGTTGGATATATGCTAAAATACATGGCTGAGGCTTTAACTATTCGGGGAATAGTCGTTATTTGGGGTGGGGGGAGGGGTATTCATTGCTTTTTACTATTTTGATAAACAAGGAAAGAATTAATGGGGTCTAATTTTGAAGGTTTAATTACATATTGAGGCCAAGAGAGCCTTTTCGGAATTACGATTGCGGAATGTTCAATTAAGATTTCAACCCAAATATTTCCAAATAGAGTGAAAAACATAAGGGAGTTAAAAATATAATCAAATAAAAAATCGTATTGACTAATTATATTAACCGCGGCAATTGACAAAAAGTGCAAATTTTAAAAATGCCCTTAATGGCTAAATAAATTAAAATAAAAATAAGACGGTAAATTATGAAATGTATTTATGTTATTTTATATTTATTTTCTCACCGAATGATTTATAAATTTGCACTTTGGTTAATATAATTAGTAAATAAAATTTTGTAGTTTGGTTAGATTTGTACCCCTTTTGTCTCTAAGACTTGTTTCGAAATACTCGGGTCGAAATCTTGATTGCCAATGTCAAAAATCGAAATTTCGAACAGCTCTTATTAACCTAGCATATGATGAAAATGTCAAAATGAGACTATTATTTATAGTGTCTCAACAAAATTTAATTATTATAATATTATCATAAATTTTAAACAAGTTTATTTAAATTATTCGAATATTCACTAGCTTTAAACATTTATTAGAATTCTATTTAAAAATTGTTTTATCTGAATTCTCGTCAAAAGACGACGTCTCTCTGAATAAGAATCTGATTTGAATTCTGTTACAATACAAAAATATCGTTAATCAAACACCAAATTTAAAAAGGGATAACAATTTTAAAACCCAAATCTTTAGGGGTTTGATCTCTGCGAGTTTTCGTCTCCTAGAAAAATTCAATTTCGAATCTGGGTTGCGGATACCACGTCCTTTATCAGACAAGCATTTTAACAATTTCCCATGGATATTGGAATAAAGGGTAGAATATTCTCGAATCCTCCTAAGGATAACATAAACTTTTTCAGAGTTTGAGTTATAGTTCCTCAAACACATTTTCTTGTTACTGTCGTATCTCGTCATTCTTTGTTGGTATTACTACATCGAAGTCTAAAAAATTCTATTACGAGGACACTAACTTTAAGATGTCTCTAGGGAATAGGGATATAAATAGGCCGAGCATGTTGTAAATAATTTGTCTAAATTTAAGATGATTAAATTTAATTTTATCATTCTCATATATTTAATTATTAGGGATGGGATTTATATGGACTATCAATCGAAAAATATGGACATATAATATGGACTAAAAATCTCAAAATATGGACTGAAATATGGATTAAAATCCAAAATATGGATCAAATATGGGCCAAAAACTGAAAATTTTTAACGGAAGAATTTTCATCTTTAAGCAGAAATTGTTAAATAAGCTAATTTTAATGCAAAATATTACAAATAAATCAATTTAAAGTAATTATTTTGTTTCTAAAAATACTTTGTATAATATTTGGGTCGAAAATTTTTTGAAAAATTTTTATAAAAAATTTTTGAAAAAAAAAATTTTTAATTTTTGATTTTTGACAAAAATTTTTCGAATTTTTTTTTTCAAAAAATTTTTTTACAAAAATTTTTGACCAAAAATTTCATAAATTTCAAAATTTTAACCAATTTTTGGCAAAATTTTACAAGAAATGACGAAATATGGATAAAATATGGAAATATGGACGGAACGCCAAAATATGGAAAAATATGGAAAATATGGATTGATAACACATTATCGGTCTTATCAACATATGCTAAAACTATGTTTTTTGTGCGTTTCACGACCCAACTAGGTCAGGAAAAAAATATGGAAATCCATATAAATCCCATCCCTATTAATTATATTTTTGAAATTAAAGAAGTTCGAAATAAAAGATCGTTTTTTGGTGAAAGTAATCGAAAAACAAAATAATCAACATGATAGCTATAAGAACAATATAGATGGATATTTACGTCCAGTTCACATAAATCTAGATAAAAATTTGTTTGAAGTTGAACTAAGTAATAGATCAAAATATATTCCACCTGAAAAATTCAAAAAGAAAATTTTGATAGAAATTACTAATAATGAAATAATTCAAAATTTTCTGCCTGGGTTTGAAAAAATGGTATATTTTTATTAATAGAATTTCCATTCCAAAGGTAAAAATAGATAAGAAAAAATGGAAATCTGCGCTATAACTACTCTTATAAAATTGAATTATTAGAAAAACAAAAAGCTGAATATCCAAAGGAATTAAAAAGCAAAATTTCTGACATTGGCAGTGAGATAAGTTAATAGTTTTTATTTTTTATTTGTTTATACATATGCCTAAAATTATACATATTATTCTTTATTATTATAGGAAATATAATTGAAGGAAATAAATGTAACTGTTTCAATTGTAAAATTACAATTACTATACATTGGCATAGATACCTAAAAGAACATTATTTGTGCAATCCATGTCTCAAATATAAAATATATAATGGCAAAATGAGACCTGAAGGAAGTCATACTAAAATGGTTTAAATTTATTCATATTATAATTAACAATGCTTTTATATAAGTATTTGAGTAGTATTAAACGTTTCAAGCTTATTTAAAATACATGATTAGGAATCTTATTTGTGTATCTATATGGATTTTAATATTTTCCTAATATCTATAAGACATTACTTTTGCCACTTGCGGGAAATGGAAACTTAGACATAAAGGAACATGTTAGCTAGAAAAAAATCCTGGACAAAATCAATTCGTAGAAAATTAGATAAATAGCTTTAAAAAATTTTTTATCAGAAATAAATATTTTAGAAATATTAAATATTTTATTTTATAAATATTTTAGCGAATCACACAAGATCGAAAATGTTTTACTTGCGAAGCAAGGAAAACATCAACGTGGTACCGTCATTCAATACCTGAACAATATTTATGTAATTCCTGTTACAAAATACAACAAAGATTAAAAAAGAAAACAAATAAAAATCAAATAGAACAGGAATCGAATAAATAACAATTAAATGATTATAAATTTTAACTTTACTTTTCTGAGTTTTTTGAAATAAAATGTTTATTATATAATCTATGTAATTCAGGGCTTCGATTTCTGCGGATTTTTCCTCATTTTGTGGTTTCACTGTCGATGTAAATAATTCGAGTTTTTAATTCTTCTTTCGGATATTCAACTTTTTGTTTTTCTAACAATTCAATTTTATATCCAATTAAATTAATTTCCGTCCAATAACGGAAAATTAGTGCCACAGACGAAATTTTCGCCTGTGGCACTAATAGAAGGAAGCTCTGATCTAAATACCATTATAGTGCTTCGAATACGTATTTGGAACCAAGAAAGTTTAGGGTCATTGTTAGACAGAAAATTAAAATTTTTGGCGTTTTGGCGTCGTTTTTGGCCGATTTTGGCGTTCTGGCGTTTGGCGTGATTTGAAAAATTGGCGTTTGGCGCGCCACGCGAAAATTCTGGCACACAGCCCTGCTGTTAATAAATAGCTAGTTAGTCGTTCATTTAATTATGTTTCTAAAATGTTTAAAAATATATAAATTGTCTCTAATATTTGTTGTTTGTTTGGTTCAGGGATTTAATATTAAAATTTAAGATGAATAAATTTATTATTATTCTTTTCTCATATTTGGTTGTTTTGTTGAATATCCAAATCAACGGTAGAATGGTTGAGGTTGGATTAAAAATAAAAGAAGATTGGAAAGAAAAAAGAGAATTAATTTATTTAAAAAATATTCAAATAAAGGAACGTTTTGTATTGATAATGAATGTAAAACAAGGAAATAAAATTGAAAATTATTTCAATAAAAAAACTGAATCATTTTGTAAAATTGAAATGGATCCTGTTAAAAAAGTTTTTATTGTCAAACTAAATCATTGTTCAAAATTTAGCTCTCAATTAAAAATGAGAATTTTGATTGAAATTGCCAATAATGAAATTGTTAAGAAATTTTTGAAAAACTTGGGAAAACAGGTACTTTATATTTGATTATTCGAAATATAAGCATATAATTATATACAAATTTAATATATCTAAGATTCGCCTAAATAATAATTTTATTATGAATAATAATTATTATGAAACTTCTATATTAGACGAAAGTTTAGAAAATAGAAATAAAAAGGAATTATTAAAAGTAAATATAGAATCCTATAAAGACAAACTTTTATCAAGTTATTGGACGGAAATTAATTTAATTGGATATAAAATTGGATTGTTAGAAAAACAAAAAGCTGAATATCCGAAAGAAGAATTAAAAGGAAATATCATTTATATTGGCAATAAAATAAGTAATTTGCATTTTATTTTAGTTATTCAGTCATTTTTTATTCAGTCATTATAAATCAAAAAAGACACATTAAATAATTTAGGTGAAAATAATGAACAAAATAAACGACATTGTTTCAATTGTAGAAATATACAAAATAAATTATGGCATAAGTACATAAAGGAAAATTATTTATGCGATGCTTGTGATTCATATAAACGATCTAAAAATGGAAAATTGAGACCAAAAGAAATGTGGTTTAAAGCTAACCAGGTTCATCAGATCATTTTATAAAATTTTTCAAAAATCAAAATAGAATGAGGTATTAGGAATTTCTGAAGTATGTTCAGTAAGGGTCAAATATTGTTTTAAAAATTGAGATTAAATTAAGATTATTTTGTAAATTATTAAGAAATAAATAAATAATTGTTTTTCATTATTTGAGGTCAATTGAGTTTCAATATATTGAATATCAATAATTTGGTTTCAATTTATTGATATAATATTATAATAATTGAGTTTCAAAATTTATTGGTTTGATATATTGAATTTCAATATTTTTCAATATAAATTTTAGTAAATTTATATGATTAAATTAATAAATAAATCTTTTTGATGATAGATAAAATTTATATGTTTTCATATTATTTTCTATACATATTTAGAAAATCACGCAAGATCGAAGTTGTTCTATTTGCGATGTTAGTGACACATCACAATGGCACCGTTATTCAAAACCAGGACACTATTTATGTGCTGCTTGTTACAATAAGCAACAAAGAATGAAAAAATAAATTAAAAATACGAAAGCAGATCGGAATACACCAAACGATGAATGGATAAAAATGAGCTAAAATAATATAACATTGTTATCATATTTCAATTAAATTCTTTTACTGCTCAACTCTTCCCTTTCTTTATCAAAATTCCCTTCTCGCTTTTGAATTATATCATTAATTGATTCCTTTTCATTTAAAGTTTAATCTTCCATCTTTAATTTTTAATAAATATTGTCCAGGTTTTGATAGGTCAATCAAAGATTTTGTTTACATAATTCCGAAATATAACAATGTCGAGCCTCCTTAAATAAATTTTATTAGAAAGTATTATTTAGGATGTCCTTTCCGTATACAAAATAGAGGTTGAAGGGAGGTGTAAGGCGATCCGGAAATTTGTCAAGTAGATGAAATATTACTTTGAGGTAAAGGAAAGAATAATAAGGGAAGGATGACTATGGGAGACAAGGAAGAAAAGAAGAGTAAAAATGCAATTAAAATAGGCGATGTACATTTTGACGAAGAGGAAGAGGAAGAATATGAAAAACAAGGAAAAATCTCTAAAAAAATTTTCCCTCCTTGCTGCTTGTATAATAATTCGCTTGAAAGCCCAATCCCCTTTCTTCACCCTACTCATAGCTATCAGTCTCCATTATTCAATAGCTTTTAAATTTTTTTCAATTTAAAAAAAATGAATATCCCCTATATGTTTGAGGATCCAAGAAATTTAAATAAATTTTTAGTGTTTTACACGTTAGGGCATGTCTAAATTGAAAAAAATAGTATTCAAAAAGTATAACCCGCATGGATTCCAATTGTAGATAGTAGTGATGCTCGGGAGAAGAAAAGATCTAGGATCGGGAGTCAGTTCTGGAAATAACCTCGGGAGTCGTGTTCGGGAGTCGGGAATTTTCAATAATTTGATACAACTATTAAAAAATTTTCTAAACATTAAAAATAAATATTCATCAAAAATTACTGCCCATTTCTCCTCACAAAGTTTTAAGAGTAAAAACGCTCTGCTGTTCTACCGTTATCCCTTCTATTTTGTCTGTCATTAGTAGAGCTGTGAATTTTATGCATTAAAAAATGCAAAATATGCACTATAATATGCATAAAAAATTGCCGAAATATGCACGAAAATATGCAAGAAACCCAAAATATCCACGCAAATATGCAAGAAAAATACAACTTATACCTAGAAATTTTACATTTTTTCAGTCAAAAACATTCAAACACCTATTTTTATTAAGATTACTCCCAGTTTATATGTATTGTTCAACAAATTGAGTATTTTTACGCAGTTGGACATTTTGAGATTAGGCGTTTTGGCGGTGTGACATTTTGGGATGGAACATTTTTGGGTCGCGTCCAATAAACAAAAAAAAATTTTTTTACAAAATTTTTAAATTTTCCAAAATTTTTACAAAATTTCAACAAAATTTTCACTTTTTAGCAGGATTTTAGGCAATTTTCGCGATATTTTCCCAAAAAACCTCAAAATATGCAGTAAAATATGCATTTATGCACCAAAGTCTAAAATATGCAAAATTATGCATTATATGCAAATAGAAACCCCCTCTAAAGTTTTCAAAACAAGCTAAAACAGTGTTTTTTGTGCATTATACGTCAAGACAAGTTTGCAAAAAAAATATGCATTTGCATAAAAATCACAGCTCTAGTCATTAGCTGTTGGAATTCATAAGACTATTTAATCAATGTCAGCTGGAAATTTTTTATTTTTCCTCTTAACTCTCTCTCCTCTTCATGCCTTATTCACTCCCCAAGCTCCCTTCCCTCTTCATTTTCTTCCCTCTATCCTTTCTTTTGCCCTTCAATACTTATTATTCATCGACTATATGGCATTCACGTGCCTCCTTTATATTAAAAATCTTTAAAAATTTCCCTCCTTGCTGCCTGTCTATTAATTCCCTTGCTAGCCCTACCCGACTCTTAGCTATCACATTCCATCATTCAATTGCCTTTAAAATTTTTCTTTAAATTCTTAAATAAAAAAATAAAAGCTCTCCTATTATGGTTAAGGATTTTTGGGTTTCTACAAGCGGGACAAGGATATGGAACGGATAAATAGTATCCGAAACGGTATTAAAAAACTTTATCTTTTAAAATATCGTCCTTATCAAAACTCCGTATAGATAAGACACCATTCAGACAAAATTCCACTACTTTGACATACATTCTACCATTATTTAGCAAAAGATCGATAATAGTTTTGATGATACTGCCACTTTTTTCATGTTTTTCATAAGATTTTGACAAACTTATGAGTCGGAGTGAAAACAAGCTTGCGTAATAAATTTCTAAAATTTTAGAAAAATATTTAGATTTCAAAGACTTTAATTCTCGATGAAATCGATTTTTCTTCTCCTATTTTTGATTTACTTTCAAATAAAAAATTCAATTGAGACAAGTTTAGAATGGCCAACTTCGAAAGAGTTACCGCCAAAAGAGTCAACCTCAAATATGTCAGCTACAAATAGGCTTACATCCGCTTTTAAAAAATTGTTTAACAAAAAAATTGGAAGTTCTGGTAATTCATCTATTATCAGTCCCAAAACAAAAAAATCGCCTAATCAAAAAACGGAACTAAAGAGGAAATACAAAAAATGTTGGCCGATCATAAATTAAAAATGCAATTAAATGCAAAAGGAGGACAACCACCGATTAATTTAAAAAGGAAAAATTGCGAAACAAATGGTAAGAATTAAATTGTGGACAGGGATGTATCATATACGAGATTCTACGGGACTGTCCGAATCGCGGGATACGTGTATGTGGAACCAGAAACATGTGAATCCATATAAATTTTATTTTACTCATAACTGAACATGGGGTTATTTTAGAAGGTGATAAAATAAAGCTTGTATTGCGTATATCCATTGTTAGCTTTTAAATTTTTAGATGGAGAAGAAATTAAAAAACAAAATAAACGCATAAAGTGGAAACCAAAACTTGAGGTGATTCAAGAAGAAACTAAGATTTCTGCTTTTAATTTTCTGAAAAATCCTTTTAGTTCTAAAAGCTAAATTTTAACCGATTTTAGTTTATACCGTTTTAAATGATAAGCCTTTATAAAAAACTTCTCTTCTTCTAAAAACTTTATTTTTTCAATGCGATTTTGAAAAATTAGTTAACCTCGATAAAGCCGGATTTTTTTATCATTGCTGTCCTTTATATCTCGACCAAACCTTCCCACATAAATAAAGAATAAAATGACCTTCCCTTCAATATTTTTTATTAAATTTTGTCTGCAATAATGCCCATATACACTGAAAAAAGTATTTTTCTCTATCATCTACACAATTATCCCTTCTACCCTCCATATAGCCATATAAAAAACACGACATTGAAAATCAATACTCGAAAAATTTTTTCACTGTAAAAAATTGAAGGATAAATGGTATTGGACAAATTGCCAATGAAAACTCATTCGGTTTTTTTACTAGAAGATTTTCCAATCAGCTCGCCGAGCTATTTCATACCAGAGGTGGGTCGGAATTCCGATTTCCGAAATTTTGGAAAAAATTTCCGATTTCCGACAATTTTTTGGAGTATATTTCCTTTGAGAAAGGAAGAAATCTGGTGACTAAGTCTTCCAAAATTCTCAAAATTTTAGCCGCGGCGCAAAAAATGAAAGAAAACCAACTGAAGGACCTCTATATTTTGAAAATTTTCTCCTCCGGCGCAGAAACAGGAAGAAATCGGCTGAAAACGGAAGAAATCAAATCTTCGATCCTATTAATCCTATTAATCTTTCGATATCTGATATCCTTTTTAATTTTTTTACTTATATCCTTTTTAACGACTCAAATCCTACAATATCTTTTAATCCTTTCAAATTTTCTTCCCTCTATAACCACTCAAATCCAATAATCCCAATCCCTCAAATACAATCCCCCTATGTCCTTAAACATAAACATGTAAATGGGAGGTGTTACAGGAAATAGCGATAAATAATAATTATAGTGTAATGGTTGGGAACCCCCATTAACACATAATGCTCGCCCATAAATTCACCATTGCTTAGGCAATCAACTGATATCCCTTATAAAATTTTAAATTAATTTTAAGTATTTCTTTCGAAATACTGCATAATTATATACTGCATAGTTAAATATTTTAATAAAACACATTCTCACTATATGAATAAAATTAAATTGTTTTTTTTTAATTTATCAAATTATATTTTTCTTCCTCAATTAATAAAATTAAAAATTTTTATTAATTACATCCACCTTTTTTAAAATTACAGCCTTTGTCTTTATCACAGCTGTAAAAACCTAAACAGGTTTTTAATAAAGGGAGGGGAAAAAGCCAAAAATCTTTAAGTAAAATCTTTAAATAAAATACTTAATTTTATTTATTCTATCAAACAAATTTCAAACTTTATTTTAACTTTAATTCTCCAAACAAATAAGTAAAATTAACAAAACAGTTATAAATCAAAATACTATCAATTATCTTTATAAAACGGGTAGAGGGAGAAACAAGAACAGAAAAATCTCTTTTAACGGGGAGAAGGAATTTCAAATTTCATAAACCCTTTTCTTTATCTTTAAACGGGGAGGAATAGTTCAACAACTAACTAAAAGCCATTCACAATTTGATTTTATACTCGGGTAAAAAGATGTGCAAAAAGAGGGAGGTGTTTGCACATTTTCATTCAAAATTAGTTGGCCAAAATAACCCGTGCAAAGGGTTGCAAAGATAGACGAAAGGGAAGAGAAAGGACATTTTTAAGGCCGGATCAAAATACACAAAAATACAAAGGAGCTTCTCCTAGTTAAATTGAGCGGGCCAGAGATTTAAAAGAATGGGGAGAAGAGCAGGGACCAAACGTTTAATGTGCAAAATTCAAAAAGCCTTTTGGCCCGCAATAATTAACATTTTTTGGAGCGGGCTTAAAAAAATAAGGACAAAAATATATGGACAAAATTTCGGCCAAAGGTTAATAATTAAAAAATATTTTTTCAAATCTAAAAGATTTGACATTCGGGAGAAACCCAAAAAAGTCAAATGAAGGCATAAGGGAGTTTGTGAAAAATTGGTTTAGAGCTGGTGAAGGGACGGTCGGGGAGGTACGTTTGAAATTATATAAATTTTACGGCATTGGTACATCTATGGTTTTCCTTTATCTTCATTGATTATTCGTCCCCTGTTGAATTCATTTTGAGTTCCAACTTCATTCTTTAGGCCATAACATATTGTCGGGAGGAGCAACGGTGAGAAAAGAGAGTAAATTTTGGGAATTAGTTTTTACATTTAAATCTATTATTACCGGTTTGGATACCACTTGTAGTTAGATGAGGAGGAACGGAAGTGTTGGATGTCGTAGCTTACATAGGCAGCGAATAATGACCATTTCGTAAAATCCATAGCATATTGTGTATTAGTCCATTTAGTCCAAAGCATATTGAGCCAGAGCAAAAATTGATGGGATTTTTCAACAAAAGGAATATAAATGATTTAAAAAGATGGTATCGGTGGGAATTGGGCTTATAGTTTATATTCATAAATTCAATCTCGTTACGGGGAGAATTCAGGAGTAAAGGTATTTATTGAGGGGGGACTTTTCAATATTCTAGGGATAGAGCCATTGTAATCTTTAGAAAAATCATTTTCATTTAATACAAAAGAAAAGGTACAGGGAAATATTAAATTCTTATCTGAGTCATTCTCGTTTCCGTCTTTCGGTTCTATAAGGGGATACTTGATTTTATCTAATGGGTGATTTCCAGAATCTATAATACATATCAGAGGAATATTGGCAAGGGGTAGCGATTTAATTCCATAAATACTTGATGGCTTTTGGGCTTTTAATTTTAACAATTTATTTTTAAAATTGCGGGACAAAAAGGGATTATCTTCAACAAAATCCTCAGACAATGATTTTATTCTCTTAAAGTCGGAATTTCTCAAATTTACAATTTTCTTTCCTTTTAATTCTTTAGAGGAAGGGTTATTATCTCTCGTAAAGGTTTCAATGGGTAATGTCACATTATTACAGCAAGTATGAGTACTAATCGGGTCAGGATTTTTGGCGGTGCCGTTGATCGAGTTAAAAATATTTTCATTTAATCTAACAGATTTTTCTTCTTCAAAACTTAAATTTGTAATTTGGGTAGTTAATACAATTTCTTCACAATTAATAATGTTGTCTATTACTTCCTTTTCTTCCAATATAAATTCTGATGTAGAAGTATAATTTGTTTCGGAGGAAATCGAATTTTGTATATTATGGGAGCAGATAATGGGGTGAGATAATGGGGGAATATATGGAGGGGAGGTACTGATCAGAGCAGGGGTGGATTCTTCTGAATTAATGTGTATCTCTTCTTCATATCCTTCATTTATAAGTTCGGGTGATCGGGTCAATTCTTCACAAACAGAATATTTTAAAGCTTCATAGTTATTCTTATCAGTAATACAAATCTCTTCAAGGGAGGGGAAGCCTGGAGGTGGACCAATGGAAATTTCATTATAATTATTAGAGTTAAAACCGGTAGGGTTATAGTCCAAAATGTGAGAGCCAGAGATATCATTCGTTTCATTTTTTAAAGCAACCGATGGATTGACATAAAATTGTTTTGTAATAATGGGATAGGAACTAGTTTGAGAATTGGTTGGGTTTCGATGAGGGTGATCGTTGAAATTATTATATTCTACCTTTAGAGGGCTTTTACGCATTTCATTAACAGGTTTATTATGAGAATTATTCTGTGAAGGGTTTGAGGTTTGTAAACATTCACGGGGCAAATTTAATTCCGGGAGGCGATAAAATTGTAAAAGATGTAATAACTGTGATGTGGGTTTTGGGAGAGCCTCTTCTAAATTAGATTGGGCTGTACGTAATGTTCTGTTATATCGTTTAAGGTCATGCATAATTTTTATATAGGAAGTCTCTTGTAGAAATGTATCATATATGGGAGTATCTTGGGCTCTTTCGGATTCTGTCATGGAAGTTCTTAGGGACATCCAACCATTATGTGCGGTGGTTAGGTTTTCCAAGATCTTGGAAGTGATTTGTTGAATAATATTGAGGGATTTGATTGTTTCTTGGACACAATTTTGGAATTCTTTTTCGGAGTTGTGAGGATCTTTTATCGGAAGGGGAAACTGTTTATTTTCTCGCAAAATTAATTCAGCACCTGTACATATTTGAGTAATTTGTTTTCGAAAGGTAAGAGACATTTCTTGATTAGGTGGAAAAATTATGAATAAGTTTCAAAAAAAATAGAAAGTATAGAAAATTCTCGAAATTTAATGGAAGAATTAAAATACGAAAGAAATAAATCGAATTAAAAATTGGGGTGGAAAAATTTAAAACTTTAGAAGAAAAAATTGGGATCGGAATTCAGGTGGTCACCGGCTGAGCTGTAAAAACCTAAACAGGTTTTTAATAAAGGGAGGGAAAAAGCCAAAAATCTTTAAGTAAAATCTTTAAATAAAATACTTAATTTTATTTATTCTATCAAACAAATTTCAAACTTTATTTTAACTTTAATTCTCCAAACAAATAAGTAAAATTAACAAAACAGTTATAAATCAAAATACTATCAATTATCTTTATAAAACGGGTAGAGGGAGAAACAAGAACAGAAAAATCTCTTTTAACGGGGAGAAGGAATTTCAAATTTCATAAACCCTTTTCTTTATCTTTAAACGGGGAGGAATAGTTCAACAACTAACTAAAAGCCATTCACAATTTGATTTTATACTCGGGTAAAAAGATGTGCAAAAAGAGGGAGGTGTTTGCACATTTTCATTCAAAATTAGTTGGCCAAAATAACCCGTGCAAAGGGTTGCAAAGATAGACGAAAGGGAAGAGAAAGGACATTTTTAAGGCCGGATCAAAATACACAAAAATACAAAGGAGCTTCTCCTAGTTAAATTGAGCGGGCCAGAGATTTAAAAGAATGGGGAGAAGAGCAGGGACCAAACGTTTAATGTGCAAAATTCAAAAAAGCCTTTTGGCCCGCCATAATTAACATTTTTTTGAGCGGGCTTAAAAAATAAGGACAAAAATATATGGACAAAATTTCGGCCAAAGGTTAATAATTAAAAAATATTTTTTCAAATCTAAAAGATTTGACACAGCATCTAAGAATTTTATTTATTTGAAAAATTTTAATTTTAACTTACTCCAATTTTCCTGTATAAAAAAGACAATTTTTTAATAGAACTGCTGGACTTGATGGACAAGCTATATCTGAATCATTATCACACCATCTTCCTTTTTCTGAATAAATACATGATGCTGTTTTTGAATATTCAAATTTAATTAATAAAATAAATATAATAAAATATTGAAAAATAATATTAAAATCTTTAGACATTTCTTTATTTAAAATTATTTTATTTAAATTTTTTAAAAATTTAATTATTAATATTTTTCGAAATATTAATAAAATTAATTTAGGTTCAATGAAAAAATATATTTTATTAATTGGTTTATAAATAGCTTTTATAAGAAAATTTTTTTTAATATTTAAAAAAATTAGAAAAAATTATTTTAATTTTTATTAAAATATTTATTTGCATAGCTTTTATTAAATGATTTTTAATTTTTTTAAATAAAATTTTTTATATAATTTTTTTCGGGTTATTTTCGGGGTTTTAAGAAAATTTTTAGGTATTTTTGAGAGATTTTGAGATTTTTTGATATTTAAGCTAAAATTTGAAAATTCTCAATGCTGAAATTATTTATAAAAGAAATTTATGTAATAATAGTGTTTCACCGGAACCGAAATTTTGACCGAAACCGGAACCAGAACCGGATTCAATTTGAGTTACGGTTCCCGAAGCCGGAACCAAAAAACCCAGGAACCTTCCGGAACCGGAACTTCCGGTCAAACTCTAGGCAATACCCTTATTTAAGTCTGAATGTTCACTTCAATCTACCTTGTAGGGTGAAAGAAACATTTTAAAAAATATATTTCATTAAAAAATAAAAAATAGCTTTTATAAAAAAAATTTGTTTTAATATTAAAAAAATTAGAAAAAATTATTTTAATTTTTATTAAAATATTTAATTTGCATAGCTTTTATTGAAAATGATTTTTAATTTTTTTTAAATAAATTTTTTTTTGATTTTTAATTTTTTTAAATAAAATTTTCTTAAATAATTCAATCTTTTCTGGTTATTTTCGAGTTTTGAAATTTTCTTCGGCGTCTAATTTTTGTTACGTATGTTAGGTCTTATTTGGAACTTTTGCTTGAACTCTAAGGAATTGGGGAAAACTAATGACTAGAATCACTGATTAGATAGGCCGCTTTACTCATAGAGTTTAGAGCCCGGAATTTCGTTCCGTACCGTATTCCGTACCGTAATACCGTATAATAACGATACCGATAAATACCGATGAATTTCAAAATTTTACCGTTCCATAGAACGGTACGGAATACCGAAAAATACTGATACCGATACTGATTCCGTACCGTATTTAAAAAAAATTAGTTTATTTTAAAATAATTATTTTCATGAATAATTTGTAGGCATAAAGACGTATATCAGTGATTTGCATGGATTAAGATGAATTTGCAGGGATATCTGAGGGTATATCGGTGGATTTTCAGTGATTAAGGGGATTTGAATGGATATCGGGAGATTGAGGGGATATTGTTAGATTTGTAGTCATATGTGGGATTAGGAAATCGAATGTTTAAGGTGGAATAAGTCGATTTAATGGGATTAAGGCAAAGCTCCGATCGACAAAATTCCAATCTAAAGTACAAAATTCTCGATTTTTAAGTACATAAGGACTAATTTTCCAAATTTAAAGTACACTCAAAATTAAATTATAAAATATTTATTCGTACTCAAATCTTTTATATTTCTCTCCTAAATGAATCTTTTCTAATAATTTCTTGTTTCCACTGAGCATTTTGTGCATTTCAATGCATGGCATGTCAAAATTCGCTGACACAAGAAGTAAAGCCTTGACAAATTTAACCTCAAGCAAGTTACTTTCTTTCAACCATTTTCAGCGCCGCAGGCGATAATTTTGAAAATTTTAGAGCTTAATAAACCAGATTTCTTCCATTATTAGCGTCGCAGGCGAAAATTTTTAAAATTTTAGAAGGCCTCAGGCAAAAAAATTCGCTTTTCAGATGCGCAGGCGAAAATTTTTTGAAATTTGGAGCCCAAGAAGCCAGATTTCTTTCTTTTTCAGCGCCGCAGGCGAAAATTTTGAGAATTTCGAAGGTCGTAGGCTAAAAATTGATATGACTATTTGATTAGCTTGAGATACTTTTGAAAGGTCTGAAATTTAATAATAATTTTTTAAATTAGAGAAAGATGTACTTGTTTGACAAACGGTGAAGGAGCCGATGTGGTTCATCGTTTCTTGGAAGCCTAGTACGCTTAGTAGAGCTCGACATTTTCACTTTGCCGGGCCCGGTATCCGGGTTTTTCTTCCGATCGGACCCGGGCCGGGCTTCCGGGCTAAAAACCCCGAAAACCCGGTTTTTTAACACCCGGGCCCGGACCCGGTTTTTTAAAAATTTGGAAAATTCTTAAAATTTAGCTTTTTTCTGCAAATTTCATTATTTTAATTAGAAATTTATCAAAAATTTGAATTCATACCTACAAGTGATGGGCAAAGTTCCAATTCCAGTTCCGGAACCAGTGCTGGGTATTTGCCATTTGTTGGCTCCGGCTCCGGGCTCCGGCCTTTCAAATTCTTGGCTCCGGCTCCGGCTCCGAGCTCTGGGGTTTAAAAATCTTGGCTCCGGCTCCGGGCTCCGGCCTTTTAAAATCTTGGCTCCGGGCTCCGGGTGGAAAATCAATGAATTATTTTTCATTGGGGGAGCCAAAAATCTTCCTTTTTTGCGCCGCAGGCGAAAATTTTGAAAAAGAGACTAAAATTAATCAATTTAAAAAATTTATCCAGCTTTATTTAATAAAAAAATGCTTATTATAATTTATTTTCCAAATAAAAACGATTATTTAATTATTTGTTGTGATATTTTTCGAACCTATACTGATAAAACTCGGAACCTAGCTCACTATCCATTCAACCACGGCTACTTCGAAAAGGAAAGGAAAGAAAATCTTTTTTACCCGTCTCAATTTTCTCTTCCTTTTCTTTTCACGCCCACCATCTTTGCTTACTTCTTTTTCTCTAACCCATCTTTAGGGGTGTATAGCCGGAGCCGTGGGGAATTGGAAAACCTTGGCTCCGGCTCCGGGGTTTGAAAATCTTGGCTCCGGCTCCAGCTCCGGCTCCGGGGTTTCCAAAATCTTAGCTCCGGCCAGCTCCCGGAGCTATACCCAGCACTGTCCGGAACTAATTAGTTCTAGTTCCAGCTGGCTAGGGCCTTTCCATTTGGGGTATTTAGTAAGACTTAAGTCCGGGATACATTTCACCTTAATAGGTTAAGCTCTGAGGGTTGATCAGGTCCTCAGGCTTGCCGAATCATAGATGTTATACCGCTATGTTCTATAAGCGCCTTTATTCAATAGGAAATATAACATTACATTAAATAAACAATAACATTAGTCTTAGGCCTAACTCTATCTAATGGGAAGAATGGAAAACATTATATAATGAACAATAATGGGCGGATAAATAATAAGCATTACAAATATGTTTACTGGGAAAGTAAGATTAACGGAAGTGTCAAGCAAAGTGCTCTTTAGCCTTTGGGTCTAGAGTCCACCTTACACCTCCAACCTCAGGGAAGACCGTCGCTGGTCTTAAATTGTTTTTTGCCAAAATTTCCAAAATTGCCAAAAATTTCGGTTAAGTAAAATTTTCTGACCGGCTTTCCACCTTTTATAAACTCCTATCACCTCTTTTCTAGCAGAGGATCATCCTTGATCCTAAAGTGTATCTTACAGACTGATTTTTGCCGAGGCCTTCTTTTAATTTCTATTTTTCTGAAATATTTTCTTACAAACTGGTTTTTACCGAAGTCCCCAGTTTGTCTTATTTCTAAGGCATTTCCTCTGATTTTTTTAAAGTTTTCTTTGTGAATTGCCAGTCATTTTCATTTACTTTTTTAGCAACTTTAAGTAATAATAAAGAATATTCGGGCATACCTAGGTATATTGGAAAATAACATTTGTGATTTCTTAAGGCAGCTATTAAATCCATATCTAAATTTTGTGATAAAATTTGCTAAACACTATAAAGCAACCTTTAAAAATATAAATATTATCTCTAATGAGATGAATATTTAGTTTTTGAAAGATTATTTTATAATGTCAAAGAAATTTTTATATCCTATTGGGGATTATTTAAAAGAATAATATTGGTATTTAGGGAGTCATATAAGTAGGTAAAGCTCAGGTAAATAAGTTCGCCTCATTGTTAATTTCTACACCGCATAAATTGTTATTCTTGAGCACGTCAACATCAGCTAAATCTCGGACACCCTCGGATGTAACAATACCTACTTTATTTTTGAAGAAAGTGTTTGCAAAAGTTTAGAAACCTGACCAAGGCAATTTTAATAGGGCCTAATTCCTTAGTTCATCCAACCAATTAACGATTGTGTGTGACACCGAATAGAGCCACTTGTAATTCCTTTACGACAACCCGGCTCGTTTTTTTCGATTTAAGTCTTTGGTTTATTAATATTTAGTTGTATCTGGTTGTTCTATTTTTGGTAGACTCTTCCTAGGAATCAAAGAAAAACACAAAAATTTTTTGTTCTTTTAAAGTGTGCTTATATTTTTGAACACAATATTAAATAAATTATAAAGTTAGAGATAATAGCAGAATCAAAATTGAAGAAGTTGTCTTCTCCCGTGTGGCGCGTGTCATTTATTTTTGTAAGCCAAGCAATGCCTTGGGCTAAATTTTGATTACAATTTTCTGTTTTCGCGATCCATCATTCTGTTTCGCGATCCATCTGTGTGGCAGTTTGGCTGACAATTAAAAAGAAGTGGGTAGAAGTAAAAAATTAATTACCTAGACCCTTTTTTATTTTTCCTCCCTTTTATTCAAACTAAGGTGTTGATAACACATAAATGAACCAAAAACGTTTGTGACGTGTTTTATAAATTTCATAAAAAGATGTTAAAGGTTATGAATTACAATTTGGAATAATTCGAAACACACAAATTTAGACAACGTGGAATAGGCACATGCGAAGAGACCTAGAGGAAGCGAGGAATTTTTTAGAGGTTATTACAGGTTACTTGCTGTATAATGAACAGCATCCAAAAAATAAAGAAGTTTGCAGATGATTTGCCATAGAATGATATTGAACAAATTTAATAAAACTGAAAAGTAAATTAGGCGAATAAAGAGTAAATTAGGTCCGATTTTTGCTGATTTAATCAGTATCCAAAAATAAAATAACAAGATATAATTGATTACGTCAACTCAATTGATGCGTAGTATTATCAAACGGAAATTAAAAATATAAATAAATATTTAAATTTTAAATTATATATTAAGAAGAATCGGAGCCGGGTAAAGATTTGGGTTTTTGTCTGTTAGAGGTAATCTCCAAACGCACCGCTGACATTCTACGAATCTCAAATTTGCGCATACTGACTATTTTAGTCTATTAAATTTAGTCAGATTGGTTAGAGTGAGGTTCGATCTCTAAGAATATTGTTAGCCCTCACCATCATATACTCATTGCAGATGTGCGTATAAGGACGATTAAGTATCGCCGATTTAATATTTGAAGCATATTTTGGGTCATAACTTTTTTGGATTTCCTCAAATTCGAGTAATTCTCATATCATTCGAAAGGTCACGAGGTGCGGCATATTTTTAATAATAAACTGATTTGATCTGAACATTCAACTAAGTTAGAGCCAAATAAATATCGAAAATCACGATTGACTTCACCTATTCGGCTGTAACTTTGGGTAGGATGATCTGATCAAATCAATCCTGCAAAGTAAAATAATCCCCACTTTTAGAGCTTTCGATTGGTATAAAAATTAATTAAATTGGTTAAGCTCAAAAAAGTTATGGCCCAAAATATGTCACAAATACTGAATCGGCGATTCTGAAACGTCCCCCTTCTGTGGATATGAGAATAAGCTTGTAGATGTACGAACAAATATTTACTTAATGTTATTTATTTGAATTATAATTTTACAATTATTGGAAAAGAAAACGTGGTTAGGTTTGGCGCGACTGAGGTGATATTGAATATTTTTTGGGAGCATGAACAGTGTTCATAGCTATTAGGACCGTTAATTGAAATTTTGTTGTCCAAAAATTGTTCGAATTTGTTCATAAAAATTATATATATATCAGGGTTGCCACCCGAAGCCCGGCCTTTTTTTGTACCCGAAACCCGAAAAGAAAATTTTCCAACCCGAAAACCGTACTTTCATTTTGTTTTTTGAACACTTTACATTTCCTTATATTCCCTTTTCCATTATTTTTTGGAACTGATCGTTATTCAGCTAATTTAACACTCCAATAACTGCATAAGTTGAATCCACAATTACCACAGTCTATTGCTTTTCTGTTATTCTATTCTGTACATAAAGTAAAGGAGCTGAGCCATAGCTATTTCTCTCCTCCGACTAGTGCAAAACGTTAATCGGCGGTTTGGGGCGAACCAACATACTCAGCTGACCGGACCGATTTGTTAACCATATTACCACGCCGCCTACTCCACAGCCTTAAGAATTAAATAGCTATATGCTTTAGATTTATCAGCCATCTCTGATGGCTTTCAAAAATATACAGTGTACATCGTAGTTTGCCAACTTGTAGATACAACTTAATAAAAAATTGTTTTTATTAAGGTGTATCTATAAGCTTGTGTGGATGACTTCGTAGTTTGAGTATTTTTGGAAGCCATCAAAGATGGTTAAAGAGTAAGGCATATAGCTAATTAATTCCTAAAGCTGTGCAGTAGACGGCGTGATGTAATGGATAACAGAGCAGTCCGGTCTACTAAAGATGCTGGCTAGATTCCATGGCCGATTAATTTGCTGATGAAGAGATATCCATATACCGGCTCTGCTTTAATTTATGTATAGACGATGTATTTTTGGAAGCCATCAGAGATGGTTAATCGGTGCAGTAGACGGCATGGTATAATGGATAACATAACTTGGAAAAAGCAATTCTACCAAAGACCTATATAGGTCAAACTCACTTATAAAGATACCTATTTAAAAACTTCCCTTTTTACTCAGGTTTAACAGTTAAGCTGATTCTTTATTGAATCTGCTAATAGTTTTTGCTTTTTACTTAATATTAATTATAAAATTAAATTTAAGTAATAAGCAAACACAATTAAGAAGTAAATGAAACTTCTGCTAACTTTAACACTTCATTTTTTGGATGGCTAGAATACTAGTCAAATTTACCTAATTAAAACGATTTATTTTTAGTTATTCTGTCAGTCAAACTCAGCAATATCTCCTCTATTTGAACATATTAGTGTTCAAGAAAATAATCGTCAATTAGTCTCAGAATGGGAAGAATACTTGAAACAACTAAATAAACAACATAATAACCAACAAAAATTCAATGGGAATGGTTACTATGTTTTGATGGAAAAACCTCCAAACAGGATTCACTCAAATGTGATTTTGGGGAAGGGATGATGGCTTTAGATACGAGCTATCATGGATTCGAGGGTTGAAAAAAAATCGGATTCGGCTTGGTTAGTGACTGAGATTTTGTGGGATTAAATGTACAAGGAGGAAAAAGTTGTGCAAGCTTCCTAAGCGAAATAAGGCGAATAATAGGCTTCATGAGTTCCGTGACATCCTTACTGTCTAACCCGATATCAGATAGAAGTCCGATCCAAGAATCCTTAGGTACCAAGAATTAAACAGATTTTCGAGGTTCTTTCCTTTGATTTTGACTTTTTGGTGATATTTTCAGGTTAGATATTTTGATTTATTTCGGAAATTTTTTTGTCGAAATAACTCTAATGTCATATAAATTAGCAAACTAAATGGCTTGCTAAAATAGTACCGGAGAAAAATGCTTCGAAAACAAAGCAATTAATAAATCCATTTAAATATCTTTAAATATAACTAAAAATATGAAGTAAATAATTTTTAGGCCAATTTGGAAAAAAGAGGGGATGAAAACGACGCGACTTTGAACATGGTAGGGAGCAATGTGAAGTAAGATATTTTTAAAATAATCTTGTAAAAGAGTGAATTTAAACAAATATCTACTTAATGTTATTTACCTATTTTATTTGTAATTTTAAAATTCTGAAAGGGTAAGTCAGAAATGCGACTTAGTAGATGGTCGTTGATTATTTTTTGGAAGCTTGAACAGTGTTCATAGCTATTTTTAGCGTTACGAAAGATCAAAATTGTTTTTCTATTGGAGGGGATTCCAGGGATTAAGAGGCTATGGGGGTTAATAGGAATATGCGGAAGATTAGTAGTGGAAAGAAGGTTTTTAATCCTTCTATAACGATTTAACCCATCTTAATCCCTTTTTTTATTCTCGATTCTCGTATGACACTGCCAGTACGTTCCCTAATTTTTACACATATTTTATTGGAAGTAACCTTAAGTTTAAATTATTTTTTTCAAGTTTTCGACCATTTCGTGCATGTTGAGACGTAGAAAGCGTTAGCAACGTTAATAATGAAATAAAAATTTTAAAATAAATTTCTGAAAATAAGATTTAATTATCACGAAATGTATTCTATAAAAGCTTTTAAAAATTGTTTGTATTGTATTTTAATTTGTCAGATTATTTATGCAAATTTTGAATGGAAGAAGAATAAATTTGATATTAATTTAAATGTCAATTTTTTCACAATATGCATTTATACATTATTTTTTCTTTAAAGTGTTTCAAGTTGTCATAGTTTTTGTGGGTCCGACAAAAGACAAAGTTTCTATATTTGCATGGCTGATTAATCAGTCAAATAAATTTCTGAAATTATTTTCTTATTCAGATTCCTGGTCAAATTTGATTCTCGAGGAAGCGTAAAGCCTGTTAGGTTGTTAGTCTGATTTTTGACTTTAACTTTTAAAATTGAGTTTAGAAATGCATAATATTTATTTTATTATTATTTAGTGTTTATTAGTTTTCGATTTGTGTGTAATTTATGAGGGTAGCAATACTAAAAGTGATTTTTTGGATGCTGAAAATTATTCAGCTAATATACTTGTTTAAATTACACAACCTATCTTTGTCAACTGCTTGAAAATTCTTTATGTAAGTAGAACGCTTTTTTGTGCTCGCTGACTTTATCAAATACTATGTCAGATCATGAGCAACGATTGAAACAGGAAACTGAAGGAAGACCAATTACTTGTTACATATTGATTAAATGAATTTTTCTTTATTAAATTTTAAAGTGATTTACTGACGCTCCGTGTCGTGGTTTTTGTTGTTTTTATTTTTGGAAGCTTGAACAATGTTCATAGCTAATTTATTAATGATTAGAGCGAGTTTTTTAGGTTTTTCTCTATTTTTTTGCGAACTAGTTTTGATGAGATATGCACAAAAAACACTGTTTTGGGTCGAAATAATGCGTCTATATTGGACCTATTCGAACCTAAAAAACCTATTTCGGCCTTTGTTGAACCCATTTTAGGTTTTTTGGCAAAAATATTAAAAATTGCCTTTATTTTTGCAAATATTTTGGAAAAATTTCGGTATACGACACAGACGCCGATTAGGTCGAATGATATGTCATTCGAAAGAGCTCGTCGAGCTGAGTCGAAATGTGAAAAAATTTTCAGGCGGACTCATAGGGGGGCCGAGATACAGGGCTCGAAATGGTCAAATTTATGGGGGGATTTTTGGGGTAAAAAATTCGAATATGCATATTATACCTCATTCGAAAGAGCTCTTCGAGCTGAGTCGAATGACACGAAAATCAACGAAATCCGACATCATATGGCCGAGTTACAGACCCCCGAAATTTGGAAATTTTTGGGGTCAAAAAATTCAAATATGCAAATAATAGCTCATTCGAAAGAGCTCGACGAGCTGAGTCGAATGACACCAAAATCACCGTGATTGAACAAAATAAGACAAAGTTATGACACAAAAAACCTAAACCTATGGAGCGTCGGCGAGGCGCTTTAGCTCCTTACCTATGGCTCTCCCTTGCTCTGGACGTATTTGTGGCCTCCGTAGCGTATTTGTGGCCTCCGTAGGCTTGTGCAAAACCCCGCGCTTCGCGCGGGGTTTTGCGGCACGCGCCTCGCGGGGAGTCTACGGGCGCTGGGTCTGGGCTCGTAACATAAACCTATTCCTATCTCCCTTGCTCTGGACGTATTTGTGGCCTCCGTAGCAGCAAAAATATCCACAGATGCCATAGGCAAAACCCTGCGCTTCGCGCAGGGTTTTGCGGCACGCGCCTCGCGGGGAGTCTACGGGCGCTGGGTCTGGGCTCGTAACATAAACCTATTCCTATCTCCCTTGCTCTGGACGTATTTGGGGCCTTCGTAGCAGCAAAAATCTCCACAGATGCCATAGGTAAGGAGCTAAAACAAACGATCATAACTTTGTCCAATCAAGTCAGATTTCGTTGATTTTGGTGTCATTCGACTCAGCTCGATGAGCTCTTTCGAATGAGGTATAATTTGCATTTTCGAATTTTTCACCCCAAAAAAGCGCTTGGTCCCCCCTTTGGTTTTTCGATTTTCGGGTGCTTATATCTCAGCCCCTCTATGAGTCCGCCTGAAAATTTTTTCACCATTCGACTCAACTCGACGAGCTCTTTCGAATGACATATCATTCGACTTAATCGGCGTCTGTGTCGTATACCGAAATTTTACCAATATTTTAAAGTTAAAAGTCATTTTTTCACTAAAATTCTACTTTCAGAGTAAAATTTTTTTATTTTTGAAATTTTTTATATATTTTTTCTCTTTTGCTTTTTTTTGATTTTGATATTTTTCTCTTTTAAACAATTATCGGTAAACTTGCTTTGAGTACAATTACTCCGATATATTCGATATTTATGTCATTCAAAAGGCTCTAAGAGACGGGACTAGTTCGAAAGAGCTTGTCTAGCTGATTGAATAACACCAAAATCAGCACAATCTGACTTGATATGGCTGAGTTACGGGCCCGTAAAAATTGAAAAACCGTTGAAAACGGTTTTTGAAAACGCAAAATTGAAAAAACTCTAAAAATTCAAACCTATTTGTAAAAATTCGTACCTATTTTGCCACTTTTTGAACTTTTTTGAACCTATTTTAGCCTTTTTTCAAACCTATTTAGGTACCTATTTTCGGATTTTTTGCACCTAAAAAACTCGCTCTACTTATCAAGAATATTTCTACACTTCTGCAAACAGAAGACTTTCTTTACTTGTCTAGTGTCAGTCCAATGTCAATCTAATTCAGCAAATAAGGATAAAATATACATCCATCCAAATATCACAACTTCTTAATTTGCTTTATGGATGAAAAATTCACTTGCCTTTACCTACCCCTTACTAGTTGGAGTCCCCAACTTCCAAAAAATGAAATGATCCACTGGTCGTCAACAATTAAAGTTCTATTCTATTTTGATAATTTCACCAATTTAGATTGAAATAATAATTATTTTGTAAAGTTGATTTTACTTTGTAATAAGGAAAAAAATGTCAAATAAATTAGTAGAGACTTCCAAGACTTGGTCTTGAGTCTTCATTCCAAGACTTTTCTTGGGGTTTTTTCGGTCTTGGTGTCTGGTCTTGGTCTTGAGCCTTGGAAAATTTTCGGTATTGGAAGTCTTTATAAATTACCATAAAACCGCCTCTTACTATAGACTGCTTAGCTCGTTAAAGTCTTTTATATTTCTTTCCCAAAGAAGTCTTTTTTGCGCAACAGACGAAAATGTTGGGAATTGTGGAAGCCCAAGAAACCAGCTGCCTATTACCTAGATTAAATTTAGCCTAAGCGTATTAGGCTTCCAAAAAATGATGATCATAAGGACCGAGCACGTAATGACAAATAAGTACATCTTTCTCTAATTAAAAAATTAATATTAAATTTCATACCTTTCAAAAGTGGATAAAATTAAGATTGATTTAAAACTTTACGTATCTCAAGCTTACGTATCTCAAGCTTCGAAAGAGCTCGTCGAGCTGAGTCGAATGACACCAAAATCAACGAAATCCGACTTGATTGGACCGAGATATAGGCCCCTGAAAACTGGTAATCCAAAGGGGTGATTTTAGAATTAAAAATTTTTTAACCATATTATAGTTCATTTGAAAGAGCTCGACGAGCTGAGTCAAAAGACATCAAAATCACCGTGATTGGACAAGATTAGTCAAAGTTATGACACAAAAAACAAAAAACCTAAACCTATGGAGCGTCGGCGAGGCGCTTTAGCTCCTTACCTATGGCTCTCCCTTGCTCTGGACGTATTTGTGGCCTCCGTAGCGTATTTGTGGCCTCCGTAGGCTTGTGCAAAACCCCGCGCTTCGCGCGGGGTTTTGCGGCACGCGCCTCGCGGGGAGTCTACGGGCGCTGGGTCTGGGCTCGTAACATAAACCTATTCCTATCTCCCTTGCTCTGGACGTATTTGTGGCCTCCGTAGCAGCAAAAATATCCACAGATGCCATAGGTAAGGAGCTAAAATAAAAGCTCATAACTTTGTCAAATCAAGTCGGATTTCATTGATTTTGGTGTCATCCGACTCAGCTCGAGGAGCTCTTTCGAATGAGCTATTATTTGCATATTCGAATTTTTCACCCCAAAAAAGTGCTTACTCCCCCCTTTGGTTTTTCGATTTTCGGGGACCTATATCTCGGTTCACAGGCATTTCCGTGAATAGAGAGTGGTACCACTCGACTCAGCTCGCCGAGACGAATCGAATGGTATGTGTTTTGTATCGAAATTTTGACTCCGGTATACTATACTACAGCCCAAAAAAATTCCCAAGTTACCAGGCAACACGTATATCCTAATTTTGTTAGAAGCCTAAATGGCTTTAAGCCAATGTAAAGCTATGGAAAATACAAAAATTGCATGAAAAGATTTATTCAATATTAAATTTATTGCAGAGAATTTAATTTATGTATATTGCTTATGTAACAATATACATACTTACTTGTTTAACCTTTTGCTTCTTTTATTTTTGCAAGTCAAAAAATTTTGACTAAATTTGATCTAAACTCTTGTTAGTATAAAATTGAAATTTTTCAATGTGTCGATCTTTATTCCCGAGCGCCTCTTCATGTACATATTCTTGTTACATGTTAGATTAGTTTCAATTTCAATACTCGGTTCATTTACGTCGAACTGCCTGATTTTTACGTCATTCGAATCGGATTGCAGAGCTGATTCGAATGATATGAAGATTTCCGATTGACAAATCTTAGTTGGTTCGACTTGGACTATAGAAAATATTCAAAATTATTAGGCTCCGCCTTGGTGTCTGCTGAACTCTTATTAAAGGTACAAATCAAGAGAACAATTGACACAAAAATATCTTAAACGATTTAATTCGATTGAATATCATCAAAATTATATTTATTCATTTATTCCTTATTAAAATCTCAAAGTAAAATATTAAAGCATTCCCGTATCTTGTAAATTTTCTTGAACAATAGTATCCAATACAGAATTAAAAACAGATTCAAGTTGTGAAGTGTCGGTTGCACACGTCTCATGAATATATAATTTTTGTTTGTTCCTGTAAAGTCTGAGAAACTTTTTCCGTAAATAGGCAATTCCGTCTTGATAGTTTAGTCCACCTTTTGAATAAATCAAAATTATTATTAATATTTTGTCTGATTTGGGGTTCTAAAAACTACATATTCTAAAATTTAGTCCCAATCTAGATATAATGAAAATTGAGATATATGGTAAATTATGTAGGTCAGATAGTATCTTAGCCATCTGAGAGGATGGCGTCCAAAAAATTACAAATCCCAACCGATAATAAATTAAAGCCTGTATAATTTTTTAAATTTTAATACAAATTTTATTGAATAATAAATATTAAGCAAATTACACTAAAGTAAAATAGAGCCGATTTTTGTAGGAAAGCTGGTGCCTATAAGATTTATAAAAGAATCGGTGTTGCGACAAATGAGGATACGCACTTGAGGATATGCCAAATGAGGACGACAATTGAGGGTTAAAATAATAATGAAAAACGGTGATCCTTGACCTTTTGAAATTCAAAAATGTTCGCCTGCAGCGCTGGAAAGAGAAGAATTCTTCATTATTGGTCTTCCAAGTGGGGGTCTTCCGAGTTTTATGGATCTTTCAAGTCTTTTTTATTTTTCATTTTTATCCTCATTTGTCAAATCATTTGCCTCATTTGCCCTATTAATATACCGTAAGTTATTTATGGATAAATAATTTTGAGTTATTTTTTTTGACTGATATATCATTTGTATCCTCATTTGTCATATCCTCAAGTGCGTATCCTCAATTGTCGTACCGCCAAAGAATCAACGTATTTTAGCCAACTTAAAAGTATAGCTTACAAAAATATTTGTTGCGCCGAAAAAAGGAACAATAAAAAACGGATTTCTAGATTTAACTGGTAAATATAATTGAATAATGTATATTAAGTAAATTTAAAAATTAATTAAAATCAACACCTTTATAAGAAGGGAAGATAATATTCAAAGAAATTTTTTTGATCTTCTCAGAGAAGATATCAATTTTATTGAGGAACAAAATCATTGAGCTTTTAGAGAAGAACATGCTGTTTGTAATGCTTTCAAATAATTTTTTGAAAAATTTGGAAAATATTTTTTAAATTTAATGCCTACCTAAAGCCTCCATAAGTCGATTCTGAATAGTGACTTTTAATTTTAAAATAAATTTTGTTAGACTGATTTCCGAGGGTTTTAATAAAGCTATTCTGGAATGATCTCTGTTACCTCTAAGTGTTAGATTCTGGACTTTGCTGTCTTAGTACTAACAAAAATAGCAAAGTAAGACAGTGACTAACAACTGTGATATAATATCACAAGAGTAAATACAATGAGGTGACCAATAAGAATATTGCTAGTGAAGAATAGGTTCTGGAGCGCATAATAAGATTAACTGACATACTAGAATAACTAACAGAATACTGAATAACATCTAACCCCCAAATGGCTAAAGCCTCAGTCTTGTATAGGCATATATACAACACTTAGTGATGGAAGTGTAAGCTTAGGAAAAGTTAGCTTATGAAGCGTAGGAAATGTTAAACCGGATAGACACCGGATTGAACGTAGTATCTATCCTCCTGCAGCAGAACCAAATTTACTGTTCCTTACGTGTAAATAAGCAATTGTAACATAAACGACTTGTATTTGATATCAGCTATATTGATACTATAGCTTCCAAAAATACGACATGGCTGTCCGGCCAACACAAATCTTTAATTTATCCTATACCTCATGTACTTAATCTTTTCGCAAATTAAATATTAACTAAATTTAGAATCTGAAAACCTAACGACTGCAAGAAATTGGAAGAAGAACCAAACAGAAAAATCAACAGATCTTCGGCATGCTTCAGCTCTGTAAGCTCTACTCATAATAGTTATTAGCTATATTGATATATAGCTCCCAAAAAATTTAATTGATGCCAATGGTGCCAATGCAAGATTCTTAATATAATTATATCCCTCAAGTACGTAATATTTTAGAAAATTTAATATTAATCTAAAATTTACAAATGTAACAACTTTAAAACTATACGGTATCTAACCAAAAAACCCAACAGAAATATCTTCAGTTTTACGGCCCAGTTGAGCACATACAACAGTAGATATTAGCTATTTAATACAATAACTTCCAAAAAATTACGACAGGATCAGTGGTCAGCATAACTTGCTGCTTTACACTAACACACAAGTACTTAATACTTTCACAAATTAAATATTAATCAAAATTGCAAATCTAACAATTATCCAAAACCGACCGAACAGGAAAGTCTCTGTTCTTCGATTCACTTCAGATCCGTCTAGCCCAGAGGAGGGCGCAAGAGATATTAGAGAAATACAAGAGATATACAACAGTAGATATTAGCTATTTGATACAATAGCTTCCAAAAAATTAAAGCATGATTAATGATCGTGATAACTTCCTGCTTTATCCTGCGACACAAGTACTTAACGATTTCGCAAATTAAATACTAATCAAAATTGAAAATCTACCAAATATCCAAAACCAACCAACAGATATTGTCTGTTCTTAGGTTCACCTAAGATCCGTTTAGCCTATTCACATACTAGCCTTATAAATAGGGCCCGGATTTTTAGGTTGTAAAAACCTTAATATAGGTACCTAAATAGGTTGTAAAAAATGCCAAAATAGGTGACAAAAACTCGAAAATAGGTGACAAAAATGGAAAATAGGTTGCAAAAAAAGGTCGACATATGGGGTAAAAATAGTAAAAATGATGAATATTATATATTTTCCGTTAAAAAATTTTATTGACATAATAAAAATGGTAAAAAATTCCCATTTTTTTAAAATTTTCACTGGAAAATAATAATTAAGAAAAATTTTTTTGAATTTTGAAAAAATATTTTTTTCCAAAAATTGGAAAAAAATTTTGAATGATGAGAAAAATTGACAAAATTTTTAAAAAATTGTAAATTTTTTCGAAAAATTTTGAAAATTTGTGTTAAAAAATTGAATTTTTACAAAAAACCCCAAAATAGGTGACAAAAAACACAAAAACTTCAAAATAGGTTATAACCTATTTTAGGTTTCAAAACCCCAAAATAGGTTTGAATAGGTGATAATAAGTCCGCGTAAACAAAAAATATTCCAAAAATAACAACGGATTTGAGCTCAATTTATCATAACTATTTCGCAGAAAAAATAGGTTATAACCTAAAAATCCGAGCCCTACTTATAAACATGGCTTCCAAAAATAAAAACCCTCATCTAACTCCAGTCACACATTCTCTTAATTTAATACTACACTAAAGTACTGGATTATTTCGAAAATTAAATATTAAACAAATTTTTAAATCTATCAACTTTAAACCTCCCTACCGTAGCATTGTCTTCCCTTATTTTCTGGTCATATTCACTAATTGCCACAACAAAAATGATAGCATTAACATCATCAAATATATGAATCCATTTACGCCTTTCTGCGCGTTGTCCTCCTACATCGAATATACTGAAAAATTTTTAAAAATTAAAATGGAGGGAGCAGAAAGATAGGGACGTTTCAATGATGGTTCTATCCCATCTCCCATCCAATGAATTTTCCAAAGCTCGAAATATTAGTATGGAACTATGGCTGGGGATATTAGGAAACAATTGGATTTACTGATCAGGGATACTCGATCGAGGATGCTGAAAATTCTAGAAATTCCTGCCCCGTTTTGAAGTCTTTAAAAGTTTATTAATTTAATTAATAAATTTAATTAATTCTAGTAATTAATTCTATAATTCTAGCTTTAAAAGCTAACTGCTTTAATATATAGCCAATATTAAACTATGGCTTCCAAAAAATTCACATCAACTAAAAACAGGCACCATTCTATAAACAAAATTTTGGAATTTTAAATTGAGCAATTTATGTAAATCTCAATATTATGTAAATTCCTCGACTAATCCACACCTTCTTTTACTTTAACTTTATAATTTTAAGCCTACTTAAAGTCAATCCCATTAAGTGTAAAAAGCAATTTAACAACTCCAGTAGTCGGTACTCTTGTATGGAGAATGACTTGATTTGTTGGCCTGTAGTCCTTCTCTGCTATCCTTTCAATGTTTTCAAAGTAGCTGAAATTTAACAATTTACATTTTCTTTAATTAGTTATAAGTTTTGTGCTAAATGAAAAGTTATAGCAAAAACAACACGGCTGTCAGTTTCGCACATGTATAATTTACTTAATATTTAGTTTAGCAGAAAAAAGTAAATTTAAATTCCTTAGTTTTAACAAGTTGATGTAGGCAGATTGACATTATTGAAGTGTTATTTTTTGAGGTCAAATAGTTTTGACTAAAATTTGGTATTTAACACAATCAGACAGCCGATTCGCGTTCGATTAGGACATCATAGATATACCCCTACTGGATGTTCCAGATTTAAAACTGAAATGGGTGCGTTATACGATGAATCCATGATCGATAAATAAAAGAAAGCGATTTCGATATACGAGAGTTTTGACCGAGATCTCGTTGTGTTCCAATCTCTAATCCTATTAAAGCTATCTCGTATAACCCTCCTTGACCCTGTCTAAGGAAATGAAACCCGAAGAAACCAAATTTGTTTTACTCACTATGAAGCACTGTCATGAATATGGTAATCCGCACGCTTTTCAAAAGCTATTCTTATATTTGGATCTTGCCATAATTTTTGAATTGCCTCTTTTATTTGTGTATTGAAGGGAGCAAATTCGAGTCCATTGTCAATGTGCTTTGTGATACTGTTGGCATAATTCTGAAATTTTTAGCCGAATATTAGCCATGATATCTTATTGCCTACAAAAATACTAAAAGTTGAAAAAAATCTTCTTGTTCTAGCTTTTTATGTTTATCTTATTATTAATAACATATTCGAAAAATAAATATTAAGTAAATTCATAGTAAACTGGCCAATCTTGCCTAATTTAAAACAAGGTTTCGAACCCTCTATTCCACCTCCTACAGTTCAGTCTCACTATTTAATGTCAATCCAACATGAATTTATTTAAAAATGTTTCTACAACCAACCATCATGTTTTTATCTTCAAATTCAAGACATAAATCAGATTTAGCCTCTAGCAGCTCCAACATGCTCCTGACTAAAATTAAATTATATTTTTTGATTTGTCCAAGCCGTCCTGATTCTAGGGTCAATTTCTTCGAAATATTTTTTGTTCAAGGACAGCTGTATTTTTAATCCTACAATAGTCGAAAATTCACCTGTGTTTGAATAAATAATGCATTTGCGCTCTTCGACCTCGGCATGAGTAAACCCATTTAAATGCAGAATTCTAAAAATTGGGAACTAAATAATAAAATCTTGTCTAGTGAAAATTTTAAATTAATAGTAATTTATATTTGCCAATTCAATCGACCCCAGAAATACAAGCAAATGATAATTTAAAAATATAGTTAAACCTTAAGCTATTTTTAAAAATTAATATAAAGCAAAATTTAAACATCTGTGACATGCTTTTTAGCCGTATATCCCGAATGCTTATTGTATTTATAAGTCAGCTTAAACCTTAAAAACCCAAAATAACGGCTATTTGCCATACTAAATGTATGGCATACAAAAATAATAAATGAAACTAATATTAGGCTCAACAACGTGTACTTTTTCAAAATAACACTAAAAGGAAAAACAATTTAAATATTGAATATTAAGTAAAATTTTATATAAATTTATATTTACACGGAAATTAAAATATATATACCTAGCAAAAGCAGTTTTTGAACAAGTTCTTTCGGATCCACTTGTAATTGCTTGTCAATTCGGTTAGAAACATTTCGAGCTTTTATAACTTCAGTAGATTGGCAGACACCCATTTTATCAATTTTTAGATAAAATATTGAATATTAAGTAAAATTTATATTTTAACGACAATACACTAAAATTGCCTCAACATTTTATTTCGAAAAATTGTTGCCTTAATTAAGTCATAAGGCAGTATAAAGAAAAGAATGTAGCATAGCTTTTGTTAATTAAGCGTTTATGCTTATGCCTGACTTGTGTTTACGCAGAATACTTTTAAGTAATAAAACGTAACGGCGGGCTGTACTTTAGCCGGTGGCCCACTCAGAAACGGGTCAAATTATATACCATTCGATTCGTCTCGGCGAGCTGAGTCGAATGGTACCACTCTTTTTTTGCGGAAATTCCTATGAGCCGAGATATAGGTCCTTGAAAACCGAAAAACAAAAGGGGGGACCAAGCACTTTTTTGGGGCGAAAAATTCGAATATGCAAATTATACCTCATTCGAAAGAGCTCGTCGAGTTGAGTCGAATGACACCAAAATCAACGAAATCCGACTTGATTTGACAAAGTTATGATCTTTTATTTTAGCTCCTTACCTATGGCATCTGTGGAGATTTTTGCTGATACGGAGGCCCCAAATACGTCCAGAGCAAGGGAGATAGGAATAGGTTTATGTTACGAGCCCAGACCCAGCGCCCGTAGACTCCCCGCGAGGCGCGTGCCGCAAAACCCTGCGCGAAGCGCAGGGTTGAAAGTCTACCTCAAATAGAGTCCAAATAATACTAGATATACTAAATCAGAACGCAATTTGAAGGGAAAACCATAGGGGAAGAAGCCTACAGTAGACTAGACTAAGGTAGATAAGAGTGCATCTGACATATATTTCAGTAGTTAGCGTGAAAATTTGTAATTAAATTAAAGTACGTCAATTAACAGGACTTGAAAACTACTATAGTAGTGGAGTCAAGAGAGCAAACAAGCAAGTAAATAAATTTTTGGAAGCCGAGAACTTTTTGGGCTATCATCTAGTTATCACCAGCCATCGTCTTGGGCTATCAACTATTAGTAGAAAATCAGAGCAGTTTCGAGGTTTGATTTTCGATGGGCTTGTGTTTCTAAACAGCGTATCAGGAGATAAATGTAGACATTGAAGAATAGCCTGATAAATTAATATCGGCTTCCAAAAATAAAACCAAACATAGGGCGAATCCACATACTCAAACACCTTATATGTAGATATTATTAAATATTTTTTTATTTAATTAATAGCTTTCAAATTTAGATACAGTCCTTAATTGGGGATATCAGTGTATTTATAAATTTAATGAGGATGATTAATACTTTCACTGCCAATCAGAGCTGCATCGAAATTTCGATTTTCGACTTTCGATTTTCGAATTTCGACGTTTTTTTCTACCGATTTTCGATTTCCGAATTTCGAATTTTTTCATAAAATTTCGATTTTCGATTTCGATAATTTTAGTTTTTTCGATTTTCGTTCGATTTTCGATTTTTTTTGCAAAAGTGCATTATCTTTTCTCTTAAGATTTTATTCCTGCGGCGCCAAAAATAAAGAAATTTGGCTACTTGTCCTTTCAAAATTCTCAAAATTTTCGCCTGCGGCGCTGAAAAATGAAGAAATCTGTCTTCTAGTCTTCCAAAATTTTCAAAATTTTCGCCTGCGGCGCAGAGAATTGAAGATTTTTGGCTTAAGGATCTTTCAAAATTCTGAAAATTTTCGCCTGCGGCGCAAAAAAAGGTTAAGAAAGATGGAGGGATAAAAATAAGGGATAAGAAGATCGCGAGATTCCCTTTAATCCACCCAAATCCCACGATAATCCGCCCAAATCCCGCGTAACTCTTGATATCCCTCATATTCGTTTGATATCATATAATATCCACCTTAATCTATCCAAATCCACCTAAATGATATTATCATTGACTGACTTTCCACCCGGGCCTCCAATTAATCCATTTGCCTTACAATAATAAGAGGGATATAGGAGGATGGGATATCAAGTTTATCAAGGGGTAAGTAGAATATCGGAGGAATAAAGGATTTAAAGTGATCTAGGGTGCGGATTTAATTGGTCTCTAGTCAACCCCCTAATCCTGTATATCCCTACGATCACTGACATCTCTTAAGACTACTATTAATCCTTATATCTCAAGATTAACCCTTATATCTCCATATTGCGGATTGTTTACTACTCTTTTAGTTATTTTAAAAAATTTCGATTTTCGATTACCGATTTTCGATTTTCGACGTTTTTTTCTGCCGATTTTCGATTACCGATTTTCGAATTTTTTTATAAAATTTCGATTTTCGATTTCGATATTTTTGGATTTCTTTCGATTTTCGATTTCCGAATTTCGAAGATTTTCTTATTTCGACGCAGCTCTGACTCGGACAGACAAAACACGGAAGACTCGAACAGAAAACACTCGTGTTTTGTCTGTCCGTGTGTGTTTTTTTGTCTATCCTCATTTGAATATGCCACAGGTAAAAAGAGTGGAATTGAACGAGGAAGAAAAGACTGACCATTATTTATAATTAAGGAAGGAAAAAAGTAATGGAAAAAACGATTACCGACCTCGTTTCAGATAGTGCCGATATTTCTCTCTTTTAGCTAGTGCAAAAGTTAATTAGACGGCTGGAACGAACCATATAATCATCAGTAGACCGGACTGACATGTTATCCCTTGCAACACAGCGCCTACTCGAAGCCTTACGAATTAAATAGTTATATGCTCTCTTGATCAACATCAACAAGCTTAATTTTCCGTTTCCTACAATACATATTAAAAAATTATTAAAAATTTTTTTTATAATTTTTTCCATTTTAATTCTCATATTTATTCAAAAAATTAAATTAATTTATTGTTACTTAAAAAATTTTTTTTTAATTTTCAAAAACATACATTTATTCTTTAAAAGAATTCAGACTAGGGAAACTTAAATTATAGTAAAACTGGGAATTAAACATTTTTTGATTGGAAAATAATAAAAATAAATGCATAATATATAAAATTATATTTTCCTTTTTATTTGGGTAAAAAGAAATTCTGCTAATTAAGAGCTATTGAAGAAAGGAAAATTTTTGGGACGGGAGTTCTGCAGAGCTCCTACAAATGTTAAGCTGAGTTTTGTGGACCAGAGATGCACGAAAATAAAATTTCGCACTCAACGAAACGAAAACGAAAAAAAATAAATTCGCCAATGTACAAAACGAAACGAAAAAATAAATTTCATTTTTGCAAAACGAAAGAAACGAAAAAAATCTCAATTTTTACGAAACGAAACGAAACGAAAAAAATCAAAATTATAAAAATGCCTAGGTTATCGCCTAATTTTTTCCCCTAATTCACTTTCTATGCCAAATTTACTTTCAAAAATGCCTATTTTATTGAGGTGTGATAATTTTTTCCAATCGTTTCACTAGGATCAAGAGATATCCGAAGGATATAGAGATTAGGAAGGATATAGATATCCGTCTTAATCCTTACACATCCCCAATACACTCTTAATACATTAAACAGATACGGATGATATGGGGATGACCTGCATAATTGGATTTCGATCGATATAGAGTGAGGCGAATTTGGAGGGATTTACAGAGATATTGTGGAATTTGGGTGTTTAAAAGGGATATCGGTGAATTTGGGAAATATCGAGGGATTTAGAAATATAGAATGATTTCTTCAGAACAATGGTTTTATCAGAGATTAAAAGCAAAATCAAGGGTTTATTGTTCTAAAAAATTTTTCGTAGGTGTAGATAAATTTCCCCTTGATCTTTCATGATCTCATTAAACCAATGGGACTGAACCGAGCTATATATAAGGGGGACCAGTCCATTGATAAGATCTATATCCTAAAATACAATCACTAAAGCATCGATTTTTCATCCATTTTTCAGCGCCGCAGGCGAAAATTTTGAGAATTTTTGATGATCAAACAGTAAACTCTCTTCATTTTTCAGCGCCGCAGGCAAAATTTTTTCAATTTTCATTTTCTGGGAGAAAAATTTTCAATTTTTGGCTGAAAAATACGACAAAATAGTAAAAAAATTGTCCAAAAATATCAAATTATTTTCGTCATTTTCGTTTAAAAATGGAGTCTACGAAACGAAAACGAAACGAAAAAATATTTTTAACGAAATACGAAACGAAAGAAACGAAAAAAATATTTTCAAACGAAACACGAAACAAAACAAAAATCATCAAAAATCCACGAAAATCTACGAAAACGAAACGAAACGAAAAATTTTCGGACAGCTCTGGTCTTGAGTGACTCTCACAGGTGTGATTATCTCCTTCTAGTAGTAAGGAAATCTACGAGTAAGAGTAGTTAGTCTTTGGGTTTACGAAGCAACTAATTTGCACAATATTTTATTATTTAAAGATCATGCCTAAATAAATTGTAGAGGGACACGCCCACTTAGTCGCGCGGCCACTTAGTCGCAGAGCCATAACTTGCTAAAAAATTTCTGGCCCTTACCAATTTTGGTACCAATCTCTTTAGCTCGATGAGAGGAACCGTTTAATACTAAATTTGGTAAGATTCGGAAAACTTGAAGGAAGTTATGGCTCTGCGACTAAGTGGCCGCGGGACTAAGTGGGCCGTACCCAATTGTAGAATATTGAAATGGAATTAATTCAGATTTTAAAAATTTAACCACTTCTAATTTTTTGGGAGCCAATTCTAAATTTGGCTAAATTCTTTGAGATATTAATGGTTGTCCAATTTTAGCAACAACTCATAGAAACCTTGATTCATCTTAATCTGTTTAGAAATAGTTGAGAATCTAGTGATGTTACAAGAGTTTTGAAGAGTCCCTCGCAACATTTGATCGGTCAATAATGATTGACATGCAAAAATATACATTGGGAGGACTTAGAAACAAAATAGCAATAATTTCTCTTTAACTATTAATTTTTTTTAATTTAAATTTGAAATAACAAATATTATGAAAATTCCTGAAGTAAATTAAAGATTCGTAAAACATTCGTCAAAATAATTTTTTGAAAATAAATCCTATATACAAAGATTACTTTTGATTCGTCTATATAATTGACCTTCAAATCTGATCCTAAAATAAAAGGTTTATCGCTGTAAAAGCGTCCAATTTTGCCAAATGATTGAGAAATTTGCTAAAATAAATTTTTTTAAATTTGTGTGGATATGTACCTAATTAATAATAAATATTTATTAATCAGGTATATTGGACTTGGAGCTAATTCTAATTCTTATTCAATAGATGGGCTTTCACATGGAGCTTATATTTATACAGAGATAAATGCATTAAAACGGAAATCAAAGCAATTTGGAAAATATACATTTTTTAAATTAAGTTTGTTTTTAAATCAAAAATACCAAAAAATTAAAATTTGACGGCTTTATATCCGTGTCCGGTAGTTTCGTCTGAGGTTAGTTTCGTCAGAGGACATTTTCGTCAGAATCAGTTTCGACAGAGGTTTATAAATTTAAAAACTTTTAAAACCTCCCTACCGATCATTGTCTTGCCTTACTTTTTGGTTATATTCACTGATTACTACAACAAAAATGATAACATCAACATAGTCAGATATATGAATCTCTTTTTTTTAGATCATTTAACCCCCGCCTAAGCGTTTTAAATGCTGCTGGGTGAATCATCCTTACATTAATATATAATTTTATTTTAGGAATATTTCTGAGTCTCCTAACATTAATCTTTTTAATCTTTGCTTTAAATCTACTTCTTGTTCAAATTTTTCAATTGTTGGAATCAAAAAAATATAACGCATAAAGTGATCTTAATTACAGACCCACACATGCGTCAAAAGTAGCCTAAGCGTTGCTTGGCTTCCAAAAAATGAAATTTGCTTAAATTAAGATGGATGCATTTTCTTTTGAATTTAAATCAACTCTTATCTCGAAACTAATTAATTAATTAATAACTTTAAACGGAACCGCAAAATAATCCATGGTTCGATAAATAAATTGTAAATGTTTAATATTAAATTATTTATTTAAAAAGTTTATTAAAATGGAGTATCAAGATCTTTGTATTGTCGGCATTTTTGGTAACCATGTTATTTTTTGGATGACTGCATATTAGCAGTCAATTAATTTTTAGTGAGGTTTTTCCCAATGTCGAGATATGCAAAAATGTCAAAGTTTGCCTTACCAACAACTCCTGCTTGCCTCACATGTGTGGCTTCCACTTACCTTCCAAACAACATAACTTGGTAAATCATTACCAAAAACTTTGAAAAAATATTTTTAGACTCATTTTTATAAGGGCTTTCGAGAAAGTTACAATGTTGGCATAGCTTCTCTTAATTTTGAAAATCTTCTTTCCTCATATTTCTCAGTTAATGACAAATACAATGTATTTACTGAAATAATTTACTCTATTTTTAATAAATTCCATCCGATAAAGTCCGCTAAGAGAATTGTAAAGGAAAGCTTTAATGATAAGATTAAAACTCTCTATAAAGAAAAATTAAGGATTCTAAAGAGTTGCAATTAAAATACAGAATTATTACACGACAATTAAGGCTTGAATTAAAGAAATTTTATTATATGAAGGAAAGTAAGATAATATCAAAAGGGGCAAATTTTATGCACAAATTTATAAGAAACAAGCTTAAATCTGGAAATAGAATTGAAACACTAATAGACCCTGATGGAAAAATTTGTAGTAATGATAAAGATAAATGTGATTTATTGGCGAAAGTATTTAGTGAATCATTCAAAGTCGATGAGAATAAAGAAATTATAGATATAACTTATAAAACCGATAATCTTACGGATATTGACTTTACAGTTTTAGATGTTTTAGAAATGCTTAAAAAGTCCCCTAATAAGAATTCAACTTCTCCTGATAATGTCCCTTATATATTGCTAAGAAATTCCTCCGAAATTTTAGCCCCAATAATTACACTTATTTAGACTTGTTTTAGATAGTAGACAGATTCCTAATTTGTGGAGAAAATCTATTATTGTTCCGATACATAAGAAAGAAGATAACACTAATCCTTATAATTTCAGACCAATTTCCCATACATGTGCCTTATGTCGAACATTTGAACGAATATTAGCTAAATACATAGTTGAATTTTTACAAAAGAAAGGGTTTTTCAGTAATGAACAATTTGGTTTCCTAAAAAACGATCCACTTCAACTCAATTACTTACAGTCATGGAAGAATTCTATTCCGCAATTGAAAATGGGGAGAAAGTTGATGTTATCTATATAGACTTTATAAGGGCGTTCGATACAGTTCCAATTTCAAGACTTTTAAAGAAAATAAATGAAGCTGGGATAAATGGAAAGATCTATGACTTTATTAAAAACTTCTTAACATGTCGGAATTATAACGTAAAAATTTGTAAGACATTGTAAGACATAAAAATGATGATAATATAGATATACTCCAAAAAGCATTGGGATAACTTCAAAAATGGGCTGGTATTAATAAACTAGAAATATCAAGAGAAAAGTGTTTTGCCTTATATATAGGGAAGAATAATAATGAACACACATATGAGATTGAAGAGAGACCTATTGTAAAATGTGAAACTATAAATAGATAGATAAGGAACTGAACTTTACTCAACACATTAATCAGATAGTTAAAAAAGCTTATTTTAAAATGTTCCAATTGTTGAAAGTATTAAAAACTAGAGACTTTAGAATTTTGACTGATGCATTTAAACAATATATACGTCCACAACTTGAATATGCGAGTGAAATTTGGAACCCTTATCTTAAAAAACACATAAATCAAATTGAAAAGGTGCAGAAATACTTTACTAGATACCTTCTAAATCTTAAAGGAATTAAGCAAATGCCATATAAAGATAGATTAAGGAATTTTAAATTGCCTGAATTATCTCATAGAAGAACTATTGCCGACTTAGTCATGACACAGAAAATTATCACTAGGCAAACAAATTTAGATCCTCTTAAATATTATTCATTTGCCGTAAGAGCTAAAAGAAAAGTATATTGCCTTCGATCCAGAAAATGTAAAAAGACACTAAATAATTATTTCGTAAGAGTTATACCTAGCTGGAATAAACTACCTAATGAGATATTAAATATACATAAAACAAAAAAATTTAGGGATGCTATCAGTGGAATTGTTATATAGTTTAAACTTATAAAAACGGTTGTTGACCTGCCTTTTTATTTTATTTTATATGTAATTTATTTACATTGATCTGTTTCAATGCATTTTATAATTTTTATTTTTTAACTTTCATTTATTTTTATTTTTCACCACTTTTAGTGTATATTAATTATACCGTGTGGTTTGCATAAAAATTTAAATTTAACTAACAGATAAAGGTAGGCTGTTGCATGTAGGCTACAGTTGTGAGTTCAATTCGTATCGTTTAGCTAAAATTTTTCTAGCCTAGTTTTATTCCTAGTTTCCGAGGGCATCTACAACTACAGTGTAGATGCTAATTTCAGTCGTGCTTCCAAAAATTTCAGAAATTGTGGCCAAAAATTAAGGTTGGACAAAATCGGTTAACCGCCCGGTTAATTTTCCCTGTGGGGGTAAAAGAGGAGAGAATAGAAAAGAGAAAAAGAGACCCGCCACAAGGAAGTGCCATAGTTGAGTGCTACTATAAAAACCAAGTATTTCAGTCCTATTAACTAAGTTCTCCAAAAATTTCAGAATTTTTGGGTAAGAATTTCAGAAATTGTGGCCAAAAATGTTTTGATTTTCTGAAAAATGGGCAATTTTTCGAGGTTTATCGATTATAACTTCAGAAATATTCGATGGAAAATTCTGAAATTTCTTGAGGATGTAGGCAAGGATGTTAAAGAAATTTGGGAAATTTTTCATAAATTTGGATTTCACCAAAGTCGAGCGAAAACAGCCCCGCGCTAGGCGAACCCAACCCATATAAAGAGGAGTTTCTGCAATTAAACAAATTTATAACGTTGGATTTAAATATAGCTTGGACTAATTAGTTAATCAATTTGCTTAATATTACTTAATTGAATTTTAATTTAATTTTAATAAATTCAGAAAAATGTTCTTGACTCACTCTCATTTCAACATTCGTTATTTTTTGGAAGCTTGAAGTATGTTCAAAGCTAATTTATTAGTGATATACAAACTATGTTATCTGAATCCTTAAAGCATCAAGAGTCATAATCTAATTGGTACGGCATCGATTAAAGATTCTCAAAACTCTTGGTCGTGATTCTTGGATCAAGACTTTTATTGTTTTATTGTATATGGATCTGATTTTGAGTCAGGGTCATTTTGAGTCATTGAAAATTTCCAGTCTTGGGCATCTGTAGTATTCGTAATGTTACTGCACGGCAAATTTCTCATGTTTGATTTTTACTCGGAGCTGAACCTTAGCAAAGCTCTAGCTTTACATATTTGCTGAATAATTTCAGCATCCAAAAAATAAATTCCGAACACACAACAACGACTATTTGACTGTTAAATCGAGTGGAATTAATAAAACCAAATTATTAAATTTAAATATTGTGTAAAAAAGTATAAAAGAAGTCTGGGTTATAGAAAGCTGGAGGTTCACGTCCAAAATCGAGATTCTCCCTAAAAATGATAGAATGATTGTTTGATTAATTAGCCATGAACGTTGTTCAGGCTTCCAAAAAATTACAACGGTGGCCATGTTAGGACAAGATCAAAACTAAAAAATATTTCAATATTTATCAAAACATAAATTTAATGAATTAATATTATGCTACGTTCACATAAAGGGCTCTAAAGACAGAAAGATAACTAGAAAAGAGGTATATTTTCTGTCCATTTTGTTTTGCCATATCTTGCTTCAAACTCAACATAGATTGATCATTTTTTGAGTTTATTCACTACTCTCTGAGAAGATTTTATTATCAAAAAAAGAAATTCAATAGAAATTGACAAAACAAATTGACAGAAAATCCGACAGAAACCCAAATTTCTTTAGGGAATCATGAATAGGGTCGGCGTTATCGCTGGAACTTATATTAAATTGAAATGTAGCTACTATTGGGGGTATTTTATAGCGAGTCCCTACTGTGTTTTAAATGTGTTTTTATCAGTAAACATGTCTTTACTACAACATATCATTTATTAAATTAAAATATGTTTAAATGTTTTATTAAATTGCATCTAGAGGCTGTCTTCGCGTGTTGCATAGCGTATTTTTGGAAGCCATCAAAGATGGTTGATTATGTTATCTAATAGAGTGCCGGAAAATTGGGCTCTGGAAAATTGGGCTCCAGCGGAAATTTGGGCTCTAAGTGAAAAAAACGGAAAATTGGGCTCCAATTTTTTAGGCGCGGGGAATTTTGGGCGTCGAAGTGAATTTTTGGATTTATTCGAAAAACGGCACAAAATCAAACAACGTAAACCTATGGGCGTCGGCGAGGCGCTTGTGCAAAATCCCGCGCTTCGCGCGGGATTTTGCGGCACGCGCCTCGCGGGAGTCAACGGTCGCTGGGTCTACAACAATAACATAAATCTATTCCTTTTACTGATTTTCAGCTTTGAAATGCCGACCTACCCACTAAGTATCAGCACAAAAATAGTTATTCCAGAAAATTTTGCGAATTTTTCGAATAAATTCAAAAATTCACTTCGACGCCCACAATTCCCCGCGCCTAAAAAATTGGAGCCCAATTTTCCGTTTTTTTCACTTAGAGCCCAATTTTCCGGACACCAACTAATATGCTTTAAGTGAGCCTTGAGAATCTAATCCAACTCTTCTGCCTTCATCTAGAATTTAATGCCTTGAATACTGAAGAGGGAATCGAATTACGGAATAACGGGTCAGAAAACATGTCATTTTACTACAACATATCCTTTATTAGATTAAAACATGGTTAAATGTTTATATTAAATTGTGATATTTTACTCGTGAAATAAGCTCTTAAAAGTATATTGTTAATTGTTTAAAAATAGATAAAAATTATATTGAATCCCCTAGTTTGTGTGTGGCGCCATTTGGTAATTATTCATTTTTTGGGAGTCGGAGCGTAGCTTTGACTAATCTCTTGTTAACGTGAATCATCCTTTTCGGTAAAATTTAGATTGTTTTACATTTATAATCGTGAAAAGTTATTTACAAAAATAATTTTGGAACAGACGTCGGAGTCAATGTTAAGAATAGTAGGTTGATCCGTTGTACCCGAATTGTCCTCTTTTTTTCGAATCTCTCAAATTCCCCGACTTTCGCACACGGAGACGGGGTACAACCTTGGTTGATATGAGATTCTAAGAAAAGTCTCTGCATTTCAGATAAAGCTAAAATGATTTTAAGGATGTGTTAACTAAATAAAGTTTAGCTTCCAAAAAATAAGCAAACTGGATTCCCGCCGACCCCGTGTTTAGACGAATTAGACTTGAAATTTACTATGGACGCTAATTAAATAATATATATCATTCAATTTTTACTCAAAAAATTCAATACTATTTGTTATAAATTCGTACCTATTTTGCCACTTTTTGAAATTTTTTCAACCTATTTTAATCCTTTTTCGAGCCTATTTATTCTGTATGGGCGTAAGCACTTATGTGGAATAGTATAAAAGCCAGCCATTATTTAATTCCCAATCTCTTTGCCTCTCCATTATTCCTACCACAACCTTAATAGGGGACAGCCCAAGTAGGCGCGCGGCCATAACGGCGCAAAGCCATAACTACCTGGAAAATTTTTGACCCTTTAATTTTGGTACCAATCTCTTTACCTCAATGAGAGGAATCGTTTAATACTAAATTTGGTAAGATTAGGAAATCTTGAAGCAAGTTATGGCCTTGCGCCGTTATGGCCACACGCCTACTTGGGCTGTACCCCCCTTAATTGTATTATATTTCTACAAGTGATAAAGATTCTGTTCATTCTTGTCTACGTAAGCGGGGTCATAACACTATTTTGTTACCTATTATCAGCTTTATTGGATCTAAAAAAATTCTCTCTGATTATTAGATTAACTGGAGGTTAGCTGTGCTTATTTGCTTAATATATGTAGATCATAATAAATATAGAATAATCTAATAATTAATATTAAGTAGGGTTGTTCAGGGTACCGAACCAAAACGAAAACCGGGGGTACCGGTTAATAATCGGAAATCTCCGAAAGATCTCGAGATGCGGCATGTTTTTAATAATGAACTTATCCGATCTGAACATTCTACATAAAAATAAATTCAAATAAAGATAGAAAATCACGATTGACCTCACCTATTCGGTTATAACTTTAGGTAGGTTGATCTGATCAAATCAACCTTGCTAGGTAAAATAATCCCCATTTTTAGAGCTTTCGATTGGTATATAAATTATTTAAATTGGTTAAAAATCAAAAAGTTATGCCCCAATAATGACTAGGCGATACTGAATCGTCCCCTACTCGGGGACATGAGATGGTGCTCTGTAGTCTCGTCAGAGGTTAGTTTCGTCAGAGGACATTTTCGTCAGAATCAGTTACGTCTGAGGCCTTTTTCGTCAGAGAACAGTTTCAGTATCGCCTAGTCTCCTTCATCGTTACAGCCTCAATCCCTCCGCAAATGTTAATTTAATACTACGGATAAAGTATTCTTGTGCACATCAACATCGGCAACTTTCGGACATAACACGACTCGTTTCTCGAGATATCTTGATTCTAGATCGAGCTATAATTTTGTTTTCTATGTATTTGAGTTAGTTAGGTACACGAGGCGTAACTCGAAAGAGTAAATCTCAGTTTAATTGACTGATAACGTGCAGTCATCCAAAAAATTAGAAGCGAAATATTATAATGAACGAACCAATTGCCTTCGCTAATCCTTCTAATAAAATTTTAATATTCAATTTAATATTAAACACAAATAATTTTTAACATTGGTGGATCCGGGGGAATCCTTAGATAAAGGTCTTTGTCCATAATTATCTGGGCTGAGGATATAGTTGCTAGTCTCTCATCTCATTTAACTACCATTATTCAAAATCCATCATGGTATCAGAGGTTTCGGAGATGACGGAGGTGCCGGAAATCGGAACTGTCGGAACTCAGAAATGGCTCAAAAGCGAAAATAGAAATTCTGATTCACCTCTGCTTGGTATTAATCAAAAAAGTAGTAAATTTCCTCAATTTCTTCCTTCCTGATACAGGTGTTTGAGAAGCGTATTATGGCGAAATTATAAAATCATAAAAAGAATTTTATTGACTGCCTATATGCAGCCATCCAAAATATTAGTTTTGGAAAAAAAGAGAAATCAAGACAAATCAAATTTAAATACCCATTTTTATTAAAATTTTAATAAATAATTTAATATTTTATAATTTCTAATGACCGTATAACAGATAGACTCATAACTACAATTCTTCGTGATGGACACGTAAGTTGAGTTCACTATCATTTTTAAAACTAGAGATCGGTCCTTTTCTGTTTTTCGATATTATATGTCTCTCTTCAAGGGTGGTATTATATAAACGAGGTAGGTTCCTCCTACCCTCCTACTCGGGTAATAGAACCCCGAGCTGAGGATAAATAACCCCAAACCCTCATCTTTATAATATCACCCTAGGGCATCTCTAGTTTATTGCTGGCATTCAGTGTTAGGAACAACAAATAATAAAACGATTCTTTAGTTGGTATCTCCAACTTCCAAAAAATAAAGCGTTCACATCAGACAAATAAACCTTATTTTGGATTTTTATTAATGATTTTAAATTTAAAAAAATATTTATGTTGTATAATATGTATCAATCGAGTATTAATCTTGGTACTAGCACTAGATACTTAAGCTAATTTTTCCCGTAAAAAATCGTTTCGCTTGCCTCACTTCCTCTGTGGATTTCTCAAAGATTTCCCAGACACTCTACATTCGTAGTGGAACAATCAAACTAGTTACTTATAAGGTCTGGATTTTCTTCCGCTTTTGCCGAATTAGCCCCGCCGAACTAGCCCCGCTTTTATGATCCGAATATACTGACGCTTTCACTGGCTTTTATACTAAACACTTTAAGGGCTGACGCCCATACACAACACGATAGACTAACTTGCGACAATTCTGTGCATTGCAACATACTTTGGCAGTGCTATTAAGTGGAGACTAGGTATCATATAGCTGACTGTACTTAATAAAGCTTAGTAAATTTTTAATTTTATAAATTCTGGAATAAATTTGAGTCTCTTTGATGACGCCAAAGTAACTTCTTTTTATTTTTGGAAGCTTGAATAATGTTCATAGCTATTTTAAGGGACATGCCCAAGTAGGCGCGCGGCCAAGTAGGCGCAAAGCCATAACTAGCTGGAAAATCTCCGGACCTTAATAATTTTGGTACCAATCTCTTTATCTCGATGAGAGGAATCGTTTAATACTAAATTTCGAAAGATTCGGAAATCTTGAAGCAAGTTATGGCTTTGCGCCTACTTGGCTGCGCGCCTACTTGGGCGCGCAGCTTGGCTGCGCGCCTACTCTTCGCTGCTTAGATTTAGAATATTTGTGTTATTTTTTGGGTTCTTAGCTAATTTATTAAAGGTTTAATTCCTAATATGTTGCCGATAGTCATGAAAAATTTCTAATAGGGATTCATGACTCAAAAAAGCTTTCTTAATCTCAGCTCCTCCTTAAAGTAATGTGCTCTATTTTTTAAAATATCAAATTTATATTTAAATAAATTCATAAATATAAAAGATTTTGAATTTTCTTATGAATTTTTGTTTGGTATTCCTCCTTATTTTTGGGAGCCAAGCATTGCTTAGGCTAATAGATAGGTTAACATATAGATATCCGTATCAAATGTGTCATGTCCGAAGTCATGTCCGAAGCACTCATGCGCAACCGCTTTAGCATTTTACAATTCATAAATAGCCATGAACACCTTTCAGTCTTCCAAAATATTATTCAAGTCAAATGATACAATTCATAAATAGCACACGTAATTCAAATATTTTAAAATTGAATATAAAATTTAAATTCTGTTATTTAATATTGAGTAATTGTGAATCATAAAAATTCGTCAATATAAATTAATTTTAGCGTGGCATTGTTAGACTTCCAAATGTGGACTTCCAAATCATCAGTCCACTAGTTGACTGATGATTTATCAGCTCGCGTTTTCGCGTTTTCTGCCATCGTCTCCTAATTTTTTGGACGTTGAATGAATAAATTCAACAAATATTCAACTCTAGGCAGCAAGCAAATACGTTAACTCATCTTGAATACTTATTTAGTGTTACCTTGAAGTAATTGACCGTAAAAGAATTCCACCTGTCGAATAAATTTATTACTGTTATGTATCGACTTGCGGTTGTGTCCGATACTAACAGAATAACACAGGAATAGAATATGACGTTTATCCGAATGGTAAAATACAATAATAGTGAAGGTGGCAAAAGGCAAGAATGATGAAGGACAGACGGTGCCGGTCGACCCAGGTGTCGGTCAAGTATTATTCGGTCAAGTATTATTCAAGTCTGAGTCAATTATTTAGTCGCTCCAGAAAAGTTGGTAGATAAAATTCAATTATTCGCTCCATTGATGAATTCTTTAGAAAGTTAAATATTCCTATGGCATTATTCAGTTGATTAAGAAATTCGGTTATTCAATAGATGAGATTATTCAAATGCCATATTTAGTTTTCGCCCAAGTATTAGAAATTAGGGCAGTATTATTCAGGGAATTAGTGAAAATCCCTACCCAGAGTTGGGTTGATTCACTTGACCGTCTTACTCATTGCGGCCTTGAATAAACAAATAATCGGGACTTACATCTTGCCCATGACTGCGGTTCCTCTTATAATCTAAATACTGAATACAACATGCTCCTTCACTCTGCTCCTGATGATCAAGCTCGAATTCATCGAATAATCTTCTAACCAAAATACTAAACTTCTGGACCGAATAATCACAATAATCACAACTTTTCAAATCTCGAATTGGTCCGACTAGAATTGACTAAGGTTTGTTAGGCCTTGTCGAATAGATGAATTCGATCGGCTTGAATGCCTGCCACACTTCAACTGACGTCGTCTCCTCTGAATCTGATGTGCTCTGCGAATCTCCGAATAATCCGAATACTTCCCCAGAATTTGAATAATCCGAATAATGTCCGAATTGTGAATCGTGTTGTGAATCGAATTGTGAATCGTACTAACAAGAATAACAAGATAAGACAGACTAACAACTGTGCTTTATCTACAGGCTAAATACAATAATAGTGAAGGTGGCAACAGGCAAGAATGATGAAGGACAGACGGTGCCGGTCGACCCAGGTGTCGACCGAGACTGATCTCTAACGACTCCTTTTATACTAGACCCACACATACCTAACAATTACCTGCTCGAACTTAAATAAATACTAGCATAATGTTATAAATTCAGCTTCCAAAAATATACAACACCACACTGCTTAAAGTCTTCTCAACCAAGTATTAAAGCATAATAATTATTGAATAATTTAATAATTAATATTAATTAGTGGGCGAGAGTTGACTCTTTAAAATTTAACAGATTACCTCAAGGTGCTACATATTTCCTTCTGAATAACCTACTTGGATAGGATGTTAATCTTTTGCTCGAAGATTGTGCAAGGTTTTAATTGAAATAAAATTCAAATAATATTTTTTAGTTCAATTGGAATAACTTTAATGGATAATCTTGAAGGACCTTTTAGATTAGAAATTGATTTTATTGGAGTGTGTTACAACCCGAGGTTTTACAAGATTTAACTAATGTCGACGAGCACAATAATAACACTTTATCCGATGTAGTAATAACAATGTGTAGGCGAAGGGAACGGGACAGACGAAGGAGATCAGTGACTAGCCCCGCTAGTATGATCCGAATAGACTGACGCTTACACTGGCTTTTATACTAAACTCTTTAAGGGCTAATGATAAATGATAAAATTTTAATAAAAATAAATAAAAAAAATAAAAAATAAAAGCTAATGATAAAACACACACAGAATAACTCGCTTATGAAACTTTTAATACTCCTTTTACCTAAATTTTAAATTGTTTTTTAAAAATATATTAAAGCCTAAATTTTTATTGAAAATTTTTTGGTACTCTTCTTCTCTACTGGTCCCTAAAGTAGGAAAATATAACCAACATTTTAAACTTATAATGTTAATGTGTAGAAAAATCTCTGATTTCTTTCTAGTTTACTTTTTGTAAAATAAATTTTCCCAGTCAGCCATTAAATTGGTCTAATCGGTTGTTGGTGGTTTACAGACTATTAAACCTGAAATATAATTTTTTGAATGAGAAAAATATTTTGAATAAATTTATTTAAAATTAATATGCCTAATAGAGATTTTTGTTTTTCTGAACTAGAGTAGCATCTGCGACTGCAAAAACATTTAAATAAAAATCAGAATTAAATTTAAACAAAAATCAGAATTAATTATAGAAAAACAAAATCAGAATATTTATAGTTTTGGTTAATTTTGTTAATGTTTAAATTTAATTCTGATGTTTATTATTTATTTCAGTGTATGTTCAAACAAAACCAGAAACTATACTTATGGATTTAATGAAATTTATTTTCGAAGTCAAAAAGCAATCAATTAGAAAGATTATTTTACTCCAGATTAAAAAATTCTGTTGGTCTTAAGCTTTTTTTATTAATTTACTACATACTTTAGTTTTCTTCTCTACTTAATATGTAAAAATTCAATTTATTTAATTTATAAAGATTTAATGAGTTTACGTAATCACTAGTGATGTTCGGGAGTGAAAAAAAGCCGAGAGTCGAGAGCCGAGACCGAGACCGGGAATCGACCCCGAGACCGAGTCTCGGGTCGAGACCGAGAGTCGAGACCGAGAGTCGAGACGAGAGATTAGGTGGGTTATCACTTGATATACCTCCTAATCCCCAAAAATCCATATATATCCTTCATAATCCTCCAAATCCCTTGAATCACCAAATCCTCATGTAACTTTACTCCTTCTAAATTACCGATATCCACCTTAATCCACTGATATTCACATTAATCGCTTATAATTTCCTTATATCCCTCGATATCCCACCAACCCGAACGATTTTCTTTATCCCCCGATGCCAAGCACAAGTCCCTTTATGTTTATTTTAATCCTTAAATTTCCAAATATCCCTCTTAACTTGAATCCACCTCTATATCCTTTCATATCCCCATAAGCCTCCGATATTCGACAACACCATTGATGCGATAATTCTTGCATTTTGGAAGGGTTTGGAATCATAAATCCTCCAACCATTTTCTGCGCCGCAGGCAAAAATTTTGAGAAGTTTGGAGGCCAAGAGCCAGATTTCTTTCATTTTCTGCGCGGAAGCTGAGATTTTGAGCTTATAGGGTGGATTTAAGCGCCGCAGGCGCTTAAATCCTACATTTAAATTTAAAACTAAATTTTAATGTAAAAACTACATTTAAATTTTTAACGTTTTTTCAAGTTTAAAAAATTAAAAAAATATGTTTACATATTTAAAATCAATGATTAAAAGCATTCATTTTAGAAGAGAAGTATTTTTCAGATTATTTCCATGCCTAGAGTCGAACCCCCTCCTATCAAAATATCTAAGTGTGCAAAGTCAGTCACCCTAACCACTCAACCATCGACCAACAAAAGGAAAATGGAAAAAATATAAATATTTCTTTCCCTTTTCCTTAAAAAAATAAATGTCAAAGTACGCAAGGTACGAGTAAAATTCAAAAAATTTCCGTCATTAGGGGTGTAAATTTAGTCTCGTTTTCCGAGACTAAAACACCGAGACCGAGACCGAGAGGTCAAAAAACCCGGGAAATTTCCCGACTCGGGAACCGAGACCGAGAGTCTCGAACATCACTACTCCTTAGAGCTGATCTTCAAAGCGAACACAAATGAGTATTCAAGATGAGTTAACTTATTTGTTTGCTGCTTAGAATTGCATATTTGTTGAATTTACTCATTCAACATCCAAAAAATTAGAAGCCGTGAACAGAGAAAACGTGATTTCATAGAATTATTGACTAATTTATGCATATTAGAATAATATTTGTGATATGGAGTGGATTTAACTTAAACTTGGGATGAAAGCTTAAGCGATTAACCTAAATTTTCTATTCTCCTCAACGACTTGAAAGATTAACTGCTCCTTAGAGCTGATCACATTTTTCAACGCCCCAGTCGGAAATTTTTTAGTTCACTTTATCCCCCCCCCCTTTTTTTCCTTCCTTAAGAATGTAAATTATGGTCAGAAACTCTACTAACGAAAAACTTACTTCTCAATCACTTCTTCGTTCTTAATTTTTATTCCTTCACACTCAGAATTAAGGTAACTTAATAGAGCCTTCCAAGACCGAAAATTTTCCAAGACTCGAGACCAAGACTAGACCCCAAGACCAAGACCAAAAAAGCCCAAGAAAAGTCTTGAGTCAAGACTCAAGACCAAGAGTCTTGGAAGGCTCTATGACAAACCCAGAAATCTTTTCTTTATCAATGCTTTCTCTTGATGATGCTCGGGGAAATAGGTTGAAATTGAGAAGGAAGTACTTCTGACCCTTATTTAAATACTGAAAATGGAATTTTTCGTCCGGAGCCGCTTAACTTGCCACAAGACCGAGCCGTACTAACTAAGAAACTGAAATTAAAATGATTGTTTCTTCGATTACAAAACGAAAACTCTACAAGGGATAGATATTAGCTATATTATGATTATAGCTCCCAAAAAATTACACCTCTAGATGCCGCGTCAACTAATTAAGTAGTTAATTTATTTTAAAACTCAAGTACTCAATATTTTCGCAAATAACATACTAAATATATTTATAAACCTACATACATCAAGCTAACAATTATCCGAAACCGAAAAGCAGAGAAATTCTGGGTTCTGCTGTTTTGAAATGACGTCCTCACTAACGATAGAAAACTCTCTCTAATAATAATATAGCTTTGAACTGCGTTCAAGCTTCCAAAAATAGTAGAAAGGGATCAGTGGCCAAGATGATATACTAGGGTAAATCTTTCTGAATTTATTTCACAGATTATAAACTACTTAATATTAAGAGTTGATTAACAGCTCAGACACGCATTTGGCAAAAGGAAAGACAGCAAATCATTTTTATGAATTCGAAGTTTGTCATAAAATTCACACAAAACCAGCCTTTATTTCAAAATTTTTAATGAGTTCAGTGAAATATTTTAAACTGAGGTAGAGGACAATTAAAGGACTTTTGACCACACACGAAAACATATAATTTACAAGTTATCTATTTTTCTATTTTGTTAATTATAAGGGATTTTGACTAGCGAATAATTTGCCATTTAATGTAATTAATTTGACCAGTATATTTTTGCAAGTCCATATAGATGGACTAAATAATTAGTATTAAGAATGATTGTTCTTAAAGCGAAAAAAATGCTAAGAAAAATCAGTAGTCTTAGATTACTCAAAAGTTATAGAGTCTGAACTAAAACCCCTTTACATGGGGTATTAATTTTAGGGGTAAAACAAAATTTGTTGAAAAAATCTTTTCTTAACTAAAACCACTGAGCAAATTATAATGTGATAAATATGCCTTTTAGTTGAGACTTTACTTTAATATGGTAGAGAATCCTGGGATCCGACAACCATATCATGACAGTAATTAGCTTATTCAAAAGTTATATTGTTTTCACTGTCTGTAAAACTAGCCAAAGATAGAATTGGCTTCCAAAAAATTAGAGGTTTTGATATCATATGAGAATAGTTTTATCTTAATATACCAATTATTTAGGCATGGTTTTTGACTAATCCAATATTGTGCATATTTGAGAGATTCCCTAAGCCATTTTTAGAGTAAACGGATGGTTAAAAGATCCCATCTTTGTTTGAAAATTATTAAAAAGTTTCTAAATATAGCCAAGGATAAATTTGACTTACAAAAAATATTCGGTGGACACGCGATTGAAAACAACGATTTTAGTTTTAAAATTTGAATTCTAAAGATTTATGGAGTATATTAAGTGCGAGAATGTGTTAAATTAACAGTAAATTTAAAGTTAAAAAGAAAATTAAAAGTACCCACAAGAATTAGCCACACATTAAGTCGGCTTTCAAAAATAAAAGGAACAGTTAAATTTGCATCCCGACAATTTATCTACCTATATCTACATACATTTTAATCATCAAATTTGAATATTTTAATACTGTGCAAACTGAAAGCGAATTTCAGCTGTCAACAATTCTGAACTTTTTTCCCTCTTAGTCTCCACCACGGATTTACTTTTGTCTATAAAGTTTAGAGAAATATTATTTCGCATAGATCAGGGAAAGAAATAACATTGACTCCCAAAATTAAGATGTTAATTAGAGCTCGAAAGAGTTCCGTCCAGTACTACCGAAACAGAATACTGTAAATATTGAAATATACAGTCAGTATTATGGTATCGTTCGGATTCTATTTAATATTAATTATTAGATTATTTATACTTAATCTAATGTACACATAAACTGCGGTTGGTGGTGCATTTGATGTTGGTGCAAGTCGGTGTTTATTTTTTGGAAGTTGAATATGAATTCAACTAATACTTTAAGAAAGATTGGTCTGTATCTAATTGCGGTGTGTCCGTACTAACATAATATATAAGCCTAGGATTTAATGAAAGACAAGGTTAATAAAAATGAGGGTAATAAAGGGGAGGACACGATTTCAGGCGTTAATCTCTTTGAGTATGAAAATATCGTACATTCTATTTAGTAGTATTTAATGCTGGGGTAAGCTTTTAAAGTGAGTCACTCACGAAATGTGGACAAGTTTGTCTTGGTTGCCCTGCGGTACCTAACGTTCAATAGTAAATATTGGACCCCGAAATTTTGTACCTTACGTATTCCATACTAAAATACAAAAAATGTACAATACTACCGGAACAGAATACTGAAAAATATTGAAAATACAGTCAGTCGGGGTTCTAGTTAATATTAATTATTAGATTATTTATACTTTATTCAATGTACGTATAAACTACGTTTTGTTGCGTATTGGAGCAAGTCGTAGATTATTTTTTGGAGGTTGAATCATGAATTCAACTAATACTTTAAGCAAGGTAACTTAGAGACAACATAGCTCTTCTGGCTATTATAATAAATTAGTGTTTAAGACAAGTTCCTCTTTGTTTCGTTTTGCTTGTTTAATATAATTCAACATCCAAAAAATAAAGCACCATTGCGTTGGATCAAGACGATTCTTTGGGTTACATTGACATGTAAATAAATACCAAATAATCTAATAATTGATATGGAAAACATGAGCTCGGGAAGGCAAGACGTATAGGGTAAAAATTTTACTTATTACTAGGGTTTCGCCGGAACCGAACTTTTGACCGGAACCGGAACCGGATCCAATTTGATTTTAAGAATTTTAAAAAAGCCAAAAACCTTAATTACTCCATGTAAAAATAAAATAATTTTTAAAACAAAATTAAACTCATAAAATGAGTTATTTGTTTTAAGAAAAATTTGAAGAGTTATTGTCCTATGACCCAGAAGCGAACCCAACTTAAAATTATTAACACCTTGAGTGAAGCCTAAACCCTCAACCACTCGGACACACGCTCATCAGAAGGCGACTGAAAGAAAATAAACATATTTCCTTCGATTTTTTGTTAAAAGTATTATAGAGTACGAGTAGTTTATTAATATTTTTTAAAAATATCAATCCTTAGGGGTGTAAAAAAGTTCCGGTTTGGCCGGAACCGATTTGTAAACCGGAGCCGGAACCGGAACCGGAACCAATTTGAGTTCCGGTTCCCGGAACCGGAACCGGAACCAAAAAAACACCGGAACTTTCCGGAACCGGAACCGGAACTTCCGGTGAAACTCTAATACTAATATCCATAAATCACAACTTCTTGATGTGATTTTTGGATGACTTCACTTCCTTGTAACCTACCCCTTATTAATTGGAATGTCCAACTTCCAAAAAATGAACACATCACGTGTGAACACAATCAAAGAACTATTCTACTTAGATAATTTCATCAATTTAGATTGAAATATCTATTATTTTGTAAATTCGATTCTAATTTGTAATAAGGCAAAAAGAATGATAATAAATTAGTAGCTTCCAAGACTCCTTGTCTTGAGTCTTCATTCCAAGACTTCTTGAGGTTTTTTGGGTCTTGGTTTTGGAATCTAATTTTGGTCTTGAGTATTGGAAAATTTTCGGCCTTTGTGGTCTCTATAAATTAACATAAATCTGCCTCTTACTATAAAATGCTTACATTAGCTCGTTCGTCTTTTATATTTCCTTCCCAAAGGAATTTTTCTTGCGCCACATACGAAAATGTTGCTAATTTTGTAAGTCAAGGAGCCAGCTTCCTAATTAAATTGATAGTGGTATATGGATTAAATTTAGCCTAAGCGTATTAGGCTTCCAAAAAATGATGAAGTTTGCTGCAGCTCCTTCCACGGTTAATGCACAAGTACATCTTTCTCTAATTAAAAAATTATTATAAATTTCACACCTTTCAAAAGTAGATCAAATTAAGACTATTCTAAAACATATCTTAAGCTAATTAAATAGTCATATCAATTTTGTTAGTCTTTTAAAAAATTTAGCATGAAAGTAGAGCATTAACAAGGCATGAGGTATACTAAAATTTAGCCTGTGTAAAACAGGCTTCCAAAAAATAATCTCTGGTTATCAACAACTACCGCATAAGCCAATGACCTTTTAAATACCTATTATGAAGATTTATATGATTAATCTCATACCTTTTAATTTAAGTAAAAGCTTACTTAAACCATAAAGCTACTCCTAGGTATCGGTCTTATTAACAGAATAACACAAGAATAGAATATTCGAATAGAAAATTATCCGAATAGTAAATACGAGAATAACGAAAGTGAGAAAAGGCAAGAATGACTGAGGACAGGCTAATGACTACGTTTATACTAGACCCACACATACCTAACAGATACTACGGTTTTCGTTCTGTTTTCGAACGTTAGCTCTACGTCCTCCTTCCTTTCATGATGGGATTTTGGGATTTATTAAAGATATTTATTATTTTATTAATTTAGTGAGAAAAGTATGTTTTGATTAAAGCGGAAAAGGCGGTAACTGTTTCAGAATGTTATTTTTGCAAGCCAAGCAATGCTTAGGCTAATTTAGCTATGTATTAGAGCCCGTTCTCAAAATCAATTAAATCAACTTGTTACTGAACCTACTAGGGAAAATTCAATCCTGGACCTTGTACTCACACCCGCTTCTAATTTAGTAAGAAATGTTAATGTAAGGGAAAATTTTTCAACTTCCGATCACAAAATGATAGAATTTGAGTTATATGATCAAATCAAAGTATTTAAAAAACCAAAAATTTATGTCAGAGATTTAAGTAAATCCAATTTTAATAATTTGAATCAAGTTATATTCCAAAATAATTTAGATTTAGCTATATTAACAAAGTTCACTGTTGAAGATAAATATAATTTTCTGACAAATGAATTGTCATATCTTTATAACAAATATATACCGATGAGAACTTTGAATAAGATAATAAGGAAAACATACCCCAAACAGATTAAGGAATTACACAAAGAAAAACTTCGATTATTCAGAGTCCTTAAAGAAAGAAAACATGATCACAACTTGAGGCTTGAGTATAAAATCGTTTCAAGAAACCTGAAAAAACAATTAAAATTTCACCATAATACTAAAGAAGAAAAAATAATAAATAAAGGTGGAAATTCGATACATAAATTTATTAGAAACAGACTTAACCAAAATAATAACATACCCTGTTTAATTGATAAGGAAAATAAATTTTACTTTAGTAATGAAGAAAAATGTAATATTTTAGGAAAAGAATTTCAAAAAAACTTCCAAAATAAAAATATTAATCTATCAAATTATAACAGAAATATAATTCCAAAAACAAAATTTTCAGACATAGATTTAAGTACTAGCATTGTGTGGGATGTCCTCAGATCACTTCCTAATCGTAATTCAACTTCTCCAGATAACATTCCTTATATATTATTAAAATATTGCGCTGACTCGCTTGCAAAGATGGTATCAGATATCTTTAGATGTATCATTGATAATGGGCAAATTCCACAAATTTGGAAATCATCACTTATTATTCCATTGTATAAAAAGGGAGAAAAATCAGATCCAAAAAATTATCGCCCAATATCTTTAACATGCACCTTATGTAGGATTCTTGAAAGAATTATTGCACAGCAATTAACAAAATTCTTAGAAGATAATAAGTTTTTTAATAAAAATCAATTTGGGTTTCTTAAACATAGGTCCACAACCACACAGTTATTATCTACTATGGATGATTTATATAATGCAATACAAGATGGATATAATATAGATATTATTTACATCGACTTTGCTAAAGCATTTGACACTGTACCAATAAATATTCTTTTAGATAAAATAGAAAGTGCAGGCATAGGTGGACGAGTTTACACATTTCTTAAAAACTTCATATCAGATAGAAATTTCAAGATTAAGATAGGTGACCAATTATCCCACAACTATGAAACATTCTCAGGTGTACCTCAAGGAAGCGTCCTAGGACCACTTTTATTCCTTATTTTTATAAATGATCTTCCTAATGAAATCCCTGAAAATGTTGGAGTAAAACTATACGCAGATGATGTAAAACTATATATAGCACATAAAAACGGCATAGAAAGAGAACAACTAAATAAAACTTTAGGAATACTTGAAAAATGGACGGAATTAAATGGTTTAGAAATATCCCCTAGCAAATGCTTTGCTTTATATCTAGGTAAAAATAACATGAAAAGAGAATATAACATACATGGATTAAAAGTTCAAGAAACAGAATGTATTCGTGATCTTGGACTATTAATTGATACAAAAATATCATTTAACAATCATATAAATATGATCATAAAAAACGCATATTTAAAAGCTCCCAAATTATAAGAATCATTAAATCTAGAAATTTAAATCTCCTCGTTAATATATATAAGACATATATAAGACCCCAACTAGAATACGCAACTGAAGTATGGAATCCACAGATGAAATATCAAATAAAAAAATTGAAAAAATTCAAAAACTCTTTACTAAAAATATTTACAAAAAATGTGGTTTAATCAAGGTCCCATATGAAGAAAGATTAAATACTTGTAAACTCGAAAAGTTAATAGATCGAAGAAAAATTGCCGATCTTTCCACCGCTTTTAAAATTATAAAAGGTTTTACATCCCTTAATTCCCAAAAATATTTTAATTTATCAAATAGATCTCTTCGCAGGCCTCTACTTCTTAGGACAAAAAAATATACAAATAAAACAAAAAATAATTTTTTTCACAGAGTGGTGAATAACTGGAATAATCTTCCAAATGAGCCATTTAAAATAAATGATCCGAAAAAATTTAGAAGTCTCATTAAACAGTATTCTAACGATTAAAGTAAAATACTAAAGACATTAAACTCTGGCGTGTGTGGTTTTTAAGAGCGTTTGTTTACTATTTATACATTTTTTTTCATGTTTTTTTTTGTCGTTGTTTCACATATTTTTTGACACATTTTTTTTTAAATTTGTATTTTTATGTTTTTTTTTTATGCACCACTTTAATGTATTGTAAAATACCTGTGGTTTGCTGATAAATAAAATAAATAAATATACGGTATATATGCCTACTAGAGATCGAGATTTTTGAAAAGCCTGGACCTGATCCTGGACTCTGGGGTTTGATTTATTAATCCCAGCCGGATCCTGGGCCTTAGTCCAAGAAAAACCCAACCCAGGAAGGTCAAAAATGCCTGGGCCTGGACTCTGGAAACTGGAAAACCCAGGCCTTGGTCCAGACCCAGCTCGATCTCTAATGCCTCTATATTCACTACTATACAATAGTGCATCACTATCTGCTTGTGTTTCTTGATTTATTAGACATAGTGACAGTATAACTAGACAAATCTCACTGAGAACGCCTCTATACTATCTACACCACGACTTTAGCTACTATTTTAGAATTTGTTATACCGGGGTGCTCTTATTCAAGGAACTCATTATAAGTTAAACTACTTATAAGAGACCACCAATATAAATATGCCTAAAATTTGGTTGACACTTGGGTGGCTAAGATCTCCTTCGTTTTTGTTGAACGTGACTCAAAAAATATCGGAGAGTTGGATAAAATTCAACAGGCATAGGGTAATTATAATATAAATAAAAAAAATTTAAAATTCAACAGGCATATGATAAAATTCAACAGGCATATGTTCGAGGCATATGGAGAGATTATTGCCTAAGCTTTGGCTTGGCATCCAAAAAATAAGCAAGAGACAATTCAGCAGAACACACACCAACACAATTATAGGTCTTTATAAAAATAATTAATTAAATTATTATATATGTTAAAAAACGCAAATCTTATAATATAAACAACTTCTAATTGAATCACACCCTACGAAAGATCGAAAAATAGAAGCACAGTTCTTCAATTAGAAGATTCACGGTATTATGCCGGTCTAAGCTTCTATAGGAGAGATCTACAGGATGTTTCAACTGAAAAGCACTATTTGAAAAATCAATAACCTATTACTGCGTTGACAGATTTTATTGATTATCATTTCCATTACTTTTCATACCATAATTGTTATATTGCACATTTATGTAAAAATAAGCGACCAATTTTAGAAGGTGTTGAGGATTGCCGAAGCCTGAAATTCACAAGATTTCAATGAAGTTATGGTACTAGATAGGTATTTTTTAGATACACTCTGTTATGTCCAACGTTTTACCTATGTTAACGTGCACTAGAATAAATGTTGATACGATGTAGAAATTTAACGAACAATGTAGGGTAGAAATTGGAGCTGAAAAAGAAGAATAATAAATTTTTTGGTTTGGTTCATTATATTTATTTTATGTGTCCAGACAGGATTTATCCTAATAGACGAAGGCGGATGGGGTTGGGTAAGATGGTAAATGTCCAGTTGGCGGTCCACATGTCCGCAAAGAGAATCTGCTCTTTTCTTTACTTTTCTTGCATTTTTTGCGTGGGGAGGAGTGCTCCGCTCGTTTTTCCTTTTCTGCCATTTTTCCTTCTCAATACAATATGTTCTCCTGTTCATACTTGCAAAATAAAAATACCTCTAATTAGAAAAAAATTTATTTTATAAATGATAATTTTGGATAACATTCTTTAATAGATTTATTTAAAATATAGGGTTGATAATAAAAACTATGAGGGGGAGGATGGCTATAAAAACTGAGCCAATATCTTTACTCAATATCTATATCCTGATAACACGAAAATCAACGTAGAACAAGTTATGACTCCTTAAATATTGTTTTGAAATTTTTTAGATTATTATTTTGGGCTTATTAGAAAGCCATAGAAAGCTGCTATATGATAGCAATAATACTACATTTCAGAATTTATATTGTAATTTTTATAATCCAAAATCTATCATTTGTTAAATAAATAATTTTTTTAGATTAGAGATATTATTTTTATTTTGCAAGTATGAACAGGAGAACATATTGTATTGAGAAGGAAAAATGGCAGAAAAGGAAAAACGAGCGGAGCACTCCTCCCCACGCAAAAAATGCAAGAAAAGTAAAGAAAAGAGCAGATTCTCTTTGCGGACATGTGGACCGCCAACTGGACATTTACCGGGTAAGATGAAGGATAGAGACTAACTGGGCTAGTAGGATCCACATATTCAACTAGTAAAATATGTTCCGATATTTGCCCTGGGTAATTATTGTTCCATCATTTGGCTGAATTGGTAATTGCCTGAGAGGGTAATTATTTGAGCATATACGGTATATCAGACCGAGTTTTAAATAATATTAAATTTTATTAATTTGTTTTTATTAATTCTCCTCTATTAATTAGTGTTCGGCACGGTACGGTATACCGCGGTATTTTTCCCGGTATACCGCAATATTTTTTCCGGTATACCGATACCGTACCGGTCAATTTTTGTAAAAAACGGTATTTTTCGGTATCGGTATTTTTTCGGTATACCGATACCGAATACCGGAAAAGGTCATTTGCCGAACACTATTAGTTTCAAAATATATTATGGTTAAATATCGTTATTTGCTGTTAAATACGGTAAAGGTGGTATTTAGGGGTGTTCATATAATTATGTGGCGGAGTGTAATTAATACAATTGTATCTCATTTTACAAAATAACAGAAAATTTGAAAAATATTAAAATGTTAAAAATAGGGCAAAATATGGCAAATGTATAAAATAGGGAAAAATAGGGCGAAAAGATCAAAAATAGGGAAAATCCCCTATAAATAGGGTAAAAAGACAACCCTTCTATCGTCGTTTCAACACGGTCTCGTGGAGACTTATTGGGGGGAGACTGACCAGGATCCACTATAACAACACATATGCTTCCCCTCCGTTTTTTTATACCAACTATTTTACAGGCCGACTTTTATTTCTAATTTCCCACTTGATCTGGGATCATTCCGACCCTACTTTTCGAAATTTCTGAAAATTATAATCGTTTTTCTGAGATCTCTAAAATTGGCTATAACTTTCAGAAATTTCGAGGAATTCAAGTGGGCGTAAATTAAATATTATTTTACCCTTCATAAGTTATAGGTAAAGGGCCTGAATTGAAGTGTACCGAAATTTTAAGATTGCTGAGCAAAATTTGATTATTTTATTCAATACAAATTATATTTATTTAAATTCAAGGATTTCCGAAATAACAAAGTTATTTTTTGTGCTGGTAGGATCCCAAGCAGAGCTGTCCGAAAATGAAATTTTGCTCTCAACGAAACGAAAACGAAAAAAATAAAATCGTCAATGTACGAAACGAAAACGAAACGAAAAAAATAAATTTCATTTTTACGAAACGAAAGAAACGAAAAAAATCCCAATTTTCACGAAACGAAACGAAACGAAACGAAAAAATCAAAATTATAAAAATGCCTAGGTTATCGCCAAATTTTCTCGCCTAATTCACCTTCACTGCCTAATTTACTTTCAAAAATGCCTAATTTATTCACTTCAGCCTAAATTGCTTCCAAAAATGCTTATTTTATTGATGTGTTATCCTTTTATATCCATTGATAATCGTCCAGATATTCGAGGAATTAATGCATAGAATATCTGATAATACCGAAATTCCCAGAATACTGCTAATCATCATCAATGAACCTCCTAAACACTCCCAATCCCTCTATATCAGTGGTATATTGTCTAAAGATGATCACGAGATCAGTTACTCTATCCCTCTATTTTCGCGCCGCTGGCTTAAATTTTGAGAATTTCTGAAGGCCAAGTAGGAACACCCAAGTTTTGGAAGGCCAAATCCCTCGCTATATCCTTAGATCCCTTGATATATCCGGATATCACTAAAATATAGTAACTTTATTCAGCAATATAACTCAAAATCCTCCTTAATTTGTCCAAATCCTCTGATATAACATTCAACTTTTCCCTTTACAGCGCCGCAGGCGAAAATTTTGAGAAATTTGGAAGGTCAATGAGCCAGATTTTATCCTTTTTCCGCGCCGCAGGCAAAATTTTTTGAAATTCCAGTTTCTAGGAGAAAAATTTTCAATTTTTGACTTAAAAATACGACAAAATTTGTCTAAAAATATCGAATATTTTTTCGTCATTTTCGTTTAAAAATGGAGTTTACGAAACGAAAACGAAACGAAAAAATATTTTTAAACGAAACGCGAAACGAAACGAAAATCATCAAAAATCCACGAAAATCTACGAAAACGAAACGAAACGAAAAATTTTCGGACAGCTCTGATCCCAAGTACAATAAAGATATAAGAAAGAAAATTACAAAAATAGGAAAGAAAATTATTTAATTATTAAAAAAGAAAGAAGAAAAAGAATAGAATTATCCACAAAGATTGTTAATATTTAGACATTTATCTTTTATGACACTTGCCAAGTGATGGTTTTTTGCCATTACTTGCATACATACATGTCAGACCATCGCAACATTTATAATTATTACCATCATTACCACAAGGATCACCTTCCTTCAAACACTCACATTTTTTTGTAATTTGAGAACAAAAAGATCCAAAACAACAATTCAGCCATTCTTTTGATGTATCGCAATGATCACCTTGTTTAACACAATTGTAAGGTCTACACCATGAAAGGCCAGTAACATTAGTTTTACAATTTAAACCAGGACAGCAACTTGAGTCCTTATTGTCACAAAAGTATGCATTTTTTAAAAGAACAATTAATTGGTTTAAATAATATAAATAAATTTAAAAATAAAAATTGAACAAGAATAATATTATTTAAAGAAGCCATTTAATTAATTCTTTTTTCTAAAAATTTTTATTTTTTATTACATTTCCCCTGATTTTATATGTGGTGTCGTTCGAAATTACCTGGAAAACTGGGCCAAACTAGGTGTGGGCAGAGTGGATCGGACAATTATTGACAAAGTTTCCTATCCTCTAATATCTTTGTAAATTCCCGAGATACTTTTGTAAGGATGGGCGTGGGTTATACGATCTAAAAGTTAAAAACGAAAGTATTAGTCGTCGCCCAGATAGCTCAGTGGTAGTGCTTCTCTATGCGGTGAGCGAAAGCGCCTAGCAATAACTTTCTGGAGGTCGGAATCATGCCTGATGGCTTAACTTTTGCTAAACTCTTTCTCATATAAACCATCTGATATCCTCCCTAATCCCTCAAACTCCCCCGGTCTCCAAGCTTTTGTGGATGAATTTTGGAGACATATCACAGAATAGACATATTTCTCCAAATGAGAGAAATATCCCTCTAAAATTCCTGATATCCACACTTTTAGACAGATTTTGGAGGTGTATCAGGGAGATATTATTTTCAATATATTGGATATTAATTTAAATAATTAAAATGATATATGTATTGCTAAGCTTTACCAGCATTTTATTAAAGCTACTATTGAGTCCTAAACAAACATAATTAATTTGAGAATGGTTACCGCTTGAATGAAGCCGTGAAAATTGATTAAAATTATGAGGTAAAAGTTGGCTCTGCGGTAATATCATTTAAAAAATAAATGCAAACAAAAAAGGGTTTAAAATCCACGTTTAGAATTTTGTTAATGAACACGTACGTTTCTGCCTTAACTTCACAATCTAACTGTATTGAATGAAACGCTATATAGAATCAAGTGACTTTTAATATTGCCAATTTACAAACTACAAAAGAGGTTTAAGGTAAAATTAATTTTGATAGAGAGAGCACAAATAAAGCTAGAGAATGGTTATCATTTTTCCGCAGAAGCTGAATGGCACCATGAAAATTGACTTAAAATGAGGAGGTAAAAGTTGGATTTGCGGTAAAATTAGGGGTTATCCTGAATAAATAAATGAAATAAATGGTCATGGAAATCTAAATGTAGAATGCTAATATTAAAGAGAATTGCGTAAATGCGTTCGACCAAAAATCACGAGGAAGGAAAAATTCAAAAATTAATTCTAAAAATTAATTCTACTTTTATTTTGAAAAATACCGCAATCCCGCATGCATGATCCCGCAAATCGATTTTGCCGGGCAAAACCTGCCGTCCCGATTCCCGAAATCTGGGAAGTTATTTTTTGTGCCGGCAGGATCTCTAGTAGAGTTCGAACTTTTCACTTTGCCGGGCCCGGTATCCGGGTTTTTCTTCCGCCCCGACCCGGGCCGGGTTTTCCGGGCTAAAACCCCGAAAACCCGGTTTTTTTACACCCGGGCCCGGACCCGGTTTTTTCAAAATTCAAAAAATGATCAAATTTTAGCTTTTTCGCTGAAATTTTTTAAAATTTTTATCTTTTTGGGCATTCTTCGATGCCCAATTTGATCTTCCGAACCGGGATGGCAACCCTATCACTGTTAAAACCACGATTAAAGGATATAGTTGAAGCAGTGCTCTTGTTGACCCTCCAGATCCCATGATATTCTCTGTAATCCCCGATATCTCAATAAATCCCCTTGGTCCACTAAATCCCCAATATTCTTCATAATCCCGCTGTAATCATTATCTGTAAAATAATATCAGAGAAATAAGAGGACTTGGTGGATTAATGGGAAAAACAGCAATTATTAATAAATATTTGATTTTTTAAATTAATTTAAATATTTTTTAAAAAAACACGACTTCCGGGTCCGGAAACCGGAGTTTGGATTTCACACTCATGCCGAATCATTAATATCATGCCGGACTACAGGGACTCACTTGAGGTGTACACAGGGAGAACTGTTTCGAAAACGGGAGACTTGATCCGAAACATGAGAAGCTGTTAAGAGAACGGGAGACGTTCTTTCTGGACTAATTTAGTGGGTATACTCAACTGGCAAATTAAGTGGTAATTTACCCCAACCGTCTTGTGTCGATGACGAGATTGAAGATTTAAAGATTTTATATATTTTTATATTTTTGTGGAATTTTATTATTTTTGTATGGTGACTCAGTGAGTCACTTTCCTTTTTTGACAATTTTTTGTGTACTTTTTGCAATGTACTTTACATTGCATCATTTTTATTATAGAAATTTTTGCCTATAAAAAGTAGGCAGAAATTTCACTTTTTCAATATATCTTTTTTCGATATTCATTTTTATAATATTCTGTGTGAATATTTGTTTTGATTGAAGATAAAGATTTTGTTTGTGTTTATTGTATTTTTGTGAATAATTAATTTCTTCCCTATTAATTAAATAGGAAGGTAAGGTTCCTTTTAAGGAAATAAATTTTTACATCTTGTGGTAGATCATTAAATAATTCATCTTTCAGAGCCACAGCGAAAATTTTTGAAATTCAGAAGGCCGAAGTTCAAAAATCCTTTTTTATAAAAAATATAAGAAAAATAGGGAATTCCCAGACTAAGATCAAATCTTAAATCCTGTACAAAAAATTTGCCGGATTCGGATTCCGGATTTGCAATAGAGCCGTTTACTTTTTTCCGTTTACATTCTTAGAGTCAATAATTGGTTTGTCTTAAAAATCTTAAATAAAAAAACATAGACAAAATGTCATAGTTGACTAAATCTGATATTACATTCGTGATCAGGATAGTCAGTTACCTATATAAAATGATTTCCAGAAAAAATTTTTTCATAATTCCCCAATTCTTCACATTAATAAACTAAGATAAACCTATATTCTTAGTATGGTCTAGGATATGTGTGGATTTTCCTCATTTTATTGTTTTTGATAGGTACGTTTGGAGATTACCACTAACAGACAAACAACCCAAATCTTTACCCGGCTCCGATTCTTCTTAATATGTAATTTAAAATTTAAATATTTATTTATATTTTTAATTTCCAGTTGATAATACTACGCATCAATTGAATTGACGTAATCAATTATATCTTGTTATTTTATTTTTGGATACTGATTAAATCAGCAAAAATCGGACCTAATTTACTCTTTATTCGCCTAATTTACTTTTCAGTTTTATTAAATTTGTTCAATATCATTCTATGGCGAATCATCTGCAAACTTCTTTATTTTTTGGATGCTGTTCATTATACAGCAAGTAACCTGTAATAACCTCTAAAAAATTCTTCGCTTCCTCTAGGTCTCTTCGCATGTGCCTATTCCACGTTGTCTTAATTTGTGTGTTTCGAATTATTCCAAATTGTAATTCATTTGGATCGGGTTGTATGGTAGCATAGTCGATTATACGTACTTCGGTCTGGTCTCATACCATGATAGTTCTATTCCTTCTCCCATACAATGAATTGGACTTGGAGCGCAAGGAGTGGAAAGCAAATTATTTATCGGTTATACGCCCACAAACTGAGTAACAGCTCAAGTCTGATCACTTGTTAAAATATTATAGCCCGATAAATGTGAAAAACACCAAATAACTGGACTTATCGTGCTATAACTTTTAATGAGTGATCACACTTGATCTATTACATAACATAAGATACCGCTTATCGAGGGCTTTCGAATGATATAGGATTTATTTAAATTGGATCAGGAACCAAAAGGTTAAAGCCGATTCGGCTGGCACTCAGTTTGTGGCGTATAACCGATGAGAACCAAATGGTCTAACTCCATTCATTACTTAATATTAATTATTAGATTATTTTATACTTATTGATAACTAAATGTAAATAAAGTCGGATTTGTTCTTCCGGTAATGTAGATGTCATTTTTTGGAAGTTGAATCAAGAATTCAACTAAATTTTTTAGCAAGCTTAATCTTTATCGACCTGAGGTGTGTGTGATACTAACAGAAGGGCTTGACCAATAAGCACACATATATTTGTGAATTTATCATCATTATGTTTTTTTGATAAGTCGCAGACTTACCTTTTTGGTCTTTTGTAATTATGAGGATTTTTTACATTTACTTGTAGTTGTAATTGTAGCTTACACCTTAGGCTGTGGAGTAGGCGACGTGGTGTAATAGATAACACAACAGTCCGGTCTACTGAAGATGATGGTTATAAATAGTTTAACTCCACTAGGCATTTCATGATAGGCGAATCATCCTTAAACTGTAATTCTTGTGGTTAAAAATATCGTAAATTTTAATTAGGAGTATCTATGCTGTGAGGAGGAGGGTATCTCAGAGTTAGTCAATTAAGATTGTGCGAAGTTCTGCTTGAGTATCGTGTGTTAACTCATCTCTGTATAAGAGAAAAACATGCAAAAATTTCGAAAAAAGTCCCCAGTTTTTTTAAAAATTAATTTAAAAAGCTGAAAATTGCTATACCGATGTAAAAATGTATTTCCGATCGACTGTCGATCTCCGATTTTTGAAATTTTGACTTTTAAGGTCAAAAAGTCGAAATTTGTCGGAAATTGTATCTAAATATAGAATTAAAAGAGAAAACAAAATAGTTGTGTGTTGGTGTAGTGGTTAGTGTGTTGGGTTTTGAGGGTGGGGTTGAGGGTTCGAATCCAAAACGGTGCAAACATTTTTCTTTATTTTTTAAAAATAATATTTAATTTAGTTTTGTGATTAAAATGTATTTTTAAAAATTTTTTAGGGTTTGGAAGGCATTTTTGGATTAAAAGGAATATTGAGTGATTAAGTGCGATATTAATAAATTGGAGTGATATTATGAATTTGAGTTTAAGTGAATAAATGATATAGAGTGCGTACTTTGAAGGGATATAGGATTAGGTCGATTTACAGAGATAAGTAGGATTTAGAGGGATTAGGTGGATTTAGAGGGATTAAACATTCAGAGGGTTTAAAAGATTTAAGTGGATTAAATGATTTAAAATGATTAAAAGTTGTAGATGGATTTGATGAATTTAGGGGGATTAAAAGATTTAAGAAAAGATTCAGAGGGATTAGGTGGATCTAGTGCGATTAAATGGATCTAGAGTGATTAAAAAATAGAGGGATTAAAAAATTTAGAGGTTAAAAGATAGAGGGTGATTAAAAGTTGAAAAGGGATTAGGTGGGTTTATAGTGATTAGGTGGATTTAAAAGGATTAAAATATTTAGAGTGATTAAAAGATAGAAGAATTAAAACATTTAGAGGGAGGATTAGTTGGATTTTGAGGGAAAAACTGTTTTTTAAAAAACTCTTTTAGGAAATAACTTTTTCTGGACTCCGTGTTAAATGCGCCTTTGGCGCATTCAATCCAGTGCGCGGAGCGCGCTGGTTCAATATTTAATATTAATTATTAGATTAGATTATAGATAATTAAATGTACATAATGAGTTATTTTGATCGGGGGCTATCAGTTGTTGTTATTTTTTGGAAGTTGAATCAGGAATTCAACTAATAATTTAAAAAAGATTGGTCTGTATGTACTTGAGGTGTGTCCGCTACTAATAAAGACTAGACTAATAGGACTACTATATCAAAAGCACCAATACAATAGAATAAGTGAGACTATGCGCTGGAGTAGAATACTAGCCTAACTACGGAATAAGACTAATACACACGTGCATACACGACTACTAACAAGCTTCCTTAACACTTTATACTAACTAACGCTACACACTAACAAAGATAATTAGGTTACCGATGAGATAGCTTTTAGGGCTCGCATAATAAATTAGTGTTTAACACGAATTCCTCTTTGTAACTAAGTAATTATAAGTTACTTAGTCAAGTTCTATATTTGTTGAATCATTTATTCAACATCCAAAAATACTCAACATTCAGTGATGACACTTCTCCGTAGTTTTTTCCGACGGATTAATAAACTGAGAATTAATCTAATTATTAATATGTTGGTGAATCATGTTCAGGAGTGTTAGACATAATTTAAATTTTTTTCCAGTTTTCTCAACGCTCTCGACAGAATAACTGCCCACACCTATGTGCCAACAACAGGATATTTTAATGCTTAGAATTACTACTACTGGAATTATTGAGGTTAAAATAATTTTCTGAAAGCTAGTGACCGGCAAAATGGTATTTGCGGGATCCCGCATGCGGGAGTAACTTTTAAAAACGTCTGCGGGACGGGGGTCCGTGGGAATAATCCCGCAAAATCTTGCACTCCCCCAAAATTCCGCAAAACGAAAAAAGTGGGGGATTGCGGGGCGGGATTCCGTCACGCGCCAGTCACTACTGTCAACTAAATACACCGTATTAATTTTATGAAAATATAAATTTTAAAATTATCTTCATGATAAGCCTGTATTGGGATTTTTATAGTTATTGAATTTTATTTTTTGGAAGTCTTTTGTCTAAGACTAGTATAATAAATAATAGAGCTCGACTCGATAAGATATTTTTAGATATCTTTCGAAAAGTATCGACCGATCCCTCCGTCCGGGCTTTATTAAAGAATTATTAAAAACTAATACCATATTAAATCTACAACCAATCTGACTCCTAAGCCAGCTCCTAGAGCCACACCTAGCCCGGCAACTTCTACTTTAGTGATTAACGATACTCCTCTCTCTCCTTTACAACCTCTCCTCTACAACCAGTGTGACTTATGAGCTAGCCCTTGGAGCCATATCTAAGGATACATGTAATTATGAAGCATTTTTCGTCTAAAAATCAGGCATAAATGAAAATACAATTTTATTAGATGATTCGAACTAAATTTATTCCCTCTATTTTAGGTAAAATTCGAGATCAAAGGTGTCAATTTTCGCGTTTTTGATGTTGGCAGGCAACGAAGTGAAAAAATGGATTCATTGTTTTGACGTAAAATTGGGATTTAATGTCTCTATATCTTTAAAATTATTTAGGACGTTCATGCCATAATATTCGTAGTAGCATTAAGTGAATATGATCAAGTGCTGTTTGAGGATACAAGAACGGTTTGAATTTTTATTAGAAGTATTAAAAGCAGCTGTGATGGCTCTATACTAGAGCTATCCAAGACCGAAAAGAGACCCCCTTTGAGGGACGACTTTTGCCGAACGGCATTTGAGGATTGCCATTTGAATATAAGAATATTAGTCTTTTAAAACAGGAATAATCCCAAATTGTGTACTAGGGGAGGTTATTCCACAACGGGGGATGTTGTTGTTTCCCATTGACGGAGCAACTTCCCCGCTTGTGGAATATTTTCCCCGTAGTACATAATTTGTGATAATTTCTGTTTTAAGATGCTAGTATTCTTTTACTCAAAAGTTCATCCCCAGATGTCGCACTACGATGCCATCCCCCATCCAGTTAAGTGCATATTACAAGTTATATATTATTCTATTTTTATTTGTTTTAAAGTTATTTTTAATAAAAGAACTTATCTTTCCATCAAGGGTTATTTGTCCTGTTATTTTTGCAAGTCCACATAGTGGACTAAATCAAGATTGCCAGTTGTACCTATTTTGGAAGTTATTTCTATCTTTGTACTTATCTCTTTGTACTTCCCCTATTTACTTTCAAATTGAACCGTTTTAATAACTGTTAATGGCCATTAACCCGTTAATGGCTTCCGTTTATGTAGGTGGATATCGGGGATATATTTTGAAAAATATTTATTTTTCTATTTTTGCTGTTTATAAGTGGTTTAAGATAGAGTATTGGATGTTGGTTTATATCGATAAATCCTTATATTTTTGCAAGTCCACATGGTGGACTAAAGTATAGAGTCATATAGAGTCATAAAGTATAGAGTATTTATCGGTATTCCGTATCGGTAGTACGATACGGAATACGGTACGGAACGAAATTCCGCGCTCTAGTTAGTAGTCTAGTCTTTCTATTAGTATCGGACACAACGCAAGTCGATACACAACATCAACCAATCCGCCACCGACGAATCGTTTTCAGCTGGGAGTTTTCAGCTGGGAGAGGATACTCAGATGGCTCTCAGATGCGAGCTTTTACCGCTTAGCCATCCATCCAATAACTGATCGTTTATAAAATCTTTTATAAACAAAAACTAATTTACCCATATAATTTTTGAATAGGCATTGAATTGAAGTTGTTTTAATTTTTTCTTCAAATATATCTTTTTTGTTAAGGAAAAGAAACATTGCTGTATTGTAGAACCATCTTGAATTACATACTGACCGAAACAAACGTAGAGATTCAATCATTCGATTCTGAATAAATAAACGAATTTACTTATGCAATTATAATAATTTAGTCCACTATGTGAACTTGCAAAAATAACAGGCGAAATCGATTTAAACGGAAACTTAAAAAATTATTATTAAAAATAACTTTATAACTAAAAAAATAGAATAATACATAACTTGTAAATATGTCTTTTAACTGAATGGGGTATAGTATCTGGAGCGCGGAATTTCGCTCCGTACCGTATTCCGTATCGTACTACCGATACGGAATACCGATAAATACCGAAAAATAAGGCCGTAGTACGGTACGGTCCGCGCTCTACTACTAACAAAATTTATCACGAAGTAACAATACAATAGAATAAGTGAGATTTCGGTAACAAGTCTTTTCCTAACTTTTGGTCTTTTTGGAGTATAGCTTTACTAACTATCCGGAAATAATAAATTCAATTGTTTTGAATAAGGACAAACCAATTAGCCAAAGTTATTTCTCGGCTTACAAAAATAAAACATCGAAACAGATACTGGATTCCCTCAAGTCAAGTATTGTTATGTATTTAGCATTATCCATAATATTATAATTGATAAGTTTCAAATTTCACTAGAAAAATTTAAGAGGAATATACTATGATGGATCAGGGAATGTCACTAGATATTTTAATCCGTTACAAATATCAGAACAGAAGTTCCGGTTATTTGGACATTTCGAATCAGGATATCATGATCCGTCAATCGTATCCAATTAATTCTTGTAAGAGTCAAGTTAGCGTTGCCCACGAAACAGGGACTGATCACGCGGCCTTCTAACGGTGCTTAAGTCGGTTGGAGATTTAGGCCCAGGCACCACGAACGTTGCTTGTTGGAGTAGTAACAAACCTAATTTTACGGTGTTAATAAATTGAAAAAGAAGGGAAAATGATAAGCTTTATATTAGCCGAGGAAATTCTCGGCTTACAAAAATAAATCAGCTGGGTTAGCCTTCGTTATTAATTATTATCCAATTGGCTTATATTTAGTCACATTTTATTTAAATTAATTATCACGTTTCAAATTCAGTTTTCAAATTTTAAAGGTTCAAATACATATGAAGACCAAGTCAAATATATCGAAAAGAAATTTGTTTCTATCAATTCCAATCCAAACTAAAATGTTTATATTCACGAAACTTGTGCTACAGATACTAATCAGGTAAATAAATTGTACAAAGAGTTGAATGCGATTTATTAATCCAACCATAGGGAAACGTCAACGACAATCTTTACTGTCTGAAAGATATATAATAATTTCTCATTACTCTACTATATTTCAAAATTAAACAAGCACTATGTTACCTCGTTCTTATTGTTAGTATCTTTGTTTTATTTTTGCAAGTCCAACCTATACTTTGATTAAGTAGCAAAACTAATAAAGACAAAAAATCTAGAATAAAAGAAAAATTTTTCGTTTGAAAAATATATGATTTCTTATTACTCTAATATATTAAAAATTAAACTAGTTATGTTCGCTAAATAATTTCTTCCACCGAAAATGTAGTATATTTTTGCAAGTCCAAATTTTTGGACTAAATTAGAAGCTTAAGCTAAAATTGCTGCGCTAAACTAATAATCTCGCTTGCTTGCGACAGAATAGATGACAAGTGGGGTATAGTAGAAAGGCTATACTTCACTACAGAAAAAGCAGAAATTCTAAAAAAATTTCATTTTAAGATTCAATTGATAATTGACAACGTGATTAATGCGCTTTTACAAAAAATTCTACAGGTTACTAGCTTTGTTGACGATTTTTTATTTTGAAATTTAAATGTTTATATATTGGAGATAGAATAAAATTTTATAAAGATTACTTAATGCTTTTTTGACTAACATATAGACCTTGCAAACTTTTTATTGTTCATTAAATCATTTAGTCTAAGCGATGCTTGACTTCCAAAAATACATATTAGACAACAACATAGAGAAAGACTTTAATTCCTTTAATCAGCGTGTTTTAATGAATCGGTAAAATAAAATTTTTAATATCTTTGAGTAAGAATTAGCGTACCGTGCGTCAGATTCCGTGTCTAAAGTTTAGCCGGCTTATTACACTAAATTTATTAAACCGTTCATTTGAAATTAACAATATTAATTATTAGATTATTTTTGTACTAATTAAGATACGCCTAAGAAACCTTTCTATTGATGCTTTGAATCCACGGATTATTTTTGTATGTTGAATGGGTAATTCAACAAATACGCGCATCTTAGGAAATACATTATAAAGTACCTCTAACCGTCTGAAAATTCTGGCTTCATGTTAATATGTTCATTGACTGATCCGATGTTCATTGATGGTCATGTTCATTCTCGACACAAACCATCCGATAAAATTTTTTAAGACCCGACCGGACTTTCACTAACCCACCACATTTACTAGAATTATTTGTTGAATTAATTATTCAACATCCAAAAATACCAAAATCAAACCATGAAATTATAAAGTAAACGGAATTTATAAGTACATTGAAATAAGTATAGAATAATCTAATAATTAATATTAACTGGAGCCCGGGCAGCACAATACCATTTTTGATAGACTTATGATTTAAATTTTTATGTGTGCCTAGTGAGTTTAAACCTTTTTTGCTTCATCATCACATCTTCGGGTTAACATCATAAAATAACATATCATAACATCTTTCACATAAAGTTTTCGGATTTTGGAACCCGGGATTCCAGGAATACTAAGCCAATAGGTTAGTAATAAACAGCAATAACACTAAGCCAAACAGGTTCAACAACACAGTCAGAAACTAAGTTGAAGGCTTGTCTTGCTATTTTGTTGTGTAATTTATTTATGGATCGGTAGACGTTGACATATGTTAAATTGCTAAAACTGATTTTCAACCTAGTCAACACTCGCCTACTAATTAATATTAATTATTAAATTATTCGATATTCATTATTGTTAAATACTTAATTGAGAAAGCTTTGAACTTTCCTGGGTTGTATATTATTGGAAGCTGAATTGATAATTCAGCTAATATTATTCCAGAATTTATATAAGTTTGAGCAGTTAATAAATTTATTGGACAGTTAGAACTCTTTTAGGTCGAATTACTTCACGGGAAAATAAATAAGTATTCATGATGAGTTATCTTATTTGTTTGATGCTTAGAGTTGCATATTTGTTGAATTTATTCAATCAACATCAAAAAATTAAGGATAGCTATATTAGCCTAAGCAAAGCTCGGCTTACAAAAATAAAATGGACCAATAAAAAAGTGAACTAGTTTAGCTTAGGAATATAAGTCTATTTAATAAATTCAATAATATAAAATCTGATATTTATAAAAATATAGGTCATTAATACAAGGCGAAAATTAGATTGAGACTGCCTATCCGTAGACAATTTAATCCAGAAAATAAGCGAGAAAAAAGAAAGAGGTTGGTCCTCAGTGCCATATCGTAGAGCTAATCTTATTAGCAGGGTCGCGCGCATGTTGCAATTATATGTAAACCCAGCAGAGTAAGGAAATAGTTGAATCACACGCACTATTCCACCATATTAAGTATTAGATTATTTTGTATTTATTATTTTATCAATAGAAATTTATTTGGCTTATACGTCATCCGTCTTACTGTAATTTTTTGGATGTTGAATGTATAAATTCAACAAATATTACCCCAATTTAGATACCTTCTGTTCTTTTTAAAAGATAAAACTTTATCAAGAATTGAAAGATGCCAATGCATATTTGGGTAGATCAAATTACACAAAATTTAAATAACTCCTAAATGGTTATTTATGAATTAATTTTAACGAGAACTGTCCTTAATGATCATAATTTTCTTGCAATGTTTTTATTGTTATGCGTTACGCCCTTGTTGTGTCCGCACTTGCAGAAAGAATATAAATGAAAATAAATAAAACAGCATTGGGTTGGATGGTGGCACAGTCGGTTGTGCTTCGGTCTGGGCTCATTCCTTGATGGTTCAATTCCATCTCCCATCCAAACATATTTCCACAGCATGAACACTCGGACATGACAGCCTTTGGGTGCAAATTAGAAGTTCCTGTAGCGAGTATCAAAATGGTTTCTAAATTGGAGTAGTATTTGTCGAATTCATTCTTTCAACATCAAAAAAATTACGGTTAAAACGGTGAAGTAGCGAGTTACATCAATTTCTATAGAAAATTAATAAATACAAAAATAATCTAAGACTTAATATGGTGAATAGTGTTGAAGAAAATCCTTTAAAAATAATTTTTTGAACAAATTACTTCAAGTTATGTATAAAATATCAACCTTTTAATAATGCCAGTAGTAATTCCAGGCTTTAAAATATCCTGAATTGTGGCACTCTTGTAGAGAAGTGTTACGACCCCGATTACATAGAGGAAGACAACAAAAGTTCAGCACACACGGAAATACAAGAAAGTGAAGATTGGGATAGGAAGTCGGACTAAAACTGGGAGAGCGAATTTGGCTGATTTTTATACTAACTCCTTAAGAGCTGTCGCCCATACACAACAAGAAGTTATCTGTCGATTTAATAAATTTTATAATACTTCAATATATAAACATTTAAATTTCAAAATAAAAAATCGTCAACAAAGTCCGTAACCGTGTAGAATCTTTTGTAAAAGCGCATCAATCACGTTGTCAAGTATCAATTGAATCTTAAATTGAAATTTTTAAATTTTTACTAATGCAGATAAAAATGCAATCAAACTAGAGGTCGGTAAGATCGTGTTTGCTGGATCACGCATGCGGGATTTTTTTGTAAATCATTGAGGGACTGGAGCGCGCGGGATAAATCCTGCATCTTGCAAAATCCCTCAAATCGGAAGGCGGGATTGCGGGACGGGATCTTGCAAAATTCAGCGCGGGATCCCGTCCCGCACCGACCTCTATATTAAACTTTCCCAATATACTCAATCGTTACCCTATTTCGTTTTTTGAAGATAGCAGTAGGAAGAAATTAATCCAAGTATATCATTGGACTTGCAAAAATAAATCGAACTACTAGGAAGGACAACATAAATTTCGAGTTTAATTTTGTAATATATGTACTAGAGTAATGAAAAATTATATATCTTCCAAAAGAATGATTTTTCTTCTACTCTTGCTCTTAAGTTTCAATTATTAAATCGTGATTCAACAATTTGTACAATTTATTTATCTGATTAGTATCTGTAGCACAAGTTTCGTGAATATAAACAGTTTTGTTGGGATTAGAATTGAAAGAAGCAAATTTTTCCTCGATATATTTACTTGGTATTCATATGTATTTGAACCTTTAAAATTTGAAAACTGAATTTGAAACGTATTAATTAATTAAAATAAAATTTGATTAAATAAAGGCCAATTGGATAAGGATTGGCTAATTTCCCGCTGAGTCGCCAGATATATTTTTGTAAGCCGAGAATTTCCTTGGCTAATATAATGTTTACGATTTTCCCTTCTTTTTCATTTAATTACGTGTCCGGTAGATCGTCAGATTAGTTTCGTTAGAGGCCTTTTTCGTCATTAAGGCTCCCTTTTTAAAAATCTAATTAAATGGCAGTATTATACCCTAACAGAGTGTACCTGTTCAAATTGCTTAATATTTTTTAATTAATTAATTTAATTATATACATAGGTATTTCGATTTAGTTACGTTATAAATGTTATGCAGGTTTCTTGTATTTTTTTGGATGCTGGAACTTCCTCCAGCAAGTAACTAAACTTAAACTAAAATCCAATTCAGTTCCTTTCAAGGCATTTTCTAATAATTTTTAAAAAAATGACTTATTTTCCTTCCTTTTTTATGCATAAACAATGTGGGATTCATACGACATTAAATTGTACACGAAAATATTTTTTGTCTATTCATTTTTAGAGTTTTGTTTAGTTAAGGGGGGATTAGCTTAGTTAACCCTTAAACGACGGATGGGGTCAAAATGACCCCAAAGCGATTTCTAAGCTCTATATCTCTCTTCACATATTTACTGCACTCATCGTTTTTCGTGACTTTGTTTATATCGGCAGCTAGTATTAAAAAATGAAAAAACAATAGAAATACATATCTTGTAAAAATTTTTATGCCATCTAGTCACGTTCTGGACGGTTGGGGTCATTTTGACCCCAGTTGTGTTAGTGCCTTATGGACCAGAGACCTAGATTCAAATATATATCAATCGATTCCACTCTCCAAGCTGAGTCGAACGGTACCATTGACTAGGTACGGAAATTCCTGTGGATCGAAATATAGACCGAGACATAGATCGAGATATATCACAGTAACCGACCTATAACTCGGTACTATCAAGTCAGATTTCATTGATTTTGGTGTCATTCGACTCAGCTCGAGGAGCTCTTTCGAATGAGCTATTATTTGCATATTCGAATTTTTGACCCCAAAAATCAGCTTGCTCCCCCCTATGGTTTTTCGATTTTCGGGGGCCTATATCTTTGCGAGTTTTCGTCCCCCGCAAAAAATTTTTACATATTTGAACTCATTGGTGTAAATTTTGAATCTAGAGCTAGGGTCTAAAACCGATTGGGGTCAAAATGACCCCAATCAGGCTTTAACGTCGTATAAAATTTTCCGTCGTTTTAGTGTTAACTAGTAGACACGCATTGAAAGGCTTGAGCTTTAACAGATGTGTTGAAATTTGTGATTTTTTTTAAACAAGTCTAAACTGCGGGCATTTTTGTTTGATAAAAGTCAAAAATTTTAATTATTTTTGCGTCATTATTTTTTATGGAAAAATATTTTTAATTATTTTATGAATTTTACAAAATATATATTATTTCAAAATTATTTGAATATAAGCCGATGATTAAAATACACATTGTCATCTTAATACAGCGTCATATCTTTATTTTTGTATGGCTGATTAACTCAGTCAAAATTATCCCCACTCTTTGATCTTTTGTTGACTGTTCCCGATCCTCTCGAACCATTAAATTCTAGCCTCGAGTTTTATTAGCTCACTATAAATTGACGTTAGCCCTCTCTATGTATAAGACGCGCTGATTACTAGATATACCTTCACTTGAGCTCTTCTACTCACTTTTTATCATTTAACAACTAAGGATGGGAGAGAATCCCAATCTCATTAGAAGCCCTTCATTCCTTAAATTCAATTTAATCGTAAGCTAATAGGGGCGAGGTTTCTAAGTGTGAGGACGGAGGTTTCTAAGTGATGTCCTCTATTATATAGTAAGATTTAAAAAAAATTTAGTCATATGCAGGATTCGGACATGCGTAAACACTGGAATAGGCACTATAGGAATAGGCCAAAGAGATCACTTACCTCTATTTGACCACAAGCAGGAATTAACCGGTGAATGGTTGGTCTTTTAATTGAAACTGACCTACTTTTATTTACACAATATTGTATTTGTTAAAAACAATGCCTAAATAAAGTTTAGAATATGGAACCTAAGATTAGGTAGTGTCTCTTGATGGCATTTATTTTTTGGCAGCTAATTTTACATTTAGCTAATTCATGTGAAATATTTAAGCTTGTTTATTTTAAATAGATCTCTTTATTAGATCTAAGTTATTAGACCTAAGAAATACCTAAGTCTTCGAGGTATGATTTTTAGTTTAAATGGACAGAGTCGAATTCTGACATGAATAATCTTTAGCCTGAATTGGAACAATAACTAAAGACAATAGCCATTTAATTTTTATTTAGAGACACTAAATTTAATTTAAGGTTTCTAAAGCACGACAGCCTTTGTAATTTCAATGAATCTAACCAAAATATTGGTTAGATTCATTAGAGAATCTAACCAAAATATTGGTTAGATTCATTAGCCGTTGGATAAACTCTTTTCTATTTAACCAACTATTTCTAACAAATTAAGATAAATTTAAAAAATAATTAGCCAGGAGAAAGTGTATCTAATAAAGAGATCTATTTAAAATAAACAAGCTTAAATATTTCACATGAATTAGCTAAATGTAAAATTAGCTGCCAAAAAATAAATGCCAACAAGAGACACTACCTAATCTTAGGTTCCATATTCTAAACTTTATTTAGGCATTGTTTTTAACAAATACAATATTGTGTAAATAAAAGTAGGTCAGTTTCAATCAAAAGACCAACCATTCACCGGTTAATTCCTGCTTGTGGTCAAATAGAGGTGAATGCGAGCAATAGCCTCTGCAGTACCGAATAGATAAATTTCGATATTCGTTGGTTTCTTTTCGGTTCGATGTTCAGATTCTGATTCGATGTCTAGCTGAATCCATTTCAGCTTCCAAAAAATTAATGTTCACTTGATACGGAACCAGTATACGCTGACTGAATAAAATGCATTATAGAAACATTATTTTAAAAAATAAATATTATGTAACATTTTGTTGCCTTGTAATGGGGATCTATTGTGTAACCTTTTAACGGTTATCCTAAAAGTTTAATCAAGTGCCAGCCGGCAACTCTCAGCTGAATAAATAAGTGATCTCTTTGGCCTATTCCTATAGAGCTTATATAGACCAGCTTACTTCCTACTTGCTTTTCAAGGATAAGTTACTGACGATGTTGAGCTTAGACTCCACTCTAGCGTTTGTGTTAGATGTAAGGGTATCTCTATTGTGGTAGTATAATACTTATTTGTTGAATTTATTTATTCAACATCTAAAAAATTATGAACAAAACGGTGAAGTAGCGAGCTACATCAAATTCTATAGATAAATTAATAAATACTAAGATAATCTAATATTTAATATGGTGAACTTGATGGCGCATATGTATGTGTGAGAAGTGTTACGACTCCGCTTACGTAGAGGAAGATAACAGAAGTTTATCTATGTACTTCCAAATTGAACTTTTTGTACATACACTTAACATTTTATAGATCCGAACCCTGAATTATAGCCGAGTTTCGGGTATCCGTGACATCTTGTCCACAAACGACGTCAATCACATGACGAAGAAAGATCTTATATTGAAAGATATGTATATTTCAATTTTTGTTTGTTATAGAGGAGATTATATTGTACATGGGTTGCTATTCCTACGGAGTCACCATCTTTATTTTTGCAAGTCCACAAGGTGGACTGTTAATATATTACGTGAAATTTTTTAAAATAATTTTTTGATATCCAAACTGAACCAAAAATCCATCGATACTAATACAAGTACTAAACAATAAAACAACTTTTTACCAAATGAAAATGCCCGAAATCTTCCGTTCATTACATTAATAACAATTATATCTTTAGCTAGGCTCGGCTTACAAAAATACCATCCAAAATTCTGCAATATAATGCACAATAGTATAATATAGTCCAATGTGATATAGCCAATATAATTGAAAAATATGCATTATCAAAATAAAAGCATTAAAAATAAAAATTGTATTATACAGCAAAAATTTCTTATTATTTTAGAATTGACATTTTTTGTAAGCTCTGTAAAAATACAGTAGCTAAAATAATACATGTTAGGGTTATTAAGCTTATTAAACCAATCTGTATTTGTAGACAATTTTTAAATAATTAAGGTTTAATCTTGGTCTAATAAATATAGCACAGATAATATTCTGGCTTACAAAAATAACCAAACGTGAAGAACATTATAGAATTCCGAAGCATCGATAAATATTGAAAAATACAGTCAGTATTATGGTACCGTTTGGGTCTATTTAATATTATTATTGGAGCAAGTTGTCGTTTATTTTTGGAAGTTGAATCAGGAATTCAACTAAACTTTAAGAAAGATTGGTCTGTATCTACTTTCGGTGTGTCCGATTCTTCACTAATACTTTAAGCAAGATAAATTAGCAACGACATAGCACTTCTGGCTAGCAAAATAAATTAGTGTTTAAGACGAATCCCTCTGTGTGTTTTATGTTTGTTGAAAATATTCAACATCCAAAAAATAAAGCACCACTGCTTGGATCAAGACAATTCTTTAGGTTACACGGGCAAATTAATAAATCTAAAAATAATCTAATAATTGATATGGTTCTCTTACTGCTATTCGCTCACGTAATTTTTTGGATGATAAAGCTAAGCAAGATAACGGTAGTATCTTATTAAACGGAGAGAAATTTACAAGAAACCCCAATAAACTCGACTATATACAGTCTACGCCAAAAGGATCAGCATTTGACAAAGACCAGTAATCACAGCAGAATGCCAAATTTCTGAAAACTAACAAAAGTTAAAGCAAAATTTTTTAGTCTTTTTTTATCTCCTTATACTGCGATCCATTTTTCGATACAGTTTTTTATGCTTCTTCGAATCTGAATCAGAAAATAATTTTTGAAAATAATTTTTTAAAGAATTTCCAGACCTGTCAATTTTATGAAAAACTACCCATATCCATCCGTATCTGCAGATATCCACGGGTATACGGATATTATTCGTATCTGTGAGACGGTCTGCAAATTCCTATGAAAATAAATACTCCATATATAGTGGTATTAACTCCACGCACTATAGCCTTGGATTGAACTAATTTTTATCCTGTTCCGTGGTAGACTATATTAACGAACGAAATTAGAGTTCGATATTATAATTAAAAGATATTTATTTTTCCAATTTATTTTTTATAAGGTGCTTTAATTGAAGTTGCGTTGTTTCAGTATTGTTACCGATTCCACAAATTTTTTGGAAGTCCACATAAGTGGACTGGATTAATTAATATAACTAAGCAGAAAAAATTAGTTCAGAATAGTATGCCCGTTAAAGGGCTTTAGTTTATGTAGGTGAATATCAGGGATATATATTGAAAGATATTTATTTTTCTATTTTTGGTGTTTATAAGTTTATTTTTGATGTTTATTGGTTGTTTGTTTTTTTTTAATTCAAGTATTTTTGCAAGTCCACATAGATGGACTAACTAATTAATAGAAGGCAAAGCTTTAATTATTTAGTATCGAATGATGAGCTTAACGTTTGTTTCGTTCAGTATGTAATTCAGGATTCTCTTATACTAGCTGAAGGAGAAATGAATCAGGAAGGAGAAGTGTGCAAGTGAATCCCAATAAGAACTGTTTACTAATATTGACTTGGTAAACTAATTTATATTGACCGTATAACCTAAGACTTCTGACGAGACTACAGAGCACCGTATTATTAAAGCTAAGTTAATGCTTCTCTTCTATTTGACTTTAATTTGCAACTTATCAATTGTAATTGTAAGGATAGTTTAAATACTTAACAAGATTCAAAATAATGTCTGGCCTTGGTTTTGTAGCTGTTATTTTTGGAAGCCAAGAATATACTTTGGCTATTTACCCACTCAACTTTCCCAACAAAGATATATCGTTTCATTTTTTATTCGATAGGATGTGGAATCCGACTTGTAATCCGACCAAAAAGTATAATCGTAGGTCCGAATCCGACTTGTAATATATTTTGTATTTATTAGTTATCGTTCTAAAGTAGATTCCCCCGGTAGAAAATTGGAAAATATACATATTTTAAATTAAATTAGTATTTACGTCAATAATTTCAAATGATTTTAGTTCGACGATTTTTTTTCGCGGTTTATTTTTGGAAACTCATCAGTAATGAGTTAATTTGTGAATAAACCGGATTTCTCCGCAATCTTTAATTTTTTGTGGGATCTTCGCATAGTTGCCCTTGGACGATTTAAAGTCAAGAGTTTGGTTGTTGTTACTAGAGCCCGGCTCGATACGATTTTTTATCGATAATTATCGATATTTTTCGATATTTATCGAAAAAATATCGACCGAGAAAATTTAAAAATCGAAACAATCGACCGACCAAATTACAAAAAATTGAAAAAAATATCGAACGTCATTTTTGACAAAAATTTGAATTTTTGGCGCAAAAATGATGCATTTTTGCTTCTTGCCCATCGGAAATTAAAAAAATTTTCACCTGCGGCGCAAGAAAATGAGAAAGGCTGCTTCGACCCTCTTAAATTCTTAAAATATTTTTACTTTGAACACTAAAAATTGAATGCTTTTTGCCTACGCTTTTCGAAATTCTCAAAATTTTTGCCTGCGGCGAAGAATATTAGTAGATATTAGTCATAGATATTAGTCATAAGATATTAGTCATAGCATTGCTAGACTTACAAAAATACAAACACTTTAATCAAGAAGTAGTCATTATTTTAAAAATAACAAAAAATAATATGGATCAAAATAATGAATAATTATATACTAAAGTCAACTATAAGGCATAAATAGAGGGTCATTCGTTAATTAAACGTTAATTAGTTGGGAGCAAACCAGTATTTTCAATTCGGGCTAATTCCTTATTTATTAACTATACCGACGCCTATAGATTTAGTGGTTAAATAGAGTTTGCGTCGCTGGCACCTTCCATCCGAATTCACAAGAGAGGTTTAGCAGTTTAGCCACCGGGCATGATTTGAACTGCGACAAGGCTGGCTGACACCCTTTCTTTTTTGCTCACACAAAGTGCTCTACCACTGAGCTAGATCGTTTAACCCCCGCCTAAGCGGAGGGAACAATCCTTATACAAGTCTGGACGCTCAGTCCTCCGCATGGGAACTTTTGGGGGTTGATTGCACTGAAGTTGCCTTACAATAAGTTATTAGAAGTCAGCCTCACAATTAGTCATAGCATTGCTAGACTTACAAAAATACACTGAATATTGAATATCGAAAACAAAATTCCTTTGGATTAATAAGGTTATATGGTCTAGTTAAATAAAAAAATTTATATTTCAAGTTTTTAAAATATTGAGTTTCTTAATATGACAGCTGTAAAGGAGGAAAATGTAAGTTTAATTGGAATAGAAAAGCGTGTGAATTTTTAAAATTTTAAAGTCACGCGATAGTTAAATTTTAGTTTAGAAAATTTATTCAGCAATAAAAGTAGATAAAACACGGAAGTTAAACTTGGAAACAAAATTAAGGACAATTGTACCTTATTTTCTGAACTTTTAGGGTTTCGTGTCTTAACGATGTCTCAGCTACTGTTGCAAGTCCAATATTTCAAAAATTAATCGCCGGCCCGGAACAAACCTGGAGCATTTGCCTAGCCCATGAATACCTAACTCAATAAAACTCAATCTTTAGAATTGTATTGTAGAATTTGGGAAGAAAAAATTTGTGGGACTATTTGTGGAACTAACAAACAGAATTTAGGCTCGAACTTTCTGATAAACAGAATGTTAATAATAAGAGGGATATCGGGGGATTTGTGGTGTTAAGAAGGCTTTGGAGAGGTAAAGAGGGATTTAGTAAGGGGTCGAGGCTAATATTGAAATGACTATGACTAATATTGAAAAAGTAAGCAAAAGTTTAGGTGCCTGAGAGGAATTCGACCTTCCTAACAAGTATTTTTAGATCGGATCAAGACGATATCACGAACAAGTATGTTATCTAGATTAATATTTTTAGATATATCTCGTACGATTCTCGCTTTCAATTAGAGTTGCGCGAGATCGAGATTTTAGAAAAAATCCGAGACCGAGATTGACCGAGACTCGCATGACCGAGACCGAGATGCAAAATTTGACCCGAGACCGATATCGAGATCCGAGATAAACCGAGATTCTTCAAAACTTTTTTTATCCACCAAAACCCAACCAAATTAATTAAATATCATCTAAATCATCATCAAAATTAGAGCCCGGCCAGAGGGGTCGGTCGATATTTTTCGATAGATATCGAAAAATATCGAAACCGAAAAATATCGAAAAAAAAGTCGATATTTTTCGATTTTTCAAAAAATTTTCATAACCAATGAATGACAGAATAGACCAAATAGTTTAAGGAGATTAAGATTGACTAACTGGGATATTGGTGGATTTGGACGGATTAAATTGAATTCAAGGGCTTGTATTTGTTATCGAAGGATCAAGTGAGATATAAGCGGATTCTAGCGAGGGATAATGGATTTTAAGGAATTAAGGGGGATATTGGAAGACTGATATGTAACAAGAGATTTAGAGGATTGTGAGATCAGGAAGGATATCAAGGGATTTCTGGATTAAGGGGGATATAGGTGGATAAAAAATCTTGGCATTTGATATCCGTTTTGATATCCATCTCTCCCAAATATCCGTCTTGATCCCTCGATATCCATTTTATCCACTTAATCATCTATTAGTTATACAAATAGTTGATTACCCCGGATATCCACTATATCCGTTATGAGCCTTGGATATCTCAAATATCCCAACAAACCTTCGGATATCCCATAAAATTACTCTTAACCCACTGAAATCTCCCTTAATCTACCGAAATTTTTCTTAATTCATATCAGTGTTATGTACCATATCAGTGTTATCTTACTCTCATCTCGCTTTGGCAAACTAAATTGTGAATATAGAAGAAACCTTTCTCCTTTTATTGCGCCGAAGGCGAAAATTTTTTGAATTTCCGTTGGGCAAGAAGCAAAAATGCATCCTTTTTTGAGCCAAAAATTCAAATTTTAGTCAAAAATGGCGTTCGATATTTTTTTCGATTTTTTGTAATTTGGTCGGTCGATTGTTTCGATTTTTAAATTTTTTCGGTCGGTATTTTTTCGATAAATATCGAAAAATACCGATAAAAAATCATATCGAGCCAATCTCTACTCTATACACAAAAACCGTCTTGAACGTTCATTAAAATACCTTTTGGCTAAACGACATTTGATCTCACTTTCAAAAATAATATTTTCGTAAATCTATGATTAAAGTATAAAATAATTTAAATAAAATAATTTAAAGATTGTTATCAAATTTCAATTATTTTTTTTTACTGCTCAACTTTTTTGCATTCCACATCAAGAATACTTTCTTGTTTCTTAACTATTCATTATTTGTATTTAATTATTTGTTTTATTTTTTATTCTTTGCTGTTTTTTGTAACATGCAGCGCATATATATTGTTCATGTTTTGAATGACGGTGCCATTGAGATGTTTTTGATTCTCCGCAAGTAAAACATTTTCGATCTTGTGTGATTCGCTAAAATATTATGAAAATTAGAGTTGAAATAGTTCTCAGATAAAAAATTTTTAAAGCTATTTTTCTAATTTTCGACGAATTGATATTGTCCAGGTTTGCTTCTAACTGACTTATTTTTTTGTCTAAATTTCCATTTCTCACAAGTGGCAAAAGTAATGATCTTGTAGATATTTAGCAAAATATTGAAATACATATACATAATTATGATCCCTAATAATATCATATAAATATGCTCGAAACATTTAAATCTACTCATATACCTATATGAATTATAATATGAAAAAATTTAAACCATCTTTGTTTGAATCAAACTTCCTTCTGGTCTCATTTTGCCATTATATATTTTATACTTTTGACATGGATTGCACAAATAATGTTCTTTTAGGTATCTATATGCTGTTATGGTAAGTGTAAATCTACAATTGAAACAGTTTCGTTTATTTCCTTCAATTATTTCTCCTATAATAATAAAGAATAGTATGTATATTTTGAATGTATATAAATAAATAAAAAATTAAAAAACTCTATTTACTCATTTCACTGCCGATGTAAATAATTCTACTTTTTAATTCATTCGTATATTCAAATTTTTGTTTTTCTAACAATTCAATTTTATATCCAATTAAATTTATTTCCGTTCGATAATTTGACAAAAGTTTGCCTTTGTAGTTTTTTATATTTTCATCAATTAAGCTAAAATTATTATTCATTTCACATTTATACAATATTGAAGTTTGATAACGATTTTTATTTTCAATAAAATTGTTATTTCGAAGTACCTTAAATTTATCAAAAATAATAGCTTTATCCCCAATTTCCATTTACTTGCTGTTACTTTTTTATTTGCTAGCTATTAATGACACTATGTAATGGAAATTCTATTAATAAAAATATACCATTTTTTCAAGTCCAGGCAGAAAATTCTGAATTATTTTATTATTAGTAATTTCAACCAAAATTTTCTTTCTTAATTGATCAGATGGAATATATTTTGATTTATCATTTATTTCAACTTCAAAAATATTTTTATCTAGATTCATCTCAATTGATCGCAAATGTCCTTCTATATTATTCTTATAGCTATCATATTTATTATTATTCTTTTCAATTACTTTCACAACAAAACGGTCTTTTATTTCGAACTTATTTAAATAAATAAATTCTCTTTTTCCTTTCCAATCATCTTTGATTTTCACTTCAACATGAATGAGTTTACCGACGCATTGAATTTTCAAGAATATAATTAAATGTATGAGAATGATAAAATTAAATTTAATCATCTGAAATTTAGAAAAGTTATTTACAACATGACAGGTAACATGAGAATGTGGTTGCTTTTTTCCTAATATTATTGAATAAATGGGAGAACACAACTACAGTTGCTTTTAATGCAGCCCAAATGCCGAATTTTGTTATTCATAATGTTTCATATAGTTTAAATAGTCTTAATTAAACTCTTCAAAAATTTATTTTAGATGGAGTTTTGTCTACATTTTTATTTAAAAGATAAATACTGCATTTAATTTATCGAGGCGTCAAATTTTGTTGAATTAATTGGCTTGATTTAACGACTGTCTTTATTTATTTAGAAATTTATAAGACATTTAAAAATAAATATTTGCACTTTATATTTAATAGTAAATTCATATGATTAGTCGGCATGTTATTAAATATTTTGAAATTGCACTTTATTTTTATTTATCTTGCCAATCGGCGGGATAAAAAAACAATTTGCACTTTTCATCAATTGACTCGTTTAATATGATTAGTTTTAAATATTTTGAAATATTTTATTGACTAATCATGTGAATTAGCGATTAATATAAAGTGCAAATATTTATTTTTAAATGCCGGCTATATTTCAAAATAAATAGATAAAGAAATATAGAAAGGAAGAAAAGTTTGATGACTATGTAACTTTTATTTTTATTATTGATATCCATTTATTTTCAATTAAGGGATTGTCTTCTTAATAATTTTTACTAAAATTCTAGAATACGTTGGAACTTAATCTCAATATCTCGTTTTCATTTAATTAGGACTTTGTCCAAGAAACATTAAATATGTTTTCAATATTAAAATTTAGATGATGAAATTTATTATTGTTTCTCACTTATATTTATTTTCCCTGTTGAATATTAAATGTGATGGGAGAAAAGTTAGTATTGTAGTAAAAATCAAAGACGATTGGGAAGAAAAAAGAGAATATATTTATTTAAAAAATGTTGAATTAAAAGAGCGTTTTGTATTGAAAAAAATTGAAAAGGGTAATAATCAATATGACATTAGCTATAATTATTATATTGAGGGATTTTTGCGTCGAATTGACGTAAACAATCAAGAAAATTATTATAGTGTTGAAATAGATGATAGATCAGAATATGCTGAAGAATTAAAAAGGATTAATCTTTTAATTTTATTAATCTTTTAATTCAACATTTTTTAAATAAATAAATTCTCTTTTTCCTTCCCAATCGTCTTTGATTTTTACTACAATACTAACTTTTCTCCCATCACATTTAATATTCAATAGGGTAAGTAAGTATAAGTGGGAAACAATAATAAATTTCATCAACTAAATTTTATTATTAAAAATATAATTTAATGTTTCTTGGACAAAGTCCTAATTAAATGAAAACGAGATATTGAGATAAAGTTCCAACGTATTCTAGAATTTTATTTGAAAATAATTTAAAAGATAATCCTTTAATTGAAAATAACGGGATATCAATAATTTAAATAAAAGTTACATAGTCATTGAACTTTTCTTCCATTAAATAGCTTTGATATAACTACTTATTTATTTATTTATTTATTTTGAAATATAGCCGGCATTTAAAATAAATATTTGCACTTTATATTAATCGCTAATTCACATGATTAGTCAATAAAATATTTCTAAATATTTAAAACTAATCATATTAAACGAGTAATTGACAAAAAGTGCAAATTGTTTTTTTATCCCGCCGCATTAAAAATTAAATAAAAGTGCAATTTCAAAATATTTAATGACATGCGGACTAATCATATGAAATTTCCATTAAATATAAAGTGCAAATATTTATTTTTGAATGTCTTATTTATTTCAAATAAATAAGGACAGTCGTTAAATCATGCCTATGTAATCAACAAAATTTGCCGATTTGATTCATAAGTGCCTTTATATCTTTAAATTAATTTTTTGAAGCTTTTAATGAAGTCTATTTAAAAAACACTGAAGGCATTTCATAAAGTATAACAAACGATCTTTAATTTTGCAGTGGGGTCAAGAAAATTTAGACTAATTTTCCTATATAATATTAGCAGATTTTTCTAGAATAATTATCGCATATAAGCCAAAGATCCTTAAAACATTAAAAGTTAGATAATATTTTTAATTTTAATTTAAGACAATGAAATTATGCAAAGAATTTTTCTGGATTTGAAAAACGGGTATTTTATATTTCGATTATATTAAACCCAAAAATCGAAGATTCTTATGTACTTCGATAATCCTTCAGATTTTGAAATCACGCCAACCAAAAAATGCAAAATTATTAAAACATATAAAAGCCATGAAAAGAATAGCCAAGAAAATGAGTATTTTTACGGCAAAAATCATAATTTACTACACTTTTTAGTTATTAAAAATCAATATTTTTGCAAAAAAAACTAATTTAGCCTTGAAAATTAATTATATTAGGTGTCCTAAAAGATTTTATGACGTAAAATTCAGCGAAAAAATTTTTTAATATGCAAATTCGTCAACCCTCACGCTATTTGAGCCACACAGTGGTCTCCAAAAGCTCCTCTTTTTAACCGACTATAAAATGAAATTGTGTGTGGACTTATCACACAAAACTTCAGATGATTAAATTTAAATTGATTATTCTCTTATATTTAATTATTTTATTGAATATTCAATGCGTAGGAAAACAAATTCGTGTTTTTTTAAAAATCAAAGATGATTGGCAAGAAAAAAGAGAATTTATTTATTTAAAAAATGTTGAACTGAAGGAGCGTTTTCTGTTGAAAATAATTGAAAAGAAAAACAATTTCAGGCATTGTAGTCCTGATTATAATATGGAAGGATTTTTGCATCCAGTTCAACTAAATCTTGAAAAAAATAATTTTAATGTTGAAATAATGACAGGACATATATCCCAGCTGTTCAATTAAGAAAAATACTTTTAATTGAAATTGCCAATAATGAAATTATTCAAAGAATTTTACCAGAATGTGAAAAAAAGGTATTTTATGTTTTATTAATAGAATTTCACCTGTAATAAATAAAATATTAGAAGCACCTAATGCTGTTATGCTATACTTATTATTCTATCTATCAAAGAGTGATCTGGATAATCAGGAAAATTTAATAGGAATATCAAGAGTTTCGGGGTGATATCAGGGGCTTAGGTATTTTATATTTAGATTTGTCAACAAATCCTTAATGTCTATTTTTATGAGTAGGTATCACATTCTTAGTAGCTCGGTATTTATTAACTTCAAAAAAATAAGAAAAAGACCGGAATATTGCACGCTCTTATCTCTACAGTTACTTGGCAATCTTTAAAGTGAGAATAGAGGTTTTGCGACACAAGTTGAAATTTTTGAAAGTTTTGAAAATCGAAAATACCACCAAAAATTCGAAATAGAAAATTGGAATAAAAACCATCATTAATCGAAATCGAGAATATAAATCGAAAAACTACTGTTAGATTAATAATGATCGAATAATTTATTCTTTAATTTTAGGCACTACGATATAATAATTTTAATGAGGAGGCTAATTTCTATGAAACTTCGATATTAGAAGAAAGGTTAGAAAATATAACTAAAAAAGAATTATTAAAAGAAAATATAGAATCTTACAAAAACAAACTTTTATCAAGTTATTGGACGGAAATTAATTTAAATGGATATAAAATTGAATTGTTAGAAAAACAGAAAGTTGAATACCCGAAAGAATTAAAAAACAAAATTATTGACATTGGAAATAAAATAAGTAAATAAATTCTTAACTTTGTCTATCTTTTCATTACTAAGAAATTATATTAATAATTATAGGTGGAATTAATGAAAGAAACAAACGAAAGTGTTTCAATTGTAGAGTTAAAGAAACAAGACGGTGGCATATTTTACTGAAAGAACATTCCTTGTGCGAAAAATGTGGCGCATATAAACGCAAATATAGAAGGTTTAGATCAAAGGAATTATGTGTTAATACAATAAAGGTTATCTTTATCAATATTTGGGACGATTTTTAAAAATTATTATCTGAACTCTTAAATGAAACTTTTAATTTATTCCGAACTTATGAAAGTTTTTTCCAAACTTTTAGGACAGATAGAGATATACGCGAAATGTTTTTTATTTAATTGAACTTATTATGTTTTTTCACCTCCCATTGAGTAATTTAAGGACGATCGTAAATGTTTTTTGCAAAGTCGTTCCAAAACTTCCTAAAAGTTTTGACTAAACCGACATTTGATCTCGCTTTAAAAAATAATATTTTCGTAAATTTGTATGATCAAAGTAATAAATAATGTCATATCCGAGTGTTCATGCTGTGGAAAAATTGTAGATGGGAGATGGAATTGAACCATCATGGAAAGGGTTCGAACCGAAAGCACAACCGACTGTGCCACCATCCAACCCGATGCTGGGTTATTTATTTTCATTTATATTCTTTCTGCAAGTGCGGACACAACAAATAATTTTTTTGATATAAGAGAACTTTTGTTTCGATACATTTTTCTTCTAAATATCTAGATAGCACCAAAAGATCGTAATTGTTCATTTTGCGATGTTACTCATACATCAAAATGGTACCGTTATTCAATACACGGACACTATTTATGTGCAGCTTGTTACGATAAACAACGAAGAAGAAAGAAATCAACTAAAAATACGAAGGCAGATGGTTGATTTTGATTTAAAATTTACCGTATTTATTCTAATGAATGGCCCCTCCATTTGAATGGCCCCTCCAATTGAATGACACATTTATGAATGAATGAAAAATAGAATGACCACCTCCATTTGAATGGCCCCCCTATTGAATGGCCCTGTTTAACTATAAACTACCTAACTCGTATTTCTTTAATCCCTTTATTAACTAATATAATATTCCTTTTCTTAACGGATAATTGTGATATTTATGAGAAGGTTTAGAGCCAAAAAAAAAGATTAAAAGGGATATTGGTGGATTTGGGAGGATTAAGAGAGATATCAATCGATTAAACTTATTTGGAGAAAACATCTGGGGATTAGAATAATTAGGGGAGATATTCAGGGATTCGTTGAACAAGAGGGTTTAGAGGGTTTCGGAGTGATATCGAGGACTTGGAGGATTTCGAGGAGTTGAGTAGATAATAGTAATAGTAGATAATAGATAATAGTTAACCCGAGTCTTACAGGAAATATTGATCTCCAAATCCCAATAAATTCTCTGTCCCTTAAAATCTACCTGATATCAATTGAATACCTTCAAAATCCCTCTAAATACTCTTGATCCCTCTATATCTTGCCCAAATTACTCAATACCATAAACTATTAGTGATAACTATACAGGAAATTTTTATTTTTTGACCTTGATGTTAATCAAAATTTGTGTTATTAGACAGGCAGGCATAAAACTTATGAGTTTTATAGTGAAAATGAGAGAAAAATACACTAAACAAATTCAAAATACCGAATTTTAACAAAAAAATTCGGTAAAATTTCGGATTCGGAAAATATTAGGTCGAATATTCATTTCAATTAATCTCTATTTTTAACCTATGAAAAATAGAATGGCCACCTCCATTTGAATGGCCCCTCCAATTGAATGACAATTTTTTGGGGTATCGAAAAATAGAATGGCGGCCATTCTATTAGAATAAATACGGTAGTTTACTTTGATATTATAGATCGAAGCTGAAATCGGCTGCAATTTGGGAAAGTCAAACTACACCCAACGATGAATGGATAAAATTGAGCATAAAATAATATAAACAATGTTATCGAATTTCAATTATATTTTTTACTGCCCAACTTTTCCCTTTCATTATCAAAATTCCCTTCTCGTTTATGAATTATTTCATTTATTCGATTCCTTATCATTTAAAGTTTTATTTTCCATCTTTTTATTCTTGATGAATATTGTCCAGGTTTTGAAAGGTCAACCCATCATTTTGTTTATTTAATTACGTAAATATAACAATGCCGATCCTTCTTATATAACTTTACTTGTAAAGTATTATTTTTTTATTCAACTAAGAAAGATCAAAAATTAATTATCTAGAGACAACGTGTATGTGAAAAACTAGGGCTTTTTACATATAATATTATTGCTAAGTGTCCTTTCCGTATTCAAAATAGAAGTTGAAGGGAGGTATAAGGGAAAAATTGGAGCTAATCGGAAGATTTATTATTTTTGAATAACTACCCTTAGCAATAATATTATATGTAAAAAGCCCTAGTTTTTCACATACACGTTGTCTCTAGATAATTAATTTTTGATCTTTCTTAGTTGAATAAAAAAATTCGTTTTTGATGCATAATGCTTTAGTTGCATTTTTTGAGTTTTGCGGACGTTTGAGAAAAAGGGCAATATTAAAAAACTTAAAAGTTTTTTATTTAACTTGTTTCAGTACATATTAGATAGAAACTAAAACAGAAAAAACAAACTCCGTAATCATTGTCGATTTTAATGTTTTTAATGATTTCAATTTTTTAAATCTTCCGTTCTCAGCGCCGTAGGCGAAAATTTTGAGAATTTTGGAAAAATTCTTCACAATTCGCTGCTAAAATTTTTCCGTTTCCTAGTCCAAAAAAGCCGGGATCGGAAACGGGAAATGCAAATTAACCGGAAGAGACCCGGACTGGGAAAACCGGGAATCCCGATCCCTGCTTCATCTGGCATCTTCAAAAAAGCCGGGAAAATGACCGGCAAACCGGGTAACAAGACCGGGTCACGATCCCGTTCCGGTCTCTATCTAACCCTCCCGATAGTTAGCTTAATCCGTCAATATCCCACTTAATCCATTAAAATATTACCGCAATAGTCTGGGCCGCAAGTGTCTGGGCCTCAAGTTTATAGTCACAAATGTCTGCCCTAAAATTTTATAGCCGCAAGTATAAGTATCGGGCCGCATGTCTGAGCCTCATGTGTATGAACGCAATAGCCGGCTAATCGTTCTGACAAATATTCTTTCATTATTAAGCTTGATATTTTATAGAGTCAGAAAACGATTAAGACTATCACTTTCGGGAACCCGTTATGCATTCTACCCTACACTAAATATATACTAATAATATGTATTCTCAAATAATTTAATTTTCAATTGTAATTTATTAACAGCTACCCTAACAACACATTATAAACTACACCTTATTATAACTACACTTACATATGCAACATTTATTATAAAAAATTTTTAAAAATTAATAAGAAAAATTGTAAATGATTAAATTTTTGAAGTAAATTGATGAAAATATTGAAATATGTTAGTATATGTCATAAAAATCATAGGCAGATTTTTATTTAAATTATCATAATAGGATTAAATTATATTACCTAAATAATATATTATTTCAACTTTAATAGAAAAATATATAATTATAATAAAATATGTAGGCCATTAAATTTTTATTTTGTGTTCTAATTTATTTTCTTTATTCTTTTTCGTTTCTCATAACAGGCCTTACATATATATTGTTCCAGTTCAGAATGGCGATACCACTTTGATGTTTTTATAACTCGGCAAATATAACAATTTCGATCAGGTGTATTTCGCTAAAGTATTTATAGATATATCCTAAAATCTCTAATAGAATTCACATCCAGTTGTATGCCTCAATAGAATAGAATGCCCCCCAATAGAATGCACATTTAGAAGATTATTTAAAAATAGAATGCCTGGATATTCTATTAGAGATTTTAAGATAAAACAGCATTAAACCTAGAAATGTTCTAGTACATCAAAATTTTACTGATACTATAATTATCATAGAGCCATAATGATTTCGAAAATAAAATTTTATAGAAGATATATCGAGTGAAAAGTTTATAAAATTGACTTATGAGAATAATACTAAAACCTATTTATAGAAAAAATCTCTCGAGCGAAATCCCTCGAAACTTGTTTAAATGTTGTGGCTGTCAAATTGGATTTGATTGTTTTCTCTTTAATCTTTAACCGAAAAAAATGGCCAACTCTCCAATTTTTAAATATATGTTGCCCGCTTCTAATTCCAAAAATAACAAGCCACCCAAAGCCCCGTTTTCTTTTGTAATATTTGGTGCAAATTTTGGCCTTTGCACAATTCTCTCTTTTTGTAAGAGATAAACCGTTGGCCCCTCTCTTTTCTCCTTCTCTTACAATTTTAACCTTCCGCTGGCCTGCACAATTTAACTAGCAAAAATCTTTAGTATGCCCATCTTTCTTGTATTTTGATCCCTCCAACTCCTACAAACCTTTCCCTTTTTTTGGCCCAATATAAAAAAGGCAAAAATGCAGTTTTAGTTAGTTTTTGAACTGCTCAGCTATCCCTTTCCCCGTTTTAAAGTTAAGAGTTTTTGAACTTCTTCTGCCCTTACCTTCCAGTCAGATATTCCTTTCCCTCCGATTAAAAGTTAAGCTAAAAAGTTTTTGAACTGTTTTATGTAATTTGAAATTCCTTCTCCCCGTTAAAAGAGATTTTTCTGTTTTGTTTCTCCCTCTACCCGTTTTATAAAGATATTGATAGTAATTTGGTTTATAATTGTTTTGTTAATTTAAATTATTTGTTTGGAGATTAAAGTTAAAATAAAGTTTGAAATTTGTTTTATAGAATTATTAAAATTAAGTATTTTATTTAAAAATTTTACTTAAAGATTTTTGGCTTTTTCCCCTCCCTTTATTAGAAACCTGTTTAGGTTTTTACAAAGTTAAGAGTTTTTGACTCTTAACTTGTAAACTATCATTGGGCAAATCAGGATGGCCGTTACAGAAATTGGTTACAACAGAAAGATGTTATGCAGACAAGTTTATTTATCCTATACTTTCTTCGAAGGCACTCACTCATCTATTTACTAACGAAGCAAATCTTTCATCTTTATTTTTTGTGTTTGAGAAAGAAAGAAAAGTCGGACCATTTTTAATACTTTGAGGAAAGAAAAATTAGGGGGTATACGAACTTCAATTTTGCCGAATTTTTAAAAAGTTCTAAATATTGATAAAGATAACCTTTGTAGTCTTAAACCACAATTCTTTTGATCTAAACTTTCCAAATTTGCGTTTATATGCGCCACATTGTTCGCACAAGGAATGTTCTTTTAGTAAATTATACCATTGTTTTGTTTGTGTAACTGTACAATTAAAACACTTTCGTTTATTTACTTCAATTATTCCACCTTAATTAGAAAGCAAAATTTTAGTCAAATAAAAAGGTAGACAATTTTAAAAATTTATTTACTTATTTTTTTCCAATGTCATTAATTCTGTTTTTTAATTTATTAGGACATTCAACTTTTTGTTTTTCTAGCAATTCAATTTTATATCCGATTAAATTAATTTCCGTCCAATAACTTGATAAAAGTTTGTTTAAGTAATTCTGTATATTTTCTTTTAATAATTCATTTTTATTTATTTTTATATGATCTAAAGTTTCATCTAATATTGAAGTTTCATAATAATTATTCCTCGTTTTGTTAAATTGATTACGTCTGAGCAACTTAAATTTTTGGACAAATTTATTATTTAACATAATTGCTATTAGTTAACTATCTTTTGATTTTTGAAATTTATTATTCAATTTATAAAATAGGAATACCCGTTTTTCAAATCCGATCAGAATATTTTGAAAAATTTTATTATTGGCAATAGTAATCAAGAGTCTCCTTTTTAATTCTTCAGCATATTCCGATCTATCATCTAGTTCAATATTGAAAATATTTTCTTCACGGTTTACGCCAATTCTATGTAAAAATCCCTCAATATTGTAATTATAGCTAATATCATATTTATTATTGCCCTTGTCAATTTTCTCCAATACAAAACGTTCCTTCAATTCAACATTTTTTAAATAAATAAATTCTCTTTTTTCTTCCCAATCGTCTATGATCTTTACTTCAATACTAACTTTTCTACCATCACATTTAATATTTAATAGAGAAAATAAATATAAATGAGAAACAATAATAAATTTCATAATCTAAATTTTATTATTAAAAATATAATTTAATGTTTCTTGGACAAAGTTAAAGGAAAACGAGATATTGAGATAAAAGTTCATACGTATTCTAGAATTTTATTTGAAAATATTTTAGAAAACAATCCCTTAATTGAAAATAACGGGATAGCAATAATAAAAATAACAGTCACATAGTCATCAAACTTTTCTTTCATTAACAGCTTTATATAAATATTTCTTTATCTATTTATTTTGAAATATAGCCGGCATTTAAAAATAAATATTTGCACTTTATATTAATCGCAAATTCACATGATTAGTCAGTAATATATTTCTAAATATTTAAAACTAATCATATTAAACGAGTCAAATAACAAAAAGTGCAAATATATTTTTTTATCCCGCCGATTGGCAAGATAAATAAAAATAAAGTGCAATTTCAAAATATTTAATAACATGCCGACTAATACTATGAATTTACTATTAAATATAAAGTGCAAATATTTATTTTTAAATGTCTTATAAATTTTAAAATAAACAACCATAGTAGTAAAATCAAGACTGTCTGAATAAAAAATTCGGCATTTGGGCTGCATTAGAAGTAAATGGAAGTTAGTGCTACCCAATTTATTACATGATATTAGGAAAAAAGTAACCACGTTAACAAGTTAACGGCCATGTTGTAAATAAATTTTCTAAATTTCAGATGATTAAATTTAATTTTATCATTCTCATATATTTAATTATATTTTTGAAAAAACAATGCGCAGGGAAACTCATTCAAGTTGAAGTGAAAATCAAAGATGATTGGGAAGAAAAAAGAGAATTTATTTATTTAAAAAATGTTGAAATAAAGGATCGTTTTGTGTTGAAAGTAATTGAAAAGCAAAATAATCAACATGATGGCTTTAATAAAGATATAGAAGGGTATTTACGTCCAGTTCACTTGAATCTAGATAAAAATATGTTTGAAGTTGAACTAAGTAATAGATCAAAATATATTCCACCTGAACAATTCAAAAAGAAAATTTTGATAGAAATTACTAATAATGAAATAATTCAAAATTTTCTGCCTGGGTTTGAAAAAATGGTATATTTTTATTAATAGAATTATCATTCCAAAGGTAAAATAGATAAGAAAAAAATGAAAATCTGCGCTATAACTACTCTTTTTTTGATAAATTTAAGGTTCTCCGTAATAGTAAATTTACTAAAAATAATAATTGTTATGAAACTTCAATATTGTACAAGAGTGAAAAGAATTTGAGCTTAATTGAAGAAAATATAGAAAATTACAAAAACAAACTTTTATCAAGTTATTGGACAGAAATTAATTTAATTGGATATAAAATTGAATTGTTAGAAAAACAAAAAGCTGAATATCCAAAGGAATTAAAAAGCAAAATTTCTGACATTGGCAGTGAGATAAGTTAATAGTTTTTATTTTTTATTTGTTTATACATATGCCTAAAATTATACATATTATTCTTTATTATTATAGGAAATATAATTGAAGGAAATAAATGTAACTGTTTCAATTGTAAAATTACAATTACTATACAGTGGCATAGATACCTAAAAAAACATTATTTGTGCAATCCATGTCTCAAATATAAAATATATAATGGCAAAATGAGACCTGAAGGAAGTCATACTAAAATGGTTTAAATTTATTCATATTATAATTAACAATGCTTTTATATAAGTATTTGAGTAGTATTAAACGTTTCAAGCTTATTTAAAATACATGATTAGGAATCTTATTTGTGTATCTATATGGATTTTAATATTTTCCTAATATCTATAAGACATTACTTTTGCCACTTGCGGGAAATGGAAACTTAGACATAAAGGAACATGTTAGCTAGAAAAAAATCCTGGACAAAATCAATTCGTAGAAAATTAGATAAATAGCTTTAAAAAATTTTTTATCAGAAATAAATATTTTAGAAATATTAAATATTTTATTTTATAAATATTTTAGCGAATCACACAAGATCGAAAATGTTTTACTTGCGAAGCAAGGAAAACATCAACGTGGTACCGTCATTCAATACCTGAACAATATTTATGTAATTCCTGTTACAAAATACAACAAAGATTAAAAAAGAAAACAAATAAAAATCAAATAGAACAGGAATCGAATAAATAACAATTAAATGATTATAAATTTTAACTTTACTTTTCTGAGTTTTTTGAAATAAAATGTTTATTATATAATCTATGTAATTCAGGGCTTCGATTTCTGCGGATTTTTCCTCATTTTGTGGTTTCACTGTCGATGTAAATAATTCGAGTTTTTAATTCTTCTTTCGGATATTCAACTTTTTGTTTTTCTAACAATTCAATTTTATATCCAATTAAATTAATTTCCGTCCAATAACGGAAAATTAGTGCCACAGACGAAATTTTCGCCTGTGGCACTAATAGAAGGAAGCTCTGATCTAAATACCATTATAGTGCTTCGAATACGTATTTGGAACCAAGAAAGTTTAGGGTCATTGTTAGACAGAAAATTAAAATTTTTGGCGTTTTGGCGTCGTTTTTGGCCGATTTTGGCGTTCTGGCGTTTGGCGTGATTTGAAAAATTGGCGTTTGGCGCGCCACGCGAAAATTCTGGCACACAGCCCTGCTGTTAATAAATAGCTAGTTAGTCGTTCATTTAATTATGTTTCTAAAATGTTTAAAAATATATAAATTGTCTCTAATATTTGTTGTTTGTTTGGTTCAGGGATTTAATATTAAAATTTAAGATGAATAAATTTATTATTATTCTTTTCTCATATTTGGTTGTTTTGTTGAATATCCAAATCAACGGTAGAATGGTTGAGGTTGGATTAAAAATAAAAGAAGATAAACTACACCTTATTATAACTACACTTACATATGCAACATTTTTTATAAAAGAAGATAAACTACACCTTATTATAACTACACTTACATATGCAACATTTATTATAAAAAATTTTTAAAAATTAATAAGAAAAATTGTAAATGATTAAATTTTTGAAGTAAATTGATGAAAATATTGAAATATGTTAGTATATGTCATAAAAATCATAGGCAGATTTTTATTTAAATTATCATAATAGGATTAAATTATATTACCTAAATAATATATTATTTCAACTTTAATAGAAAAATATATAATTATAATAAAATATGTAGGCCATTAAATTTTTATTTTGTGTTCTAATTTATTTTCTTTATTCTTTTTCGTTTCTCATAACAGGCCTTACATATATATTGTTCCAGTTCAGAATGGCGATACCACTTTGATGTTTTTATAACTCGGCAAATATAACAATTTCGATCAGGTGTATTTCGCTAAAGTATTTATAGATATATCCTAAAATCTCTAATAGAATTCACATCCAGTTGTATGCCTCAATAGAATAGAATGCCCCCCAATAGAATGCACATTTAGAAGATTATTTAAAAATAGAATGCCTGGATATTCTATTAGAGATTTTAAGATAAAACAGCATTAAACCTAGAAATGTTCTAGTACATCAAAATTTTACTGATACTATAATTATCATAGAGCCATAATGATTTCGAAAATAAAATTTTATAGAAGATATATCGAGTGAAAAGTTTATAAAATTGACTTATGAGAATAATACTAAAACCTATTTATAGAAAAAATCTCTCGAGCGAAATCCCTCGAAACTTGTTTAAATGTTGTGGCTGTCAAATTGGATTTGATTGTTTTCTCTTTAATCTTTAACCGAAAAAAATGGCCAACTCTCCAATTTTTAAATATATGTTGCCCGCTTCTAATTCCAAAAATAACAAGCCACCCAAAGCCCCGTTTTCTTTTGTAATATTTGGTGCAAATTTTGGCCTTTGCACAATTCTCTCTTTTTGTAAGAGATAAACCGTTGGCCCCTCTCTTTTCTCCTTCTCTTACAATTTTAACCTTCCGCTGGCCTGCACAATTTAACTAGCAAAAATCTTTAGTATGCCCATCTTTCTTGTATTTTGATCCCTCCAACTCCTACAAACCTTTCCCTTTTTTTGGCCCAATATAAAAAGGCAAAAATGCAGTTTTAGTTAGTTTTTGAACTGCTCAGCTATCCCTTTCCCCGTTTTAAAGTTAAGAGTTTTTGAACTTCTTCTGCCCTTACCTTCCAGTCAGATATTCCTTTCCCTCCGATTAAAAGTTAAGCTAAAAAGTTTTTGAACTGTTTTATGTAATTTGAAATTCCTTCTCCCCGTTAAAAGAGATTTTTCTGTTTTGTTTCTCCCTCTACCCGTTTTATAAAGATATTGATAGTAATTTGGTTTATAATTGTTTTGTTAATTTAAATTATTTGTTTGGAGATTAAAGTTAAAATAAAGTTTGAAATTTGTTTTATAGAATTATTAAAATTAAGTATTTTATTTAAAAATTTTACTTAAAGATTTTTGGCTTTTTCCCCTCCCTTTATTAGAAACCTGTTTAGGTTTTTACAAAGTTAAGAGTTTTTGACTCTTAACTTGTAAACTATCATTGGGCAAATCAGGATGGCCGTTACAGAAATTGGTTACAACAGAAAGATGTTATGCAGACAAGTTTATTTATCCTATACTTTCTTCGAAGGCACTCACTCATCTATTTACTAACGAAGCAAATCTTTCATCTTTATTTTTTGTGTTTGAGAAAGAAAGAAAAGTCGGACCATTTTTAATACTTTGAGGAAAGAAAAATTAGGGGGTATACGAACTTCAATTTTGCCGAATTTTTAAAAAGTTCTAAATATTGATAAAGATAACCTTTGTAGTCTTAAACCACAATTCTTTTGATCTAAACTTTCCAAATTTGCGTTTATATGCGCCACATTGTTCGCACAAGGAATGTTCTTTTAGTAAATTATACCATTGTTTTGTTTGTGTAACTGTACAATTAAAACACTTTCGTTTATTTACTTCAATTATTCCACCTTAATTAGAAAGCAAAATTTTAGTCAAATAAAAAGGTAGACAATTTTAAAAATTTATTTACTTATTTTTTTTCCAATGTCATTAATTCTGTTTTTTAATTTATTAGGACATTCAACTTTTTGTTTTTCTAGCAATTCAATTTTATATCCGATTAAATTAATTTCCGTCCAATAACTTGATAAAAGTTTGTTTAAGTAATTCTGTATATTTTCTTTTAATAATTCATTTTTATTTATTTTTATATGATCTAAAGTTTCATCTAATATTGAAGTTTCATAATAATTATTCCTCGTTTTGTTAAATTGATTACGTCTGAGCAACTTAAATTTTTGGACAAATTTATTATTTAACATAATTGCTATTAGTTAACTATCTTTTGATTTTTGAAATTTATTATTCAATTTATAAAATAGGAATACCCGTTTTTCAAATCCGATCAGAATATTTTGAAAAATTTTATTATTGGCAATAGTAATCAAGAGTCTCCTTTTTAATTCTTCAGCATATTCCGATCTATCATCTAGTTCAATATTGAAAATATTTTCTTCACGGTTTACGCCAATTCTATGTAAAAATCCCTCAATATTGTAATTATAGCTAATATCATATTTATTATTGCCCTTGTCAATTTTCTCCAATACAAAACGTTCCTTCAATTCAACATTTTTTAAATAAATAAATTCTCTTTTTTCTTCCCAATCGTCTATGATCTTTACTTCAATACTAACTTTTCTACCATCACATTTAATATTTAATAGAGAAAATAAATATAAATGAGAAACAATAATAAATTTCATAATCTAAATTTTATTATTAAAAATATAATTTAATGTTTCTTGGACAAAGTTAAAGGAAAACGAGATATTGAGATAAAAGTTCATACGTATTCTAGAATTTTATTTGAAAATATTTTAGAAAACAATCCCTTAATTGAAAATAACGGGATAGCAATAATAAAAATAACAGTCACATAGTCATCAAACTTTTCTTTCATTAACAGCTTTATATAAATATTTCTTTATCTATTTATTTTGAAATATAGCCGGCATTTAAAAATAAATATTTGCACTTTATATTAATCGCAAATTCACATGATTAGTCAGTAATATATTTCTAAATATTTAAAACTAATCATATTAAACGAGTCAAATAACAAAAAGTGCAAATATATTTTTTTATCCCGCCGATTGGCAAGATAAATAAAAATAAAGTGCAATTTCAAAATATTTAATAACATGCCGACTAATACTATGAATTTACTATTAAATATAAAGTGCAAATATTTATTTTTAAATGTCTTATAAATTTTAAAATAAACAACCATAGTAGTAAAATCAAGACTGTCTGAATAAAAAATTCGGCATTTGGGCTGCATTAGAAGTAAATGGAAGTTAGTGCTACCCAATTTATTACATGATATTAGGAAAAAAGTAACCACGTTAACAAGTTAACGGCCATGTTGTAAATAAATTTTCTAAATTTCAGATGATTAAATTTAATTTTATCATTCTCATATATTTAATTATATTTTTGAAAAAACAATGCGCAGGGAAACTCATTCAAGTTGAAGTGAAAATCAAAGATGATTGGGAAGAAAAAAGAGAATTTATTTATTTAAAAAATGTTGAAATAAAGGATCGTTTTGTGTTGAAAGTAATTGAAAAGCAAAATAATCAACATGATGGCTTTAATAAAGATATAGAAGGGTATTTACGTCCAGTTCACTTGAATCTAGATAAAAATATGTTTGAAGTTGAACTAAGTAATAGATCAAAATATATTCCACCTGAACAATTCAAAAAGAAAATTTTGATAGAAATTACTAATAATGAAATAATTCAAAATTTTCTGCCTGGGTTTGAAAAAATGGTATATTTTTATTAATAGAATTATCATTCCAAAGGTAAAATAGATAAGAAAAAAATGAAAATCTGCGCTATAACTACTCTTTTTTTGATAAATTTAAGGTTCTCCGTAATAGTAAATTTACTAAAAATAATAATTGTTATGAAACTTCAATATTGTACAAGAGTGAAAAGAATTTGAGCTTAATTGAAGAAAATATAGAAAATTACAAAAACAAACTTTTATCAAGTTATTGGACAGAAATTAATTTAATTGGATATAAAATTGAATTGTTAGAAAAACAAAAAGCTGAATATCCAAAGGAATTAAAAAGCAAAATTTCTGACATTGGCAGTGAGATAAGTTAATAGTTTTTATTTTTTATTTGTTTATACATATGCCTAAAATTATACATATTATTCTTTATTATTATAGGAAATATAATTGAAGGAAATAAATGTAACTGTTTCAATTGTAAAATTACAATTACTATACAGTGGCATAGATACCTAAAAAAACATTATTTGTGCAATCCATGTCTCAAATATAAAATATATAATGGCAAAATGAGACCTGAAGGAAGTCATACTAAAATGGTTTAAATTTATTCATATTATAATTAACAATGCTTTTATATAAGTATTTGAGTAGTATTAAACGTTTCAAGCTTATTTAAAATACATGATTAGGAATCTTATTTGTGTATCTATATGGATTTTAATATTTTCCTAATATCTATAAGACATTACTTTTGCCACTTGCGGGAAATGGAAACTTAGACATAAAGGAACATGTTAGCTAGAAAAAAATCCTGGACAAAATCAATTCGTAGAAAATTAGATAAATAGCTTTAAAAAATTTTTTATCAGAAATAAATATTTTAGAAATATTAAATATTTTATTTTATAAATATTTTAGCGAATCACACAAGATCGAAAATGTTTTACTTGCGAAGCAAGGAAAACATCAACGTGGTACCGTCATTCAATACCTGAACAATATTTATGTAATTCCTGTTACAAAATACAACAAAGATTAAAAAAGAAAACAAATAAAAATCAAATAGAACAGGAATCGAATAAATAACAATTAAATGATTATAAATTTTAACTTTACTTTTCTGAGTTTTTTGAAATAAAATGTTTATTATATAATCTATGTAATTCAGGGCTTCGATTTCTGCGGATTTTTCCTCATTTTGTGGTTTCACTGTCGATGTAAATAATTCGAGTTTTTAATTCTTCTTTCGGATATTCAACTTTTTGTTTTTCTAACAATTCAATTTTATATCCAATTAAATTAATTTCCGTCCAATAACGGAAAATTAGTGCCACAGACGAAATTTTCGCCTGTGGCACTAATAGAAGGAAGCTCTGATCTAAATACCATTATAGTGCTTCGAATACGTATTTGGAACCAAGAAAGTTTAGGGTCATTGTTAGACAGAAAATTAAAATTTTTGGCGTTTTGGCGTCGTTTTTGGCCGATTTTGGCGTTCTGGCGTTTGGCGTGATTTGAAAAATTGGCGTTTGGCGCGCCACGCGAAAATTCTGGCACACAGCCCTGCTGTTAATAAATAGCTAGTTAGTCGTTCATTTAATTATGTTTCTAAAATGTTTAAAAATATATAAATTGTCTCTAATATTTGTTGTTTGTTTGGTTCAGGGATTTAATATTAAAATTTAAGATGAATAAATTTATTATTATTCTTTTCTCATATTTGGTTGTTTTGTTGAATATCCAAATCAACGGTAGAATGGTTGAGGTTGGATTAAAAATAAAAGAAGATTGGAAAGAAAAAAGAGAATTAATTTATTTAAAAAATATTCAAATAAAGGAACGTTTTGTATTGATAATGAATGTAAAACAAGGAAATAAAATTGAAAATTATTTCAATAAAAAAACTGAATCATTTTGTAAAATTGAAATGGATCCTGTTAAAAAAGTTTTTATTGTCAAACTAAATCATTGTTCAAAATTTAGCTCTCAATTAAAAATGAGAATTTTGATTGAAATTGCCAATAATGAAATTGTTAAGAAATTTTTGAAAAACTTGGGAAAACAGGTATTTTATATTTGATTATTCGAAATTTAAGTCTTCGATAATAAACAAATTTAATATCTTAAGATTCGCCTAAATAATAATTTTATTAATAAGAATAAATATTATGAAACTTCAATATTATATGAGAGTTTAGAAAATAGAAAAATAAATAAAAAAGAATTATTAAACGAAAGTATTGAAAATTACAAAGACAAACTTTCATCAAGTTATTGGACGGAAATTAATTTAATTGGATATAAAATTGAATTGTTAGAAAAACAAAAACTTGAATATCCGAAAGAAGAATTAAAAGGAAATATCATTTATATTGGCAATAAAATAAGTAATTAGAATTTTATTGAATTTATTCAGTAATTAGTTAATTACTTTTAATTCAAAAAGACTCATTATTAAATAATTTAGGTGGAATTAATGAAGAAAATAAACGACATTGTTTCAATTGTAGAAATATACAAAATAAATTATGGCATAAGTACATAAAGGAAAATTATTTATGCGATGCTATGGCATAGATACCTAAAAGAATATTATTTGTGTGATCCCTGTCGTTTTTATAAAATATATAATGGCAAGATGAGACCGGAAGGAAATTTTTATCAAACAAGAATGGTTTGAATTTATTCATATTATAATTAGCAATGTTTTTATAAAAGAATATGAGTAGTTTTAGATGTTTCGAGCACATTTAAATGACATTATTAGGGATCTCATTTATGTATATGATTTCAATATTTTCCTAATGATCTAAAAGAATATTTCTTTAGCTACTTGAGGAAAATGAAAACTTAGACAAAAAGAAACAGATTAGTTAAAAGCATCCCTGGACAAAATCAGTTCGCCGAAAATTGGAAAAATAGATTAAAAAATTTTATCTGAGAATTAGTTTCAACTCCTATTTTTATAAATATTTTAGCGAATCACGAATGATCGAAAATGTTTTACTTGCGGAGCAACAAAAACATCAAAATGGCACCGTCATTCAAAACATGTTCAATATATATGTACTGCATGTTACATGAAAGAACTAAGAATAAATAAGAAGACAAATAAAAATAAAACAGAACAGTAAATGAATAAATAGTATATTACTATTTTCTAAGTTTAATTTTCTGAGTTTTCTAAACAAATTATAAAACTATGTAAAATATAAACTATGTAATTTAAATGGAAAACAAAATTCTTTAATTGTCAGCAAAATAATATTAGATTCATAGATTTATTTTTATAATTTTACTTATTTTATGAATGATAAAATTTAAAATGACACAGAATGGCCCATATTAACTAATTTTTGTGACCTCAAATAAAAAGTCGATATGCTAACTTTACTTCTAAATCTTATGGATTAATTAAAAAACGCTCCAAAAAATTCATTTTCGGTTTATTTCGTTAATTTATTCAAAAATTAAAAAGTATAAGGAGGGATTAAATGGACTGGAAGGGATATAAAGCGATAAAAGAATATATTTAGGGATATAAGTGTATTTGGGGGAGGGGTGGTTTAAGTTAGTTTTCAAGAGATGTTCGATTAAGTTCGATAATACCCATAAATAAAATTATAATTTTAAACTATATTGACTATCCAAGTTCAAAGAAGAACCCAAAATCCAGTAGAAATTCTAAATAAAATAGACTCATAAAATAAAGGCCAAAAAATTGAATAAATATTTTAATTATTTATTTACCCTGTAAATAAATAGGGATGCATTTTGAAATAATTAAATGTAGAGGCATTAGAGCTTTTTCGAAATTTCGATTTGGATAAATCAAGATTGCGAACCTAATATTTCAAAACAGCTATTAAAAGCAGAGCCGAAGTCAGTTTTTGGAGTGACTGTTATTTGAGTGATATCAACGGATTCGGAGAAATTTGATGGATATTGACAGGGGATGTTGTTCCAATAAATTCCAATACCATATTTTGGAAATTAAGCAGTATCCGGGGTTTGCTATTCAGGCCTTTTTCAGTGTTTGGTAGTTCAAGGGTTTTTGAACAACATCCCCCGTCATTGGAACAGCATCCCTCGTCATTGCAACAACATCCCCTGTTCACGCAACAACTTCGTTCACCAAAATAATAAAAATTTTTGTTGCGGTAAAATTGGCGTTCGCTAAATTGGGCAGCGGTAATTTTCAAAGTATTGTCTTAATCGTAATATAAATGAGCTAAACCTGGGATGAGCTAACGAAGTTAAATTAGCTCTACTAGAGCTATTGAGTAATCGAGCCGTTCATAATGTTCTTTGAAACTTCTTGAGAACTTCCATAAACTAGACCTATGATTTCTCTTACGATTTTTAGAATGATCCTGTCGCAAAGAACTCAAGCATAGTTTGCTAGTCAAGAGGCCTCTTTTAGTATTCTGACTCGCCAAATATAATAGTAAAATTTGCTTAATTTTATTTGTTAAATTTAGAATAAACATAATATATAGAATACCCCTTTTTACATCAGATCTAAATATTAGAATAGTTTAATTATTGTTTGAGATCATATAAATTAATGGGTTCTAATTTTGATGGTTTAATTACATGCGTAGGGCATCAGAGCTTTTTCAAATTACGATTGCGGCATGGACAATTAAGATTTCAACAAAAATAGTCCCAAACAACGTGAAAGACATATGGTAGGTAAAAATATAAACAAATAAAAAATTCTATTGAATAATTATATTAACCGCAGCAATTGACAAAAGTGCAAATATCTGTCGGCAAAAATCAAAAGGTATAGGGGGTTTCTGGCGGCAAGATCAAGGGAAACCAAAGGGTGTGGGGCAATTACTCATCCCATTTGTCCGAATTTGTCGGCATGATTAAAGGGAAACCAGGGGGTTTGGGGTAATTACTCATCCCACTTGTCCGAGTTGCCAATTTTGATATACCTTACCTTTTGATTTTTGCCGACAGACCCCTCCCCCACCTAAATGTCCGAAAAATAGGTCGGACATTTGGGGGGGGGGGTAACTACTGTGAGTAAAGCTGACATTGCCAAATCTACCTAACTACCGTTGATCTTTCTGTTAGATTCTTCTTCTTATTTTTTACAGTAGTTAGGTTTTCATATTCTAAATTTAGTTAATATTGGATTTTCGAAAAGATTAAATACTAAATACAGGAGGGATAGGATGAGTTAGAGATTTGCTTTGGCGTTCGTTTGATGTTGTATTTTTGGAGGCTATAATATAGCTAATATCAATTACAAGTCCTTTAGGCTACATTTACTTATTTCATCTGTAAGAAACAGAATGTTTGATTTTGATAGATACAGCCCATCAATTTTTAGGATATCCAACAATAGGGAACTTGCAGTTTTTATCCTTAGAACCGGGAATTTTCTTTTTTGTCGGCATGTTCACAAGTGTCCACCTCAGCTGGGGAATCAGTGATTGCTGGTACAAATGTGCTTAATGTTATTATTTCCATTCGCTGTCCATTAAGCATTTCTTACACTTTTATCACTCTTATATCACTAATTCAGTGTTGGATATATGCTAAAATACATGGCTGAGGCTTTAACTATTCGGGGAATAGTCGTTATTTGGGGTGGGGGGAGGGGTATTCATTGCTTTTTACTATTTTGATAAACAAGGAAAGAATTAATGGGGTCTAATTTTGAAGGTTTAATTACATATTGAGGCCAAGAGAGCCTTTTCGGAATTACGATTGCGGAATGTTCAATTAAGATTTCAACCCAAATATTTCCAAATAGAGTGAAAAACATAAGGGAGTTAAAAATATAATCAAATAAAAAATCGTATTGACTAATTATATTAACCGCGGCAATTGACAAAAAGTGCAAATTTTAAAAATGCCCTTAATGGCTAAATAAATTAAAATAAAAATAAGACGGTAAATTATGAAATGTATTTATGTTATTTTATATTTATTTTCTCACCGAATGATTTATAAATTTGCACTTTGGTTAATATAATTAGTAAATAAAATTTTGTAGTTTGGTTAGATTTGTACCCCCTTTTGTCTCTAAGACTTGTTTCGAAATACTCGGGTCGAAATCTTGATTGCCAATGTCAAAAATCGAAATTTCGAACAGCTCTTATTAACCTAGCATATGATGAAAATGTCAAAATGAGACTATTATTTATAGTGTCTCAACAAAATTTAATTATTATAATATTATCATAAATTTTAAACAAGTTTATTTAAATTATTCGAATATTCACTAGCTTTAAACATTTATTAGAATTCTATTTAAAAATTGTTTTATCTGAATTCTCGTCAAAAGACGACGTCTCTCTGAATAAGAATCTGATTTGAATTCTGTTACAATACAAAAATATCGTTAATCAAACACCAAATTTAAAAAGGGATAACAATTTTAAAACCCAAATCTTTAGGGGTTTGATCTCTGCGAGTTTTCGTCTCCTAGAAAAATTCAATTTCGAATCTGGGTTGCGGATACCACGTCCTTTATCAGACAAGCATTTTAACAATTTCCCATGGATATTGGAATAAAGGGTAGAATATTCTCGAATCCTCCTAAGGATAACATAAACTTTTTCAGAGTTTGAGTTATAGTTCCTCAAACACATTTTCTTGTTACTGTCGTATCTCGTCATTCTTTGTTGGTATTACTACATCGAAGTCTAAAAATTCTATTACGAGGACACTAACTTTAAGATGTCTCTAGGGAATAGGGATATAAATAGGCCGAGCATGTTGTAAATAATTTGTCTAAATTTAAGATGATTAAATTTAATTTTATCATTCTCATATATTTAATTATTAGGGATGGGATTTATATGGACTATCAATCGAAAAATATGGACATATAATATGGACTAAAAATCTCAAAATATGGACTGAAATATGGATTAAAATCCAAAATATGGATCAAATATGGGCCAAAAACTGAAAATTTTTAACGGAAGAATTTTCATCTTTAAGCAGAAATTGTTAAATAAGCTAATTTTAATGCAAAATATTACAAATAAATCAATTTAAAGTAATTATTTTGTTTCTAAAAATACTTTGTATAATATTTGGGTCGAAAATTTTTTGAAAAATTTTTATAAAAAATTTTTGAAAAAAAAAATTTTTAATTTTTGATTTTTGACAAAAATTTTTCGAATTTTTTTTTTCAAAAAATTTTTTTACAAAAATTTTTGACCAAAAATTTCATAAATTTCAAAATTTTAACCAATTTTTGGCAAAATTTTACAAGAAATGACGAAATATGGATAAAATATGGAAATATGGACGGAACGCCAAAATATGGAAAAATATGGAAAATATGGATTGATAACACATTATCGGTCTTATCAACATATGCTAAAACTATGTTTTTTGTGCGTTTCACGACCCAACTAGGTCAGGAAAAAAATATGGAAATCCATATAAATCCCATCCCTATTAATTATATTTTTGAAATTAAAGAAGTTCGAAATAAAAGATCGTTTTTTGGTGAAAGTAATCGAAAAACAAAATAATCAACATGATAGCTATAAGAACAATATAGATGGATATTTACGTCCAGTTCACATAAATCTAGATAAAAATTTGTTTGAAGTTGAACTAAGTAATAGATCAAAATATATTCCACCTGAAAAATTCAAAAAGAAAATTTTGATAGAAATTACTAATAATGAAATAATTCAAAATTTTCTGCCTGGGTTTGAAAAAATGGTATATTTTTATTAATAGAATTTCCATTCCAAAGGTAAAAATAGATAAGAAAAAATGGAAATCTGCGCTATAACTACTCTTATAAAATTGAATTATTAGAAAAACAAAAAGCTGAATATCCAAAGGAATTAAAAAGCAAAATTTCTGACATTGGCAGTGAGATAAGTTAATAGTTTTTATTTTTTATTTGTTTATACATATGCCTAAAATTATACATATTATTCTTTATTATTATAGGAAATATAATTGAAGGAAATAAATGTAACTGTTTCAATTGTAAAATTACAATTACTATACATTGGCATAGATACCTAAAAGAACATTATTTGTGCAATCCATGTCTCAAATATAAAATATATAATGGCAAAATGAGACCTGAAGGAAGTCATACTAAAATGGTTTAAATTTATTCATATTATAATTAACAATGCTTTTATATAAGTATTTGAGTAGTATTAAACGTTTCAAGCTTATTTAAAATACATGATTAGGAATCTTATTTGTGTATCTATATGGATTTTAATATTTTCCTAATATCTATAAGACATTACTTTTGCCACTTGCGGGAAATGGAAACTTAGACATAAAGGAACATGTTAGCTAGAAAAAAATCCTGGACAAAATCAATTCGTAGAAAATTAGATAAATAGCTTTAAAAAATTTTTTATCAGAAATAAATATTTTAGAAATATTAAATATTTTATTTTATAAATATTTTAGCGAATCACACAAGATCGAAAATGTTTTACTTGCGAAGCAAGGAAAACATCAACGTGGTACCGTCATTCAATACCTGAACAATATTTATGTAATTCCTGTTACAAAATACAACAAAGATTAAAAAAGAAAACAAATAAAAATCAAATAGAACAGGAATCGAATAAATAACAATTAAATGATTATAAATTTTAACTTTACTTTTCTGAGTTTTTTGAAATAAAATGTTTATTATATAATCTATGTAATTCAGGGCTTCGATTTCTGCGGATTTTTCCTCATTTTGTGGTTTCACTGTCGATGTAAATAATTCGAGTTTTTAATTCTTCTTTCGGATATTCAACTTTTTGTTTTTCTAACAATTCAATTTTATATCCAATTAAATTAATTTCCGTCCAATAACGGAAAATTAGTGCCACAGACGAAATTTTCGCCTGTGGCACTAATAGAAGGAAGCTCTGATCTAAATACCATTATAGTGCTTCGAATACGTATTTGGAACCAAGAAAGTTTAGGGTCATTGTTAGACAGAAAATTAAAATTTTTGGCGTTTTGGCGTCGTTTTTGGCCGATTTTGGCGTTCTGGCGTTTGGCGTGATTTGAAAAATTGGCGTTTGGCGCGCCACGCGAAAATTCTGGCACACAGCCCTGCTGTTAATAAATAGCTAGTTAGTCGTTCATTTAATTATGTTTCTAAAATGTTTAAAAATATATAAATTGTCTCTAATATTTGTTGTTTGTTTGGTTCAGGGATTTAATATTAAAATTTAAGATGAATAAATTTATTATTATTCTTTTCTCATATTTGGTTGTTTTGTTGAATATCCAAATCAACGGTAGAATGGTTGAGGTTGGATTAAAAATAAAAGAAGATTGGGAAGAAAAAAGAGAATTTATTTATTTAAAAAATATTCAAATAAAGGAACGTTTTGTATTGATAATGAATGTAAAACAAGGAAATAAAATTGAAAATTATTTCAATAAAAAAACTGAATCATTTTGTAAAATTGAAATGGATCCTGTTAAAAAAGTTTTTATTGTCAAACTAAATCATTGTTCAAAATTTAGCTCTCAATTAAAAATGAGAATTTTGATTGAAATTGCCAATAATGAAATTGTTAAGAAATTTTTGAAAAACTTGGGAAAACAGGTACTTTATATTTGATTATTCGAAATATAAGCATATAATTATATACAAATTTAATATATCTAAGATTCGCCTAAATAATAATTTTATTATGAATAATAATTATTATGAAACTTCTATATTAGACGAAAGTTTAGAAAATAGAAATAAAAAGGAATTATTAAAAGTAAATATAGAATCCTATAAAGACAAACTTTTATCAAGTTATTGGACGGAAATTAATTTAATTGGATATAAAATTGGATTGTTAGAAAAACAAAAAGCTGAATATCCGAAAGAAGAATTAAAAGGAAATATCATTTATATTGGCAATAAAATAGGTAATTTGCATTTTATTTTAGTTATTCAGTCATTTTTTATTCAGTCATTATAAATCAAAAAAGACACATTAAATAATTTAGGTGAAAATAATGAACAAAATAAACGACATTGTTTCAATTGTAGAAATATACAAAATAAATTATGGCATAAGTACATAAAGGAAAATTATTTATGCGATGCTTGTGATTCATATAAACGATCTAAAAATGGAAAATTGAGACCAAAAGAAATGTGGTTTAAAGCTAACCAGGTTCATCAGATCATTTTATAAAATTTTTCAAAAATCAAAATAGAATGAGGTATTAGGAATTTCTGAAGTATGTTCAGTAAGGGTCAAATATTGTTTTAAAAATTGAGATTAAATTAAGATTATTTTGTAAATTATTAAGAAATAAATAAATAATTGTTTTTCATTATTTGAGGTCAATTGAGTTTCAATATATTGAATATCAATAATTTGGTTTCAATTTATTGATATAATATTATAATAATTGAGTTTCAAAATTTATTGGTTTGATATATTGAATTTCAATATTTTTCAATATAAATTTTAGTAAATTTATATGATTAAATTAATAAATAAATCTTTTTGATGATAGATAAAATTTATATGTTTTCATATTATTTTCTATACATATTTAGAAAATCACGCAAGATCGAAGTTGTTCTATTTGCGATGTTAGTGACACATCACAATGGCACCGTTATTCAAAACCAGGACACTATTTATGTGCTGCTTGTTACAATAAGCAACAAAGAATGAAAAAATAAATTAAAAATACGAAAGCAGATCGGAATACACCAAACGATGAATGGATAAAAATGAGCTAAAATAATATAACATTGTTATCATATTTCAATTAAATTCTTTTACTGCTCAACTCTTCCCTTTCTTTATCAAAATTCCCTTCTCGCTTTTGAATTATATCATTAATTGATTCCTTTTCATTTAAAGTTTAATCTTCCATCTTTAATTTTTAATAAATATTGTCCAGGTTTTGATAGGTCAATCAAAGATTTTGTTTACATAATTCCGAAATATAACAATGTCGAGCCTCCTTAAATAAATTTTATTAGAAAGTATTATTTAGGATGTCCTTTCCGTATACAAAATAGAGGTTGAAGGGAGGTGTAAGGCGATCCGGAAATTTGTCAAGTAGATGAAATATTACTTTGAGGTAAAGGAAAGAATAATAAGGGAAGGATGACTATGGGAGACAAGGAAGAAAAGAAGAGTAAAAATGCAATTAAAATAGGCGATGTACATTTTGACGAAGAGGAAGAGGAAGAATATGAAAAACAAGGAAAAATCTCTAAAAAAATTTTCCCTCCTTGCTGCTTGTATAATAATTCGCTTGAAAGCCCAATCCCCTTTCTTCACCCTACTCATAGCTATCAGTCTCCATTATTCAATAGCTTTTAAATTTTTTTCAATTTAAAAAAAATGAATATCCCCTATATGTTTGAGGATCCAAGAAATTTAAATAAATTTTTAGTGTTTTACACGTTAGGGCATGTCTAAATTGAAAAAAATAGTATTCAAAAAGTATAACCCGCATGGATTCCAATTGTAGATAGTAGTGATGCTCGGGAGAAGAAAAGATCTAGGATCGGGAGTCAGTTCTGGAAATAACCTCGGGAGTCGTGTTCGGGAGTCGGGAATTTTCAATAATTTGATACAACTATTAAAAAATTTTCTAAACATTAAAAATAAATATTCATCAAAAATTACTGCCCATTTCTCCTCACAAAGTTTTAAGAGTAAAAACGCTCTGCTGTTCTACCGTTATCCCTTCTATTTTGTCTGTCATTAGTAGAGCTGTGAATTTTATGCATTAAAAAATGCAAAATATGCACTATAATATGCATAAAAAATTGCCGAAATATGCACGAAAATATGCAAGAAACCCAAAATATCCACGCAAATATGCAAGAAAAATACAACTTATACCTAGAAATTTTACATTTTTTCAGTCAAAAACATTCAAACACCTATTTTTATTAAGATTACTCCCAGTTTATATGTATTGTTCAACAAATTGAGTATTTTTACGCAGTTGGACATTTTGAGATTAGGCGTTTTGGCGGTGTGACATTTTGGGATGGAACATTTTTGGGTCGCGTCCAATAAACAAAAAAAAATTTTTTTACAAAATTTTTAAATTTTCCAAAATTTTTACAAAATTTCAACAAAATTTTCACTTTTTAGCAGGATTTTAGGCAATTTTCGCGATATTTTCCCAAAAAACCTCAAAATATGCAGTAAAATATGCATTTATGCACCAAAGTCTAAAATATGCAAAATTATGCATTATATGCAAATAGAAACCCCCTCTAAAGTTTTCAAAACAAGCTAAAACAGTGTTTTTTGTGCATTATACGTCAAGACAAGTTTGCAAAAAAAATATGCATTTGCATAAAAATCACAGCTCTAGTCATTAGCTGTTGGAATTCATAAGACTATTTAATCAATGTCAGCTGGAAATTTTTTATTTTTCCTCTTAACTCTCTCTCCTCTTCATGCCTTATTCACTCCCCAAGCTCCCTTCCCTCTTCATTTTCTTCCCTCTATCCTTTCTTTTGCCCTTCAATACTTATTATTCATCGACTATATGGCATTCACGTGCCTCCTTTATATTAAAAATCTTTAAAAATTTCCCTCCTTGCTGCCTGTCTATTAATTCCCTTGCTAGCCCTACCCGACTCTTAGCTATCACATTCCATCATTCAATTGCCTTTAAAATTTTTCTTTAAATTCTTAAATAAAAAAATAAAAGCTCTCCTATTATGGTTAAGGATTTTTGGGTTTCTACAAGCGGGACAAGGATATGGAACGGATAAATAGTATCCGAAACGGTATTAAAAAACTTTATCTTTTAAAATATCGTCCTTATCAAAACTCCGTATAGATAAGACACCATTCAGACAAAATTCCACTACTTTGACATACATTCTACCATTATTTAGCAAAAGATCGATAATAGTTTTGATGATACTGCCACTTTTTTCATGTTTTTCATAAGATTTTGACAAACTTATGAGTCGGAGTGAAAACAAGCTTGCGTAATAAATTTCTAAAATTTTAGAAAAATATTTAGATTTCAAAGACTTTAATTCTCGATGAAATCGATTTTTCTTCTCCTATTTTTGATTTACTTTCAAATAAAAAATTCAATTGAGACAAGTTTAGAATGGCCAACTTCGAAAGAGTTACCGCCAAAAGAGTCAACCTCAAATATGTCAGCTACAAATAGGCTTACATCCGCTTTTAAAAAATTGTTTAACAAAAAAATTGGAAGTTCTGGTAATTCATCTATTATCAGTCCCAAAACAAAAAAATCGCCTAATCAAAAAACGGAACTAAAGAGGAAATACAAAAAATGTTGGCCGATCATAAATTAAAAATGCAATTAAATGCAAAAGGAGGACAACCACCGATTAATTTAAAAAGGAAAAATTGCGAAACAAATGGTAAGAATTAAATTGTGGACAGGGATGTATCATATACGAGATTCTACGGGACTGTCCGAATCGCGGGATACGTGTATGTGGAACCAGAAACATGTGAATCCATATAAATTTTATTTTACTCATAACTGAACATGGGGTTATTTTAGAAGGTGATAAAATAAAGCTTGTATTGCGTATATCCATTGTTAGCTTTTAAATTTTTAGATGGAGAAGAAATTAAAAAACAAAATAAACGCATAAAGTGGAAACCAAAACTTGAGGTGATTCAAGAAGAAACTAAGATTTCTGCTTTTAATTTTCTGAAAAATCCTTTTAGTTCTAAAAGCTAAATTTTAACCGATTTTAGTTTATACCGTTTTAAATGATAAGCCTTTATAAAAAACTTCTCTTCTTCTAAAAACTTTATTTTTTCAATGCGATTTTGAAAAATTAGTTAACCTCGATAAAGCCGGATTTTTTTATCATTGCTGTCCTTTATATCTCGACCAAACCTTCCCACATAAATAAAGAATAAAATGACCTTCCCTTCAATATTTTTTATTAAATTTTGTCTGCAATAATGCCCATATACACTGAAAAAAGTATTTTTCTCTATCATCTACACAATTATCCCTTCTACCCTCCATATAGCCATATAAAAAACACGACATTGAAAATCAATACTCGAAAAATTTTTTCACTGTAAAAAATTGAAGGATAAATGGTATTGGACAAATTGCCAATGAAAACTCATTCGGTTTTTTTACTAGAAGATTTTCCAATCAGCTCGCCGAGCTATTTCATACCAGAGGTGGGTCGGAATTCCGATTTCCGAAATTTTGGAAAAAATTTCCGATTTCCGACAATTTTTGGAGTATATTTCCTTTGAGAAAGGAAGAAATCTGGTGACTAAGTCTTCCAAAATTCTCAAAATTTTAGCCGCGGCGCAAAAAATGAAAGAAAACCAACTGAAGGACCTCTATATTTTGAAAATTTTCTCCTCCGGCGCAGAAACAGGAAGAAATCGGCTGAAAACGGAAGAAATCAAATCTTCGATCCTATTAATCCTATTAATCTTTCGATATCTGATATCCTTTTTAATTTTTTTACTTATATCCTTTTTAACGACTCAAATCCTACAATATCTTTTAATCCTTTCAAATTTTCTTCCCTCTATAACCACTCAAATCCAATAATCCCAATCCCTCAAATACAATCCCCCTATGTCCTTAAACATAAACATGTAAATGGGAGGTGTTACAGGAAATAGCGATAAATAATAATTATAGTGTAATGGTTGGGAACCCCCATTAACACATAATGCTCGCCCATAAATTCACCATTGCTTAGGCAATCAACTGATATCCCTTATAAAATTTTAAATTAATTTTAAGTATTTCTTTCGAAATACTGCATAATTATATACTGCATAGTTAAATATTTTAATAAAACACATTCTCACTATATGAATAAAATTAAATTGTTTTTTTTTAATTTATCAAATTATATTTTTCTTCCTCAATTAATAAAATTAAAAATTTTTATTAATTACATCCACCTTTTTTAAAATTACAGCCTTTGTCTTTATCACAGCTGTAAAAACCTAAACAGGTTTTTAATAAAGGGAGGGGAAAAAGCCAAAAATCTTTAAGTAAAATCTTTAAATAAAATACTTAATTTTATTTATTCTATCAAACAAATTTCAAACTTTATTTTAACTTTAATTCTCCAAACAAATAAGTAAAATTAACAAAACAGTTATAAATCAAAATACTATCAATTATCTTTATAAAACGGGTAGAGGGAGAAACAAGAACAGAAAAATCTCTTTTAACGGGGAGAAGGAATTTCAAATTTCATAAACCCTTTTCTTTATCTTTAAACGGGGAGGAATAGTTCAACAACTAACTAAAAGCCATTCACAATTTGATTTTATACTCGGGTAAAAAGATGTGCAAAAAGAGGGAGGTGTTTGCACATTTTCATTCAAAATTAGTTGGCCAAAATAACCCGTGCAAAGGGTTGCAAAGATAGACGAAAGGGAAGAGAAAGGACATTTTTAAGGCCGGATCAAAATACACAAAAATACAAAGGAGCTTCTCCTAGTTAAATTGAGCGGGCCAGAGATTTAAAAGAATGGGGAGAAGAGCAGGGACCAAACGTTTAATGTGCAAAATTCAAAAAAGCCTTTTGGCCCGCCATAATTAACATTTTTTTGAGCGGGCTTAAAAAAATAAGGACAAAAATATATGGACAAAATTTCGGCCAAAGGTTAATAATTAAAAAATATTTTTTCAAATCTAAAAGATTTGACATTCGGGAGAAACCCAAAAAAGTCAAATGAAGGCATAAGGGAGTTTGTGAAAAATTGGTTTAGAGCTGGTGAAGGGACGGTCGGGGAGGTACGTTTGAAATTATATAAATTTTACGGCATTGGTACATCTATGGTTTTCCTTTATCTTCATTGATTATTCGTCCCCTGTTGAATTCATTTTGAGTTCCAACTTCATTCTTTAGGCCATAACATATTGTCGGGAGGAGCAACGGTGAGAAAAGAGAGTAAATTTTGGGAATTAGTTTTTACATTTAAATCTATTATTACCGGTTTGGATACCACTTGTAGTTAGATGAGGAGGAACGGAAGTGTTGGATGTCGTAGCTTACATAGGCAGCGAATAATGACCATTTCGTAAAATCCATAGCATATTGTGTATTAGTCCATTTAGTCCAAAGCATATTGAGCCAGAGCAAAAATTGATGGGATTTTTCAACAAAAGGAATATAAATGATTTAAAAAGATGGTATCGGTGGGAATTGGGCTTATAGTTTATATTCATAAATTCAATCTCGTTACGGGGGGAGAATTCAGGAGTAAAGGTATTTATTGAGGGGGGACTTTTCAATATTCTAGGGATAGAGCCATTGTAATCTTTAGAAAAATCATTTTCATTTAATACAAAAGAAAAGGTACAGGGAAATATTAAATTCTTATCTGAGTCATTCTCGTTTCCGTCTTTCGGTTCTATAAGGGGATACTTGATTTTATCTAATGGGTGATTTCCAGAATCTATAATACATATCAGAGGAATATTGGCAAGGGGTAGCGATTTAATTCCATAAATACTTGATGGCTTTTGGGCTTTTAATTTTAACAATTTATTTTTAAAATTGCGGGACAAAAAGGGATTATCTTCAACAAAATCCTCAGACAATGATTTTATTCTCTTAAAGTCGGAATTTCTCAAATTTACAATTTTCTTTCCTTTTAATTCTTTAGAGGAAGGGTTATTATCTCTCGTAAAGGTTTCAATGGGTAATGTCACATTATTACAGCAAGTATGAGTACTAATCGGGTCAGGATTTTTGGCGGTGCCGTTGATCGAGTTAAAAATATTTTCATTTAATCTAACAGATTTTTCTTCTTCAAAACTTAAATTTGTAATTTGGGTAGTTAATACAATTTCTTCACAATTAATAATGTTGTCTATTACTTCCTTTTCTTCCAATATAAATTCTGATGTAGAAGTATAATTTGTTTCGGAGGAAATCGAATTTTGTATATTATGGGAGCAGATAATGGGGTGAGATAATGGGGGAATATATGGAGGGGAGGTACTGATCAGAGCAGGGGTGGATTCTTCTGAATTAATGTGTATCTCTTCTTCATATCCTTCATTTATAAGTTCGGGTGATCGGGTCAATTCTTCACAAACAGAATATTTTAAAGCTTCATAGTTATTCTTATCAGTAATACAAATCTCTTCAAGGGAGGGGAAGCCTGGAGGTGGACCAATGGAAATTTCATTATAATTATTAGAGTTAAAACCGGTAGGGTTATAGTCCAAAATGTGAGAGCCAGAGATATCATTCGTTTCATTTTTTAAAGCAACCGATGGATTGACATAAAATTGTTTTGTAATAATGGGATAGGAACTAGTTTGAGAATTGGTTGGGTTTCGATGAGGGTGATCGTTGAAATTATTATATTCTACCTTTAGAGGGCTTTTACGCATTTCATTAACAGGTTTATTATGAGAATTATTCTGTGAAGGGTTTGAGGTTTGTAAACATTCACGGGGCAAATTTAATTCCGGGAGGCGATAAAATTGTAAAAGATGTAATAACTGTGATGTGGGTTTTGGGAGAGCCTCTTCTAAATTAGATTGGGCTGTACGTAATGTTCTGTTATATCGTTTAAGGTCATGCATAATTTTTATATAGGAAGTCTCTTGTAGAAATGTATCATATATGGGAGTATCTTGGGCTCTTTCGGATTCTGTCATGGAAGTTCTTAGGGACATCCAACCATTATGTGCGGTGGTTAGGTTTTCCAAGATCTTGGAAGTGATTTGTTGAATAATATTGAGGGATTTGATTGTTTCTTGGACACAATTTTGGAATTCTTTTTCGGAGTTGTGAGGATCTTTTATCGGAAGGGGAAACTGTTTATTTTCTCGCAAAATTAATTCAGCACCTGTACATATTTGAGTAATTTGTTTTCGAAAGGTAAGAGACATTTCTTGATTAGGTGGAAAAATTATGAATAAGTTTCAAAAAAAATAGAAAGTATAGAAAATTCTCGAAATTTAATGGAAGAATTAAAATACGAAAGAAATAAATCGAATTAAAAATTGGGGTGGAAAAATTTAAAACTTTAGAAGAAAAAATTGGGATCGGAATTCAGGTGGTCACCGGCTGAGCTGTAAAAACCTAAACAGGTTTTTAATAAAGGGAGGAAAAAGCCAAAAATCTTTAAGTAAAATCTTTAAATAAAATACTTAATTTTATTTATTCTATCAAACAAATTTCAAACTTTATTTTAACTTTAATTCTCCAAACAAATAAGTAAAATTAACAAAACAGTTATAAATCAAAATACTATCAATTATCTTTATAAAACGGGTAGAGGGAGAAACAAGAACAGAAAAATCTCTTTTAACGGGGAGAAGGAATTTCAAATTTCATAAACCCTTTTCTTTATCTTTAAACGGGGAGGAATAGTTCAACAACTAACTAAAAGCCATTCACAATTTGATTTTATACTCGGGTAAAAAGATGTGCAAAAAGAGGGAGGTGTTTGCACATTTTCATTCAAAATTAGTTGGCCAAAATAACCCGTGCAAAGGGTTGCAAAGATAGACGAAAGGGAAGAGAAAGGACATTTTTAAGGCCGGATCAAAATACACAAAAATACAAAGGAGCTTCTCCTAGTTAAATTGAGCGGGCCAGAGATTTAAAAGAATGGGGAGAAGAGCAGGGACCAAACGTTTAATGTGCAAAATTCAAAAAAGCCTTTTGGCCCGCCATAATTAACATTTTTTTGAGCGGGCTTAAAAAATAAGGACAAAAATATATGGACAAAATTTCGGCCAAAGGTTAATAATTAAAAAATATTTTTTCAAATCTAAAAGATTTGACACAGCATCTAAGAATTTTATTTATTTGAAAAATTTTAATTTTAACTTACTCCAATTTTCCTGTATAAAAAAGACAATTTTTTAATAGAACTGCTGGACTTGATGGACAAGCTATATCTGAATCATTATCACACCATCTTCCTTTTTCTGAATAAATACATGATGCTGTTTTTGAATATTCAAATTTAATTAATAAAATAAATATAATAAAATATTGAAAAATAATATTAAAATCTTTAGACATTTCTTTATTTAAAATTATTTTATTTAAATTTTTTAAAAATTTAATTATTAATATTTTTCGAAATATTAATAAAATTAATTTAGGTTCAATGAAAAAATATATTTTATTAATTGGTTTATAAATAGCTTTTATAAGAAAATTTTTTTTAATATTTAAAAAAATTAGAAAAAATTATTTTAATTTTTATTAAAATATTTATTTGCATAGCTTTTATTAAATGATTTTTAATTTTTTTAAATAAAATTTTTTATATAATTTTTTTCGGGTTATTTTCGGGGTTTTAAGAAAATTTTTAGGTATTTTTGAGAGATTTTGAGATTTTTTGATATTTAAGCTAAAATTTGAAAATTCTCAATGCTGAAATTATTTATAAAAGAAATTTATGTAATAATAGTGTTTCACCGGAACCGAAATTTTGACCGAAACCGGAACCAGAACCGGATTCAATTTGAGTTACGGTTCCCGAAGCCGGAACCAAAAAACCCAGGAACCTTCCGGAACCGGAACTTCCGGTCAAACTCTAGGCAATACCCTTATTTAAGTCTGAATGTTCACTTCAATCTACCTTGTAGGGTGAAAGAAACATTTTAAAAAATATATTTCATTAAAAAATAAAAAATAGCTTTTATAAAAAAAATTTGTTTTAATATTAAAAAAATTAGAAAAAATTATTTTAATTTTTATTAAAATATTTAATTTGCATAGCTTTTATTGAAAATGATTTTTAATTTTTTTTAAATAAATTTTTTTTTGATTTTTAATTTTTTTAAATAAAATTTTCTTAAATAATTCAATCTTTTCTGGTTATTTTCGAGTTTTGAAATTTTCTTCGGCGTCTAATTTTTGTTACGTATGTTAGGTCTTATTTGGAACTTTTGCTTGAACTCTAAGGAATTGGGGAAAACTAATGACTAGAATCACTGATTAGATAGGCCGCTTTACTCATAGAGTTTAGAGCCCGGAATTTCGTTCCGTACCGTATTCCGTACCGTAATACCGTATAATAACGATACCGATAAATACCGATGAATTTCAAAATTTTACCGTTCCATAGAACGGTACGGAATACCGAAAAATACTGATACCGATACTGATTCCGTACCGTATTTAAAAAAAATTAGTTTATTTTAAAATAATTATTTTCATGAATAATTTGTAGGCATAAAGACGTATATCAGTGATTTGCATGGATTAAGATGAATTTGCAGGGATATCTGAGGGTATATCGGTGGATTTTCAGTGATTAAGGGGATTTGAATGGATATCGGGAGATTGAGGGGATATTGTTAGATTTGTAGTCATATGTGGGATTAGGAAATCGAATGTTTAAGGTGGAATAAGTCGATTTAATGGGATTAAGGCAAAGCTCCGATCGACAAAATTCCAATCTAAAGTACAAAATTCTCGATTTTTAAGTACATAAGGACTAATTTTCCAAATTTAAAGTACACTCAAAATTAAATTATAAAATATTTATTCGTACTCAAATCTTTTATATTTCTCTCCTAAATGAATCTTTTCTAATAATTTCTTGTTTCCACTGAGCATTTTGTGCATTTCAATGCATGGCATGTCAAAATTCGCTGACACAAGAAGTAAAGCCTTGACAAATTTAACCTCAAGCAAGTTACTTTCTTTCAACCATTTTCAGCGCCGCAGGCGATAATTTTGAAAATTTTAGAGCTTAATAAACCAGATTTCTTCCATTATTAGCGTCGCAGGCGAAAATTTTTAAAATTTTAGAAGGCCTCAGGCAAAAAAATTCGCTTTTCAGATGCGCAGGCGAAAATTTTTTGAAATTTGGAGCCCAAGAAGCCAGATTTCTTTCTTTTTCAGCGCCGCAGGCGAAAATTTTGAGAATTTCGAAGGTCGTAGGCTAAAAATTGATATGACTATTTGATTAGCTTGAGATACTTTTGAAAGGTCTGAAATTTAATAATAATTTTTTAAATTAGAGAAAGATGTACTTGTTTGACAAACGGTGAAGGAGCCGATGTGGTTCATCGTTTCTTGGAAGCCTAGTACGCTTAGTAGAGCTCGACATTTTCACTTTGCCGGGCCCGGTATCCGGGTTTTTCTTCCGATCGGACCCGGGCCGGGCTTCCGGGCTAAAAACCCCGAAAACCCGGTTTTTTAACACCCGGGCCCGGACCCGGTTTTTTAAAAATTTGGAAAATTCTTAAAATTTAGCTTTTTTCTGCAAATTTCATTATTTTAATTAGAAATTTATCAAAAATTTGAATTCATACCTACAAGTGATGGGCAAAGTTCCAATTCCAGTTCCGGAACCAGTGCTGGGTATTTGCCATTTGTTGGCTCCGGCTCCGGGCTCCGGCCTTTCAAATTCTTGGCTCCGGCTCCGGCTCCGAGCTCTGGGGTTTAAAAATCTTGGCTCCGGCTCCGGGCTCCGGCCTTTTAAAATCTTGGCTCCGGGCTCCGGGTGGAAAATCAATGAATTATTTTTCATTGGGGGAGCCAAAAATCTTCCTTTTTTGCGCCGCAGGCGAAAATTTTGAAAAAGAGACTAAAATTAATCAATTTAAAAAATTTATCCAGCTTTATTTAATAAAAAAATGCTTATTATAATTTATTTTCCAAATAAAAACGATTATTTAATTATTTGTTGTGATATTTTTCGAACCTATACTGATAAAACTCGGAACCTAGCTCACTATCCATTCAACCACGGCTACTTCGAAAAGGAAAGGAAAGAAAATCTTTTTTACCCGTCTCAATTTTCTCTTCCTTTTCTTTTCACGCCCACCATCTTTGCTTACTTCTTTTTCTCTAACCCATCTTTAGGGGTGTATAGCCGGAGCCGTGGGGAATTGGAAAACCTTGGCTCCGGCTCCGGGGTTTGAAAATCTTGGCTCCGGCTCCAGCTCCGGCTCCGGGGTTTCCAAAATCTTAGCTCCGGCCAGCTCCCGGAGCTATACCCAGCACTGTCCGGAACTAATTAGTTCTAGTTCCAGCTGGCTAGGGCCTTTCCATTTGGGGTATTTAGTAAGACTTAAGTCCGGGATACATTTCACCTTAATAGGTTAAGCTCTGAGGGTTGATCAGGTCCTCAGGCTTGCCGAATCATAGATGTTATACCGCTATGTTCTATAAGCGCCTTTATTCAATAGGAAATATAACATTACATTAAATAAACAATAACATTAGTCTTAGGCCTAACTCTATCTAATGGGAAGAATGGAAAACATTATATAATGAACAATAATGGGCGGATAAATAATAAGCATTACAAATATGTTTACTGGGAAAGTAAGATTAACGGAAGTGTCAAGCAAAGTGCTCTTTAGCCTTTGGGTCTAGAGTCCACCTTACACCTCCAACCTCAGGGAAGACCGTCGCTGGTCTTAAATTGTTTTTTGCCAAAATTTCCAAAATTGCCAAAAATTTCGGTTAAGTAAAATTTTCTGACCGGCTTTCCACCTTTTATAAACTCCTATCACCTCTTTTCTAGCAGAGGATCATCCTTGATCCTAAAGTGTATCTTACAGACTGATTTTTGCCGAGGCCTTCTTTTAATTTCTATTTTTCTGAAATATTTTCTTACAAACTGGTTTTTACCGAAGTCCCCAGTTTGTCTTATTTCTAAGGCATTTCCTCTGATTTTTTTAAAGTTTTCTTTGTGAATTGCCAGTCATTTTCATTTACTTTTTAGCAACTTTAAGTAATAATAAAGAATATTCGGGCATACCTAGGTATATTGGAAAATAACATTTGTGATTTCTTAAGGCAGCTATTAAATCCATATCTAAATTTTGTGATAAAATTTGCTAAACACTATAAAGCAACCTTTAAAAATATAAATATTATCTCTAATGAGATGAATATTTAGTTTTTGAAAGATTATTTTATAATGTCAAAGAAATTTTTATATCCTATTGGGGATTATTTAAAAGAATAATATTGGTATTTAGGGAGTCATATAAGTAGGTAAAGCTCAGGTAAATAAGTTCGCCTCATTGTTAATTTCTACACCGCATAAATTGTTATTCTTGAGCACGTCAACATCAGCTAAATCTCGGACACCCTCGGATGTAACAATACCTACTTTATTTTTGAAGAAAGTGTTTGCAAAAGTTTAGAAACCTGACCAAGGCAATTTTAATAGGGCCTAATTCCTTAGTTCATCCAACCAATTAACGATTGTGTGTGACACCGAATAGAGCCACTTGTAATTCCTTTACGACAACCCGGCTCGTTTTTTTCGATTTAAGTCTTTGGTTTATTAATATTTAGTTGTATCTGGTTGTTCTATTTTTTGGTAGACTCTTCCTAGGAATCAAAGAAAAACACAAAAATTTTTTGTTCTTTTAAAGTGTGCTTATATTTTTGAACACAATATTAAATAAATTATAAAGTTAGAGATAATAGCAGAATCAAAATTGAAGAAGTTGTCTTCTCCCGTGTGGCGCGTGTCATTTATTTTTGTAAGCCAAGCAATGCCTTGGGCTAAATTTTGATTACAATTTTCTGTTTTCGCGATCCATCATTCTGTTTCGCGATCCATCTGTGTGGCAGTTTGGCTGACAATTAAAAAGAAGTGGGTAGAAGTAAAAAATTAATTACCTAGACCCTTTTTTATTTTTCCTCCCTTTTATTCAAACTAAGGTGTTGATAACACATAAATGAACCAAAAACGTTTGTGACGTGTTTTATAAATTTCATAAAAAGATGTTAAAGGTTATGAATTACAATTTGGAATAATTCGAAACACACAAATTTAGACAACGTGGAATAGGCACATGCGAAGAGACCTAGAGGAAGCGAGGAATTTTTTAGAGGTTATTACAGGTTACTTGCTGTATAATGAACAGCATCCAAAAAATAAAGAAGTTTGCAGATGATTTGCCATAGAATGATATTGAACAAATTTAATAAAACTGAAAAGTAAATTAGGCGAATAAAGAGTAAATTAGGTCCGATTTTTGCTGATTTAATCAGTATCCAAAAATAAAATAACAAGATATAATTGATTACGTCAACTCAATTGATGCGTAGTATTATCAAACGGAAATTAAAAATATAAATAAATATTTAAATTTTAAATTATATATTAAGAAGAATCGGAGCCGGGTAAAGATTTGGGTTTTTGTCTGTTAGAGGTAATCTCCAAACGCACCGCTGACATTCTACGAATCTCAAATTTGCGCATACTGACTATTTTAGTCTATTAAATTTAGTCAGATTGGTTAGAGTGAGGTTCGATCTCTAAGAATATTGTTAGCCCTCACCATCATATACTCATTGCAGATGTGCGTATAAGGACGATTAAGTATCGCCGATTTAATATTTGAAGCATATTTTGGGTCATAACTTTTTTGGATTTCCTCAAATTCGAGTAATTCTCATATCATTCGAAAGGTCACGAGGTGCGGCATATTTTTAATAATAAACTGATTTGATCTGAACATTCAACTAAGTTAGAGCCAAATAAATATCGAAAATCACGATTGACTTCACCTATTCGGCTGTAACTTTGGGTAGGATGATCTGATCAAATCAATCCTGCAAAGTAAAATAATCCCCACTTTTAGAGCTTTCGATTGGTATAAAAATTAATTAAATTGGTTAAGCTCAAAAAAGTTATGGCCCAAAATATGTCACAAATACTGAATCGGCGATTCTGAAACGTCCCCCTTCTGTGGATATGAGAATAAGCTTGTAGATGTACGAACAAATATTTACTTAATGTTATTTATTTGAATTATAATTTTACAATTATTGGAAAAGAAAACGTGGTTAGGTTTGGCGCGACTGAGGTGATATTGAATATTTTTTGGGAGCATGAACAGTGTTCATAGCTATTAGGACCGTTAATTGAAATTTTGTTGTCCAAAAATTGTTCGAATTTGTTCATAAAAATTATATATATATCAGGGTTGCCACCCGAAGCCCGGCCTTTTTTTGTACCCGAAACCCGAAAAGAAAATTTTCCAACCCGAAAACCGTACTTTCATTTTGTTTTTTGAACACTTTACATTTCCTTATATTCCCTTTTCCATTATTTTTTGGAACTGATCGTTATTCAGCTAATTTAACACTCCAATAACTGCATAAGTTGAATCCACAATTACCACAGTCTATTGCTTTTCTGTTATTCTATTCTGTACATAAAGTAAAGGAGCTGAGCCATAGCTATTTCTCTCCTCCGACTAGTGCAAAACGTTAATCGGCGGTTTGGGGCGAACCAACATACTCAGCTGACCGGACCGATTTGTTAACCATATTACCACGCCGCCTACTCCACAGCCTTAAGAATTAAATAGCTATATGCTTTAGATTTATCAGCCATCTCTGATGGCTTTCAAAAATATACAGTGTACATCGTAGTTTGCCAACTTGTAGATACAACTTAATAAAAAATTGTTTTTATTAAGGTGTATCTATAAGCTTGTGTGGATGACTTCGTAGTTTGAGTATTTTTGGAAGCCATCAAAGATGGTTAAAGAGTAAGGCATATAGCTAATTAATTCCTAAAGCTGTGCAGTAGACGGCGTGATGTAATGGATAACAGAGCAGTCCGGTCTACTAAAGATGCTGGCTAGATTCCATGGCCGATTAATTTGCTGATGAAGAGATATCCATATACCGGCTCTGCTTTAATTTATGTATAGACGATGTATTTTTGGAAGCCATCAGAGATGGTTAATCGGTGCAGTAGACGGCATGGTATAATGGATAACATAACTTGGAAAAAGCAATTCTACCAAAGACCTATATAGGTCAAACTCACTTATAAAGATACCTATTTAAAAACTTCCCTTTTTACTCAGGTTTAACAGTTAAGCTGATTCTTTATTGAATCTGCTAATAGTTTTTGCTTTTTACTTAATATTAATTATAAAATTAAATTTAAGTAATAAGCAAACACAATTAAGAAGTAAATGAAACTTCTGCTAACTTTAACACTTCATTTTTTGGATGGCTAGAATACTAGTCAAATTTACCTAATTAAAACGATTTATTTTTAGTTATTCTGTCAGTCAAACTCAGCAATATCTCCTCTATTTGAACATATTAGTGTTCAAGAAAATAATCGTCAATTAGTCTCAGAATGGGAAGAATACTTGAAACAACTAAATAAACAACATAATAACCAACAAAAATTCAATGGGAATGGTTACTATGTTTTGATGGAAAAACCTCCAAACAGGATTCACTCAAATGTGATTTTGGGGAAGGGATGATGGCTTTAGATACGAGCTATCATGGATTCGAGGGTTGAAAAAAAATCGGATTCGGCTTGGTTAGTGACTGAGATTTTGTGGGATTAAATGTACAAGGAGGAAAAAGTTGTGCAAGCTTCCTAAGCGAAATAAGGCGAATAATAGGCTTCATGAGTTCCGTGACATCCTTACTGTCTAACCCGATATCAGATAGAAGTCCGATCCAAGAATCCTTAGGTACCAAGAATTAAACAGATTTTCGAGGTTCTTTCCTTTGATTTTGACTTTTTGGTGATATTTTCAGGTTAGATATTTTGATTTATTTCGGAAATTTTTTTGTCGAAATAACTCTAATGTCATATAAATTAGCAAACTAAATGGCTTGCTAAAATAGTACCGGAGAAAAATGCTTCGAAAACAAAGCAATTAATAAATCCATTTAAATATCTTTAAATATAACTAAAAATATGAAGTAAATAATTTTTAGGCCAATTTGGAAAAAAGAGGGGATGAAAACGACGCGACTTTGAACATGGTAGGGAGCAATGTGAAGTAAGATATTTTTAAAATAATCTTGTAAAAGAGTGAATTTAAACAAATATCTACTTAATGTTATTTACCTATTTTATTTGTAATTTTAAAATTCTGAAAGGGTAAGTCAGAAATGCGACTTAGTAGATGGTCGTTGATTATTTTTTGGAAGCTTGAACAGTGTTCATAGCTATTTTTAGCGTTACGAAAGATCAAAATTGTTTTTCTATTGGAGGGGATTCCAGGGATTAAGAGGCTATGGGGGTTAATAGGAATATGCGGAAGATTAGTAGTGGAAAGAAGGTTTTTAATCCTTCTATAACGATTTAACCCATCTTAATCCCTTTTTTTATTCTCGATTCTCGTATGACACTGCCAGTACGTTCCCTAATTTTTACACATATTTTATTGGAAGTAACCTTAAGTTTAAATTATTTTTTTCAAGTTTTCGACCATTTCGTGCATGTTGAGACGTAGAAAGCGTTAGCAACGTTAATAATGAAATAAAAATTTTAAAATAAATTTCTGAAAATAAGATTTAATTATCACGAAATGTATTCTATAAAAGCTTTTAAAAATTGTTTGTATTGTATTTTAATTTGTCAGATTATTTATGCAAATTTTGAATGGAAGAAGAATAAATTTGATATTAATTTAAATGTCAATTTTTTCACAATATGCATTTATACATTATTTTTTCTTTAAAGTGTTTCAAGTTGTCATAGTTTTTGTGGGTCCGACAAAAGACAAAGTTTCTATATTTGCATGGCTGATTAATCAGTCAAATAAATTTCTGAAATTATTTTCTTATTCAGATTCCTGGTCAAATTTGATTCTCGAGGAAGCGTAAAGCCTGTTAGGTTGTTAGTCTGATTTTTGACTTTAACTTTTAAAATTGAGTTTAGAAATGCATAATATTTATTTTATTATTATTTAGTGTTTATTAGTTTTCGATTTGTGTGTAATTTATGAGGGTAGCAATACTAAAAGTGATTTTTTGGATGCTGAAAATTATTCAGCTAATATACTTGTTTAAATTACACAACCTATCTTTGTCAACTGCTTGAAAATTCTTTATGTAAGTAGAACGCTTTTTTGTGCTCGCTGACTTTATCAAATACTATGTCAGATCATGAGCAACGATTGAAACAGGAAACTGAAGGAAGACCAATTACTTGTTACATATTGATTAAATGAATTTTTCTTTATTAAATTTTAAAGTGATTTACTGACGCTCCGTGTCGTGGTTTTTGTTGTTTTTATTTTTGGAAGCTTGAACAATGTTCATAGCTAATTTATTAATGATTAGAGCGAGTTTTTTAGGTTTTTCTCTATTTTTTTGCGAACTAGTTTTGATGAGATATGCACAAAAAACACTGTTTTGGGTCGAAATAATGCGTCTATATTGGACCTATTCGAACCTAAAAAACCTATTTCGGCCTTTGTTGAACCCATTTTAGGTTTTTTGGCAAAAATATTAAAAATTGCCTTTATTTTTGCAAATATTTTGGAAAAATTTCGGTATACGACACAGACGCCGATTAGGTCGAATGATATGTCATTCGAAAGAGCTCGTCGAGCTGAGTCGAAATGTGAAAAAATTTTCAGGCGGACTCATAGGGGGGCCGAGATACAGGGCTCGAAATGGTCAAATTTATGGGGGGATTTTTGGGGTAAAAAATTCGAATATGCATATTATACCTCATTCGAAAGAGCTCTTCGAGCTGAGTCGAATGACACGAAAATCAACGAAATCCGACATCATATGGCCGAGTTACAGACCCCCGAAATTTGGAAATTTTTGGGGTCAAAAAATTCAAATATGCAAATAATAGCTCATTCGAAAGAGCTCGACGAGCTGAGTCGAATGACACCAAAATCACCGTGATTGAACAAAATAAGACAAAGTTATGACACAAAAAACCTAAACCTATGGAGCGTCGGCGAGGCGCTTGTGCAAAACCCCGCGCTTCGCGCGGGGTTTTGCGGCACGCGCCTCGCGGGGAGTCTACGGGCGCTGGGTCTGGGCTCGTAACATAAACCTATTCCTATCTCCCTTGCTCTGGACGTATTTGGGGCCTTCGTAGCAGCAAAAATCTCCACAGATGCCATAGGTAAGGAGCTAAAACAAACGATCATAACTTTGTCCAATCAAGTCAGATTTCGTTGATTTTGGTGTCATTCGACTCAGCTCGATGAGCTCTTTCGAATGAGGTATAATTTGCATTTTCGAATTTTTCACCCCAAAAAAGCGCTTGGTCCCCCCTTTGGTTTTTCGATTTTCGGGGGCTTATATCTCAGCCCCTCTATGAGTCCGCCTGAAAATTTTTTCACCATTCGACTCAACTCGACGAGCTCTTTCGAATGACATATCATTCGACTTAATCGGCGTCTGTGTCGTATACCGAAATTTTACCAATATTTTAAAGTTAAAAGTCATTTTTTCACTAAAATTCTACTTTCAGAGTAAAATTTTTTTATTTTTGAAATTTTTTATATATTTTTTCTCTTTTGCTTTTTTTTGATTTTGATATTTTTCTCTTTTAAACAATTATCGGTAAACTTGCTTTGAGTACAATTACTCCGATATATTCGATATTTATGTCATTCAAAAGGCTCTAAGAGACGGGACTAGTTCGAAAGAGCTTGTCTAGCTGATTGAATAACACCAAAATCAGCACAATCTGACTTGATATGGCTGAGTTACGGGCCCGTAAAAATTGAAAAACCGTTGAAAACGGTTTTTGAAAACGCAAAATTGAAAAAACTCTAAAAATTCAAACCTATTTGTAAAAATTCGTACCTATTTTGCCACTTTTTGAACTTTTTTGAACCTATTTTAGCCTTTTTTCAAACCTATTTAGGTACCTATTTTCGGATTTTTTGCACCTAAAAAACTCGCTCTACTTATCAAGAATATTTCTACACTTCTGCAAACAGAAGACTTTCTTTACTTGTCTAGTGTCAGTCCAATGTCAATCTAATTCAGCAAATAAGGATAAAATATACATCCATCCAAATATCACAACTTCTTAATTTGCTTTATGGATGAAAAATTCACTTGCCTTTACCTACCCCTTACTAGTTGGAGTCCCCAACTTCCAAAAAATGAAATGATCCACTGGTCGTCAACAATTAAAGTTCTATTCTATTTTGATAATTTCACCAATTTAGATTGAAATAATAATTATTTTGTAAAGTTGATTTTACTTTGTAATAAGGAAAAAAATGTCAAATAAATTAGTAGAGACTTCCAAGACTTGGTCTTGAGTCTTCATTCCAAGACTTTTCTTGGGGTTTTTTCGGTCTTGGTGTCTGGTCTTGGTCTTGAGCCTTGGAAAATTTTCGGTATTGGAAGTCTTTATAAATTACCATAAAACCGCCTCTTACTATAGACTGCTTAGCTCGTTAAAGTCTTTTATATTTCTTTCCCAAAGAAGTCTTTTTTGCGCAACAGACGAAAATGTTGGGAATTGTGGAAGCCCAAGAAACCAGCTGCCTATTACCTAGATTAAATTTAGCCTAAGCGTATTAGGCTTCCAAAAAATGATGATCATAAGGACCGAGCACGTAATGACAAATAAGTACATCTTTCTCTAATTAAAAAATTAATATTAAATTTCATACCTTTCAAAAGTGGATAAAATTAAGATTGATTTAAAACTTTACGTATCTCAAGCTTACGTATCTCAAGCTTCGAAAGAGCTCGTCGAGCTGAGTCGAATGACACCAAAATCAACGAAATCCGACTTGATTGGACCGAGATATAGGCCCCTGAAAACTGGTAATCCAAAGGGGTGATTTTAGAATTAAAAATTTTTTAACCATATTATAGTTCATTTGAAAGAGCTCGACGAGCTGAGTCAAAAGACATCAAAATCACCGTGATTGGACAAGATTAGTCAAAGTTATGACACAAAAAACAAAAAACCTAAACCTATGGAGCGTCGGCGAGGCGCTTTAGCTCCTTACCTATGGCTCTCCCTTGCTCTGGACGTATTTGTGGCCTCCGTAGCGTATTTGTGGCCTCCGTAGGCTTGTGCAAAACCCCGCGCTTCGCGCGGGGTTTTGCGGCACGCGCCTCGCGGGGAGTCTACGGGCGCTGGGTCTGGGCTCGTAACATAAACCTATTCCTATCTCCCTTGCTCTGGACGTATTTGTGGCCTCCGTAGCAGCAAAAATATCCACAGATGCCATAGGTAAGGAGCTAAAATAAAAGCTCATAACTTTGTCAAATCAAGTCGGATTTCATTGATTTTGGTGTCATCCGACTCAGCTCGAGGAGCTCTTTCGAATGAGCTATTATTTGCATATTCGAATTTTTCACCCCAAAAAAGTGCTTACTCCCCCTTTGGTTTTTCGATTTTCGGGGACCTATATCTCGGTTCACAGGCATTTCCGTGAATAGAGAGTGGTACCACTCGACTCAGCTCGCCGAGACGAATCGAATGGTATGTGTTTTGTATCGAAATTTTGACTCCGGTATACTATACTACAGCCCAAAAAAATTCCCAAGTTACCAGGCAACACGTATATCCTAATTTTGTTAGAAGCCTAAATGGCTTTAAGCCAATGTAAAGCTATGGAAAATACAAAAATTGCATGAAAAGATTTATTCAATATTAAATTTATTGCAGAGAATTTAATTTATGTATATTGCTTATGTAACAATATACATACTTACTTGTTTAACCTTTTGCTTCTTTTATTTTTGCAAGTCAAAAAATTTTGACTAAATTTGATCTAAACTCTTGTTAGTATAAAATTGAAATTTTTCAATGTGTCGATCTTTATTCCCGAGCGCCTCTTCATGTACATATTCTTGTTACATGTTAGATTAGTTTCAATTTCAATACTCGGTTCATTTACGTCGAACTGCCTGATTTTTACGTCATTCGAATCGGATTGCAGAGCTGATTCGAATGATATGAAGATTTCCGATTGACAAATCTTAGTTGGTTCGACTTGGACTATAGAAAATATTCAAAATTATTAGGCTCCGCCTTGGTGTCTGCTGAACTCTTATTAAAGGTACAAATCAAGAGAACAATTGACACAAAAATATCTTAAACGATTTAATTCGATTGAATATCATCAAAATTATATTTATTCATTTATTCCTTATTAAAATCTCAAAGTAAAATATTAAAGCATTCCCGTATCTTGTAAATTTTCTTGAACAATAGTATCCAATACAGAATTAAAAACAGATTCAAGTTGTGAAGTGTCGGTTGCACACGTCTCATGAATATATAATTTTTGTTTGTTCCTGTAAAGTCTGAGAAACTTTTTCCGTAAATAGGCAATTCCGTCTTGATAGTTTAGTCCACCTTTTGAATAAATCAAAATTATTATTAATATTTTGTCTGATTTGGGGTTCTAAAAACTACATATTCTAAAATTTAGTCCCAATCTAGATATAATGAAAATTGAGATATATGGTAAATTATGTAGGTCAGATAGTATCTTAGCCATCTGAGAGGATGGCGTCCAAAAAATTACAAATCCCAACCGATAATAAATTAAAGCCTGTATAATTTTTTAAATTTTAATACAAATTTTATTGAATAATAAATATTAAGCAAATTACACTAAAGTAAAATAGAGCCGATTTTTGTAGGAAAGCTGGTGCCTATAAGATTTATAAAAGAATCGGTGTTGCGACAAATGAGGATACGCACTTGAGGATATGCCAAATGAGGACGACAATTGAGGGTTAAAATAATAATGAAAAACGGTGATCCTTGACCTTTTGAAATTCAAAAATGTTCGCCTGCAGCGCTGGAAAGAGAAGAATTCTTCATTATTGGTCTTCCAAGTGGGGGTCTTCCGAGTTTTATGGATCTTTCAAGTCTTTTTTATTTTTCATTTTTATCCTCATTTGTCAAATCATTTGCCTCATTTGCCCTATTAATATACCGTAAGTTATTTATGGATAAATAATTTTGAGTTATTTTTTTTGACTGATATATCATTTGTATCCTCATTTGTCATATCCTCAAGTGCGTATCCTCAATTGTCGTACCGCCAAAGAATCAACGTATTTTAGCCAACTTAAAAGTATAGCTTACAAAAATATTTGTTGCGCCGAAAAAAGGAACAATAAAAAACGGATTTCTAGATTTAACTGGTAAATATAATTGAATAATGTATATTAAGTAAATTTAAAAATTAATTAAAATCAACACCTTTATAAGAAGGGAAGATAATATTCAAAGAAATTTTTTTGATCTTCTCAGAGAAGATATCAATTTTATTGAGGAACAAAATCATTGAGCTTTTAGAGAAGAACATGCTGTTTGTAATGCTTTCAAATAATTTTTGAAAAATTTGGAAAATATTTTTTAAATTTAATGCCTACCTAAAGCCTCCATAAGTCGATTCTGAATAGTGACTTTTAATTTTAAAATAAATTTTGTTAGACTGATTTCCGAGGGTTTTAATAAAGCTATTCTGGAATGATCTCTGTTACCTCTAAGTGTTAGATTCTGGACTTTGCTGTCTTAGTACTAACAAAAATAGCAAAGTAAGACAGTGACTAACAACTGTGATATAATATCACAAGAGTAAATACAATGAGGTGACCAATAAGAATATTGCTAGTGAAGAATAGGTTCTGGAGCGCATAATAAGATTAACTGACATACTAGAATAACTAACAGAATACTGAATAACATCTAACCCCCAAATGGCTAAAGCCTCAGTCTTGTATAGGCATATATACAACACTTAGTGATGGAAGTGTAAGCTTAGGAAAAGTTAGCTTATGAAGCGTAGGAAATGTTAAACCGGATAGACACCGGATTGAACGTAGTATCTATCCTCCTGCAGCAGAACCAAATTTACTGTTCCTTACGTGTAAATAAGCAATTGTAACATAAACGACTTGTATTTGATATCAGCTATATTGATACTATAGCTTCCAAAAATACGACATGGCTGTCCGGCCAACACAAATCTTTAATTTATCCTATACCTCATGTACTTAATCTTTTCGCAAATTAAATATTAACTAAATTTAGAATCTGAAAACCTAACGACTGCAAGAAATTGGAAGAAGAACCAAACAGAAAAATCAACAGATCTTCGGCATGCTTCAGCTCTGTAAGCTCTACTCATAATAGTTATTAGCTATATTGATATATAGCTCCCAAAAAATTTAATTGATGCCAATGGTGCCAATGCAAGATTCTTAATATAATTATATCCCTCAAGTACGTAATATTTTAGAAAATTTAATATTAATCTAAAATTTACAAATGTAACAACTTTAAAACTATACGGTATCTAACCAAAAAACCCAACAGAAATATCTTCAGTTTTACGGCCCAGTTGAGCACATACAACAGTAGATATTAGCTATTTAATACAATAACTTCCAAAAAATTACGACAGGATCAGTGGTCAGCATAACTTGCTGCTTTACACTAACACACAAGTACTTAATACTTTCACAAATTAAATATTAATCAAAATTGCAAATCTAACAATTATCCAAAACCGACCGAACAGGAAAGTCTCTGTTCTTCGATTCACTTCAGATCCGTCTAGCCCAGAGGAGGGCGCAAGAGATATTAGAGAAATACAAGAGATATACAACAGTAGATATTAGCTATTTGATACAATAGCTTCCAAAAAATTAAAGCATGATTAATGATCGTGATAACTTCCTGCTTTATCCTGCGACACAAGTACTTAACGATTTCGCAAATTAAATACTAATCAAAATTGAAAATCTACCAAATATCCAAAACCAACCAACAGATATTGTCTGTTCTTAGGTTCACCTAAGATCCGTTTAGCCTATTCACATACTAGCCTTATAAATAGGGCCCGGATTTTTAGGTTGTAAAAACCTTAATATAGGTACCTAAATAGGTTGTAAAAAATGCCAAAATAGGTGACAAAAACTCGAAAATAGGTGACAAAAATGGAAAATAGGTTGCAAAAAAAGGTCGACATATGGGGTAAAAATAGTAAAAATGATGAATATTATATATTTTCCGTTAAAAAATTTTATTGACATAATAAAAATGGTAAAAAATTCCCATTTTTTTAAAATTTTCACTGGAAAATAATAATTAAGAAAAATTTTTTTGAATTTTGAAAAAATATTTTTTTCCAAAAATTGGAAAAAAATTTTGAATGATGAGAAAAATTGACAAAATTTTTAAAAAATTGTAAATTTTTTCGAAAAATTTTGAAAATTTGTGTTAAAAAATTGAATTTTTACAAAAAACCCCAAAATAGGTGACAAAAAACACAAAAACTTCAAAATAGGTTACAACCTATTTTAGGTTTCAAAACGCCAAAATAGGTTCCAATAGGTGATAATAAGTCCGCGTAAACGTAAGATATTCAAGAAATAACAACGGATTTGAGCTTAATTCATCATAACTATTTCGCAGAAAAAATAGGTTATAACCTAAAAATTCGAGCCCTACTGATAAGTATTATCTGCTTCCAAAAATATAGCAATAACAAGGGAAAAGTGGAGCAGTTGAATCAGTTATAAGTAGGTGGGATTGCCAAAAGGTACATCTACTTATAACTTAAAAGTAAATGTACCTTCTGGTTAATAACCCTTAATCTTTTATTTTTAATTTTCCGAACCGGGAAGTCATTATATATGACTATATCCAGACAATCGACTACTTTAAAGGAACTGACATTGGATAAATAGCCGGATAAATTATCGGCTTCCAAAAATACAATCCAACTGGTGATTTATTTCACAAACATCTATATATGTACTAGATATAAGTAAATATTTATTTTATTTATTTAATACTATTCAATCAAACGATAGTTCCAATAGGGTATCAGATGAAGCTTGTAGTAGACTGTAGAATTGGTATTTTCAAAAATTCTGTATTTGGCTTTAGATCAGTAACCTGGACAGGATTCTTGATCTAACTCCAGGAAAAATCCAGACCGATCCGGATCCAGACCGATCTCTAGTAGACTGACTGGAATAAGGTTGTTTATCTATGTGTTACATAATTTTAGTAGCTAATGTTGAAAGTTATTAATTAATTCAAATAAAAGTGATCAACGGCCTTGATAGATAACTATTGTAAAATAATAGAACGTATATGAACAATAATAATTTTTTGGAAGCCGAGAATTACTCAGGCTACTAGCATCTAATCGTCTTATTACTAACTTAAAAGTCAGTTTTTTGTCTGGATTTTGCAGATTCAACTACAAAAGTAAGCAGAGTTCCAGTTCCGGAACTAGTTCGGAACTAGTTCCGGAACTAGTTAGTTCTAGTTCCAGTTCCGGAACTAGAACTACGGAACTAACGATTATCTGGAACTAGTTTGGAACTAGAACTACGGAACTAGTAAATGCTGGAACTAGCTTGGAACTGAAACTACGGAACTAGTAAATGTCTGGAACTAGCTTTGGAACTAGTTCTGGAACTAGTTCTTGGGGGTATATTTTTTACAAAATTTCCACGATGAAGTAGCTGCTTGAGCACTTGAATTCTAAAAATTTTCGCCTGCGGCGCTGAAAAATTGAATTTTTTTGCTTCTTAATCCTCCAGTTAATCCTCCAATCTCCTTAAATCCTCCGATCAGGCCCGTAGGGGGAAACCCCCCCCCCCCCGAAATGGGGAAAAGGAAAAAATTTGGGGAAAAAAGTGAAATTTTTTGGCCTACGGCCTTCTAAATTTTAAAAATTTTCGCCTGCGCCGCTGAAAAAGGAAGAAATCTGGTGACTTAGTCTTCCAAAATTCTCAAAATTTTTGTCTGCTGCGCAGAAAATTGAAGAAATCTGGCTTCTGGTCTTCAGAAATTCTTTAAATTTTTGCCTGCGACGCTGAAAATGGAATAATTATGGGGAGATCTAAAGATTTTGAGAGATACCTCCAAATCCTACGTAATCCCACGGTAGCATTATCTTTTTACATATTTCCTAATCTCGGTATCTTTCCAGACTACATGGTCCACATCATGGATAAGGAGGGATTTGAAAAAAGATAAAAAGGGATGTCAAGGCTCAAGAGTTGAAAGTTGTATATCAGGTTACTTTTTTTAAACCTTTTGCAGTTACTTTCTTGTCACCCTGTATACTACAGCCATATTTTCATATTCAAAAAAAATTTAAAAGTTTGGAACTAGAACTAGCTTGGAACTAGTTCCAGAACTGGAACTGGAACTAAGGAATTTCAAAAATGGAGTTCCGGAACTGGAACTGGAATTAAGAAAATTAAAAACCTAGTTCTGGAACTGGAACTAGTTCCAGAGAAATTTGGGAACTTTGACATCACTGGTCGCAACTAGGGTTGTTTCCCGTCCGAAACAGTCGGGGACTTTTTTAATGCTTAATATCCCTTTTATTCGCCCAGATTGGCAGCTATTTCTAAGAGCCTTAGCTGACCAAGTATCAGTGATTTACAGATGGGTAAGTGACGCTTAGGAAGAGGTAGTCAACTAGTTGGGGGATTTTTTCAATTCTCACTAGCTGGTTAAATTTTTACTACAATCCTACACTAAATACGACAAAAAGGGGAGTTACTGTACTGTAGTTGTTTAGGAAAGGTTAAACAAAAGTGAAAAGTAACAAGGCGCCTCTTGATTAAAATATCATGTAAGAAGAACCGAAAACCTGATGCCTTGGTAAATAGCCAATGTAGACCTATGGCTTCCAAAAATATTGCAATCTACTTAATGGACTTTTTAATGAGCCTAATTAAGGTCAGAATTTAAACTAAACATATTTGTATATTTTAATGTTAAGTAAAAGTTTAACAGAATTTGAAGCTGAAAGTATATACCTAAGTAAATCTATGGCTTTGAAAGATTTTTGCTGCTCAGTTATGCTCAGCTCAGTTATTATTCAGACAAACACTGTTGAAGACTGGTTGTAGACTTCTGGAAATCAACGCAGACATTACATAATAGCCTGATGAATTTCAGGCTTCCAAAAATAAAACGTTCTTCAACCATCAATATTACTAACCCACACTTTATATGCACTATTAAATATTATTCTTTTATTTAATTAATACCTTTCAAATTTAAATACAGTCGGATTTGAACCCAATTCTCTGCCAAAAAATGTCCAACTCAATTTAACGACCGCCAACAATCCTATTTCATTATTAACATTGAAAGTTATCAATTAAATCAAATAACAGTAATAAACAGGACTTGTTAACTATAGTGGACGGTTGTTGATGACATTGATAATTTTTTGGAAGCCGAGAATTTTTCAGGCTATATTTTCGTATATTTCTTTAATTTTTTAATCCTTTATTTTTAATCTTTCCCAGGTATGTTATAGTGTTACAGTTCGGGAAAAGTGAAAATATCTTGATCAGGGCAGGCTTTGGGTCTTGCAGTCTGCGGATTTTAGAATAAAAATTTTCGTAAATAGTACTTTTCATTTGCGGATAGCCCTGGCGGATAGTCCTACCACTAAATCATGTCTGTAAGGAAAATAATTAAAAGAATTCATATTTTCGATAACTAAAAAATGTGGTATAATTTTATTTTGCAGAATTTTAAAGAAAATAATGATAAAAATGAATGAAAAAAATAAAATTTCAACTGTTGTTCTGAATTGGCCGTATTTGTAATTAATAAGGCGCGGATAGTTAGGCATGTAAAAACTGTGAAATAGGCGCCTAAAATAGGCAGCTATTTTTGTGTCTTCTTAGGCAGCTATTTGTTCTACAGCTATTTCTTCTTAGGCAGCTATTTCTTCTTAGGCAGCTATTTGTCGCCAACTATGTCTTCTTATACTGATAACAGTTGTGTGTTCTATAAACGTTTTTAAATCTCTAAAAGTAAGGTATAATATTATTATCTAGAACATCTAAGTGGACTTCCAAAAATACTACAGGACCAATAACATCGACGACATCTGAAGTTCTTTTAAAAACAACCTTATAACCAGTAAAATTAGTAAAAGTAATATCTTTTAATTTTATATCCAGAGATGCACCTAAATAGTAGTGTTCGGCACGGTACGGTATACCGCGGTATTTTTCCCGGTATACCGCGGTATTTTTTTCCGGTATACCGATACCGATACCGTACCGGTCAAATTTTGAAAAAAACGGTATTTTTCGGTATCGGTATTTTTTCGGTATACCGATACCGAAACCGTACCGGTCCTCGAAAAAATACCGCGGTATTTTCCGGTATTTCGGTATTTGTGATACCCCTATCTGCGGCGCAATAAGGAAGATTTTTGGCTAAAGGATCTTCCAAATTTCTCAAAATTTTCGCCTGCGGCGCTGAAAAAGGAAGAAATTTTGTCTTTGGCCTTCCAAATTTCTCAAAATTTTCGCCTGCGGCGCTGAAAAAGGAAGAAATTTTGTCTTTGGCCTTCCAAATTTCTCAAAATTTTCGCCTGCGGCGCTGAAAAAGAAAGAAATTCTGTCTTTGGTTTTCCAAATTTCTCAAGATTTTCGCCTGTGGCGCTGAAAACGAAGACACGTATATTGCAAGATGTGAATGGACTTGGGTGGATTTTAGTGATAGTCGGATATTTCAAGGGAAGGATCTGGCCTTCCGGAACTTGGGTGTTCCTCTTGGCCTTCAGAAATTCTCAAAATTTAAGCCAGCGGAGCGAAAAGAGAGGGATAGAGCTACGGATCTCGTGATCTAGCTACGGATCTCGCCTCTCACTCGTATCCGCATAACCTACATAAATCCCCGAAATAATATTATCCATTCATTTTCCACCCGGAGCCCGGAGCCAGCATTGATCATGGGCGTATCATGGAATTTTGTCGGATTAAGAGGGATACATATAGGCGGATTAAGAAAATAAATGGGATTTGGATGATGATCCCCTGCATCACTGTCAACCCAATACCTAGCACTGACTCGGGTGTTTCTCAAATACTCGGACTCGGACATGCTCTAGTTTGAATCCTGATACAGCAGAAAAATCGTTTTTCTTTTAATAAAATTTACCATTTTTAAATTACAGATATTAAAATTATGTTCATTTTTCGAATTTTATTGTTAAGATTTTAAAAATAGAATTAAAAAAAATTTTATAAAATTTTTAAAAAATACCGAATACCGGCCGGTATACCGAAAATGTTGAGACGGTATTTTCCGGTATCGGTATTTTTCCGGTATACCGATACCGATACCGTACCGGTCAATTTTTGTAAAAAACGGTATTTTTCGGTATCGGTATTTTTTCGGTATACCGATACCGAATACCGGAAAAGGTCATTTGCCGAACACTACTAAATAGTCGAGGTTTATCCTCATACTAAATTCAAGGATTACGAAGGTGGCAAAGGCGAGAATTAATAATGACGGTGGCGACGGTCGTACTAAATAATAGGCCAGCTTCATAAAATATTGATAGTTTCTTTCGGGTGCTAATTAACACCGTATTATATTATTCAAATTTATTAGTTAAAATATTCTAATATTAACGTAGAAATTGTTCGTATTTGGTTTGGTGGTGAATATCTTTTGGAGGCAAAGTTATCCTTTGACTTATTTTTGTAGGAACAGTCTGGTAAATTCTGAGATTGGTTATTTTTGCAATTTTTCCCTTGATAATTGTTAGGGTGGCGTGCTTAGTATAAAAGGTTCCGATTTCCGACGTTTTTTGCTTCCGATTTCCGAAAAAAATTTGATTTCCGAATTCCGACTTTTGAGCCAGTTCCGACCTCCGACTGTTCCGACCCGCCTGTGGTTGCCAATTACATAGTCAGTCTTAGTCCGTAGTCAAACACTCTAGCGCATAGTCTCGCTTATTCTATTGTATTGGTGCTTTTGATAAAGTAGTTTTATTAGTCTTTTTGTTAGTATCGGACACACTGCAAGCAGATACAGATTGCTTAAGTAGATTGCTTAAATTATTAGTCGAATTCTTGATTCAACTCCCAAAAAATAACATCAACTGAACCCGCCTTTTCAGACGAACTTTATATATACATTAAATTAAGTATAAACTAATCTAATAATTAATATTAAGTATTGAACGAGAGTTGACACAGGATACTCAAGCAAACTTTAGTAGTCTTGCTTATTCTATTGTATTGTTACCTTCGTGATAAAGCCTTGTTAGTCTAGTCGTTCTGTTAGTATCGGACACACCGCTAGTCGATACACAACAATAATTCGGCTGTACTTTAGTACGTGGGTGCAGGCTTTAAATTACAAATGTTATATCATTTGAAAGAGCTAGTCGAGCTGAGTCGAATGCCACCAAAATTAGCTCTAGGAAAAATTTTTGAACCGAGATACAGGCGATTGAAAATTGAAAAACCATAGGGGGGACCAAGCACTTTTTTGGGGTGAAAAATTCGAAAATGCAAATTATACCTCATTCGAAAGAGCTCGTCGAGCTGAGTCGAATGACACCAAAATCAACGAAATCCGACTTGATTGGACAAAGTTATGATCTTTTATTTTAGCTCCTTACCTATGGCAAATGTTGAGATTTTTGCTGCCACGGAGGCCCCAAATACATCCAGATCAAGAGATTTAGGAATAGGTTTATGTTACGAGCCCAGACCCATCGCCCGTAGACTCCCCGCGAGGCGCGTGCCGCAAAACCCCGCGCGAAGCGCGGGGTTTTGCACAAGCGCCTCGCCGACGCTCCATAGGTTTAGGTTTTTTGTTTTTTGTGTCATAACTTTGTCTAATCTTGTCCAATCACGGTGATTTTGGTGTCATTCGACTCAGCTCGACGAGCTCTTTCGAATGAGTATTATTTGTATAAAAAAATTTTTATTCCAAAAATCGCCCCTTTGGATCTACGGTTTTTAGAGGTCTATATCTCTGTCCAATCAAGTCGGATTTCATTGATTTTGGTGTCATTCGACTCAGCTCGAGGAGCTCTTTCGAATGAGCTATTATTTGCATATTCGAATTTTTCACCCCAAAAAGTGCTTGGTCCCCCCTATGGTTTTTCGATTTTCGGGGACCTATATCTCGGTTCACAGGTATTTCCGTGAATAGAGAGTGGTACCACTCGACTCAGCTCGCCGAGACGAATCGAATGGTATGTGTTTTGTATCGAAATTTTGACTCCGGTATACTATACTATATCCAAATCAGCTTATCCTCCAAATTTCCTTAAATCATCCGATACCACTCAAAATCCTCTTCTACTCCAGATATCACAATAAATATCCCCAGATATCCTTTTGAATCCCTTAATCCCTTCAAATCCTCTGATTTCCACGATATTTATTTCGTAAGAATTTTTTATCAGAAAATGCCATGGAAAAAATTTTATAATTTATGTCTTTACGACGGGATTCCACAAAATATTATTTATTAGATTAATTTTCAATTTATTACTCCGTCTGAAAAAACTACTGAGCAAAGTCACTTCTTAGTTTTGAGTATTTTTGGATGTTGAATAAATAATTCAACAAATCTAGAATTTGGGCAAGTAACTTTTAATAAGTCTTCGATATGTGAATTTTTCCTGATTTTGTGGTTTTTGATAAGCCGACGAGGATTATTTTTAAAAATGCAGATTTACGGATTTTTGTGGTCTTTTGAACATTATCAGGATTTTTTATATTATCTTGTAGTTTTGTCATAAAATGTCATTTTTTCTCCTACGGCCACCCAAAATCGCCAAACCCAATCCAGCTTTCTGTTTGGTTCTTCCGTCGCCTGCGCAAAGGGTTTTGCATACGCGTCTCACAACTACAATAGGATTACTTTATGTCATAACTTTGTCAAATCTTGTTCAATTATGTTGATTTTGATGTCATTCGAATCAGCTCAACGAGCTCTTTCGAATGAGCTATTATTTGTTTAATCGAATTTTTAGCCCAAAAAATAGACCACCCTTTTATTTTTCAATTTTCGTGAGTCTGTATCTCGGCCCAAAGTTAAGACCTGGACTTGATTTTGGTGTCATTCGACAAAGCTCGACGAGTTCTATAAACTAAGACTGACTGACCATTTTTTAATACTTTTAGAAAGGGAAAAGGAGGGGGGTCTCATCCGAACTATTACCGAAATCTGTGGCTACACGTCCCGGCTTCCTAAATCATAACCGATACCAACGTTAGCTGTGTGTGCCACTACTTCTATTTGAAATAGGTTCCCTGTATTCCTATAAAATCTTGTGGGACTGGAAAGTCTACTCATCTAGTTTATGATGCACTGCAGTACTATTCGTTCTTAAAACAAGAAGCCGGGTACTTATGGCCATAGGTTACCTTGTCCATTATTTGCCTTCCTTCATTGTTTGAAGGGGAAAATGAAGTAAGCAGAAGAAAAGAGAGATGTGGGGAGCTAATCGGATAGTACCTAATTGAAGGAGTGAATGCAATAAAGGAGTGAATTTTGTAAAATATATTTTAATTTATATTTAATTCGTTAAATGTAAAAAAATATTAAGTTGATCTGTGTCGCGTCGTAGTAATCCTTCTCTGTTCATTTTTTGGAAGTTGGAGAGTCCAACTAAAATGGGAACTATTCCTCAATCCGCTTTTATTACCTCGAATCCCTATATCTTTTATTGAATCAATTAAGAACACCTTTCATCACTCGATATCAATCCCCTTACTTCTAATCTCTCGTACATTAACCCTTCGTAATTACTTCTCATCCCCCACAAAAAAGCTAAATTTACGAATCAGGAATTTGGTTTTATGTCGCGATCCCTGTAAGGTATATTATCACTCGTACTTAATTCGTTAAATGTAAAAAAATATTAAGATTATTTGGCTTATTTACGGTTTTTCATCATTCATTTTTTGTAAGTTGGATATTCCAACTAAACTGGGTGTTTTGAATTATAACTGAAATACTAAGATGTTTTTGTAGGCTCCATGACTTTTCGACAATGAACCTTTCGACAAAATTTGATTGAATACCGCCGTTTATTTTTAGGATTTATGCGCTGCAGGCGAAAACTTTTTGAATTTCAGTAGACATGGGTTAGAAATCCTCCTTTTTTCTAAAAAATACAAGAAAATTGGGAAAATATAAGAACAGGATCAAATCACACATCCGGTGTAAAAAATTTGCCGGATCCGGATCCCGGATTTCAATTTAGAGCCGGACCTGATCCGGCCGGAGCTAATATAACTCGAGGTCCAGAACGACATTTTTGAGAGGATCGGGAACAATTTGAAACTTTGTCAAATATCGAAATATTAAATGATACTTTTGACTGAGTTAATCAGCCATACAAAAATAGAATGAAGAACGATCAGGAATTACAAAAAATACTTTGAAAGGGTCGAATATTAAAGAAATAGATCTGCATTAAAGCATATTATACAGAGTTTGACTTTTTTGTTAAAAAACCTTTCACAAATTTCAACACTTATTTAAAGCTAAAGCCTTTCAGTGCGTCTACTAGTTAACTAAGCTAATCCCCCCTTAACTAAACAAAACTTTAAAAATAATAGACAAAAAATATTTTCAAGTACAATTTAATGGCGTATGAAGCCCCCCATTGTTTATGCATAAAAAAGTGAAAAGTGAAATGTCGTTTTTTAAAATTATTAAAAATGGCTTGGAAAGAATTAAAATTTTTTAATTATACTTATTCGCTGGAAGAAGTGAAACTGGAAGGGGTTTAATTATGAATTTTAGTTATTTGCTGGAGGAAGTTCCAACATCCAAAAAATTACAGAGATCATTGGATTCCCATATAAATTCAAATAAATAAAAAAATCTATATTATCAAAATAATTAATTAAAATATATTAAGTAATCTGAAGGGGTACACTCCAATGCGTCGCTGGGCCCAATACAGTATATCTTATGATCACAAATTTATCGACAAATTTACAGGGGTAAGTTGTAAGGTAAGTCTTGTTTGATAAGTCTAATCGGTTGGAGTAAGAAAAACTTTTGGTGGCCATACTTTGGCTTGCTCCAATATCTAAATTCATTCATGATTCTACTCTAGCGTAATTTAGAATACATATATCGTTAAAGCTAGCCAGAGCATTGCTTGGCTTACAAAAACTTTAAGGCTGCACCACAACGTTCTTAAGACGATCTTAAAATTAAATTACTCTTATTTCAAAATTTTTGAATTAATTAATATTATTTGGAGACATAATATTCCCCCATGCATAGCCACTAGTAATGTTCGAGAGTTAAAAAAAGCCAAGAGTCGAGACCGAGAATCAACCCCGAGAATTAAAAAATTAAAACGAAGGTAAAAGAAAGATGAAGTTAAGCATTGTATGAAAAGCCAAAAAAGCAGGAATTTATTAAAATTTATTAAAAATAGCCTCATCTATTTAAATATGCATGCAGTTTTTGACGTTTAATGCTTAAACTTGCAAGAAAAAAAAATAAAAATTTTTTTAAAAAATTGAAGGTCTAGGTAATACAAATCGCTAGCTACTTTTACAAAATATATAATATTATAATTAAATTGGATAATAGAGTCAGGAATAAATTATCGTTGAATAGGCAAGTTGGCAGCTGTTGTTTCTTATTTTTTGGAAGTTGGTTATACCAACTAAATAAAGTTGTTAGTTGGCTAAAGGCAGTAATTAACTCAAAAAGTCTAAGTTCAAAACAATATCAGACATTAATTAACTAAATGAGCTTTAGCAGGAGAGAAATTATACAACAAATTCAGTTGTTTACTAATTATTTACACAATATAAATTATTTTAAATAAGATATGTAAATAATAGTATAAAAAACTAAGTTTGTTGGACTTTCGATGACCTCTTGTGATTTTTTGGAAGTTGGAAATTCTAATTATTAAGTTTATTGCTGCGCAAAATTATAATACATGGTGTGGTATATTAGGAACACTTTCGTTCTTGACAAGCTTTCTTCAAAGATACTAAAAATTAGGTAATAAGCTTATTATTTTATTCCTAACACTAAAAAAATTGTTTTTACCAAAATCTTATTTTAATTTATTAATTCCGTCCGAGAAAAACGAGAGGAATTAGAACCGTATAGAGATGAATTGGTAAGCTAAACAAGAGCCTGGCTCAAGTTATTCACGCTTATAAAATGAAAAATTAGTCAAAGTTAGTTGACTTCCAAAAAATTACAAAGGTATTCTGGATGAGCCAGCTTATTTACTTCAATTTCCAATATACTTATCTGTGTTAGCACTTAATATAATTAATATTATCAGAACTCGAAAAATTTTTAAATTACTTCAATGGATATTCCTTACTGTATCTTAACTATCCAGGTGAGACATTAACATGTCTTAAAGGCATGTGATTTGCAAGGCCTTTAAGGAAGGGTGAATAGGGCGGTACTTATTTAGTTTCCCCCCCCCCCCAGTCAGTTTTTTCCAAAATTATGTAAAAATGGTCAGTCTGAACAACAATTGTAGAACCCATCGAGCTGTGTCGAATGACACCAAAATCAACAAAATCCGACTTGATTTGACCGAAATACAGACCCCTGAAAATTGAACAACCACAGGGGTGATTTTTTGAAATTAAAAAAATTTAAGCAAATGATAGCTCATTCGAAAGAGCTCGTCGAGCTGAGTCGAATGACACCAAAATCGACGTGATCCGACTTGATTTGACAAAGTTATGACATTATTTAGACCTGCCGGAGTCGACAATTTATGTCATATCTTTGTCAAATCTTGTCCGATTACGTTGATTTTGATGTCATTCGACTCAGCTCGACGAGCTCTTTCGAATGAGCTAACATTTGCTTAATTTTTTTTAATTTCAAAAAATCACCCCTGTGGTTGTTCAATTTTCAGGGGTCTGTATTTCGGTAAAATCAAGTCAGATTTTGTTGATTTTGGTGTCATTCGACACAGCTCGATGGGTTCTACAATTGTTGTTCAGACTGACCATTTTTACATAATTTTCGAAAAAACTGACTGGGGGGGGGGGGGGAAACTAAATAAGTACCGTCAAATATATCGAAGAAAAATTTGCTTCTCTCAATTCTAATCCAAACAAAACTGTTTATATTCACGAAACATGCCCTACGGATACTAATCAGGTAAATAGATTCAACAAAGGCTTTATTACTGTTTAATAATTGAAACAAGGGCAAGAGTAAAAGAAAAATCATTCTTTTGAAAGATATATAATTTTTCATTACTCTAATATATTTAAAAATAAAACACGAGTTTTGCTAAACTCATCATAACTGGTGTAATCGATTTATTTTTGCAAATCCAAGCGAAGCTTGGATTAATTAGCTTCCTACTTGAAAAAGCTAAATCTTCAAAAGGCTAAATTCGGTAACAATTGAGTATTGTGGAAGCTATGACATCGACCAATTTGTTTTATGAACTCGATATATTTTTGCAAGTCCAATATTTTTGGACTAAATTAGTAAAGTTACGCTAACCTTTGCTACCTTAAACTAATAATCTCGCACGTCTTGTGCTCGCACGTCAAGACTCTAGGCTAATATATAAGTTAATATCGTTAACAAGTGGAAAGGGAGGGAGTTGTTATTAGAAAGCATTATCTAATCTTTACTCAGAATAAGCAGAAATCTAAAAAATTCAATTTAAGATTCAATTGATACTTTACAACGTGATTGATGCGCTTTTACAAAAAATTCTACACGGTTTCGGGCTTTGTTGCCGATTTTTTATTTTGAAATTTTAATTTTTATATATCGATGTTTAGAATAAAATTTTATAAAAACTACTTTAATACTTTTTTGACTAACATATAGATCCTTGGAATCTTTTTAATATTTATTTAATCATTTAGTCTAAGCGATGCTTGACTTCCAAAAATATTAGACAGACACACAACAACAGCAAAAATCCTTCAAATCAGCGTGTCTTAATGAATCGGGAAAATAAAATTTTTTTATTTTTAGAACTAAGAATTAGTATGCTGTGTAAGGAAGCGCGTAAAGTTTAGTGTCTAAAATTCTGACGGCTCCTTTATCACCGGGTTTTGATGGTAGAACAGTCGGTCTTGTCTCATTCTGTAATGGTTCTATTCCATCTCCTATCCAATGAATTTACCACATTTAAGAAATAATAGCTGCTAATGAAGACTTTCGAATAATCAAATATTCATTATGATTGGATTAAGCACAAAAGGTTATAAACGATTAAAGTCACTTGTCCTGTTCAGTATTAGCCGAAGCAAAGACGGCTTACAAAAATACGACGTCCTATTTGGAAGAAGAGATAGTTCAACCTAAGAATATAAGTTTCCTTTATAAATTTAATAATATAAAATCTGATATTTTGCAAGTATAGATCGTTAATACAAGGCGAAAATTAGATTTATACCGCCAATCCGTACCAAATTTAATCCTGAAAATAAACAAAGGAAAGAAAAGTAAAGCGGTGTGTGAACCTCGCAGAGTATAGAAATATACGGATTTTACGGATTTGGGGAATATAGTGGGAGCTCTTCCCTATAAGACTCGATGGATTGGGCAGCCGGCAACTCTCAGCTGAATGAAGAAGTGATCTCTTTGGCCTATTCCTTTAGAGCTTATTCCTTACCAGATTACTTCTTACTTGCTTTTCAAGGATAAGTTTATGACGATGTTAAGCCTAGACTCACTATAGTAAGGGTAACTAAATTGTGGTAGCTCTTTCGAATGACACCTCATTTGTCCAAATCGGTCCAGCAAAAAAACCCCCTATAAGTCACAACATTCGAAATATGTATAAAACACGAATAAAATTCTTAATATTCTTTGCTATCAAAATTTAAGGAGGATCGTCATTGTTAAAATTGCGGAATTGAGCAAGCAAAAAAAATGGTTCCATCATTCAGAACCTGGACAATATTTGTGTCAATCATGCTATGATCGCGAAAGAAATAGAAAGAAGAAAATAAAATTTAAAATTAAAAGGAATCAAATAAACGAAATAATTCAGAAACGAGAAGGGAATTTTGTTAAAGAAAGCAAAAAGTAAAAAAATATAATTGAAATTTGATAATTTTTAGATTTTTTATACTCATTTTCATTCATTCAGTTGGGTGTAGTCTGACTTCCTCACAGTTTAGCCGCTTTCAAATTCGATCTATAATATCAAAGTAAACTAAATTTTATAGCAAAATCAACCGTTTTCTTTTTTATTTTTAATTGATTTCTTTATTCTTTGCTGTTTATTGTAACAAGCAGAACATAAATAATGTCCTGGTTTTGAATAACTGTACCATTGTGATGTATGAGTAACATGGCAAATAGAACAATTTCGATCTTGTAGGCTTATCTAAATATTCATATAAAAAGTATGGAAACAAATAAAAGTTAAATCTAAAGATTAATTAATTACATTAATCATATAGATTTAACAAAATATTATTTTAAAAGTGAGATCAAATGTCGTTTAGTCAAAATTGTGTTTTATAGAAACGAGCAGTACAGGATATTTTATGTGTAACTAGGCAAATAAAACATACAGGAGTCCTTAAATTAATTGATGAGAAGTAATCTAACGGTAGAAAATTTCGCTTGTATCTCTATCGGTCCTCAACGTTAGGACAAAAAATGTTGCGCTAGATTTATTTGGCGCTGGATTTATTTTGTTTTTGCTAGCGAGGTGGGGCGAAAGAAGGCCAAACATTTTGAATTATTGCCAATTTTTAGGTTGTGGTAGGTTGATTTGAGTTAAAGATTTTGATTAGCTTTTGGCCGGCCGAACTACTCCGCTATTGTTTACATATATCGAGAGATTGAATAAGCTAAACCAATATTTATAAAAATAACCTTTTTAGTTTTAAACCATAAATCATTTGATTTAAACTTTCCAAATCTGTGTTTATATGCGCCACATTTACTGCACAAGTAATGTTCTTTTAGTACAATATACCACCGTTTTGTTTTTTTAACTCGACAATTGAAACACTTTCGTTTATTTACGTCAATTATTCCACCTATAATTTTCACGACTAATATGTATATTTTTTAGTCATATAAATAAATAAAAAATTAAAAATAATATTTACTTATTTTATTTCCAATGTAAATAATTCTATTTTTTAATTCTTCCTTTGGATATTCAGCTTTTTGTTTTTCTAACAATTCAATTTTATATCCAATTAAATTAATTTCCGTCCAATAACTTGATAAAAGTTTGTTTCTGTAATTTTCTATATTTTCTTCAACCGAGCTGAAATTATTTCCACTCTTGAACAATATTGAAGTTTCATAACAATTATTATTTTCAATAAAATTACAATTTCGGAGTACCTTAAATTTATAATAAATTAGTTATAGTGGTTTGTTTGCTAGCTAGTTGTGACACTATGGAATGGAAATTCTATTAATCAAAATATACCATTTTTTCAAACCCAGGCAGAAAATTTTGAATTATTTCATTATTAGTAATTTCAATCAAAATTTTCTTTTTTAATTGATCAGATGGAATATATTTTGGATTATCACTTATTTCAACTTCAAACATATTTTTATCTAGATTTAGGGCAATTGAACGCAAATATCCTTCTAGATTTTTATTGATACTATCGTGTTGATTTTTATTGATACTATCGTGTTTTATTGATACTATCGTGTCTCTTTACAGTCGGTTAAAAAGGAGGAGCTTTTGGAGACGACTGGGAGAGATTTGCGCGAATTTTAAAAAATTCGAAAAATCCCAAATCCGGTCGGTAATCCGGATGAATTCAGCCACAATGTGGAAATTTTTTTACCGAATTAAAAAGGAAAAAATTATCCGGAAAATCCGGCCGGATAATGTCTATCATGAATTGAATTTCAAAACTTTTTCTGATTGTAATTGAAAGGCCTATTAACAAACAAGACAGAAATTGCTATTGATAAATCAATTATAACGACAAAAAATTGAAATATTTATTTTTTAATGCCGCTATTTATTTAATAATGCTTTAGAATTAATATAAAGTTTAATAATCGGATATCCGAAGACTATTGTGTATTAATTAATAGAAATATTAAAGATTTTATTTTTATTACTATTTTTATGATTGAAAAATATAATTATAAATTGAGCCTCATTTATGTTTATGAAATTATAGGCGACATTAAATAAGGTATAAAATTTTATAGAGTAATCATAACCTTTGGCAAATAATTTTGAAATTTGCACTTTTTCCGATTTACACGGCTAATATAATCAGTAAACAAAATTTATTTTGAGCAATTTTGTTAATTTTTCTACCAGCTTTATGCCCTTATATTTCATTAGAATTTAAAAATGAGACATTTATTCATAGAGTCACAATCATTTTTAAATTATTTTAAACTCTAATTCTAACTAAATTCCAGGTTGATTTCTAGTAGTAACTTTGTTGTGGATTTTTGTCACGCTTGAATGATGCTAAGGGTCAGGAATGCAACTTTTTTAAACCATTAAAAATTTAAATTTGGTGGAAAAATTATAAATTTGATTGTTAAACGATAGCTAGCATTACAATTAATTTTGGGCAAAAATAAAATTTATAAGCAATTTTAAGTATAATTGGGAGAAATAATTGACTAATTAAATATAAAATTCCCAATTTCAAATTTCATCATAAAATTTAAAATTATTTAAATATGGATGAGACTCTAGAATAAATGTGTCATTTCTAAATTCTAATGAAAAATAAGGGCATAAATCTGGTAGAAAAGGTTACAAAATTGCTTAAAAATTAATTTATTTATAATTTGAAAAAGTGCAAATTTCAAAATTATTTGTCAAAGGTTATGATTAGACATAAAATTTTGACCTTATTTAATGTCGAGTCAATACAATTTCATTAACATAAATGTGGCTCAATTTATAATTATATTTTTTAATCGAAAAATAATAGTAAAAATAACTCCAAAAGGTCACTCCATAATTAATTTTCCTTCACTTTGTACATTCAATAGAATAATTAAATTTAAAAGGAAAATAATAAAAAAGTTAATCATCTAAATTTAGATATCCTGAGAATATTTAATTTTGTTTTGACACCATATTAACGGAAACAAATTTAATATATAAAGAATTGTGATGTAAATAAATTTAAATCCGCCTAATATTTTGATATTTTTAAGGCAAGACTCGGCATTAATTTAACACTTATATAAAGACAAAAAATTTATCAAAGATTATAGCATTTAAAATAGGGGGAGCATGGGAAAAGAACAAGTAATAAATAAAGCGGTTTTTCTGTTTCAAATATTCTATCTGTATTAGTTTGGCAATGGGATATTTAAAACTTATGTAAAACTGTTAATTAACAGAAAAATATATTTATTTGTTTTAATTGCTATTTAAATTTATTTAATGTTGGTGGATTAAATAAATGTTGCTAAAGAAAGATATTTATGAGAATTTATAAATCTGGAATATGAATTTATGCTGAATATTCTATTATATTAGAAATAATATACAAGATAAAACCCCAAACAAAAAATGTAAACTTAAACATAAATATTACATAGTTTTCATAGCCTAATTAAATGCTAAGTGTATAGAATAAAAAACAACGAGCACGTATAAATTTTACTATTAATTTTTTAATTAATCAAACTTACTTTATTAATCGTAGATTTTGAAATTTTATTAAGCGGGAAAATAAATAAAAGAGGACAAATTTTGAAATTTTTGTTTACAAAAAATTTTAAAGTACATATGATTAAATTCAAAAGAATCTGATCTTTGAATGTAATTGTACTTTTATGTACAATTTTATGTACGAATTTATACACTTGTCACGTGTCAAAGCACTTAATGTTTGTGTTATTCAAAAAATTATTGTAAAGCAATAGCTATTCAATTCATAAATTATTGAAGGAGATGGTTGATTTTGTAACACATCATTCCGGTGAACATAAAAAGAATTAGCTAAGGGGGAAACAATTAGCCCATTCATCTTAGTTATAATTAAAGTAATTGAACTACTTAAAAATTATTTTTGTTCTATTATTAAACGTCTAACATAGTTCTTATAATAGTCAATTTTCCTTTCATTGTTTTAAATATTCTCCTTATTATTTCTTTAAATTAAATCGAGGTCTTATAAATATTATGTCGGAATTCCATCCTTTGAAGGTTAAAGACATAGAGGAATTGCCAAATACTCAATTTCTCTGCTCTATTCTAAAAATTTCAATACGGACATGTTAAAAGTGCATATCCATCATATGTGAAGCTGATATTTGGTCCCTTACATAGGTAGAGAAAAGGGCGCTCTACCAGTGTATCAACTCTAATTGTTTAAAACCCATCGATATCCTTTCAAATCCATCTATATCCCTTATAATGCCTCCATCCAAAATCCTATGATTTTAATACAACAACGAGGTAGGAGTATTTGATAAATTTACCAGGTTTTCTTACTAGGAAACCGAGTTGGGCGTTAAGTCTTATTATAGAAAATCGACATTCAAGTTAAATCCGGCGTCGCAGTCGAAAATCTGGAGACTATTTAAAAAGGTATCTATTTTAAAAGGTATTTTATTTAGCATTTTAAATAAATTTCAAACAAGTTTACCAGGGTTGGTAGCAACAAGAATAATAGGAGTAAAAATGGTGAATTACATTGATAATAATTAGTGAATTGACGATAATAGATTTAATCCAAACGATTTAGAAGTAAAGGAAGCAGTAAACGACATTTTATTTGACGTCACAAAATTTGTTAATATCGACTCTTCCGTTCTTTATAAACGTTATCCTTCATAAATAAATAAAATAATAAAAATACATCTATGAATTTAATATTTATCCTGGCTACACTAAAGAATTTTGTTTTTCACTGAATTACATAGGTTATACCTTACATAGTTTTATAATTTTTTCAATAAACTCAGAAAATTAAAGAAAGTAATAATCATTCAAATATTATTTAATCGGCTCCTGTTCAGTGTGATTTTTATATGTTTTCTTAATTATTCTTCGCTGTCTATTGTAACACGTATCACATATATATTTTTCAGGTTCAGAATGACAGTACCAATGTGACGTTTTTGTTGCTCCGCAAGTAAAACATTTTCGATCTTGTGTGATTCGCTAAAATATATATGAAAATTAGAGTTAAAATAGTTCTCAGAAAAATTTTTAAAGCTATTTTTCTAATTTTCGACGAAACGTCATTGTCCAGGTTTGCTTCTCTAAGTTTACATTTACTACAAATAGCAAAAGCAATGTCCATGCTGATATTTAGGAAAATATTGAAATATATACATAAAATCCCTAATAAATTATATAAATATGCTCGAAACATACGACTCATGTACATACCTTTATAAAAGCATTTTTAATTATAATATGAATAAATCTAAACCATTTTATTTTGAATCATCCTTCCTTGAGGCCTCATTTTGCCATTATATATCTTATACTCGTGACATGTTTGACACAAATAATGTTCTTTTAGGTATTTATACCATCTTACGGTATTTATAAATCTACAATTGAAACAGTTTCGTTTATTTCTTTCAATTATTCCTCCTATAATAATAAAGAATAATATGTATATTTTCTAGGCATATAAACAAATAATAAATTAAAAAAATTATTTATGTACTTATTTCACTGCCGATGTGAATAATTCTACTTTTTAATTCTTCCTTTGGATATTCAACTTTTTGTTTTTCTAACAATTCAATTTTATATCCAATTAAATTAATTTCCATCCAATAACTTGATAAAAGCTTGTTTTTATAAGATTCTATATTTTCATTTAAAAATTCCTTTTTATTTATTTCTGTATTTTCTAAACTTTCATCTAATATAGAAGTTTCATAATATTTATTATTCTTAATAAATTCAGTAAATCTGAGCACCTTTTATGAATTAATCAATATTATGGTTAATTTCTTGATAAATTTATAATTCTTCAATATACCGCCGCCCCTTATTTGAATCTCAGTTGTTCTTTGCTTTCCATTTTTGGCTTATTTGGCCAAGCAATATCATTTATTTTTTACCTACATTCATGGGGAAATGAATGATTGACACAGAGACAGCAAGAACAGCTTAGCTCAAAAACAGAGACTCGAATTAAGAAAAAAGTAAAATAATTTATTATTATGATTTTTAGACTTGTCAGTTAAATAACCTGTTTTTCAAATCCAAAATGAATATTTTGAAGAATTTTATTATTGGCAATATTAATCAACACTCTACGTTTTAATTCTTCAGCATATTCTGATCTATCATCTATCTCAACAATATAATAATTTCCTTCACTGTTTACTTCAATTCGACGTAGAAATCCCTCTATATTATAATTATAGCTAGTGTCATGCTGATTATTCTTCTTTACAATTTTTTCCAATACAAAACGCTCTTCTAATTCAACATTTTTTAAATAAATAAATTCTCTTTTTTCTTCCCAATCGTCTTTGATTTTTACTTCAATACTAACTTTTTTCCCATCACATTTAATATTCAATAGGGTAAGTAAATATAAGTAAGAAGCAATAATCAATTTAATCATCTCAATATCGCTCAAATAAAACTTAATCTAAAAATAAATTAAATCTTAAAATCTTTTCTGTCTGTTTAATTAACATTTAACAATAAAAATAAATCTTAAAGGCGAGAATCCAAATTAAACAATTCTTTAAATAGAATTCTAATAAAATTTCAAAAGCTAGTGAATATACGAATAATTTAAATAAACTTGTTTAAAATCTAGGAGAATATTATAATAATTTAATTCTGTTGAGACTTAATAAATAAATAGTCTTATTTTGACATTTTCATCATATGCTAAGTTAATAAGAGCTGTTCGAAATTTCGATTTTTGACATTGGCAATCAAGATTTCGACCCGAGTATTTCGAAACAAGTCTTAGAGACAAAAGGGGGTACAAATCTAACCAAACTACAAAATTTTATTTACTAATTATATTAACCAAAGTGCAAATTTAAAAATCAGTCGGTGAGAAAATAAATATAAAATAACATAAATACATTTCATAATTTAACGTCTTATTTTTTTATTTTAATTTATTTAGCCATTTAGGGCATTTTTAAAATTTGCACTTTTTGTCAATTGCCGCGGTTAATATAATTAGTCAATACAATTTTTTATTTGATTATGTTTTTACCTACCATATGTCTTTCACGTTGTTTGGAAATATTTGGCTTGAAATTCTTTTTGTCCATGCTTCAATCGTAATTTCGAAATAGCTCTGAAGCCCTCCGCATGTAATTAAACCATCAAAATTAGACCCTATTATTTTATATGATCTCATCTAATAATTAAACTGTTCTAACTATTTGGCCTGATTTTAAAAAGGTATTCTATATTATGTTTATTCTAAATTTGACCAATTTTACTACTATAATTCTAAAGCTGTGTTAGCCTTTCCATGATGGTTATATTCTATCACCAATTCAATGAATTTTTCCACAGCATGAACATCGTATATAATACATATGTACAATCCTCACTAGAATTGTTGAATAAGATAATAGAGAATAAAAATGGGTTAACCTCCCAAGTTAATCATTTTATGTTCAACCTTTGATAAAATATAATATAAGGGATTAATTGAAATAAAAATTCTGAGAGAAGGTTAGGGAGTGGTAATTTGGATAATACTGTGAAGTAAATGTTGATTAAAAGATGTTTACATGTTTTAGTGTTCCGGAATGATAAGTGATGGTAATTTAAATGCAGAAAAAGATAAACGTATTCTATAATTTTATTTGAAAATAATTTAGAAAACAATCGCTTAATATAAGACAACGATATCAATAGTAAAAATAAAAGTTACTAGTCATCAAACTTTTCTTTCATCTTTCTATAACTATTTCTTTATCTATTTATTTTGAAATATAGTCTGCATTTAAAAATAAATATTTGCACTTTTATATTTTGAAAAATATAATATTTCAAAATATTTAAAACTAATTTTATTAAACGAATAAATAAAAAGTGCAAATTACTTTTTTATTCCGCCGACTGACAAATAAATATAAAGTACAATTTCAAAATATTTAATGGCATGCCGACTAATCTTATGAATTTACTATTAAATATAAAGTGCAAATATTTATTTTTAAATGTCTTATAAATTTTAAAATAAATAAAGACATTATTTAAATCAAATCTCTTTAATTAACAAAATTTGGCATTTGAGCTGCATTAGAAGCAACTAAAAATGCGTGCTCTCCCATTTATTATATAATATTAGAAAAAGCAACCACGGTTTCATGCTATCGGCCATGATTTAAATAAATTTTTTAAATTTCAGATGATTAAATTTAATTTTATCATTCTCATATATTTAATTATATTCTTGAAAATTCAATGCGAGGGGAAACTCATTCATGTTGATGTGAAAATCAAAGATGATTGGGAAGAAAAAAGAGAATTTATTTATTTAAAAAATGTTGAAATAAAGGATCGTTTTGTTTTGAAAGTAATTGAAAAGAATAATAATCGATATGATGGCTTTAATAAAAATATAGAAGTATATTTGCGTTCAATTGACTTAAATCTAGATAAAAATATGTTTGAAGTTGAAATAAGTGATGAATCAAAATATATTCCATCTGATCAATTAAAAAATGAAAATTTTGATTGAAATTACTAATAATGAAATAATTCAAAATTTTCTGCCTGGGTTTGAAAAAATGGTATGTTTTTATTGATAGAATTTCCATTCCATTGTGTCACAATAACTAGTTAGAAAAAGTAACAGCAAGTGGATGCAAATTAATCACTATAACTATACTAATTTTTGTTTAATTTAAGGTACTCAGAAATAATAATTTCATTGAAAATAATAATATTTATGAAACTTCAATATTGTACAAGAGTCATATCAATTCTAAATTATTTGAAGAAAATATACAATCCTATAAAGACAAACTTTTATCAAGTTATTGGACGGAAATTAATTTAATTGGATATAAAATTGAATTGTTAGAAAAACAAAAAGTTGAATTTCCGAAGGAATTAAAAAACAAAATTATTGACATTGGAAATAAAATAAGTAAATAAATTTTTAACTTTGTCTATCTTTTCGTTTGACTAAAAAATTTTCCTTGATAATTATAGGTGGAATAATTGAAGTAAATAAACGAAATTGTTTCAATTGTAGAGTTAAACAAACAAAACATTGGTATAATTTACTAAAAGAACATTACTTGTGCGAACATTGTGGCGCATATAAACGCAAATATGGAAAGTTTAGATCAAATCAATTATGGTTTAAGTCTAAAAAGGTTATTTATATCAATACATGTGACGATTCTTAATAATTCCTATCGGAACTCTTTAAATGAATCTTCTAATCAATACTGAACTTACTGAAAGTTGTTTTGTCCAATCATTGACTTTCTATGCTTTATTTACTACCGTTAGATAACTTCTCATTAAGTAATTTAAGTGTGATCGTAAATGTTTTATTTGCGGTGTTACACGAACAATATATTGGCGCCGTCATCCAGAAACGGGAAACTATTTATGTAATGCATGTGGCTGTAAACTAAGAAAAGAAGAAACAAAGAAGAGAAATACAAAAATTTAACAGAAAAGGTTTAAAAAATAGAAATTTAATGAAAAGTCTGATTTATTATTTATAAAGGTTTAATCACAATTATACGAAATTTTATTAATCTAAACAAAAATTAATATTGTTACTAATTTTACATAAACCTTTCTGATAATTCTGTTTGTTATTTATATATTAGCTTGTTATTTATATATTACTCTCGTGGACTCATATACTAATTTATGCTAATGGGACGCATGTCCTAAGCTAGAGCCAAAATAATTTAAGCAACTTTCTTATTTGACAGAAAAAAACTGAACAATATGTAATATAGCTTACATATCTCAATGTTCATCCATATTTTTGAGGGGTTTTCAATTTTCTTCAATTGAGTTCAATTTACTATTTTTAACTAAACTCTCATTTAATATAGAGGTTTTATAATAATTTTTTTCCTTTTCAATAAAATTGTTATAACGGAGTACCTTAAATTTATAAACAATTTGATGTTATTTAGATATAAAAAAAGAAAGATTTAAAGAGGCTTTAATCAAAAAGTACCCGTTTTTCAAATAAAGGCAAAAAGTTTTTCATAATTTTACTGATGGCAATCTCAATCATAACTTTTATTTTTAACTGCTCAGATGGAATATATTCCGATCTATCAATTATTTCAACATTAAAAATATTTTTCTTAAGATCAATTTTAGCAAAATTTATAAATCCATCAATGTCATAATTATATTTACAATTTCTGAAACTATTTTTCTTAATAGTTTTCACTAAGAAACGTTCTTTTATTTTAAATTCTTTTAAATAAATAAATTCTCGTTTTTCTTCCCAATCATCAATTATTTTCACATCAACTTTAATTATTTTTCCATCACATTGTATATCCAAAAGGAAATCAAATTTAAAATAATAATGCTTAAAAATTTAATCATCTAAAATTTTAATATTATAAATATAATTTAATATTGCTTAGACAAAATGCGGATATATAAAATGAATAACGAAATAATAACCTCACTGATTAATATGTCATGATGTAACTATCAACTTATTTATTTTTAAATTTAGCCTTTATTTTATAATGATAATCAGTCAATAAGCATTAATATATTGCGAAATTTATCACGCCTGATTTTTATTTATTTATTTGTCAAGTCGGCGATGTTAAAAAAAGAATATTTGCACTTTTTGTCGATTGGCCTGTTTAATATTTATGATTTGTGAATGAAATTTTGTGTCTTGTTTGGCGTTAGGTTTTTATATTTATTTGAAATCTAAAAACGAGACCATAAATTTAAAATAATTGCGAGGCTGATTAAATATAAAATTACGGTCATATATCATTTAAATAATTTAATTGCCTAATCAGAACTTTTTATGCCGTCTAGATACATTATATCTATTTTACACTTTGGAGGTTATGTTACTGAAACACTATTACCAACATCAGTGAAGTAGCCTTAACGTCAACCAACATATCGTTCTGATTTAATTGTTGAATTGACAGCAATCATTCGTTAATGTTGAAAGAAATAATCTCTATTAATGAAAATAATAAGAACATCTGATAAAAACAATAAACTGAGAGATTGAGTGATAACAGTCTATCGGCTTAAAAATTAAATTATTTAAAAAATATATGACATAATTTTATATTTAGCAGCCTCGCAAATATTTTAAAATTTATGGTCTCGTTTTTAGATTTTAAATAAATAAAAGGGCATTAAGAAGGCCTTACGGCAAACAAAACACAAAATCTTAATGAAAAATCATAAATATTAAACAGTCAATCGACAAAAAGTGCAAATATTCTTTTTTAATGCCGACAACTTGAGAAATGAATAAATAAAAATCAGGCGGGATAAATTTCTCAATATTTTAATGTTTTTTGACTGATTATCATTATAAAATGGAGGCTAAATTAATAATAAATATGCTTATTTATTTTTCGAGTCGCTCCATTTTGAAATTTCTATAACTTTTAATCGATGCTTATACTCTCGATAATTATCAATAAAATCCGTCGATTGTTTAATATTCACCTCGTCTATGCCCTTTAGATTTATTTAAAATTTTGAAATTACTTTATTTTCTCAGTGTTTAAATGAGAAAGTTTCACGAAATTTTTTATTCGCTAAAACTATTTCTTAATTTTTATCTGTGTAGGTGTTGTGTTAAAACGACTTTATATCTTAATGAGTCTATATTATGCGGCTAAACGACATTTGCGGACCCGCACTTGCGGACCGACATATGCGGACCGACATTTGCGGATTCGCACTTGCGGACCGACTTTTGCGGACCGACTCTTGCGGACCGACATATGCGGACCGACACTTGCGGACCCGACATTTGCGGACTCGAAATGAAATAAAAAAAGAAAAAGGAATTAAAAAAGTAAATACTTAAAAAAATTTAAAATAAATTTATTTAAATATGAAAATTAGTGATGCGCCCTATCTCGTTCCCGAATCATTTTTTCTCATTTATCCTCGACCGAAAATTTATCCTTAACCCGAAAAAAGTTATAACCCCGTTCCCCGGCCCGAAAAAACCCAGTTCCCCGACCTCCATTAATATAGAACCCGAAGTTTGTTTCTGTAGGTAAAAAATTAACATATCCGCAGCGCTGAGCCTTGGTTAACCCTACCTCAGTTTTTGAAACCGCCCCAGATGTCAAAAAATTTCCTTTTAAATAAAACACTAGAAAATGGGTAGGATTCAAAAAAGAAAGAAAAACTTTGGCCAAAATTATACACCCTTAACGACGGAAATTTTTTAAATAAATGGAGGAGGGTTGTTCAAAAAATGAAAGCCTTGGGTGGAGGTTCTAACCTTTTTAAAGCTGATGTGAGAAAGTATAAGAAAATGGGTAGATTCCAAAAACAACGAAAAAAAGTCGCTGAAGTCGGATTCAAGATTTGTAACTATTTAAAACCGGTTTTTATTTTCTTTTTTAAAAATTCATTTCGAATCCGCAAAAGTCGGTCCGCAAGTGTCGGTCCGCAAAAGTCGGTCCGTAAGTGTCGGTCCGCAAGTGCGGGTCCGCAAGTGTCGGTCCGCAAGTGCGAATCCGCAAATGTCGGTCCGCAAGTGCGGGTCCGCAAAAGTCGGCTAACCATATTATGCTAAAGTTATTGTCATTTTATTTTATGTGCATTCCATCCCGTATAAATTGTGTCTAGTATGTATTTGTCTTTTTCCTTCAAGAGATTTAATATTAAAATTTAAGATGAATAAATTTATTATTATTCTTTTCTCATATTTGGTTGTTCTGTTTAATATCCAAATCAAAGGTAAAATGGTTGAGGTTGGATTAAAAATAAAAGAAGATTGGAAAGAAAAAAGATAATTTATTTATTTAAAAAATATTCAAATAAAGGAACGTTTTGTATTGATAATGAATGTAAAACAAAAAAGTAGAATAGTTGATTATATTTATAAAAATACTGGATCATTTTGTAAGCTTGAAGTAAATCCTGTTGAAAAAGTTTTTGTTGCTAAACTAAATCAGTCGTCTAAAATTAGCTGTCAATTAAAAATGAGAATTTTGATTGAAATTGCCAATAGTAAAATTGTTATGAAATTTTTGAAAAACTTGGGAAAACAGGTATTTTATACAGGGTGCGGCAAATTTTCCGCCCCTATTGTTTTTCTCATAACTCTGTTCAAACTTAACAAAAATTAATAATTCTTTTTTTATTTTGTTCACAACTCTTTGAGAAAATTTTTGGTATCAAAAGGAAAAATTTTAGTTCACAAATGGTAAAGTTAAGCCGGTCCGAACATAAAAATGCATCAAAAAACATTTTTTCTTGCCAAATTTTAATCGATCATAACTTCGCCCAAAATCTTTCAATCCCAATGATTTTTGTACCAATCGACTTATCTCGTTCAGGCGCATCAAAATAGCTTATAATCTCATTTTTGAAAATTTTACTCAAAAAATTTATATTTCCCAAAATTATTTTAATTTATCATTCAGAGGACCATATCTCATTCGATTTTTGTCGTAGCCCCCTAATTTTGATGTCATTCGAATCAGAATGAAGAGCTGATTCGAATGATATAAAAATTTCCAATATCAAAATCTCATCCTTGGATCTAGGCCAATTTTTATTCAAAAAATTTTGCTCAAACTTTGAGAGAAGTTTGCTCAGAGTAAACTTAAAATTTAATGGTGATTTTGATACCAAAAATTTTCTCGGAGAGTTGTTAATAAAATAAAAAAAGAATTATTAATTTTTGTTGAGTTTGAACCGAGTTATGACCAAAACAAAAGGGGCGGAAAATTTGCCGCACCCTGTATTTGATTATTCGAAATTTAACCTTCAATAATAAACAAATTTGATATATTTAAGATTCGCCTAAATAATAATTTTATCATGAATAATAATTATTATGAAACTTCGATATTAGAAGAGAGTTTAGTGGAATTAAACATAAATAAAAAGGAATTATTAAAAGAAAATATAAAATCTTATAAAAACAAACTTTTATCAAGTTATTGGACGGAAATTAATTTAATTGGATATAAAATTGAATTGTTAGAAAAACAAAAAGTTGAATATCCGAAAGAATTAAATAATAGAATCATTTACATTGGCAATAAAATCGGTAAATAAATTTAACTTTGTCTATCTTTTTACAAAATTTTCCTCGATAATTATAGATGGAATAATCGAAGTAAATAAACGAAAGTGTTTCAATTGTAGAGTTACACAAACAAAACAATGGTTTAATTTACTAAAAGAACATTACTTGTGCAAACAATGTGGCGAATATAAAATTATATATGGAAAGTTTAGATCGAAAGAATTATGGTTTAAAACTGCAAAGGTTATCTTTATCAATAATGGACATTTTTAATAATTCTCTTTGGAACTCTTTAAATAAACCTTTTAATCAATTCTGAACTTAATGGTTTGTTTTGTCCAAACGTTGAGGACAGATAGAGATATAAGCGAAATGTTTTTATATAAGTAAACTTAATTTAACTTATTTACTACTGTTATATAACTTCTCATTAGTAATTTAAAGAGTTATACAAACAATATCTTGAACGGCTCGTTTCTATTAAATACCTTTTTGACTAAACCTGAACGTATATTACCAAGGAAATTAATTTATATTAAATTAAATAAAATTTGCATTGAATGGATCTTCACATATAAACAAACTTCTCATTAGTAATTTAAGGACGATCGTAAATGTTTTATTTGCGGTATTACACGAACAATATGTTGGCGGCGTCATTCAGAAAAAGGAAACTATTTATGTAATGCATGTGGCTGTAAACAAAGAAAAGAAGTTACAAAGACGAGAAAATACATAAATTTAATAGAAGAGGTTTAAATAAATATAAGTTTAATGAGAATTTTCATTTTTTATTTATAAAAGTTAAATTTTAATTATTTCATTATTTAATAAAAATTATGCGAACTTTTGTTAAATTAAACAAAAATTAATACTGAAAAAATGCTTTCAGATAACATTCTGATAATTCTGTCATGTCTCAGTCCACCTCTTTTGATAATAAATTTCTTCTAGCCAAATAGGAACTGTATAAGTTTTCATTGGCAATTCGTCCAATACCATTTTTCAATAAATATTTTTACAGTGAAACAATTTTTCGAGTATTGATTTTCAATGCAGTGTCGATTTTTAATTGGCTATATAGAGGGTAGAAAGGATAATTGTGTAGATGATAGAGAAAAATAATTTTATTCAGTGTATAGAGGAAAGTTGCAGACAAAATTCAATAAAAAATATAGAAGGGAGGGTGTTTATTTTTTTATAAATCCCTAATAGACTCCTTTCAATTTCACTCATTTTTAATTTATAAACTGTTAATTTAAATTATATATTTAATTAATTAAAGTCGTCAATATCGAGGTTAGAATAATTTAATATATTGAATTATAAATCTATCAAAAATCAGTTGAATTTCCAGGCCAATCTAAACATAATATAGGTTTTTCTAAACGTTGTTAGCCAGTGAGATAGGAGGGTTAGCAATGTAATTAGCAATGGACTGAATATTAAATTTTCGAAGCCCAAATAGCCTATCATAAGTCAGCAATACTTTCAGATGTTGGCGCATTTTTCGATTCCTCGATCATGTTCTCGTAATAAATAAAACTTTTAGTGAAAACATTTCTAAAATTTTGTTTCAGAAGGAGAATGCTTCTTCCCTCAATTACATTCCTTCTGGGAATTGTATCATTAGCATCTTGTATGATGCCTGGACAAAGCTCGCGTAATTCAAGGAAGGAACGCGGCAATATATTAGAAGCGGAGTCTGTGGAAGTTAAGAAACGCGCGCTGGTAATAACTACTAACCGTGATTCAATGTATTTTAAAATGAATAGTGCTTTTGCCTATGTCTTGAGTGACATCTTCAATGTGGTATGTTTATGTGTTTAATAATTTCCTTGACTTTCTTTGTGTGAAGTAATACGAACTACAAGTTTTGCTAATTCGGTAAATGTCCGGTTGGTGTCCTACATGTCCGCAAAGAGAATACGCATTTTTCTTTACTTTTCTTGCATTTTTTTCTGCAGAGAGTGGCGCCCATTTTTCTCTTATGTATGGTAGGTTTTGGCACATGGAAGGAAAGGAAAAATAATTAAAATTAATTACTAATAAAAGTACAAATTTATATTTTATTTTATAAATGATCAGAGATGATTTACTGTTTGGTGTTCATATCCAACTGATCTAACCCTCTTTGATTCAATATCGAGTTCCTAATCGTCGAAAAATGGAATCCAGAAATTCATGAAGAAAAGAAAAAATCATTAAGGATTTTTGTGTTAGCTTTCTCAAATATATTTTTAATATATCAGCGGGATAACAAACTTTAATGGGATTATAATGTAGGGATATTAAACAATGGAATTTAAGATATTTTGACAAATCAGCTTCTGCAAATGCCTCATCTATATACACAATAGAACTGATCGGTGAACATGATTTAATTCTTCAAGAACTTAAAAACCACTTTTCTTATTCTAATGTTTTCGAAGTTCTTCTTAGACTCGTTATCTAATTTGTCTCTTTATCTAAATTTTCTATATTTATCATTTGTTTGCTACTTAGTAATTTTAATTATTTTTCCTTTCCTTCCACGTGCCAAAACCTACCATACATAAGAGAAAAATGGGCGCCACTCCTTGCAGAAAAAAATGCAAGAAAAGGAAGGAAAAATGCGCATTCTCTTTGCGGACATGGGACACCAACCGGACATTTACCTGCTAATTCTATATTTAGTTAAGCTTCAGTTAAAGAAGGGTTAATTTTTTCACTTAATGGGAAAAATTATTACCTAGTGAAAATTTATTTTACTATGAGCCAGATATATACAAGAGTGAGTTAACGTGCTCAACTTAAACAGCATTTTTATTGAGTCGGCAAATATAAAGACAAAAGTACTAATTTCGACTAAGAAAAAGAATCAAATTTTTCAACCCAAAATTGAGCTTACACCCCAACCCCTTGTTTTCTTTTCTTTACGAGGAGGAAAGGAAAAATTGGATGGCGGCATTCATTTCGGATAGGCCAAAGATTTTATTTGTAAGCTACTCGATTATTTTATTTGTCAATATACATAGTATTTAGCTTTATTACCGGCAAAATCTTAAATTTAACTTTAAGCACTTTTTAATTTTAAACACCACAAATGAGAATGCGGGGAAAATCAAAGAAGGATTAGATAAAGCATTTATTCAATATGATGAAAAAATACCAATTAAAAACTCTTTACCAAATACATATAGAATTGTTAAAATTTCGGGTAAATTTGATGAAAATTCTGCATTAAGTACTAGATCACAAAACAAATTTCATCAAAGGGAATACAAAAATAATTACAAAACTATTGAAAACGAGGCATTTACACCTTTTAAATGTAAATTTAAAATTTAATATATGTACATATAACCAGAAACATTTGCGGAGGTCTTGTTGGGATAGACTTTAAGGATTGAGCTAGAATTTGAGGACTTGTGGGGAGAGTCTTTTAATGATTACCCGTATTCTTCTAAAGACCCAGAATCTTTCACCCAATAGAATCGCCTTATGTCTCCAGAAACATTTGCGGACATACATTTGAGTTTTGTGTGGAGAGACTTATAAGGGATTTAGCGACAAAATTGCGGTTATTTTATTTGTGCTCATCACTGGCCGAAATACCCAAAAATATATTAGATAAAATTTTCTATATCATTCTTTCACGTTGTTTTTAAGTTTTATTACAAGATGAAGAATACTCTATTCTAATTGAAAGCTTGATTGATGCCGAATTCAACGTTGCATTTTTTGATACTTGGGAGACTGGAGCTCTTTTTATTTTACTTGTTTTATCAATTGAAAATATTATTTGCATTAACAACACACACCTCAATTCTTACCAATTTAAATATGCAGGGAAAAAATTTCCGGAAAATGTCCCAGGTCGTTAATATATTAAATCGAAGTAATCATGAATGAACACTTGAAGGGAATGTATGTATTTCTCCAGTGACAAGAGCCTATTTATATTGAAAATATGAGGATTCTGAGGAATAAAATTTAAAGTGGGGACCATAAAGTTCTGTCTCCAACTAAATATCAACAATATTTATGCGGCTAGAATTTTACATACATACAAAATTATTTTTATAACGGACAATTAAAGGCACTGGATATGGGACTAATCGCTTTAATTAAAAATTAATTAAATTCAAATTAAGAGATATTTTCTGCTGGCTTTGATGACCATCATTTGGCAATGAAGAAAAAACATCAACAATTAAAAAATTATATGGACAGTGTAAAAGTATTTGAAAAAGTTCACAGGGAAATGGTTATATTTAAATTAAATATTAACCGTCAAGTTATTGTTATAACTTGGGGTGGCAAAATATATAAACTACGTAGTTATTGTCCATTTCCTTTTCATTTTATTTATCTTGTTGTATCCTCAGGCATTTATTTTCCTCTTCGTTTATTTACTTAATTTGAAAAGAGAAAAGGAAAGGGACTCTAATTACTAGTGACCGGCACCTGATCCGGTCGGATATTCCGGATCCCAAATCCAGGGTTTTCCCCAAAGATGTTGAGCGAAATTATACTAATTCCAAATAATATTTATTTTATTAGGATGACTTCTTTGGATCTAGAACATTATATCTTTACACGAAAATTAAAGGCATATTTATTAATAGTCACGAATTGATAGATTTTCCTCTTGGTGAATACAAACCTGAAAATGTTTATTATGTTGGTGGAATACATTTGACTGTATTGAAGAATAAACTGGTTTGTTATTAAGATGTAACTTTTGACAAAAATATCCACAAGCATACCTCCTAGGAGGGTATTTGTAAAAATTTTAGATCGATTCAAATAACATTATAACACAATTAATGAATCACAGTCCAAATTAACTCAATTACCTTGGGCCACGTAATTGACCAAATTTGGTCACCTGTTTAGGGACTAAACTGACATCAATCATAAATAAAATTTTGACTAAACTCTAAATTCTAGAACTCGAACCAACAAAGAAATAATGTTATAATGAATATTGAAAATTGTCATGAATTATTCTTTAATGAAAATATTCAAATTTTGGATGCATTTATTGATGCTTTTAATGTAGTTTTGAAAAAATATAAACATTTAAGTTTTAAATATAATTGCAATATAAATCAAGAGATAATAAACAATTACACAAAAGAAAGGAAAGGTTCTTTCAATAAAATAGAGTTTATTCAAATTCATGATATGCAAATTGAATTGGGTTTGTTTATTGATAATTTATTGGGGCCAAGATGACATGGCGCACATCCCGGCTACAGCCAGAAACAATGCGCGGCCATAACAACGCTAAGCCATTGAAGTCCTCGGTACCCAAGCGATTTAGGTACCGGGGGGTAATTCGATTGCAAAATCCGTATTTTTCCCATATGCCCCATTAAATTTGACCCCGGACATGTAAAACTTTCAGCCCATTATCTCTACTCTGTAAAGACTTCTAAATTTTGGCAGCTAAATTACGAAAACTTTTATGTGAATATATAAATAAAAATAAGTTTAAACATACAAAACGTTCATAAGAATCTAGTAAATAAATAATCATAACAAATTTTCAAAATGAGATCCGACCGCTGAGATACACGCACCCAAGCACTACCGAAAAATTCCTTCTAGGGTCGCGCACCCCTCTTTTGTTTTGATGCCCAGGAAAATTCTAATGCCGTCCTAAGTGCTTCTATTGACTTGTATCGTGTGCAGGGGAGTCTCTGCTCCAACATAAACCAGACTGAAAATCCATTGGATTGAGGATCGGTGAGTTACAGGGCCAAATATCCTTTCCCCAAAATCCATGACAACTTTCCACAGAGGTTAATTGTTGTTTTAGCTCCATGTCTGGTACCAAGTCTTGTTGTAAAATGAAATCATTTTCACCAAAATGTTGATGCTTCCAAGGTAGTAAGACATTCATCAAAATTTCATTTTGATAGACATAAGCATTCATTTTGACGTTTCTGGCGATAAACACCAACGGTATCTTCCAATGGCACAAATTCCTCCCCGAACCATCACAGATTGCGGGAAAAGTCTTTTTTGCACACCAATTAGTCTTTCGGACTAATTGGCGACAATTATGGGTATTGCGAAAGCGTTGGAAGGTAAAAATTTTCACGTAAGTAGACAACACCCGTTTAGCCGACCAGCTGCGACCAAGCGCTTTACGAAACGACATTTTTGGGGGAGTTTTGAGAGGACTATTTGACTTTTATTCTCTGAAAAATAATTGTAAACTAAACGTTTTCTGAACCAAAAAATAGTGCTAAATATGATTATCAACAAATTGTATTTATTTATTATTTATTTATTGAAACTTACAGGGTGACCCAAAAGAAACCGGGCACTTTTATATCCTTTATAACTTTTTTTGTTCATATCATTTTTAGATAATTCCGAGTTTATTTTGTAGCTCATTCATTTCTCTATCATATTGTAAAATTATAGATTTTTTGATTAAGGATTAAGAAAGTTACGTAATTTTAGGTACACCATATCAAATTTCCCCCCAAAATTGTATTTTCTGTATCTCAGAATGGAGAAGTCCAAACGGGATGATCTCAACAGAATTTAGTTAAGATTATTAGCGAACCGGACAAATCTGAAAGATGAAAATCCAAACTCCTACATGGATGGCTCTGAGTAGATGTAAATCAGTTTTGGGGAGAATACGATTCTCTCATTTTGGGAGGGTTACGCGCAATCGAATATCTCTTTAAGCGTTAATCTAAAAAATTTTTTGCTTTATAATTTCTATAGATAAAAGACTGCTCTACGTGCCAGAAAATTTTTGTGTAATTCCTGCAATCTGTTCTAATGTTATAGGCAAAATGCCTCAAAAAAGGTGCGACCTGGAGCAATAATTTTTCTCACTTTCCTTTAACCTTATCTCAAAGTAGAATAGGAATAATTCTAAAAGATTTTTATATCTTATTCTCCATTTAATTCTGAATAATTTCATCTTTATTTGATCTCATTATCTTTAATTTAAATAAAGTTATGCCAAAAATAGCGTGCCCGGTTTCTTTTGGGTCACCCTGTATTCATTTTTACTACATATTGACATTTTTACATATCTTCTGTTTATTCAGTGTTAATTACTATTTAGATGAGATTTTTTCCATATTTATTCAATTATTATATTTAAATTTCTTTGGCACAAGAAAAGGAATAAAAATTTAAAAATATAAGCAGCTAGCTTTTTCCCTTTCCACCTATGTTGATTTCAAACTTAATTTATATATTTAATTCGTTAAATAAATCTTATGAATTGTGAAGTAGTGTTAGGCAAATGGATTTTTCCGGTACCGGTACCGGTAGTACCGGAAAGTACCGGTACCGGTCAGTACCGAAAATCCAAAAATATTACCGGTACGGTACCGTTACCGGTAGTACCGAAAAGTACCGGTCCGGTACTGACGGTAGTACCGAACCGTGCCTAACACTATTGTGAAGTAGATTGTTGTGTATCTAAAGGGACAGGGCCCACTCTCTTCTAGGTAACAACAGTTATAATTTATTACAGTAAACAAGGAGGAAATCTGGCCCCTTGGTCTTCCGAGTCTTAAACTTCTCGGCTATGGCAGTAAAAAAGGAGGAAATCTGTCACCATTGTCTTCAAAGTCTTAAAGTTTTTGACTTTTGACTCCGGCGGTAAATAAGGATGAAATCACTTATATACTTCCAAAACACTCGTGCCACTTAAATCCACACTTAATCCCTCAAACCGCCTTATATCCCAAGATTACCCCTTATATCCCTGATTGCGGATTGCAGAAGATAACGTATTTTTGAATTGTCGACTGAAGATTGCGTCTGCGGATTTTGAAGTTAAAATTGCTGACTGCACAAAATTTCGGACTTTCAAACTGATTGAGTTTCAAAAGTTCAAATGAGAAAGGATTCAGTAAATCTCACTAATCCAGCTTTATACTTAAAATCAGTAAATCCGAGATGTTAAGCAAAATATGGAGGTAAAAATCCCTCAATGCAGCGCGCTCAATCCTTCAATTCAGTAATTATTTATTTTGAAATTTATAAGACATTTAAAAATAAATATTTGCACTTTATATTTCTTTAAAAATTCATATGATCAGTCAGCAGGCCAGTAAATATTTTGAAATTGTACTTTATTTTATTTATTCTGTCAATCGGCGGGATGAAAAAAACTTATGTATTTGCACTTTATATTAATTGACTTTTAATTTGATTCGTTTTGAATATTTTAATATTTTATTGACTAATAATCTTAATTTAGCGAATAATAAAAGTGCAAATATTTATTTTTAAATGCCGGCAATAATTCAAAATAAATAGATAAAGTAGTAGTTATATCAAGGCCATTTAATAGAAAAAAGTTTGAAGACTATATAACGTTTATTTTTTCTTATATCCCGTTATTATTATTAAAATTAAATTTTAAGATGAATAAATTTATTATAATTCTTCTCTCATATTTGCTTGTTCTGTTGAATATCCAAGTCAACGGTAGAATGGTTGAGGTTGGATTAAAAATAAAAGAAGATTGGAAAGAAAAAGAGAATTTATTTATTTAAAAAATATTCAAATAAAGGAACGTTTTGTATTGATAATGAATGTAAAAACAAAAAAGTAGAATAGTTGATTATATTTATAAAAATACTGGATCATTTTGTAAGCTTGAAGTAAATCCTGTTGAAAAAGTTTTTGTTGCTAAACTAAATCAGTCGTCTAAATTTAGCTGTCAATTAAAAATGAGAATTTTGATTGAAATTGCCAATAATGAAATTGTTAAGAAATTTCTGAAAAACTTGGGAAAACAGGTATTTTATATTTGATTATTCGAAATTTAACCTTCAATAATAAACAAATTTGATATATTTAAGATTCGCCTAAATAATAATTTTATCACGAATAATAATTATTATGAAACTTCGATATTAGAAGAGAGTTTAGTGGAATTAAACATAAATAAAAAGGAATTATTAAAAGAAAATATAAAATCTTATAAAAACAAACTTTTATCAAGTTATTGGACTGAAATTAATTTAATTGGATATAAAATTGAATTGTTAGAAAAACAAAAAGTTGATTATCGAAAGGAATTTAATAATAGAATCATTTACATTGGCAATAAAATCGGTAAATAAATTTAACTTTGTCTATCTTTTTACAAAATTTTCCTCGATAATTATAGATGGAATAATCGAAGTAAATAAACGAAAGTGTTTCAATTGTAGAGTTACACAAACAAAACAATGGTTTAATTTACTAAAAGAACATTACTTGTGCAAACAATGTGGCGAATATAAAATTATATATGGAAAGTTTAGATCGAAAGAATTATGGTTTAAAACTGCAAAGGTTATCTTTATCAATAATGGACATTTTTAATAATTCTCTTTGGAACTCTTTAAATAAACCTTTTAATCAATTCTGAACTTAATGGTTTGTTTTGTCCAAACGTTGAGGACAGATAGAGATATAAGCGAAATGTTTTTATATAAGTAAACTTAATTTAACTTATTTACTACTGTTATATAACTTCTCATTAGTAATTTAAAGAGTTATACAAACAATATCTTGAACGGCTCGTTTCTATTAAATACCTTTTTGACTAAACCTGAACGTATATTACCAAGGAAATTAATTTATATTAAATTAAATAAAATTTGCATTGAATGGATCTTCACATATAAACAAACTTCTCATTAGTAATTTAAGGACGATCGTAAATGTTTTATTTGCGGTATTACACGAACAATATGTTGGCGGCGTCATTCAGAAAAAGGAAACTATTTATGTAATGCATGTGGCTGTAAACAAAGAAAAGAAGTTACAAAGACGAGAAAATACATAAATTTAATAGAAGAGGTTTAAATAAATATAAGTTTAATGAGAATTTTCATTTTTTATTTATAAAAGTTAAATTTTAATTATTTCATTATTTAATAAAAATTATGCGAACTTTTGTTAAATTAAACAAAAATTAATACTGAAAAAATGCTTTCAGATAACATTCTGATAATTCTGTCATGTCTCAGTCCACCTCTTTTGATAATAAATTTCTTCTAGCCAAATAGGAACTGTATAAGTTTTCATTGGCAATTCGTCCAATACCATTTTTCAATAAATATTTTTACAGTGAAACAATTTTTCGAGTATTGATTTTCAATGCAGTGTCGATTTTTAATTGGCTATATAGAGGGTAGAAAGGATAATTGTGTAGATGATAGAGAAAAATAATTTTATTCAGTGTATAGAGGAAAGTTGCAGACAAAATTCAATAAAAAATATAGAAGGGAGGGTGTTTATTTTTTTATAAATCCCTAATAGACTCCTTTCAATTTCACTCATTTTTAATTTATAAACTGTTAATTTAAATTATATATTTAATTAATTAAAGTCGTCAATATCGAGGTTAGAATAATTTAATATATTGAATTATAAATCTATCAAAAATCAGTTGAATTTCCAGGCCAATCTAAACATAATATAGGTTTTTCTAAACGTTGTTAGCCAGTGAGATAGGAGGGTTAGCAATGTAATTAGCAATGGACTGAATATTAAATTTTCGAAGCCCAAATAGCCTATCATAAGTCAGCAATACTTTCAGATGTTGGCGCATTTTTCGATTCCTCGATCATGTTCTCGTAATAAATAAAACTTTTAGTGAAAACATTTCTAAAATTTTGTTTCAGAAGGAGAATGCTTCTTCCCTCAATTACATTCCTTCTGGGAATTGTATCATTAGCATCTTGTATGATGCCTGGACAAAGCTCGCGTAATTCAAGGAAGGAACGCGGCAATATATTAGAAGCGGAGTCTGTGGAAGTTAAGAAACGCGCGCTGGTAATAACTACTAACCGTGATTCAATGTATTTTAAAATGAATAGTGCTTTTGCCTATGTCTTGAGTGACATCTTCAATGTGGTATGTTTATGTGTTTAATAATTTCCTTGACTTTCTTTGTGTGAAGTAATACGAACTACAAGTTTTGCTAATTCGGTAAATGTCCGGTTGGTGTCCTACATGTCCGCAAAGAGAATACGCATTTTTCTTTACTTTTCTTGCATTTTTTTCTGCAGAGAGTGGCGCCCATTTTTCTCTTATGTATGGTAGGTTTTGGCACATGGAAGGAAAGGAAAAATAATTAAAATTAATTACTAATAAAAGTACAAATTTATATTTTATTTTATAAATGATCAGAGATGATTTACTGTTTGGTGTTCATATCCAACTGATCTAACCCTCTTTGATTCAATATCGAGTTCCTAATCGTCGAAAAATGGAATCCAGAAATTCATGAAGAAAAGAAAAAATCATTAAGGATTTTTGTGTTAGCTTTCTCAAATATATTTTTAATATATCAGCGGGATAACAAACTTTAATGGGATTATAATGTAGGGATATTAAACAATGGAATTTAAGATATTTTGACAAATCAGCTTCTGCAAATGCCTCATCTATATACACAATAGAACTGATCGGTGAACATGATTTAATTCTTCAAGAACTTAAAAACCACTTTTCTTATTCTAATGTTTTCGAAGTTCTTCTTAGACTCGTTATCTAATTTGTCTCTTTATCTAAATTTTCTATATTTATCATTTGTTTGCTACTTAGTAATTTTAATTATTTTTCCTTTCCTTCCACGTGCCAAAACCTACCATACATAAGAGAAAAATGGGCGCCACTCCTTGCAGAAAAAAATGCAAGAAAAGGAAGGAAAAATGCGCATTCTCTTTGCGGACATGGGACACCAACCGGACATTTACCTGCTAATTCTATATTTAGTTAAGCTTCAGTTAAAGAAGGGTTAATTTTTTCACTTAATGGGAAAAATTATTACCTAGTGAAAATTTATTTTACTATGAGCCAGATATATACAAGAGTGAGTTAACGTGCTCAACTTAAACAGCATTTTTATTGAGTCGGCAAATATAAAGACAAAAGTACTAATTTCGACTAAGAAAAAGAATCAAATTTTTCAACCCAAAATTGAGCTTACACCCCAACCCCTTGTTTTCTTTTCTTTACGAGGAGGAAAGGAAAAATTGGATGGCGGCATTCATTTCGGATAGGCCAAAGATTTTATTTGTAAGCTACTCGATTATTTTATTTGTCAATATACATAGTATTTAGCTTTATTACCGGCAAAATCTTAAATTTAACTTTAAGCACTTTTTAATTTTAAACACCACAAATGAGAATGCGGGGAAAATCAAAGAAGGATTAGATAAAGCATTTATTCAATATGATGAAAAAATACCAATTAAAAACTCTTTACCAAATACATATAGAATTGTTAAAATTTCGGGTAAATTTGATGAAAATTCTGCATTAAGTACTAGATCACAAAACAAATTTCATCAAAGGGAATACAAAAATAATTACAAAACTATTGAAAACGAGGCATTTACACCTTTTAAATGTAAATTTAAAATTTAATATATGTACATATAACCAGAAACATTTGCGGAGGTCTTGTTGGGATAGACTTTAAGGATTGAGCTAGAATTTGAGGACTTGTGGGGAGAGTCTTTTAATGATTACCCGTATTCTTCTAAAGACCCAGAATCTTTCACCCAATAGAATCGCCTTATGTCTCCAGAAACATTTGCGGACATACATTTGAGTTTTGTGTGGAGAGACTTATAAGGGATTTAGCGACAAAATTGCGGTTATTTTATTTGTGCTCATCACTGGCCGAAATACCCAAAAATATATTAGATAAAATTTTCTATATCATTCTTTCACGTTGTTTTTAAGTTTTATTACAAGATGAAGAATACTCTATTCTAATTGAAAGCTTGATTGATGCCGAATTCAACGTTGCATTTTTTGATACTTGGGAGACTGGAGCTCTTTTTATTTTACTTGTTTTATCAATTGAAAATATTATTTGCATTAACAACACACACCTCAATTCTTACCAATTTAAATATGCAGGGAAAAAATTTCCGGAAAATGTCCCAGGTCGTTAATATATTAAATCGAAGTAATCATGAATGAACACTTGAAGGGAATGTATGTATTTCTCCAGTGACAAGAGCCTATTTATATTGAAAATATGAGGATTCTGAGGAATAAAATTTAAAGTGGGGACCATAAAGTTCTGTCTCCAACTAAATATCAACAATATTTATGCGGCTAGAATTTTACATACATACAAAATTATTTTTATAACGGACAATTAAAGGCACTGGATATGGGACTAATCGCTTTAATTAAAAATTAATTAAATTCAAATTAAGAGATATTTTCTGCTGGCTTTGATGACCATCATTTGGCAATGAAGAAAAAACATCAACAATTAAAAAATTATATGGACAGTGTAAAAGTATTTGAAAAAGTTCACAGGGAAATGGTTATATTTAAATTAAATATTAACCGTCAAGTTATTGTTATAACTTGGGGTGGCAAAATATATAAACTACGTAGTTATTGTCCATTTCCTTTTCATTTTATTTATCTTGTTGTATCCTCAGGCATTTATTTTCCTCTTCGTTTATTTACTTAATTTGAAAAGAGAAAAGGAAAGGGACTCTAATTACTAGTGACCGGCACCTGATCCGGTCGGATATTCCGGATCCCAAATCCAGGGTTTTCCCCAAAGATGTTGAGCGAAATTATACTAATTCCAAATAATATTTATTTTATTAGGATGACTTCTTTGGATCTAGAACATTATATCTTTACACGAAAATTAAAGGCATATTTATTAATAGTCACGAATTGATAGATTTTCCTCTTGGTGAATACAAACCTGAAAATGTTTATTATGTTGGTGGAATACATTTGACTGTATTGAAGAATAAACTGGTTTGTTATTAAGATGTAACTTTTGACAAAAATATCCACAAGCATACCTCCTAGGAGGGTATTTGTAAAAATTTTAGATCGATTCAAATAACATTATAACACAATTAATGAATCACAGTCCAAATTAACTCAATTACCTTGGGCCACGTAATTGACCAAATTTGGTCACCTGTTTAGGGACTAAACTGACATCAATCATAAATAAAATTTTGACTAAACTCTAAATTCTAGAACTCGAACCAACAAAGAAATAATGTTATAATGAATATTGAAAATTGTCATGAATTATTCTTTAATGAAAATATTCAAATTTTGGATGCATTTATTGATGCTTTTAATGTAGTTTTGAAAAAATATAAACATTTAAGTTTTAAATATAATTGCAATATAAATCAAGAGATAATAAACAATTACACAAAAGAAAGGAAAGGTTCTTTCAATAAAATAGAGTTTATTCAAATTCATGATATGCAAATTGAATTGGGTTTGTTTATTGATAATTTATTGGGGCCAAGATGACATGGCGCACATCCCGGCTACAGCCAGAAACAATGCGCGGCCATAACAACGCTAAGCCATTGAAGTCCTCGGTACCCAAGCGATTTAGGTACCGGGGGGTAATTCGATTGCAAAATCCGTATTTTTCCCATATGCCCCATTAAATTTGACCCCGGACATGTAAAACTTTCAGCCCATTATCTCTACTCTGTAAAGACTTCTAAATTTTGGCAGCTAAATTACGAAAACTTTTATGTGAATATATAAATAAAAATAAGTTTAAACATACAAAACGTTCATAAGAATCTAGTAAATAAATAATCATAACAAATTTTCAAAATGAGATCCGACCGCTGAGATACACGCACCCAAGCACTACCGAAAAATTCCTTCTAGGGTCGCGCACCCCTCTTTTGTTTTGATGCCCAGGAAAATTCTAATGCCGTCCTAAGTGCTTCTATTGACTTGTATCGTGTGCAGGGGAGTCTCTGCTCCAACATAAACCAGACTGAAAATCCATTGGATTGAGGATCGGTGAGTTACAGGGCCAAATATCCTTTCCCCAAAATCCATGACAACTTTCCACAGAGGTTAATTGTTGTTTTAGCTCCATGTCTGGTACCAAGTCTTGTTGTAAAATGAAATCATTTTCACCAAAATGTTGATGCTTCCAAGGTAGTAAGACATTCATCAAAATTTCATTTTGATAGACATAAGCATTCATTTTGACGTTTCTGGCGATAAACACCAACGGTATCTTCCAATGGCACAAATTCCTCCCCGAACCATCACAGATTGCGGGAAAAGTCTTTTTTGCACACCAATTAGTCTTTCGGACTAATTGGCGACAATTATGGGTATTGCGAAAGCGTTGGAAGGTAAAAATTTTCACGTAAGTAGACAACACCCGTTTAGCCGACCAGCTGCGACCAAGCGCTTTACGAAACGACATTTTTGGGGGAGTTTTGAGAGGACTATTTGACTTTTATTCTCTGAAAAATAATTGTAAACTAAACGTTTTCTGAACCAAAAAATAGTGCTAAATATGATTATCAACAAATTGTATTTATTTATTATTTATTTATTGAAACTTACAGGGTGACCCAAAAGAAACCGGGCACTTTTATATCCTTTATAACTTTTTTTGTTCATATCATTTTTAGATAATTCCGAGTTTATTTTGTAGCTCATTCATTTCTCTATCATATTGTAAAATTATAGATTTTTTGATTAAGGATTAAGAAAGTTACGTAATTTTAGGTACACCATATCAAATTTTCCCCCAAAATTGTATTTTCTGTATCTCAGAATGGAGAAGTCCAAACGGGATGATCTCAACAGAATTTAGTTAAGATTATTAGCGAACCGGACAAATCTGAAAGATGAAAATCCAAACTCCTACATGGATGGCTCTGAGTAGATGTAAATCAGTTTTGGGGAGAATACGATTCTCTCATTTTGGGAGGGTTACGCGCAATCGAATATCTCTTTAAGCGTTAATCTAAAAAATTTTTTGCTTTATAATTTCTATAGATAAAAGACTGCTCTACGTGCCAGAAAATTTTTGTGTAATTCCTGCAATCTGTTCTAATGTTATAGGCAAAATGCCTCAAAAAAGGTGCGACCTGGAGCAATAATTTTTCTCACTTTCCTTTAACCTTATCTCAAAGTAGAATAGGAATAATTCTAAAAGATTTTTATATCTTATTCTCCATTTAATTCTGAATAATTTCATCTTTATTTGATCTCATTATCTTTAATTTAAATAAAGTTATGCCAAAAATAGCGTGCCCGGTTTCTTTTGGGTCACCCTGTATTCATTTTTACTACATATTGACATTTTTACATATCTTCTGTTTATTCAGTGTTAATTACTATTTAGATGAGATTTTTTCCATATTTATTCAATTATTATATTTAAATTTCTTTGGCACAAGAAAAGGAATAAAAATTTAAAAATATAAGCAGCTAGCTTTTTCCCTTTCCACCTATGTTGATTTCAAACTTAATTTATATATTTAATTCGTTAAATAAATCTTATGAATTGTGAAGTAGTGTTAGGCAAATGGATTTTTCCGGTACCGGTACCGGTAGTACCGGAAAGTACCGGTACCGGTCAGTACCGAAAATCCAAAAATATTACCGGTACGGTACCGTTACCGGTAGTACCGAAAAGTACCGGTCCGGTACTGACGGTAGTACCGAACCGTGCCTAACACTATTGTGAAGTAGATTGTTGTGTATCTAAAGGGACAGGGCCCACTCTCTTCTAGGTAACAACAGTTATAATTTATTACAGTAAACAAGGAGGAAATCTGGCCCCTTGGTCTTCCGAGTCTTAAACTTCTCGGCTATGGCAGTAAAAAAGGAGGAAATCTGTCACCATTGTCTTCAAAGTCTTAAAGTTTTTGACTTTTGACTCCGGCGGTAAATAAGGATGAAATCACTTATATACTTCCAAAACACTCGTGCCACTTAAATCCACACTTAATCCCTCAAACCGCCTTATATCCCAAGATTACCCCTTATATCCCTGATTGCGGATTGCAGAAGATAACGTATTTTTGAATTGTCGACTGAAGATTGCGTCTGCGGATTTTGAAGTTAAAATTGCTGACTGCACAAAATTTCGGACTTTCAAACTGATTGAGTTTCAAAAGTTCAAATGAGAAAGGATTCAGTAAATCTCACTAATCCAGCTTTATACTTAAAATCAGTAAATCCGAGATGTTAAGCAAAATATGGAGGTAAAAATCCCTCAATGCAGCGCGCTCAATCCTTCAATTCAGTAATTATTTATTTTGAAATTTATAAGACATTTAAAAATAAATATTTGCACTTTATATTTCTTTAAAAATTCATATGATCAGTCAGCAGGCCAGTAAATATTTTGAAATTGTACTTTATTTTATTTATTCTGTCAATCGGCGGGATGAAAAAAACTTATGTATTTGCACTTTATATTAATTGACTTTTAATTTGATTCGTTTTGAATATTTTAATATTTTATTGACTAATAATCTTAATTTAGCGAATAATAAAAGTGCAAATATTTATTTTTAAATGCCGGCAATAATTCAAAATAAATAGATAAAGTAGTAGTTATATCAAGGCCATTTAATAGAAAAAAGTTTGAAGACTATATAACGTTTATTTTTTCTTATATCCCGTTATTATTATTAAAATTAAATTTTAAGATGAATAAATTTATTATAATTCTTCTCTCATATTTGCTTGTTCTGTTGAATATCCAAGTCAACGGTAGAATGGTTGAGGTTGGATTAAAAATAAAAGAAGATTGGAAAGAAAAAGAGAATTTATTTATTTAAAAAATATTCAAATAAAGGAACGTTTTGTATTGATAATGAATGTAAAACAAAAAAGTAGAATAGTTGATTATATTTATAAAAATACTGGATCATTTTGTAAGCTTGAAGTAAATCCTGTTGAAAAAGTTTTTGTTGCTAAACTAAATCAGTCGTCTAAATTTAGCTGTCAATTAAAAATGAGAATTTTGATTGAAATTGCCAATAATGAAATTGTTAAGAAATTTCTGAAAAACTTGGGAAAACAGGTATTTTATATTTGATTATTCGAAATTTAACCTTCAATAATAAACAAATTTGATATATTTAAGATTCGCCTAAATAATAATTTTATCACGAATAATAATTATTATGAAACTTCGATATTAGAAGAGAGTTTAGTGGAATTAAACATAAATAAAAAGGAATTATTAAAAGAAAATATAAAATCTTATAAAAACAAACTTTTATCAAGTTATTGGACTGAAATTAATTTAATTGGATATAAAATTGAATTGTTAGAAAAACAAAAAGTTGATTATCGAAAGGAATTTAATAATAGAATCATTTACATTGGCAATAAAATCGGTAAATAAATTTAACTTTGTCTATCTTTTTACAAAATTTTCCTCGATAATTATAGATGGAATAATCGAAGTAAATAAACGAAAGTGTTTCAATTGTAGAGTTACACAAACAAAACAATGGTTTAATTTACTAAAAGAACATTACTTGTGCAAACAATGTGGCGAATATAAAATTATATATGGAAAGTTTAGATCGAAAGAATTATGGTTTAAAACTGCAAAGGTTATCTTTATCAATAATGGACATTTTTAATAATTCTCTTTGGAACTCTTTAAATAAACCTTTTAATCAATTCTGAACTTAATGGTTTGTTTTGTCCAAACGTTGAGGACAGATAGAGGGTAAATGACATATAGAGGGTAACACATGTCCGGAAAAGGAACTCTGCAAAAATATATTTTGCAGATATTTACTAGTGTTATATAACTTCTCATTAGTAATTTAAAGAGTTACATAAACAATATCTTGAACAGCTCATTCCTATTAAATACCTCTTTGACTAAACCTGAACGTATATTACCAAGGAAATTAATTTTTATTAAATTAACCAATAAAATTAGCATTGAATGGATCTTAAACAAAAACAAACTTCTCATTAAAAAATTAAGGACGATCGTAAATGTTTTATTTGCGGTGCTAAACAAACAATACAATGGCGCCGTCATTCAGAAACAGGAAAATATTTATGTAATGCTTGTGGCTGTAAACAAAGAAAAGAAGTTACAAAGAAGAGAAAACCAAAAATTTAATAGAAAAGTTTTAAAAAATAGAAATTTAATAAGAATTTTCATTTTTTATTTATAAAAATTAAATTGTAATTATTTCATTATTTAATAAAAATTATGCGAACTTTTGTTAAATTAAACAAAAATTAATATTGATAAAAATCAGATAACTTTCTGATAATTCTGTCATGTCTCATTCCACCTCTTTTGATAAGAAATTTCTTCTAGCCAAATAGGAACCGTATAAGTTTTCATTGGCAATTTGTTCATTACCATTTTAAATAAATATTTTTACAGTGAAAAAATTTTTCGAGTATTGATTTTCAATGCCGTGTCGATTTTTAAATGGCTATATGGAGAATAGAAAGGATAATGTCTGTAGATGATAGAGAAAAATAATTTTATTCAGTGTATAGAGGGAAAGTTGCAGACAAAATTCAATAAAAAATATAGAAGGGAGGGTGTTTATTTTTTTATAAATCCCTAATAGACTCCTTTCAATTTCACTCATTTTTAATTTATAAACTGTTAATTTAAATTATATATTTAATTAATTAAAGTCGTCAATATCGAGGTTAGAATAATTTAATATATTGAATTATAAATTATCAAAAATCAGTTGAATTTCCAGGCCAATCTAAACATAATATAGGTTTTTCTAAACGTTGTTAGCCAGTGAGATAGGAGGGTTAGCAATGTAATTAGCAATGGACTGAATATTAAATTTTCGAAGCCCAAATAGCCTATCATAAGTCAGCAATACGTTCAGATGTTGGCGCATTTTTCGATTCCTCGATCATGTTCTCGTAATAAATAAAACTTTTAATGAAAACATTTCTAAAATTTTGTTTCAGAAGGAAAATGCTTCTTCCCTCAATTACATTCCTTTTGGGAATTGTATCATTAGCATCTTGTATGATGCATGGAGAAAGCTCGCGTAATTCAAGGAAGGAACGCGGCAATATATTAGAAGTAGAGGATGTACAAGTTAAAAAACGCGCGCTGGTAATAACTACTAGCCGTGATTCAATGTATTTTAAAATGAATAGTGCTTTTGCCTTTGTCTTGAGTGACATCTTCAATGTGGTATGTTTATGTGTTTAATAATTTCCTTGACTTTCTTCTTGTGAAATAATACGAACTACAAGTTTTGCTAATTCTATATTCAGTTAAGCTTCAGTTAAAGAAGGGTTAATTTTTTCACTTAATGGGAAAAATTATTACCCAGTGAAAATTTATTTTACTATGAGCCAGATATATACAAGAGTGAGTTAACGTGCTCAACTTAAACAGCATTTTTATTGAGTCGGCAAATATAAAGACAAAAGTACTAATTTTGATTAAGAAAAAGAATCAAATTTTTCAACCCAAAATTGAGCTTACACCCCAACCCCTTGTTTTCTTTTCTTTTCGAGGAGGAAAGGAAAAATTGGATGGCGGCATTCATTTCGGATAGGCCAAAATTTTATTTGTAAGCTACTCGATTATTTTATTTGTCAATATACATAGTATTTAGCTTTATTACCGGCAAAATCTTAAATTTAACTTTAAGCACTTTTTAATTTTAAACACCACAAATGAGAATGCGGGGAAAATCAAAGAAGGATTAGATAAAGCATTTATTCAATATGATGAAAAAATACCAATTAAAAACTCTTTACCAAATACATATAGAATTGTTAAAATTTCGGGTAAATTTGATGAAAATTCTGCATTAAGTTTATCACAAAACAAATTTCATCGAAGGGAATACAAAAAGAATTACAAAACAATTGAAAATGAGGCATTCAAACCTTTTAAATGTAAATTTAAAATTTAATATTAATTTTTTGGAAAATTTGAAAAATTATTCCGCTCGTCATGCCATATTCTTCTCAAGACCCAAAAATCTTTCATCCCATAAAATCGGCTTATATCCCCAGAAACATTTGCTGAAATACAATTAGGATGTATGGGGAGAGACTTTTATGGGATTGAGCTAGGAAATTGCTGTTATTTCACCTATGCCTATCACTGGCCACAATACCCAAAAATATATTAGATAAAATTTTCTATATCATTCTTTCACGTATCCTTTTTAGTTTTATTACAAGATGAAGAATACTCTATTCTAATTGGAAGCTTGATTGATGCCGAATTCAACGTTGCATTTTTTGATGCTTGGGAGACTGGAGCTCTTTTTATTTTACTTGTTTTATCAATTGAAAATATTATTTGCATTAACAACACACACCTCAATTCTTATCAATTTAAATATGCAGGGAAAAAATTTCCGGAAAATGTCCCAGGTCGTTAATATATTAAATCGAAGTAATGAATGAACACTTGAAGGGAATGTATGTATTTCTCCAGTGACAAGAGCCTATTTATATTGAAAATATGAGGATTCTGAGGAATAAAATTTAAAGTGGGGACCATAAAGTTCTGTCTCCAACTAAATATCAACAATATTTATGCGGCTAGAATTTTACATACATACAAAATTATTTTTATAACGGACAATTAAAGGCACTGGATATGGGACTAATCGCTTTAATTAAAAATTAATTAAATTCAAATTAAGAGATATTTTCTGCTGGCTTTGATGACCATCATTTGGCAATGAGGAAAAAACATCAACAATTAAAAAATTATATGGACAGTGTAAAAGTATTTGAAAAAGTTCACAGGGAAATGGTTATATTTTAATTAAATATTAACCGTCAAGTTATTGTTATAACTTGGGGTGGCAAAATATATAAACTACGTAGTTATTGTCCATTTCCTTTTCATTCCTCAGGCATTTATTTTCCTCTTCGTTTATTTACTTAATTTGAAAAGAGAAAAGGAAAGGGACTCTAATTACTAGTTACCGGCACCTGATCCGGTCGGATATTCCGGATCCCAAATCCAGGGTTTTCCCCAAAGATGTTGAGCGAAATTATACTAATTCCAAATAATATTTATTTTATTAGGATGACTTCTTTGGATCTAGAACATTATATCTTTACACGAAAATTAAAGGCATATTTATTAATAGTCACGAATTGATTGATTTTCCTCTTGGTGAATACAAACCTGAAAACGTTTATTATGTTGGTGGAATACATTTGGATGGATTGAAGAATAAACTGGTTTGTTATTAAGATGTAACTTTTGACAAAAATATCCACAAGCATACCTCTTAGGAGGGTAATTGCAAAACTTATATATAGATTCCAATAAGATTATAACACAATTAATAAATCACAGCCCAAATTAACTCAATTACCTTGGGCCACGTAATTGACCAAATTTGGCCACCTGTTTAGGGACTAAACTGACATCAATCATATATAAAATTTTGACTAAACAATTAATTTTAGAACTCGAACAATCAAAGATATAATGTTATAATGAATATTGAAAATTGTCATGAATTATTTTTTAATGAAAATATTAAAATTTTGGATGCATTTATTGATGCTTTTAATTTAGTTTTAAAAAAATATAAACATTTAAGTTTCAAATATAATTGTAATTTAAATGGTGAGATAATAAACAATTACTCAAAAGAAAGGAAAGGTTCTTTCAATAAAATAGAATTTATTCAAATTCATGATATGCAAATTGAATTGGGTTTGTTTATTGATAATTTATTGGGGGTAAGATGACATGGCGCACATCCCAGGTACAGCCTGAAACAATGCGCGGCCATAACAACGCAAAGCCATTGAAGTGGTCAAAATATTTAAGTACAAATATTATAAGGCTGGGGATTGAATGGGTAAATCGCGAGACCTTTATTATTAAAAAATATTACCATCTTTATTTAAAATCGCAAATTATTTGATTAAGCGAATGAAGCAGTTAATTTATTGAGTTTTTGAGAAAAATTTTTTTCAAAAATATATGTATTTATTCAGCTAAAGGCACAACAGCTCTATTAATCATGAACTGCAGTAGTTACCAAGTAATTGAAGCAATTGCCTCAAACACGTCATTTTTGTGTTTGCCTTATAAAGACGATCAGTTTTATATTTCTGAAGCTTTACAAATTCCACCTAAATATAAAATTAAAAATTATAATTTTGGAGGATCGACAAGTAACAAAGATGAATGTGTTATCGATATTGATAATTTTGAGCAATTAGCCCCGTATTTAAGCCTTAACGATATCGCAAATGGAAACATAACTTGTGGATATATTGCTGATTTGCTGTTAACATTATTGAAAAATGACAGGTATTAATATGATAAATTTATATCAGGAGTAGGGTTGCCATAATGACCCGAGTCTGGCCTAAGATACTTTACAGGCCCGACTCGATAAGGTTAGGCTGTTCCGTTCACCTTTCCTCCATATTATATGCGTTTGAGTTCTTGAATAAAGATTGAACTTTCGAACAGTGCTGGGTATTTGCCATTTGTTGGCTCCGGCTCCGGCTCCGGGCTCCGGCCTTTCAAATTCTTGGCTCCGGCTCCGGCTCCGGGCTCCGGGGTTTAAAAATCTTGGCTCCGGCTCCGGCTCCGGGCTCCGGCCTTTTAAAATCTTGGCTCCGGCTCCAGCTCCGGCTCCGGAGCCGGCGATTTTCGGAGCCGCTCCATGTTGGCTCCGGGCTCCGGGTGGAAAATCAATGAATTATTTTTCATTGGGGGATTTGGGTAGATAAAGAGGGATATCGAGTGATATAAGAGGATTAAGAGAGTTATCAATGGATTAAGCTGGATTTGGGTGGATTATCTTGTGATTTAGGTGGATTAAGGGCGATATCGGGGGGATTAAGGGGATTTGGATCCAAAAATCTTCGTTATTTGCGCCGCAGGCAAAAATTTTGAAAATTTTGGGCGATCCTTAAGCCAAAAATCTTCCTTTTTTGCGCCGCAGGCGAAAATTTTGAAAAATTCGGAAGATCCTTAAGCCAAAAATCTTCCTTTTTTGCGCCGCAGGCGAAAATTTTGAAAAATTCGGAAGATCCTTAAGCCAAAAATCTTCCTTTTTTGCGCCACAGGCAAAAATTTTGAAAATTTTCGGCGATCCTTAAGCCAAAAATCTACCTTTTTTGCGCCGCAGGCGAAAATTTTGAAAAATGAGAATAAAATTAATCAATTTAAAATATTTATCCAGCTTTATTTAATAAAAAAATGCTTATTATAATTTATTTTCCAAATAAAAACTATTTTTTAATTATTTGTTGTGATATTTTTTGAACCTATAATTGGATAAAACTCGGAACCTAACACACTATCCATTCGGCCACACCTACATAGCAGAGGAAAAGAAAGAAAATCATTTTTACCCGTCCTAATTTTCTCTTTCTTTTCTTTTTACGCCTACCATATTTGCTTACTTCTTTTTCTCTAACCCATCTTAGGGGTGTATAGCCGGAGCCGTGGGGAATTGGAAAACCTTGGCTCCGGCTCCGGCTCCGGGCTCCGGGGTTTAAAAATCTTGGCTCCGGCTCCAGCTCCGGCTCCGGGGTTTCCAAAATCTTAGCTCCGGCTCCGGCTCCGCTGGAGCCGGCTCCGGAGCCGGGCTCCGGAGCTAGCTCCCGGAGCTATACCCAGCACTGCTTTCGAATTAGTATCTCAGTCTTCAAAGTGTAAGAAGTGATATAACAACGGTCTAGAAATAACTGTATATATTATTGAATATACCAGTTTACAAAAATTATAAGTGATTATATCTCTTATTGTTTATTTTTATTTTATTAATAGTATATACAAAACAAATGTGGAAAAAGCTTATGAATATTTACATTGTATATGGGATATGTCTCATAAAACACCTCAACAATTATTTAAACAAAAAGTGCTTGAAGTTTTAAGCAAAAATTAGCGATGGATTAATTGAGGAAAACGAGTTAAGTGAAAATTGAAGGAAGAATTAACGAAACTTTATCAAAATCCAGATGATTTTATTATTTTAGTCATAAAATGATAATTGAGAAAATACCGTATATTCTCTAAAGTAGCCCCCGGGGGCTATTTTTCTATCGATCTCTAGAGGGGGGCTAAGGGGGTTACTTTAGTAAGAAGGCTATTTTGAGAATGGGGCTCTTTTAAGAGGTAGGCTATTTTAGAGAGGGGGCTATTTTGAAAAAAGGGTCTATTTTAGAAAATCACGGTATTTTTATTTAATTTATGCTTCATTGAGTTTCGTAAAATTCTGAATATTTTAATTATTTTTCGGTATTTACCGTCGTAATTGATAGTACGGTACGGAATACCGATCGATAAAGATCTAGAGGGATTATAGAGAAATTATAAGCAATTATGAATGGATTTGTAGATTAACATAGTTATTGATAGAATTTATACTTAACAGAAATCTAGGTGTAATCAATATGTGGGAACTTTTGTAGTTTATCTGATGATTTGTGAGAATTCATTGGATTTGAGGGAGGTAGTAACAGGATTCGAGGGATATCGAAGAATCATAGGATTAGAGATTCTAAAATTCTCAAAAGTATTCCAAAATTCTTAAAATTTTTGCCTGCAGCGCCTCTCGTGAAGCGAGAGGTTATAGTTTTGGAGGTTAATCTCGCGATAATCAGAACTTTTCCATGCTTTGAGTTGGTTCGTTTTACTGCAATGCAATTATCACTTGATTATTTAACCGTTCCTCGTATTTAAAAAAATTTGACCATTTTGAAAATTCCGATCAAGTTGACCATTTTGAGAAAACAAAGGATATATCAGCGAGACCCGCGGATGGACATGGCACAAAAGTTGCGGATATAAACGGATACGGATAGCAAAATCCGTATCCATGCACCAGTCTGAGAAAAACTATATTAGTTTGCGAAGCTCATAATTTTGGGCCATACTAACACGAAAAAATTGTCTATAATTCGGATTTTGTTATGCAAATATTGTCAAATTTTGTATCAAATACTAAGCCATTTAGAAACATGGGATACTAGAAGTTTTTTAAATTATTCAAATGAATTCAAAAATTCTAAATTTTGAAAAATTTTACGTAATTTTACTGTTCAAAAGTGATTCTAACAATAGGAAAAAATGCAGAAATTTAATAAACATATAGATCGATAATAAAAAAATAACAAAGCCTCGAATTGGGCATTGAACTCGACTCTTTGTTATGTAGTTTTTTCTCTTAAAATTTTTTCTTCTTCCAATAATTCTGATTTTCTCTAGTTGGTTGAATCATATGCTTTTAAATTTTTATATCCTTTCATCTTTATTTTATATTGTCTTAAATAACATTTATTACATAAATAGATTCCAGGCTCTTGCTGTCTGTATCATCCTTTTGATTGTATTGCATAACATGTATTGCAATGACGATCATTTTTAAATGAAATATAAAATTATTGGCGCTGGTCTAGTTTATGTCTCGAATGAACATTTACGCGTCCAATAACAAGTTTGTGAGTCCAATGAAAAATTATGAATCCAATCAATATTTATGGGCAAATTTTGAAGGGGTCAACTCAGAAGAACTACACCCTGAACCCATAAAGACCCTGAACACGTGCAACATTTTGATGAACACAAATTTTTTAGTCCCTTACAAATTCAATAAGGTATCTAAAGGGATTAAGTGGGTAATGAGAGGCCCAATTATAATGGATATTGTTTGATTTGATTGACAATTTTTGAGATTGATAAGACAACGAATGCTATCAGTATCACTTTTTGGCGCTTTTGCTGAAATTTTATTATAGAAATTATATTATGAGCGTATAAAATAGCTCAGTATCACATAAGCACTTTAATTATTCCAAAACAGGTACAGCCCAAAACGGAGCGAGACCATAGAAACGCAAAGCCATAACTAGCTAGAAATTTTTTGACCTTTATCAATTTTGATAACAAACTCTTTATCTCGACGAGAGGAATCTTTTAATACTAAATTTGATAAAATTCGAAATCATGAGCAAGTTATGGCTTTTCGTTTTCATGGCCTTTCTCCGTTTTGGCTTCCCTTTCAAAACACTAATAAGTATAAACTAGAGACCGGACTCGAGTGATCGTTCGATAATATCGATATCGAAAAATATCGGGTTTTTAACATCGATATTTTTCGATATTTTTTTCCCGACGGGGGAAGTTGTACCAACGACTGGGGAAGTTGTACCATCGACTGGGGAAGTTGTACCAACGACGGGGGAAGTTATAACATCGACTGGGGAAGTTGTACCAACGACTGGAGAAGTTGTACCATCGACTGGGGATATGCAAATTATAGCTTTAACGGAAGAGAATGATGAGCTGAGTCAAAATATACAAAATTAACGAAGTCAAATTTGACTCAAAAGTTATGACACAGCAACTTAACCTGCAACCAAGCCCCGTTTCAGTGCAGACTGAATTTTTCTCTTTTTCTTTTCACTCTATTTTTTTCGCGTGCTATTTTTATAAGAATATTGTCAATTTTGGGATGAAAACTTTGAGAAGCTTTATCTCGATAAATCGTTTAAGATTTAAAAATCTGTCTACCAATATCATAGATAATACCCTAAAGATTCTTTTAAAAAATAAACACGAAAATTTTCCGATTTCGTAGAAACATTTTCCGTTTGTGTATGATTTTTCTTTTTTGTATTACTTTAGCCGGTAGACGGTTCCAAAGTCTTTCGATTTATATATCAATCGATTCGTCTCGTCGAGCTGAGTCGAATGATACCACTCATTAGTCATAGAAATGACATTTGACCGAAATAATTACCTTTTCTCTTTCTTTCGCTTCAAAACTGCTAAGACTCTAACTAAGACTCTAAAGGGCTGGTTGCATCCTTTGCCTGTTTTAAGTTGCTGTGTATGACTATTTTTTTAACATCCCATATTTGACCTCAGCGTTTGACTAACCATGTTTAAAATTTATGAATATTTATAATAATTTAATTTTGTTGAGACACTATAAATAAATAGTTGAGAATCTATATAATAAAGATTTCAACCCGAGTATTTCGAAACAAGTCTTAGCGACAAAAGGGAGTACAAATCTAACCAAACTACAAAATTTTATTTACTAATTATATTAACCAAAGTGCAAATTTATATATCAGTCGGTGAGAAAATAAATAAAAAATAACATAAATACATTTCATAATTTACCGTCTTATTTTTTTATTCAGCCATTAAGGGCATTTTTAAAATTTGCACTTTTTGTCAATTGCCACGGTTAATATAATTATTAATACAATTTTTTATTTGTTTAAAAATCTTGCTTAATTAAATTTTAATTCATCAATTTAAATTTCTGCTTATATTTGACCTTATACATACATATAATGTATACAGGGTGCGTAAAATGTTCCCGGAATTAATCAAAATGGATTTATTTTTTTATATCAAAATAAAAATAAGTTTAAACATACAAAACGTTCATAAGAATCTAGTAAATAAATAATCATAACAAATTTTCAAAATGAGATCCGACCGCTGAGATACACGCACCCAAGCACTACCGAAAAATTCCTTCTAGGGTCGCGCACCCCTCTTTTGTTTTGATGCCCAGGAAAATTCTAATGCCGTCCTAAGTGCTTCTATATTCAATTATTATATTTAAATTTCTTTGGCACAAGAAAAGGAATAAAAATTTAAAAATATAAGCAGCTAGCTTTTTCCCTTTCCACCTATGTTGATTTCAAACTTAATTTATATATTTAATTCGTTAAATAAATCTTATGAATTGTGAAGTAGTGTTAGGCAAATGGATTTTTCCGGTACCGGTACCGGTAGTACCGGAAAGTACCGGTACCGGTCAGTACCGAAAATCCAAAAATATTACCGGTACGGTACCGTTACCGGTAGTACCGAAAAGTACCGGTCCGGTACTGACGGTAGTACCGAACCGTGCCTAACACTATTGTGAAGTAGATTGTTGTGTATCTAAAGGGACAGGGCCCACTCTCTTCTAGGTAACAACAGTTATAATTTATTACAGTAAACAAGGAGGAAATCTGGCCCCTTGGTCTTCCGAGTCTTAAACTTCTCGGCTATGGCAGTAAAAAAGGAGGAAATCTGTCACCATTGTCTTCAAAGTCTTAAAGTTTTTGACTTTTGACTCCGGCGGTAAATAAGGATGAAATCACTTATATACTTCCAAAACACTCGTGCCACTTAAATCCACACTTAATCCCTCAAACCGCCTTATATCCCAAGATTACCCCTTATATCCCTGATTGCGGATTGCAGAAGATAACGTATTTTTGAATTGTCGACTGAAGATTGCGTCTGCGGATTTTGAAGTTAAAATTGCTGACTGCACAAAATTTCGGACTTTCAAACTGATTGAGTTTCAAAAGTTCAAATGAGAAAGGATTCAGTAAATCTCACTAATCCAGCTTTATACTTAAAATCAGTAAATCCGAGATGTTAAGCAAAATATGGAGGTAAAAATCCCTCAATGCAGCGCGCTCAATCCTTCAATTCAGTAATTATTTATTTTGAAATTTATAAGACATTTAAAAATAAATATTTGCACTTTATATTTCTTTAAAAATTCATATGATCAGTCAGCAGGCCAGTAAATATTTTGAAATTGTACTTTATTTTATTTATTCTGTCAATCGGCGGGATGAAAAAAACTTATGTATTTGCACTTTATATTAATTGACTTTTAATTTGATTCGTTTTGAATATTTTAATATTTTATTGACTAATAATCTTAATTTAGCGAATAATAAAAGTGCAAATATTTATTTTTAAATGCCGGCAATAATTCAAAATAAATAGATAAAGTAGTAGTTATATCAAGGCCATTTAATAGAAAAAAGTTTGAAGACTATATAACGTTTATTTTTTCTTATATCCCGTTATTATTATTAAAATTAAATTTTAAGATGAATAAATTTATTATAATTCTTCTCTCATATTTGCTTGTTCTGTTGAATATCCAAGTCAACGGTAGAATGGTTGAGGTTGGATTAAAAATAAAAGAAGATTGGAAAGAAAAAAGAGAATTTATTTATTTAAAAAATATTCAAATAAAGGAACGTTTTGTATTGATAATGAATGTAAAACAAAAAAGTAGAATAGTTGATTATATTTATAAAAATACTGGATCATTTTGTAAGCTTGAAGTAAATCCTGTTGAAAAAGTTTTTGTTGCTAAACTAAATCAGTCGTCTAAAATTAGCTCTCAATTAAAAATGAGAATTTTGATTGAAATTGCCAATAATGGAATTGTTAAGAAATTTTTGAAAAACTTGGGAAAACAGGTATTTTATATTTGATTATTTGAATTTATAGATGTCATATTACAAAAATTTAATATATTATAGATTCGCCTAAATAATAATTTTATAAAGAATAATAATTATTATGAGACTACTATATTAGAAGAAAGTTTAGAAAATACAAAAATAAATAAAAAAGAATTATTGAAAGAAAATATAGAAAATTACAAAAACAAACTTTTATCAAATTATTGGACGGAAATTAATTTAATTGGATATAAAATTGAATTGTTAGAAAAACAAAAAGTTGAATATCCGAAGGATGAATTAAAAAATAGAATTATTTACATTGGCAATAAAATAAGTAAATAAATTTTTAACTTTGTCTATCTTTTCATTTGACTAAAAAATTTTCCTTGATAATTATAGGTGGAATAATTGAAGTAAGTAAACGAAAGTGCTTCAATTGTAGAGTTACACAAACAAAACAGTGGTGTAATTTACTAAAAGAACATTACTTGTGCAATGAATGTGGCAAATATAAACACAAATATGGAAAGTTTAGATCAAATGAATTATTGTTTAAAACTACAAAGGTACAAAGGTTAGATAACTTCTCTTAAGTAATTTAAGGACGTTATCTTATTGCGGAGTTACACAAACCATATACCCCGTTTTAACTAAACCGACATTTGAAAAAAACTGAACGAACATAAAATCACTTTAAAAATAATATTTTCGTAAATATTTATGATTAAAGTAATAAATACTGGGTGCGGCAAATTAGCCGCCCCTTTTGTTTTTGCCATAACTTTCTTTAAAATTGATGAAAATTGATAATTCTTTTTTTATTCTATTCCCAACACTTTAGGAAAATTTTTTATACTGAAATTTGTTTTAAATTTTATGGTTTAGCCTGCTTAATTTTCCTTCAAATTTTGAGTAAAATTTTTTTGATAAAAGTTGGCCTGGGCTCAATGTTAAGATTTTGATATTTGAAAACTTTATGTCATTCGAATAAGCTCTTCAAACTGATTCGAATAATATTTAAACAAAACTATTGTCTGGTCCATGACCTGAGATATGAATTTTTTAAGGATAGATTAGAATATAGGTTTTAAATTTCAATTTCTTAGGTGAAATTTTTAAAAATATTTTTCTGGAATATTTCGATGCTCCTCACTGAGATAAGTCGATTGGTACCAAAATTAGTAAGATTGGACGACTTTGAGCAAAGTTATGACAGTGTAAACTTTGTCATAAAAAATGTTTTTTACGCATTTAAATGTTCGGACGAGTATATCTTTACTAAAACTTAACCAAATTTCAATTGCTTGGTACCAAAAATTTTCCTAGAGTGTTGGGAATAAAATAAAAAAAGAATTATCCATTTTGGTTGACTTTGAAAAAAGTTATGGCAAAAACAAAAGGGGCGGCCAATTTGCCGCACCCTGTAAATCTTGATGATTGATAAATTTAGGTTTTATACTTTTTTCCATAAATATTTCAATAATCCCACAGGATCGGAATTGTTCTATTTGCAATGTTAAGCATACCTCACAATGGCACCGTTATTCAAAACCAGGACACTATTTATGTGCTGCTTGTTACAGGAAACAGCAAAGAATAATGAAATCAATTAAAAATACGAAAGCAGATGGTATTTTAGATCGAACTTGAAAGCGTCTACAATTTGAGAAGTCTGACTACACCCAACGATGAATGGATAAAAATGAGTACAAAATAATATAATCATTGTTAACAAATTTCGATTATATTTTTACTGTTAGAATTTTTTGTTTATTTAACAAAATTCCCATCTCGTTTCTGAATTATTTCATTTATTCAATTCATTTTCATTTAAAATTTTATTTTCCATCATTCTACTATTCTTCGCCGATCGTAGCATTATTGAAATAGATATTGTCCATGTTCTTAAGAGTTTAATGCCATTTAATGCCAAAATCACTTATTGAACAGACGATATTGAAATATAAAGCTCAAATTGATCAAAAATCACAGAATGAATTTAAGGTCAAAAATTCAAATTCTATAATATCTATAATATCGATAGAGATGTTTACTGTATTTTTTGTAGAATTTTACAATAAGTAGAAATTAAATTTTTACAGGGGTGCTTATACTTTTGTGACACATAAGTTTCGGGAAAATTCAATTTTAAAATTTTTAAATCGATCAAATTTTCTGAAAATTTATTTTTACTGATGTTTTGGATCCCTGCTAATGTAGGAAAAAAATAAAACAAATAATGCTTAGGGATCATGTATTTTTACAAAAATTTTGGGGGTGCTTATAATTTTGTGACAGAGTGTAATGATAATAAATATATTAATTTAATATTATTATGGTAACAATTAAAGAATTTTGTTTTTCATTTGAATTTTATAGGTTATATCTTACATAGTTTTAGAATTTTTTCGATAAACTCAGAAATTTAAAGTTAAAAAATATAACTTTTTAAAGTTAGAAAATATAAAGTTAGAAATTTAAAGTTAGAAAATATAAATATAATAATCATTTAAATCTATTTATTCGATTCCTGTTCTGTTTGATTTTTATTTATTTTCTTCTTTATTCTTAGTTGTTTTCTGTAACAGGCATTACATATATATTGTTCAGGTATTGAATGACGGTGCCAATTTGATGTTTTTGTTGCTTCGCAATTAGAACATTTTCGATCTTTTGTGATTCGCTAAAATATTTATAAAAATAGGAATTGAACTAGCTCTCATAGATAAAATTTTTAAAGCTATTTTTCTATCCGCATAAATGCACCGTCATCTTTAGTAGTGCATATTATAAAGTAGGATTAAATTTACGGGGCGGGGAAATTTCGCCTACGAAAATGAAGGTTTCACGAAATATCGGAGAAATCGGGAAATTATTGAGTAGATATCAAGAGGTCTATATGATATCATTCGATATCTCGGCTCTTGTACAGTTTATGCGTCCCATGGAGATTTATGCGTCCCATAAAAATTTTATGCGTCCCATGAAAGGAATTGAAAAATTGTGAAAAAATATACGAAAATTAAAAAATAAAAATTAATTTTTATTATAAGCATTGCTCAAGGTCTAATATTAGCAAACCTTTTTAGTTTTAATTAACAAGCTTTTATGTCTATGCTTTCCATATTTTAGACTATAACCAGAACATGTATGACACAAATAGTGTCCTTTGAGATATTTATGCCATTTAGTTTTAATTTGTTTAGCACCACAATTGAAACAATCTCGATGATTCTTTTCAATAGTTACTCCTATAAATTAAATTTTTATTTCCTAAAGATGTTTTCAGCTTGATATGGCCACTGGGATATTATTATACAGTCAAATAACATAAACTTTTTATTTACTTATTTTATTGCCAATGTCAATAATTTTGCTTTCTAATTCCTTCGGATATTCAACTTTTTGTTTTTCTAACAATTCAATTTTATATCCAATTAAATTCATTTTCGTCCAATAACTTGATAAAAGTTTAAAACAAAACATGGAGTATAAGTTCTATCATTTATTTCAACAGTAAAAATATTTCTATCTTGGTCTAATTCATAGGGACGCAAAAATCCCCCCATATTATAATTAGAACTGCAATATCGATTATTCGATTTTTCAATTGTTTTCATTACAAAACGCTCATTATTTTCAACATTTTTTAAATAAATAAATTCTCTTTTTTCTTCCCAATCATTTTTGATTTGCACCTCAACTCTAACTTTTTTTCCGATTAATTGGTTATTAAATAAAATAATAGAATATAAAATAAATTTACCAATGAATTTATTCATCTGAAATTTCGAAATAAGAGTTGTTTATTCTATGCCTTTAAGAAATATATTTATATCCTTTAAGCAATATAAAGTTGGCAACGCATAAAAAAGACATAAAACAAAATTGCCGATTTATGGCATCGGGAATTCCCGATTTTTTTCAATTCCCAATTTTGAGAATCGGATAGTCTTCCGCTTTACTGGTCCCTATAAAAAATGAGGAAAAAGTGCTAGTTCGACATTTTTAAGGCATGCCAGTAGGTAATATATTATAATCAGGCCAAATAATTAGAATAGGTTAATTATTGGTTCAGGTAATATAAATTAATGAGGTCTAATTTTGAAGGTTTATTTACATGAGGTGGGCATCAGACTTTTTAAAATTGAGATTGCGACAAGGACAATTGAGATTTCAACCCAATATTTCCAAACATTTGAAAGACATATAGTAGGTAAAAATATAAACAAATAAAAAATTGTATTTAATTATATTAACCGCGGCAATTGACAAAAAGTGAAAATTTTAAAAATGCCCTAAATGGGTAAATAAATTAAAATAAAAATAAGACGGTAAATTATGAAATGTATTTATGTTATTTTATATTTATTTTCTCACCGACTGATTTATAAATTTGCACTTTAGTTAATATAATTAGTAAATAAAATTTTGTAGTTTGGTTAGATTTGTACCCCCTTTTGTCTCTAAGACTTGTTTCGAAATACTCGGGTCGAAATCTTGATTGCCAATGTCAAAAATCGAAATTTCGAACAGCTCTTATTAACTTAGCATATGATGAAAATGTCAAAATGAGACTATTTATTTATAGTGTCTCAACAAAATTAAATTATTTTAATATTTTCATAGATTTTAAACAAGTTTATTCAAATTATTCGAATATTCACTAGCTTTTGACATTTTGATTAGAATTCTATTTAAAGAATTGTTTAATTTGGATTCCCGTCTTCTCTGAATAAGAATATGATTTTCTATGCAAATCTCAGAATAATTAACCGTATATTATATAAGCTTAAAATCGCACTAAGATTACTATTGCTATGAACAACGAGAATCCAAATTAAACAATTCTTTAAATAGAATTCTAATCAAAATGTCAAAACCTAGTGAATATTCGAATAATTTGAATAAACTTGTTTAAAATCTATGAAAATATTATAATAATTTAAATTTGTTGAGACATTATAAATAAATAGTCTCATTTTGACATTTTCATCATATGCTAAGTTAATAAGAGCTGTTCGAAATTTCGATTTTTGACATTGGCAATCAAGATTTCGACCCGAGTATTTCGAAACAAGTCTAGAGACAAAAGGGGGTACAAATCTAACCAAACTACAAAATTTTATTTACTAATTATTTTACCCAAAGTGCAAATTTATAAATCAGTCGGTGAGAAAATAAATATAAAATAACATAAATACATTTCATAATTTACCGTCTTATTCTTTATTTTAATTTATTTAGCCATTTAGGGCATTTTTAAAATTTGCAATTTTTGTCAATTGCCGCGGTTAATATAATTAGTCAAACAATTTTTTATTTGTTTATATTTTTACCATCCATATGTCTTTCATGCTGTTTGGAAATTTTGGGTTGAAATCTTAATTGTCCATCGGAGGTGGGTCGGAACAGTCAGAGGTGTCGGAAATCGGAAAAGCAGGAAATCGGACTGTCTCAAAAGTCTGAACTCGGAAATCGGAAATCAAAATTTTTTTCGGAAATCTGAAATCGGAGGGAAAAACGCCGGAAATCGGAAATGAAATTTTTATTTTCTAAACTGAATTAAAATATAAAATTGTAAGGTGGCAAATTATGAAAAATAGTTCAATCTGAAATCAAGAACTGGAGATATTATCAAGGGGTTAAAAAGGACATCGTGTGATTTGAGCGGATATTAGGGACATCGAAAGATATCGAGAGTTTAAGGGTACATAGAGGGATTAAAGAAAATTTTTTTTCTTTTCTGTGCTGCAGGCGAAAATTTTGGGAATTTTGGAAGACTTAGTCAACAGTTATATCAATTATGTTAAATAGGCACTAAATGTTTCAATATTTAAATGTTCATTTAACTTTTAATTGTATATAATAAAATATTTGTAATATTAAAATTTAGATGAATAAATTTATTATCATTCTTCTCTCATATTTGGTTGTTCTGTTGAATATACAAATCAACGGTAGAATGGTTGAGATTGGAGTAAAAATAAAAGAAGATTGGGAAGAAAAAAGAGAATTTATTTATTTAAAAAATATTCAAATAAAGGAACGTTTTGTATTGATAATGAATGTAAAACAAAAAAGTAGAATAGTTGATTATATTTATAAAAATACTGAACCGTTTTGTAAAATTGAAATAGATCCTGTTGAAAAAGTTTTTGGTGTCAAACTAAGTCGGAGGTCTAAAATCAGCTCTCAATTAAAAATGAGAATTTTGATTGAAATTGCCAATATTGAAATTGTTAAAAAATTTTTGAAAACCTTGGGAAAACAGGTATTTTATATTTGATCATTCGAAATTTAAGACTTCAATAATACACAAATTTATCATATTTAAGATTCGCCTAAATAATAATTTTGTCATAAATAATAACTATTATGAAACTTCTATATTAGAAGAAAGGTTAGAAAAGATAAATAAAAAAGAATTATTAAAAGAAAATATAGAATCATATAAAAACAAACTTTTATCAAGTTATTGGACGGAAATTAATTTAATTGGATATAAAATTGAATTGTTAGAAAAACACAAAGTTGAATATCCGAAAGAATTAAAAAGCAAAATTATGGAAATTGGAAATAAAATAAGTAAATAAATTCTTAACTTTGTCTATCTTTTCATTTGACTAAATAATTTACCTCGATAATTATAGGCGGAATAATTGAAGTAAATAAACGAAAGTGTTTCAATTGTAGAGTTACACAAACACAACAGTGGTATAATTTACTAAAAGAACATTACTTGTGCAATGAATGTAACGCATATAAACACAAATATGGAAAGTTTAGATCAAATGAATTATGGTTTAAGAGAAATGTTATCTTTAAAAATATTTGGGACAATTTTTAAAAATCTTATCGGAACTCCTTAAATGAATGTTTTACTCAGTTTTGACATAATGAAAGTTGTTATGTCCAAACGTTTAGAACCGATAATTGAACTTACTATTCGATATTTACTAACATTAGATAACTTTTTTAAGTAATTTAAGGATTTTTTATTTGCAAAGTTACACAAAAAATATTGTGAAATGGTCGTTCCTAAAAACACCGTTTTGACTAAACCGACATTTGATCTCATTTTATAAAATAATACTTTCTTAAATCTTTATGATTAAAGTAATAAATAAAACATCTTGATTTTAGGGAACTTTTATAAGTTTCCTTAAATTTTCCTTTAAATATTTAGATAACCACAAACGATCGAAATTGTTATATCTGCAATGTTACTCATACATCACAATGGTACCGTTATTCAATACCTGGACACAGTTTATGTGCTAATTGTTACAATAAACATCAAAGAATAAAGAAATCAACTAAAAATACGAAGGCAAACGGTTAATTTTGAGGTAAAATTTAGTTTACTTTGATATTATAGATCGAAGTTGAAAGCTGCTAAAATTTTGGGAAGTCGGAATACACCAACGATGAATGGATAGAAATGAGTATAAGATAATATAAGCATTGTTATAAAATTTCAATTATATTTTTTACTGTTAGACTTTTTTTCTTTAACAAAGTTCCCTTCTCTTTTCTGAATTATTTCATTTGTTCGATTCATTTTCACTTAAACTCTTTAGTTTCCATCTTTCTATTTCTTCGCTAAACGTAACACGCTCGACATAAATATTGACCAGGTTCTTAATGATGCAACCATTTTTTGCCCGAATATCCGCTGATTTCCAGCTATCCACCAACCTTAGTAATTACGGCCATGGCTATATTAAATAGAAAACAAGAGGGAAAAATAAGCGGTAAAGAATTCTAGATAAAATAGCCTTTTAATATAAAAGCCAAAAAATATAATACATATTTTAATTATTTATTTACCCTGTAAATAAGTAAAAATGCATTTTGAAATATTTAATTAAATGTTTAAGTAGTTAGAGCTGTTTAGAAATTTCGATTTTCGACTCGGATAAACCAGGATTTCGAAACAAATATTTTAAAACAGCTATGAAAAGCAGAGAGTAAATTTAAAGAAATAAAAAATTTTATCGGGTAATTAAATTAACCGCGGTATTTGACAAAAAGTGCAAATTTAAAAAAAACTAAAATTCATAAACAAATTGCAGAAATCTAAACAATTTTAAATAGAATTCGACTCAAAATTTCATAAACCATTGAATATTGGAATAATTAGAATAATCCCGTGTTTAAAATCCGGGGTATTTATTATAATAATTTAATTATTGTTGGGACCCTATAATAGATAGAGTATCATTTTGACATTTTAATCAAATTCTAAGGGCAAAGGCGTTGTTTCGAAATTTCGATTTTCTATATTTAATCAACGATTTAAAACACTCACAAGGCATAAATGTAAAAATAAATGTAAACAAACTATAAAAATTTAATTGACAAATTTTATTAAAAGTGCAATTGACAAAAAGTGCAATTTTTAAAGTCAACTCAATGAAAAATAAATAATAAATTCATATAAAAATAAATTTTAAATAAATTTTAAAAATTCCAGTCTATTTATTATATTGTTAGTCCTGGACTCGTTATTTTATTCTTGACCCTTAATTATTTTACATTATTATTTCCATTCATTACACCTTCTTTCCCAGTAACCTTCACCTTATCTTCACATTGTCCATTTATAATTATTTCTTATTTTATGTGTAACTAATTTAAGTTACCATAACTTATCCTTTCCGAATACACTGAAGCCTGTAAACATAATTCAATCGAGATTTTCTTCTCTTCATTATCCCAAATATCACTTTTCAACTTTCTCAGAATTTTATTTCAATTAATCCCTTAAACTTTCCACAATATTTAACAATGATGAACATAGATAATTAACTTGAGATGTTCTCTTCCTATTTATATCCCAATTCACTAATTGTTATCAATATAATTTACCATTTTTACTCTCTATTATTTTTGTTGTGACCGACCATGGTAAACTTGTTTAAGATTTATTTAAAATATAAATAAAATAGCCTTTAAAATTGCTGTTTTTTTAGGATTTTTACCTCTAGTTTTTCCTCTATTTTTTGCTTCTATTTAATAAAGCCCAACACGAACCGTACTTCGGCCATATTTTACGGTATTTACGAAATTTCCGAATGACCCAAATATTTCCATACAGTGGTAAAGTCATGGCAGGTAAATTATTTTCTCACCGACTGATTTATAAATTTGCACTTTGTTTAATATAATTAGTAAATAATATTTTGTAGTTTGCTCAGATTTGTTAAATATTTTAAAATGCAATAAATATTTTAAAATTTAATTTTAATTAAATATTTTAAAATGCATCCCTATTTATTTACAGTGTAAACAAATAATTAAAATATGTATTCAATTTTTGGCCTCTATTTTAAAAGGCTATTTTATATTTTATTTATATTATAACAAGACATTTAATGTCAGTTATGTTAAATAGGTTAAACTATTATTTGTATTTTATAAACTATTTCTAAAATTAAAATTTAAGATGAATAAATTTATTATTATTCTTTTCTCATATTTGTTTTTTCTGTTGAATATCCAAATGAAAGGTAGAATGGTTGAGGTTGGATTAAAAATAAAAGAAGATTGGGAAGAAAAAAGAGAATTTATTTATTTAAAAAATATTCAAATAAAGGAACGTTTTGTATTGATAATGAATGTGAACCGGGGAAATAAAATTGAAAATTATTTTAATAATAAAACTGAATCATTTTGTAAAATTGAAGTAGATCCTGTTAATAAAGTTTTTGTTGTTAAATTAAATCATTGTTCAAAACCAAGCTTTCAATTAAATACGAGAATTTTGATTGAAATTGCCAATAATGAAATTGTCAAGAAATTTTTGGAAAACTTAGGAAAACAGGTATTTTATATTTGATTATTCGAAATTTAAGCAATCAATAATACAAAAATATAAAAAATTGAAGATTCGACTAAATAATAATATTATCATGGATAATAATTATTATGAAACTTCAATACTAGATGAAAGTTTAGAACATATAAAAGTAAATAAAAAAGAATTAGTGAAAGAAAATATAGAATCCTATAAAAACAAACTTTTATCAAATTATTGGACAGAAATTAATTTAATTGGATATAAAATTGAATTGTTAGAAAAACTAAAAGTTGAATATCCGAAGGAATTGGAAAACACAATTATTTATATTGGCAATAAAATTAGTAAATAAATTTTCATTCTATTACAAACATTATCTGACTTAAAAATCTTTTAATCTCAATTAATATAGGTGAAATTAATGAAGGAAATCTAAGAAATTGTTATAATTGCGGAGTTAAACTTAGTGAAAAATGGCATAAATATCTAAAAGAACAATTTTTGTGTCATGTTTGTAGTGAATATAAACGGAAATTTGGAAGGCTCAGGTCAAGAGAAATGTGGTTTAAAACTAAAAAGGTATACTTTTATCAATCTATCGATATAGATATTTTAGCGAATTACACAAGATAGAAAATGTTTTATTTGCGGAGCTACAAGTACATGCCGTTGGTATTGCCATTCAGAACCTGAAAACTATTTATGTGGAACATGTTACAACAAACAATATAGAGCAAAGATTAAAAAAGAAACTGAAAGAAAGAATACGAACAAATAAATATTAAATGATGATATAAGATTTTTCGGTTACAATTTACTTTTCTCCAAGAAAAGTCATGTGAAGCAAGCTAAATACGTCTTTTTTCAAAAAATTTTTGTAAATAGGGCAAAAGGGCCACCCTGATCTAAGCTCGATTTTTTGTCAAAATTAGTACTTTTGCCTTTAATATTTGCCGACGCATAAAAAGAAAGTTTAAGTTGAGCATGTTAATTCACTCTTGTACATGTCTTGCGCAGAGTAAATTAAAATTTCACTAGAAAAATATTTTTGCATAAAGTGAAGAAATTAACATTTTTTAACTGAAGTTTAAAAGGATAAAAAACCAGCAAAAATTTGTAGTTAGTATTATTTCATACGAAGAATGTAAAGGAAAATTGTAACGTAATTTTAGTTTATGAAATTCTCCATAATTAATTCCATAATTTCTTTTATTAAACACATAAACATACCACATTGAAGATGTCACTCAAGACATAGGCAAAACCACTATTCATTTTAAAATACATTGAATCACGGTTGGTAGTTATTACCAGCGCGCGTTTCTTAACTTGCTCAGACCCTGCTTCTAATATTTTGCCGCGTTCCTTCCTTGAATTACGCGAGCTTTCTCCATGCATCATACAAGATGCTAATGATACAATTCCCAGAAGGAATGTAATTGAGGGAAGAAGCATTTTCCTTCTGAAACAAAATTTTAGAAATGTTTTCACCAAAAGTTTTATTTATTAAAAGAACATGAACGATGAATCGAAAAATGCGCCAACATCTGAACGTATTGCTGACTTAAGATAGGCTATTTGGGCTTCAGGTATTTAATATTCATTGCATCATAAATCTATGTTATTGCTAACCATGCCCCCTATCTCACTGGCTAACAACATGTAGAGAAACATATTATATTTAGGTTGGCCTGGAAAGTCAAATTGGCCTGGAAATGTAAGGATGATTCCCTGGTAGCTCAGAGGTAGAGCTATGGTGAGCGAAAGCGCCTAGCAACAACTAGCAGGTGGTCGCAGGTTCGAATCCTGACCGGTGGCTAAACTTTTGCAAACTCTTTCTGAAATTCAACTGATTTTAGATAAATTTATAATTCAATATATTAAATTATTCTAACCTCGATATTGACGACTTTAATTAATTAAATATTTAAATTAAATGTTTATAAATTAAAAATGAGTGAAATTGAAAGGAGTCTATTAGGGATTTTTAAAAAAATTAAACGCCCTCCCTTCTATATTTTTTATTGAATTTTGTCTGCAACTTTCCCTCTATACACTGAATAAAATTATTTTTCTCTATCATCTACACAATTATCCTTTCTACCCTCTATATAGCCAATTAAAAATCGACACTGCATTGAAAATCAATACTCGAAAAATTTTTTCACTGTAAATAATTTATTGAAAATGGTAATGGACGAATTGCCAATGAAAACTTATACGGTTCCTATTTGGCTAAAAGAAATTTCTTATCAAAAGATGTGGACTGAGACATGACAGAATTATCGTAAGGTTATCTGAAAGATTTTTATCAATATTAATTTTTGTTTAATTTAACAAAAGTTCGCATAATTTTTATTAAATAATGAAATAATTACAATTTAACTTTTATAAATAAAAAATGAAAATTCTCATTAAACTTATATTTATTTAAACCTCTTTTATTAAATTTATGTATTTTCTCGTCTTTGTAACTTCTTTTCTTTGTTTACAGCCACATGCATTACATAAATAGTTTCCCGTTTCTGAATGACGGCGCCAACATATTGTTTGTGTAACAACGCAAATAAAACATTTACGATCAACCTTAAATTACTTAATGAGAAGTTATCTAACGGTAGTAATAAATAAACTTTCCCCGTTGTCGGAACAAATTCCCCCGCACTTTTAACAACTCCCCCCGTCCACGCAATACTTTTCCCCGTTGAAAAATCAAATAATAAAAATTTTCGCGGCGGAAAAATGGGCGTGCGGTAAGCTGGCCTGTTCACGTGCTAAAAATAACCTTTGTAGTCTTAAACAATAATTCTTTTGATCTAAATTTTCCATATTTATGTTTATATGTGCCACATTGTTCGCATAAGTAATGTTCTTTTAGTAAATTATGCCACTGTTTTGTTTGTGTAACTCTACAATTGAAACAATGTCGTTTATTTACTTCAATTATTCCACCTATAATTATCAAGGAAAATTTTTTAGTCAAATGAAAAATAGACGAAACTAAAATTTATTTACTTATTTTATTGCCAATGTAAATAATTTTGTTTTTTAATTCTCTCGGATATTCAACTTTTTGTTTCTCTAACAATTCAATTTTATATCCAAATAAATTAATTTCCGTCCAATAACTTGATAAAAGTTTGTCTTTGTAAGATTCTATATTTTCGTTTAATAATTCTTTTTTATTTATTTTTTTATTTTCTAAACTCATCTGATATAGAAGTTTCATAATATTTATTTCTCTTTTTAATAAATTCAGTAAATCTGAGCACCTTTTATAAGTAAATTAATATTAAGGTTATTTGCCTAATAATTTAATACTTCTTGGAAAATGAATGATAGCCTCAATAAGAGAAGACTCCAATTAGGAAAAAGTCCATAATTTATTATTCATATGAGTTTCATTAATCAAGCAAAAATACCTGATTTTCTAAACTAGGATGAATATATTGAAAAATTTTATTTTTGGCAATATTAATCAAAATTCTCCTTTTTAATTCTTCAGCATATTCTGATCTATAGTTTATTTCAACATTATAAATATTTATTTCATGGTTTACGTCAATTTGACGCAAATATCCCTCAATATTATAATTATAGCTAGTGTCATATTTATTATTGCCCTTTTCAATTTTCTCCAATACAAAACGCTCTTTTAATTCAACATTTTTTAAATAAATAAATTCTCTTTTTTCTTCCCAATCATCTTTGATTTTTACTTCAATACTAACTTTTCTCCAATCGCATTTAATATTCAATAGGGAAAATAAAAATAAGTGAGAAACAATAATAAATTTTATCATCTAAATTTTTTAAAAATATAATTTAATGTTTCTTGGACAAAGTCCTAATTAAATGAAAACGAGATATTGAGATAAAGTTCCAACGTATTCTAGAATTTTATTTGAAAATAATTTAGAAAACAATCCTTTAATTGAAAATAAATGGATAGCTTAAAGTAATAAAAATAAAAGTTACATAGTCATCAAACTTTTCTTCCATTAAATAGCCTTGATATAATTACATATTTATCTATTTATTTTGAAATATAGCCGGGATTTAAAATAAATATTTGCACTTTATATTAATCGCTAATTCTCATGATTAGTCAATAAAATATTTAAAAATATTTAAAACCAATCATATTAAACGAGTCAAATAACAAAAAGTGCAAATAATTTCTTTTATCCCGCCGCATTGGCAAATTAAATAAAAGTACAATTTCAAAATATTTAATGGCATGCCGACTAATCATATGAATTTTCCATTAAATATAAAGTGCAAATATTTTTAAATGTCTTATAAATTTCAAAATAATGACACTATTTAATTCAAAACTCTTTAATTAACAAAATTCGGCATTTGAGCTGAATTAGAACAAATCAAAATTCGTGCTCCCCCATTTATTATATAATATTAAAAAAAGCAAACACGGTCTCATGTTAACGGCCATGATGTAAATAAATTTTCTAAATTTCAGATGAATAAATTTAATTTTATGATTCTCATACGTTTAATTATATTCTTGAAAATTCAATGCGCCGGGAAACTCATTCATGTTGAAGTGAAAATCAAAGATGATTGGGAAGAAAAAAAAGAATTCATTTATTTAAAAAATGTTGAAATAAAGGATCGTTTTGTGTTGAAAGTAATTGAAAAGAATAATAATCAACATGATAGTTTTAATAAAAATATAGAAGGATATTTACGTGCAATTGAATTTAATCTAGATAAAAATATGTTTGAAGTTGAACTAAGCGATAATCCAAAATATTTTCCATCTGATCAATTAAAAAAGAAAATTTTGATTGAAATTACTAATAATGAAATAATTCAAAATTTTCTGCCTGGATTTGAAAAAATGGTATATTTTTATTAATAGAATTTCATGTCCATAGCGTTTTTGTCCAAGGCACAAGTATTAACAGGGATATGGAAATCGGCCTCTATAACTACTCTAATTTGTGTTAAATTTCAGGTACTCCGAAATAATAATTTTATTGAAAATAATAACTGTTATGAAACTTCAATATTGAACAAGAGTGGAAGGAATAATAATTTAAACATAATTGAAGAGAGTATACAAAATTACAAAGACAAACTTTTATCAAGTTATTGGACGGAAATTAATTTAATTGGATATAAAATTGAATTGTTAGAAAAACAAAAAGTTGAATATCCTAAGGAATTAAAAAACAGAATTATATACATCGGCAATAAAATAAGTAATAAAAGTTATTATTTTTTATTCGTTTATATGCCTAAAAATATACATATTATTCTTTATAATTATAGGAGGAATAATTGAAGGAAATAAACAAAACTGTTTCAATTGTAGAGTTACACAAACAAAACATTGGTATAAATACCTAAAAGAACATTATTTGTGTCAACCATGTCACGATTATAAAATATATACTAGCAAAATGAAACCTGTAGGAAGTCATACTAAAATGGTTTAAATTTATTCATATTATAATTAACAAAGCTTTTAAAATGTATATGAGTCGCTTTAATTTTTAAGCATATTTTAGAAAATTATTAGGGATCTTTTTATGTATATGGATTTTAATATTTTACTAAGTATTTATTTACAAGAACATTACTTCTTCCATTTGTGGGAAATGGAAACTTAGACCAAAAGAAAGAATTATTTAGAAGCCACCCTTGAAAAAATCAGTTAGTAGAAAATTCAGAAAAATAGCTTAAATATTTTTATCTGAGATCTAGTTTCAACTAGAGATCAGTCTGGATCTGGATCCAGTCTGGATTTTTCCTGAATCCAGAGTCCAGATCCAGGCATTTTTTGGGCGTCCTGGATTTTTTCTGGATCTGGATTTTTCCTGGATCCAGAATCCAGTCCAGGTCAATAACCTAAATCCAGAGTTCAGATCCAGACAATTCAAAAAAAAAATTACTCAACCTTTAGTCAAAGAACCATTCGTCAATACGGCGTTTTTTTTCGTAGCATTCATTTCAGTCTACGCGGTTCAGTCTTCATTTTATATACCTCGGTTCAGTCTCAATGAGAGGATGTAAAGCGATTGGAAGTGCGAGATTAAGAACGATATCATACGATTTGTGAGATTCAAGAGAATATAAGGGATTAAAAGGATTTAAAGGAGACATTGAGGGATTTTGAATGTTAAGTGGGATACCGCTTTATTTGTAAGGAAAAAGATGGATAACTTGAGTATATTGGGAATAAGAGGGACATCTGGGGATTTTAAGAGATATATGGGGATTTTAAGGGAATAGGGGGTTATCGGTGGATTAAGTTGGATATAAAGGGATTTAAAGTTTTTAAGACGGATATTGGAGATTTGGGGATTCCTAAATATATCAAGGGATTTTGGGCGATTATGTGAGCTATATGTGATTTTTGCAGGGATATAAGATGATTTTGAGGGATATCTAATGATTAAGGCGGATATCTTTGGATTTAGAAGGATATAATTAGACATGAAAAAATCCAGAAATCCAGGCTGGATCCAGACCAAAAAAAATCCTGGATTTTTTCTAGATCTGGATTTTTCCTGGATCAAGATCAAGAATCTTGTACAGGTTACTAACTTAAATCCAGATACAGAATCCAGATCCATGAGTGAAAATATCGATCTCTAGTTTCAACTCCTATTTTTATAAATATTTCAGCGAATCAAGAACGATCGAAACTGTTTTTCTTGCGGAGCAACAAAAACGTCAAATTGGTACCGTCATTCAGAACTTGAACAATATATTTGTGGTACATGTTACAAACGACAACAAAGATTAAAGAAGAAGAAAAGTAAAAATCAAAAAGAACATGAATTGAATAAATAGCATTTAAATGATTATGATTTTTTAACTTTAATTTTCTGAGTATTTGAACAAATTATAAAATGTTTATTTTATAATCTATGTAATTCCAGTGAAGAAATTTTCTTCCATTATATAGCCTATCTATATCTATTTCTTTATCTATTTATTTTGAAATATAGCCGGCATTTAAAAATAAATATTTGCACTTTATATTAATCGCTAATTCACATGATTAGTCAATAAAATATTTCTAAATATTTAAAACTAATCATATTAAACGAGTCAATAAACAAAAAGTGCAAATAACTTTTTTTATCCCGCCGATTGACAAGGTGAATAAAAATAAAGTGCAATTTCAAAATATTTAATGACATGCCGACTAATCATATGAATTTACTATTAAATATAAAGTGCAAATATTTATTTTTAAATGTCTTATAAATTTTAAAATAAACAACAATAGTAGTAAAATCAAGACTGTCTGAATAAAAAATTCGGCATTTGGGCTGCATTAAAAGCAACTGGAAGTTGTGTTCCCCATTTATTATATAATATTAGAAAAAAGCACCCACGGTCGCATGCTACCGGCATGATATAAATAAATTTTCTAAATTTCAGATGATTAAATTTAATTTTATCTTTCTCATACATTTAATTATATTCTTGAAAAGTCAATGCGCCGGGAAACTCATTCATGTTGAAGTGAAAATCAAAGATGATTGGGAAGAAAAAAGAGAATTTATTTATTTAAAAAATGTTGAAATTAAGGATCGTTTTGTGTTGAAATTAATTGAAAAACAAAATAATCAACATGATGGCTTTAATAAAGATATAGAAGGGTATTTACGTCCAGTTCACTTGAATCTAGATAAAAATATGTTTGAAGTTGAACTAAGTAATAGATCAAAATATATTCCACCTGAACAATTCAAAAAGAAAATTTTGATAGAAATTACTAATAATGAAATAATTCAAAATTTTCTGCCTGGGTTTGAAAAAATGGTATATTTTTATTAATAGAATTATCATTCCAAAGGTAAAATAGATAAGAAAAAAATGAAAATCTGCGCTATAACTACTCTTTTTTTGATAAATTTAAGGTTCTCCGTAATAGTAAATTTACTAAAAATAATAATTGTTATGAAACTTCAATATTGTACAAGAGTGAAAAGAATTTGAGCTTAATTGAAGAAAATATAGAAAATTACAAAAACAAACTTTTATCAAGTTATTGGACAGAAATTAATTTAATTGGATATAAAATTGAATTGTTAGAAAAACAAAAAGCTGAATATCCAAAGGAATTAAAAAGCAAAATTTCTGACATTGGCAGTGAGATAAGTTAATAGTTTTTATTTTTTATTTGTTTATACATATGCCTAAAATTATACATATTATTCTTTATTATTATAGGAAATATAATTGAAGGAAATAAATGTAACTGTTTCAATTGTAAAATTACAATTACTATACAGTGGCATAGATACCTAAAAGAACATTATTTGTGCAATCCATGTCTCAAATATAAAATATATAATGGCAAAATGAGACCTGAAGGAAGTCATACTAAAATGGTTTAAATTTATTCATATTATAATTAACAATGCTTTTATATAAGTATTTGAGTAGTATTAAACGTTTCAAGCTTATTTAAAATACATGATTAGGAATCTTATTTGTGTATCTATATGGATTTTAATATTTTCCTAATATCTATAAGACATTACTTTTGCCACTTGCGGGAAATGGAAACTTAGACATAAAGGAACACGTTAGCTAGAAAAAACCCTGGACAAAATCAGTTCGTAGAAAATTAGAAAAATAGCTTTAAAAAATTTTTTATCAGAAATAAATATTTTAGAAATATTAAATATTTTATTTTATAAATATTTTAGCGAATCACAAAAGATCGAAAATGTTTTACTTGCGAAGCAACGAAAACATCAACGTGGTACCGTCATTCAATACCTGAACAATATTTATGTAATTCCTGTTACAAAATACAACAAAGATTAAAAAAGAAAACAAATAAAAATCAAATAGAACAGGAATCGAATAAATAGCAATTAAATGATTATAAATTTTAACTTTACTTTTCTGAGTTTTTTGAAATAAAATGTTTATTATATAATCTATGTAATTCAGGGCTTCGATTTCTGCGGATTTTTCCTCATTTTGTGGTTTTTTGATAGGGCGATGAGGATTATTTTTAAAAATGCGGATTTGCGGATTTTTGTGGTCTTTTGAAGATTATGAGGATTTTTTGTATTTTCTTGTAGTTTTTAGGATAAAATGTCATTTTTGGCTTCTTGGCCTTCCAAAATCCGCAAAATTTTCGCCTGCGGCACTGAAAATGAAAGAAATCTGGTTTCTCAGTCATCCAAAAAAATTAAAATTTTCGCCTGCAGCGCAAAAAAAAGATTTTTCGAGTAAACAATTCACTATAACTAGGGATGGTGAAAGCATTGGCTCAAGTCAGCTGTAATCTTTCATTTAATTGTTCGGAATTTAATAAGATAGTCATTAGTAGTGAAAAAATTGCTCAATTCAATTGACGGAGTCAAAAAATATAACGCATAAAGTGATTTTAATTCAATTTTTGTTTTGAAAATTTTTGCGGATTTTTTCGATCCAAATTGCGGATTTTAAAAAATTCGAGATCGAAGCCCTGATGTAATTCCAGTGAACAACAAAATTCTTTAATTGTTAACAAGATAAATATTAAATTTATAGATTTATTTTCATTATTTTATTTATTAATGAAGGATAACGTTTATAAATACACGGAAGTGTCGATATTAACAAATTTTGTGACATCAAATAAAATGTCGTTTACTGCTTCCTTTACTGCTAAATCGTTTGGATTAAATCTATCATCGTAACCATCTATAATCAATTATGTGATATGATGCCAAGTAAAAACATTAGATTATAGATGTGTTATAAGCCAATCATTTTTAAATAGCTGTCACTAAATCCCTTTTAGTCAAAGCCTTTGATTACAATGGATAAGTAAAATAAAATAATATTCAATGGTAGAAAAGTCACTCTGTCCAATCGTGTTTAATAAAGATGATTTTGCTTCAATCGTCTCACCTCGCCGAGCTTTTTCTAATGAGCTGTAATTTACATATTTGAATTTTTGAGTTTTAAACCTCCTATGATTTTTGACCATTTCAAGCACTATATCTTTTTTTGCTCTTTCGAATGAGCTGTTTACTTAGGATCAATTTACAAAAGATATTTAAAAAATTGACGATACTTAGATGGTAAATTTGGAGAAGCAATAAATATATTGGGAAACTATTTTATTTTGTCAAGCACATAATTTTGGGTCATTACTACGTGTTTAAATACAGTGCTGTTCAAAAGTATAATATTGTATAATAAGATGAGTTATCCAAATATTACTAAATTTTGCATTAAAATATTAAAACCAATTAGAAACTTGAGATATTATAATTTTGTGAATTATTGCAATGAATTCAAAAACTTTCTAAGTTTCAAAAATTTCATAAATTTACAGTTCAAATGTAAAAAACCACTTTCGATTTTAGTGTTTCTAATAACAGGAAAAATATGCAAAAAATTGAGAAAACATATTGATAGATAATAAGAAAAATAAAATATAAAAGGGCCTCAAATTAGGCATAGAGCTTGATACTTTAGTTTTTTAGTTTAATTCTCTGAATATTTATATTTTTCCAAAAATTCTGATTTTCTTCTAGTTGGTTGAATCATATGCTTTTAATTTTTATTTGCTTTCATCTTTATTCTATATTGTCTTATATAACAAGTATGACATAAATATCCTCCAGGCTCTTTTTGTCTGTACCATTTTTTTGAATGTATTACACGACATGTATTGCAATGACGATCATTCTTAAATGAAGTAAAAAATTATTTAATTTAAGACCATTTATAATATGGTCAATGACCATTTATACCTTTGACCATTTATAATATTTTTGAAAAAGAAGAAAAAAATGATTAGAAATGAAAGATTTAGGTATAAAATGTAAGATTTTTTGTAAGATTTTTGGCTTTAAGACTTTCCAAAATTGACAAAATTTTCGCCTGCGTCGCTAAACCTGGAGGATTACATAAAATTTCGGAGATTATAAAAGTAAAACAGAAAACCGGTTAATAAAAGTAACGCACAACCCTAGTATAAGTATCTACCATTTCCGTTATCTCTTGTAACATATGATATCTCCGATATCTATCACAAAAAGACAAGATTCGGCTAGTTTAGGTTGAAATATAGAATGTGATTATGACACTTATACGATAAGAAATAAAGGGAATGCGATCTTGCCGGTATCTAATAATAGCAAACCTTTTTAGTCTTAATAAACAAGCTTTTATGTCTATGCTTTCCAAATTTTTGATTATAATCACCACAAGTATGACACAAATAGTGTTCTTTGAGATATTTTTGCCAACAAGTTTTAGTTTGCTTAACACTACAATTAAAACAATCTCGCTCCCTCTTTTCATTAGTTACTTCTATAAATTTAAAATAAAATGTTAGTTTTTGATAGAATTGTTTTTTGCTTTATATGGCAACGGGTTAACCTTTGCTGTCAAATAACATAAAATTTTTATTTACCTATTTTATTTCCAATGTAAATAATTTTGCTTTTTAATTCTTCCGAATATTCAACTTTTTGTTTTCTTAACAATTCAATTTTATATCCAATTAAATTAATTTCCGTCCAATAATTTGATAAAAGTTTGTTTTTGTAATTTTCTATATCTTTTTTTGAGTTCACATTATTATAATTTTTATCTAAAACCTCGTCTAATATAGATGTTTCATAATAGTTTGCATTTTTAGCAAAATTATTATTTACGAGTACCTTAAATTTATGTTAAAGCAATTGATGTTTATGATTGTGCTTAGCAGATTTCATTTTTATCTACATTCCGCAAAATAATTATTTGAAAACCCATGATTTCGAAGCAAACCTGTTTTCGAAACCTTAGGAGCAGACAAACCTCAAATATCGAAATTCATAATATTGGAATGTTTTGTGTAGCGAATACTCGAATTAAAGTTGTAATTACCTGTTTTTCAAATTTAGGCAGAAATTGTTGAATTATTTGGTTATTGGCAATTTCAATCAAAGATCTTTGTTTTAATTGGTTGATATATTTTGATGCATTATTTAGTTCAATAATAAACACATTATCCTGATTTACTTCAATTTTAAAAAACGATCCATTTTTCTTAAAGAAAAAATCGCCTATTCTATTATTTTGGTTTACATTCATTATCAATACAAAACGCTCCTTCAATTCAATATTTTTTAAATAAATAAATTCTCTTTTTCCTTCCCAATCATCTTTGATTTTTACCTCAACACGTATTTGTTTTCCAACGCATTGAATATTCAATAAAATAATTAAATATAAGAGAATGATCAAACTAAATTTAATCATCTGAAATTTTGTGCAATAAACCACTATCAATTTCATTTTATAGTCAGTTAAAAAAGAGAAGCTTTTGGAGACCACTGCGTGACTCAATTATTGTGAGGGCTGGCAGTTTCATATAATTTGTTACAGGGCAATAAGTTAAATTAGACTCAAGATTGGGATAACTAACAAGTATCGTTAAACGCTTTTAAAAGTTAAAGTTTTTTCGGGGCGGAATTCGGTTTGGGATACAGGTAGTATTAAATCAAAAATTTGAAAATGCTCCAAAAAATTTCGTTTTCGGTTTATTTCGTTAATTAATTTAAAAATTAAAAAAGATAATGAGGGATTAAATGGATTGGAAGGGATATAAAGCGATAAAAGCATATATTTAGGATATTAGAATATTTGGAAGGGGGGGTGGTTTAAGTTTGGTTTCAAGAGATGTTCCTTTAATGTTCGATAATAACCATAAATAAAACTATAATTTTAATTGATACTGACTGTCATTGTTCGAAGAAGAACCCAAAATCCCTTCTTTACTAACGTTAAAAATCCTAAATAGATAGACTTTTAAATAGAGGTAAAAGACATTTGGTAAGATTAATATAAACAAATAAAAAATTTTAGTGACTAATTATATTAACCGCGGCAATTAACAAAAAGTGTAAATTTAAAAAATGCCCTTAATGGCTAAATTAATTATAATAAAAATAAGGCGGTAAATTATGAAATGTATTTATGTTATTTTATATTTATTTTCTCACCGACTGATTTATAAATTTGCACTTTGGTTAATATAATTAGTAAATAAAATTTTGTAGTTTGGTTAGATTTGTACCCCCTTTTGTCTCTAAGACTTGTTTCGAAATACTCGGGTCGAAATCTTGATTGAAAATGTCAAAAATCGAAATTTCGAACAGCTCTTATTAACTTAGCATATGATGAAAATGTCAAAATGAGACTATTTATTTATAGTGTCTCAACATAATTAAATTATTATAAATATTCATAGGCTTTATACATGGTTAGTCAAACGCGGAGGCTAAATATGGGATGTGGTAATTCTTGCGTTCGTACACCCTTTTTCTCCTTCCTCAAAGTATTAAAAAATGGTCAGTCAGTCTTAGTTTATAGAACTCGTCGAGCTGTGTTGAATGACACCAAAATCAACTCCAGGTCTTAACGTTGGGCCGAGATACAGACAAAAAACCTGCGCAAAGCGAAAGGTTTTGCAAAAGCTCTATGTCATAACTTTGTCAAATCTTGTTCAAACATTGATTTTAATGTCATTCGAATCAGCTCGATAAGCTCCTTCGAATGAGATATTATTTGTTTAATCGAATTTTTAGCCCAAAATATGAGCTTGTTTTACCCTTTTATTTTTCAATTTTCGAGGGTCTGTATCTCGGCCCAATGTTAAGACCGGAGGTTGATTTTGGTGTCAGTCGACACAGCTAGATGAGTTCTATAACCCCATATGGACTGGCCATTTTTTAATACTTTGGGGAAGGAAAAAAGGGGGGGTACGAACGCAAGAATTACCGGGATGTTAAAAAATAGGCATAACTTTTGAGTCAAATCTGATTCGTGAATTTTGAACGAAGCATAACCGACTGTGCCACCATCCAATCCTATATGGGTTATTTATTTTCATTTATGTTCTTTCTGCAAGTGCGGACACAATAAGAGCCTTATGTATTCAGTCATGCAGACTGACTAAAAGGTATTGTTGTGTAGTGGTGTAGAAAGAGTTTAACGAAAGGTTTGCCATAGGGAAGGTTAAACTGCGACCTCCCCATAGTTATGGCTCAGAAACCCAGGACATAACTATAAAATCTATTGATAATTTAGTCCATCTATGTGAACTTACAAAAATATTCACCTTAAAAGCTGAAGAAGCATCTCACATTTTATTTAAAATACCTTGTAACTAATAAATACATATAGATAAATAGATAACCTTTAATTAGTTATATTTTCTTTTGTGCGTGCGCAAAAGCCCTTTAATTGTCCTCTATCCCGATTTAAATTGGATATATTTAATTTAAGCTGGCTGTTTAATTTTCTTTAAAACTAAATAACCTTTTAAAAATGTATTGAAAATATACAATTTACCCATGTTTAAATTAATTTATAAGGCAATTGTTTAATATTTTTGCGCAAATATTTACTCGACCTTTATAATTTTTTAAAATATTATTTTTTTTTTTCTTTATCGAACACAAATAAATAAAATGTGAAACAATAAAATAAAACTCCTGGATCCACAGGGATCACTTATGGAGAGGTAACTTACAAAAAAAATTTCAAATACAATAGGACGGTTTAAAAAAAATAAATGTTACGTTTAAAAAAATATATACAGTCTGGTGCATAAGTATATGATCAAGGGTGTGTGAATTTTAATTTTGCTTCGCCTCGCTGTTAAATCGCATAATTTTAAAACTTTTTTATTTTATATTATAGCATTTTTTCCGGGCTTTAAGATGATGATAAATTTATAGAAAAATATTTTCATTTCATAGAGTTATGATTTTTTAAATAAATTTACCCCTATTTTTGTTGGTGCAAAAGTTTACGATCAAAACTTTAAATCTCATTTTTTTCAAAAAATTTCACATCTAATATTAAAATAATTTGTTTTTATTTTAGCTTAGACATTCATAAATCTAAAATAATTTCAACTCCGGTAAAAGATGTTATTGTCGGAGCAAAAAAGTTGGTCAAACTGAGTGTACATTTCGAACTTTTCAACTACATTTCCAACTTTTACTGCATCTCCAACTTTTAGAAGAAATTTTTTTGAGGTCTGTAAAAAATATATTTGATTCTCCTCTAGATTCTACATACAATACAAAAAAATCATCCAAATCGGTCGAGATTCGACCGAGTTATGAATTTTTGAAAATCGAAAAAACACCATATTTTTGCCATTTTTCGTAAAAAAATCGTGTTTTTTCGATTTTCAAAAATTCATAACTCGGTCGAATCTCGACCGATTTGGATGATTTTTTTGTATTGTATGTAGAATCTAGAGGAGAATCAAATATATTTTTTACAGACCTCAAAAAATTTCTTCTAAAAGTTGGAGATGCAGTAAAAGTTGGAAATGTAGTTGAAAAGTTCGAAATGTACACTCAGTTTGACCAACTTTTTTGCTCCGACAATAACATCTTTTACCGGAGTTGAAATTATTTTAGATTTATGAATGTCTAAGCTAAAATAAAAACAAATTATTTTAATATTAGATGTGAAATTTTTTGAAAAAAAATGAGATTTAAAGTTTTGATCGTAAACTTTTGCACCAACAAAAATAGGGGTAAATTTATTTAAAAAATCATAACTCTATGAAATGAAAATATTTTTCTATAAATTTATCATCATCTTAAAGCCCGGAAAAAATGCTATAATATAAAATAAAAAAGTTTTAAAATTATGCGATTTAACAGCGAGGCGAAGCAAAATTAAAATTCACACACCCTTGATCATATACTTATGCACCAGACTGTATATAAATAAATGGACTCCACAGAAAAAAATATAAATGTAAATTAAATGTATGAAGGTAAATGTATAAAAAAAATATATGTATATTTAGGTATAAAAATATTTGTATTAAAAATAAAAATAATTTCTTTTAATTTAAGTAATTATGTTTAGGTAAGAAAGTGAACAGGTTAGGATTTTATTGTTAATACACTCCATTAATTCATTACTCATAAATTATTATCTTCTGTAATTAAGATTTTGTCTAAGAATTTTTTGAATTGAGGGATAGTATTTATTTTTTCTATTTCATTTTTTGGAAGTTTATTCCACCTATCTATGACTCTATGTGAAAAGAAATGATTATTCTTAGCTTGTTTCTTAAATATTTGATATCTATGCAAGCGCGGATTATTCCTATTAGGTTTTGAAAATATTTGTTCTGGATTTATTTTATAGAACCCCTTTATTATTTTGAAGGTTGTTTAACATCTGTCTAATTAACGTTTACCACAAGTCAACTCCAATAAATTTATAAACATGTTTGTTTAAAAATTTTGAATTTAACTCATTATGACCTGTTATTAGCTTCATTCAAAGCGAAAAAGAATATATTTGTTGTTTGTTAAGTTGAAACATTTTTATGTTTATAAAATGGAAATTGAAGCTATAATTATTTTTGAGGCTAAAAAATTTAATTGTGGCTTCTTTCGGTAAATAGTGCGTACAACTTCTTTATTCAAAATTGTTGGAAATTCTTAATTACGTTTATATCTTAAAAATATTTTTGATGTAATCTTTAATTAAATTCTAGAATTTGTCTTCTAAATCATTTCTTTTATTTTATGTGGTAAAAGTTAATTAGACAGATGTTAAAATTTAAAAAAATTATAAAAGTTGAGTAAATATTTGCGCAAATATATTAAACACTTGCCTTATAAATTAATTTAAACATAAATTCATTATATTTTATTGCCTAATAGTACATATATTTATAAAATAATTTTAACAAACGTTGTTATTTGTTTTTTTAATAAAAATGTCAATTTCGTTTTTAATAAAATCTAAAGGCAGCTAGCATACATATACTAGATAGACGAAAACTCGCAGAGATAAAGGTCCCTAAAATTGAAAACCCATAGGTAAGTACATTTTGGAGTAAAAATTGGAATAATCAAATTATGTCTCATTGAGCCATAATCATCTTGATTAACCAAGTCGTTTTGTAGTCCAAACAATATTATTTCAGGAAGTCGGTTCCGTTATCTAACCTTTTTATCTCAAATTTGGATAAAGTTATGGCATAAATTAAGTGCCCCATTTCTTTTTGGTCACCCTGTATATAATAAATTGTTGAAAAAAATAATTTAAAATACAACACATAATTTAAAATACCAACCAAGATTTAACTAAAAATATTAAAAATAAATATTCGAAAATTAAAAATAAGTACAAATGAGTTCACCAGCGTGGAATCCAAATGGAACAGAACATCCTGTAAGCTTTTAAATAAAACTTTGAAAAACAAATTTAAGATTTCTCCGTACTTCAAATATCCTAAATATCAAGACACTTTTGCTTTAATAGATATATGTTTGCTGTTATTTCTGGGTATTTTTTCTGTACTTTCTAATGGATTTCTTGTTTTAATTACTGTCAAATTTAAAAAGTATTTTTGATTTCATTTCAAAATTACACATTATTTAAACATTAAGAGCACTTAATTCAAGCTGTTTTTATTTACTTGGAGTAAATGCATTTTGTGATTTGATTGTTGCTTCCACTGGCATAATTGCCTCAATTCTTTATGCAATTTATGGAAAATTTAAATTAACAAGAAATGGATGTTTATGGTTTAATATTGCTCCACTTACTGCTTTTCATATGTCCTTTGTTTTTGTATTTTTTATTGGGTTTGATCGTTTACTTGCTGTGTTTTTCCCTATTTGGTACCTATTTTATTTCAATTCACTCATTATATAAAAAAGCTATGGTGAATCAGCCGATCCACGGTCATGGTGCTTGACCGAGGGACCGTCTGATGTAGGGATGGAGATTTAAGGATGATTCACCTAGAGCATTTAAAACGCTTAAGCGTGTGTTAAACTATCTAAAAAGTAGTGTTCGGCACGAGACGATATATCGACGATATTTTTCGAGATATCGCGAGATTTTTTTCGAGATTATCGATCTCGATCTCGTCTCAATCAATTTTTGAAAAAATCTAGATTTTTCGATATCGAGATTTTTCGATAATCTCGATCTAGATCTCGTCTCGATCAATTTTTGGAAAAATCGAGATTTTTTGATAATCTCGATCTCGATCTCGTATCGGTCAAGTGAGAAATATCGCGAGATTTTTCGATATTTCGATATTTTTAAAAAAGATTTTTCGTGATCAGTATTTATAAATTTTGGCGTTTTGTCTCCGGATATCCGGAACCGGAACCGATATCCGAACCGAAATTTCCGGATATCCGAGGTTTTTTCGGTTCCGGATACCCGAAACCGCCAACCTTATTCGGCACGAGACGATATATCTACGATATTTTTCGAGATATCGCGAGATTTTTTTCGAGATTATCGATCTAGATCTCGTCTCGATCAATTTTTTCTCGATCAATTCTCGATTTTTCGATAATCTCGATCTCGAAAAATCGCAAATGCCGAACACTACTAAAAAGGTAAAAGAGAAAGCATTAGTCGATGCCCATGGAGATGTAGCCCCAGTAGCTCAGTGCTTCTGTATATGGCCGTTGAATGGCTAAACTTTTGGTAAACTCTTTATTTATTTTAAAAATAATGTGTGCAGTTATTTTGTCATCTGTACTTAAATTGAATGGCTGTTTATTTCCAAATGACAAATTATTTAAACTAAGTCTCTTAAAGTTTAATTAGAACAATTAAGGCATCTAAGTCTGGCTATTAAAAGTTATTTATCTCTGTTTTGTACAATTGCATTGGCTATTGGCATTTTGCTTTCTTATTTTGCTGTTATATTTCCATTGAACAGTGACCAGACGTTTGAAATTTTTAACTAATATAGAGAAATATTTCCTTTAAACCTTCATTAATTGAGTTAATTTTTTTATAGTTGAGCTGAATTTCTGAGAAATTGTTTTTCTTAATATTAAAATACAGAAAATTGTCAATACTGAGAAATAGCTACAAAGTTCGAAAATTTAACGATACATTAAAAACTACTCTGGTCTTCAAAAAAAAATACTAAAGATAAAAATTTTTAGAATGATTCGTTGTTACATTGGTGATTTATGGAATGGCCGTTATGTAAATATACTTTTACCTGTTTGTCTTACATTAACAGTTGCTGCAGTGTTTTGTTATATTTTGATATTTATTCGACTTTATTTTCGAAAAAAGGCTCCAACTACTCAAAATAACGTTAAAAAACTTGAAGGAGTAAACAAATCTATAATGATTATTTTATTAATGATCATTTTTGGATGGATATGTACTTCTATCAGTCGTCAGTTAACTCAAGTGATTTTTCCAAGTCCTTACCCTGCAGGTTCTATAATAGTAAATTGCTTTGATTTAGTTTTGACTTTTGTTGGATGTGCCAATACTTTTGTTCTTTATAATTGCAGGTTCGAAAAAATAAAGTTTGGGATATTTTTAGTGTATATCCATCAGGTGTGAATCTGAATACGATTTTCGAAAATTTTGGCTAATTTCCGACTTCCGGTACCTTCGTCATTTCCGATTCACCTCTGATATCAATTAAGAAATTATATTTTTAGAGATTTTAGAGATTTATTGAAAATTTAAATATTTTCTTTATTTAATTAAATAATTTAGCTGTAATTTAACAAAATTTATTTAGCAAAGACTACCACAATTCCATCAATAAATTTCTGTTTTCGAGAATAAATACTACTCCAGTTGTTCCAATTCAAAGTTTGAAATGAAAGAAGTAAAACAATACAAGAATATTATTAAAAAATTAAAAATATGACGATACCTTTGTTAGAAAAATTTAATTTTTAAAATTTTTGCACACGGTAAACGTAAAACAATAAAAGTCAGATGATAAATTTTTTTGCTTTTTTATTAAATTATTTTTTGTTGGGGAGTTATAAGAAAGCCTTACTATTATTAGATTCCTTATTAGACTCCTCTACCTTCCTACCAGTCGAACAGTGAAATTAATCCAAAGTCTATTAACAAAACTCGAATTACACAAAATTCCTTGATATCCGCCCTAAAACCTCCAGACCAATTTATATCCCTCGATATCCCTTAAAATAAGGATTGGTTTCGGTTGATAGTAACGTCTTCGCTAGCAAAACTAAAAAAGACAAAGCATAATTATATTTAATCGGCTAAATTTCAGTTATATAATGGCAAGATGAGACCAGAAGAAAATTTTTATCAAACAAGAATGGTTTAAATTTATTCATAAATATTATATTAAACATAGCTTTTATAAAAGTACATGAGTAGATTTAAATGTTTGGAGCATAACTATGTATATGATTTCAATATTTTCCATATATATGCAAGAACAGCACTTCTGCCTCTTAGGGGAAACGTAAATTTAAACAAAAAACAAGTTAGTTAAAATAAACCCTAGACAAAATCAGTTAGGGATAATTAGGAAAATAACTTAAAAAATTTTATCTGAGAACTAGTTCCAGCTCTTATTTTAATAGATATTTTAGCGAATCACACAAGATCGAAAATGCTTTACTTGTGGAGCAACAACAACATCACATTGGTACCTTAATTCAAATCCTGAGCAATTTATATGTCATGCCTGTTACATGAAACAACTAAGAATAAAGAAGAAATTAAATAAAAATCAAACAGAACATGAATCGAATAAATAGAATTTAAATGAACATGATTTTCTAACCTTAATTTTCTGAGTAATGAAAAAATTATAAAACTATGTAAAATATAACATATATAATTCAAATGAAAAACAAAATTCTTTAATTGTTACCATGATATATATTAAATTTATAATTTTATTTTATGAAGGATAACATTTATAAAGACAAGAATAGTCTATATTAACTCATTTGTGACCTCAACTAAAAAGTCGTTCTATTGCTGCTAACTTGTTTTCCTTTTCTGCATTAACCTATTAAGATAGGTTAATACAGAAAAGGACCTATTAAGATAATCATCTATAATCATTATCGACAGTATAAAAGCCATTATAGCTAGGCTTGTATTAGGCCGGGTCATAATTAGTGTCGCTTTTTTTCGATTAAATTTTTAGGGGTGTTAATTTACAAATATTTTTTTTCTTATTAACCATCATAAAGATCTGAATCTACTCTTCATTTTAATACCAGATTTAGGTATATATGATTGATATTCATAAAGTTATGATTTTTTGAACTTCACTACCTCGTAGTGAAATTCTCAAGCATTTGCACCATGAATTATAAATTACCAAAAATGGAACTCTTTAGTAAATGATTCGGAAACGCGTGTATGTCCCTAAAATTAGAGTTTGAAATAAGCAAATTTTTGCATATTTGAATTTTTGGCCTTAAATCCATTTTGTGATTTTTGATCAATTAGAGCCCTATATCTCAATAGCGGCTGTTCAATCAAGCTGATTTTGGCATTAAATGGCATAAATCCCTTAAGAACCTGGACAATATTTATTTCAATCATGCTACGATCGGGAAAGAAATATGAGGAAAATAAAATTTTAATTAAAAGGAATCGAATAAATTAAATAATTCAGAAACGAGAAGGGAATTTTGTTAAAGAAAGCAAAAAGTAAAAAAATATAATTGAAATTTGATAACAATGTTTATATTTTTTATACTCATTTTTATCCATTCATCGTCGGGTGTAGTCTGACTTCACCAATTGTAGCCGTATTCAACTTCGATCTATAATATCAAAGTAAACTAAATTTTAAAGCAAAATCAACCATCTGCATTCGTATTTTTATTTGATTTCTTTATTTTATGCTGTTTTTTGTAACAAGCAGCACATAAATAGTGTCCCGGTTTTGAATCTCGGTACCAATGAGATGTATGAGTAACATTGCAAATAGAACAATTTCGCGTTATCTAAATATGTATTTAAAGAAAAAATAAAAAAAACTTATGAATGTTCTCTACATATAATCAGGAAGTTAGATTTATAACTTTAATCATACACATTTATGAAAATATTTTTTAAAGTTAGATCAAATGTCGGATTAGTCCAAACGGTGTTTTATAGAACGAGCCGTTCAAGATATTGTTTGTGTAAAACCGCAAATAAAACATTTACGAGTGCTTATTATTTGATGAGAAGTTTGTTATAATGTGAAGTTCTATTAAATGCTAATTTTATTGGTTAATTTAATAAAAATTAATTTCCTGGGTAATATGCATCTATACGCCTACATTTTTTTCTTTCTCATTGTTTTCTTTTTTCGAAAATAATAAACATGGTCGAATGCAAATATGATCTTACTGATATCTAATGATAGCAAACCTTTTTAGAATTAATAATCAATCTTTTATGTCTGTGCTTTCCATATTTTTGACTATAAACAGCACAAGTATGACACAAATAGTGGTTTTTGAGATATTTATGCCATTTAGTTTTAATTTGTTTAGCACTACAATTGAAACAATCTCGCTTCTTCTTTTCAATAGTTACTCCTATAAATTAAATTTTTATTTCCTAAAGATGTTTTCAGCTTGATATGGCCATGGGATATTATTATACAATCAAATATATAAAATTTTTATTTACTTATTTTATTGACAATATAAGCAATTCTGCTTTGTAATTCCTTTGGATATTCAACTTTTTGTTTTTCTAACAATTCAATTTTATATCCAATTAAATTAATTTCCGTCCAATAACTTGATAAAAGTTTGTTTATATAAGATTCTATATTTTCTTTCAATAATTCTTTTTTATTTATTTTTATATATTCTAAACTCTTATTTAATATAGAAGTTTCATAGATATTATCAACCTCATTAAATTTATTATATCGTAGTGCCTAAATTAAAAGATAAATTAATCTAATATTATCCATCTAACTGTATTTTTTTTAATTTTCTATTCTCGATTTCGATTATCGATGGTTTTTACTAGAGACCGGAATTTTGTACTAAACGTATTCCGTACTGAAATAACGAAAAATACCGATAAAATTCAAAATTTTACCGTACCATATTCCGTACCGTATTACCGACTGTAATACCGCTAAATACCGCAAAATACACACACAAAAATTCACGCAAACATTTCCATTGATAATGAGTAAAAAAGCAAAAGAACGAAGTCTGTAAGTGCTTTTTTCATCGAGATTTAAAATTTAGAAAATCAACTGGAAATGGGGGGTACAATACATAAAAACATTTTCACAAGTGTAGTAAAATGCAAAATTTTTCGAGCATACCTAGTATGATTTCTGAAGGTGAGGTTATAGTTATGTGGAGGGTGTTTTTGAAAAAAATTTAATAAAAAATTTGGGAAAAATTTTTTCGATTTCTCGGGTTTATATGAATTGATACCCGCTTTAATTAATATAGGTAAAATAAAATTCAGCCCGATTGATTCGGTAGAAGTTAAGAAATTTGAAAGTTTTTGGGTGAAGTCATAGTTATGTGGAGCAATGTATAACATAAAATACCCGTTTTTCACATTCAGGCAAAATTCTTTGAATAATTTCATTATTGGCAATTTCAATTAAAACTTTTTTTCTTAATTGAACAGCTGGGATATATGTCCTGTCATTTATATCAACATTAAAAATATTTTTTTCAACATTTAATTCAACTGGAAACAAAAAACCTTCCATATTATAATCAGAACTACAATGCCTGAAATTGTTTTTCTTTTCAATTTTTTCCAATACAAAACGCTCTTCTAATTCAACATTTTTTAAATAAACAAATTCTCTTTTTTCTTTCCAATCATCTTTGATTTTTAACGAAACACTAATTGGTTTTCCAACGCAATAAATATTCAATAAGATAATTAAATATATGAGAATAATCAAATTAAATCTAATCATCTGAAATTTTGTGTAATAAAGCCACTTCCAATTCCATTTTATAGTCGGTTAAAAAGGAAGAGCTTTTGGAGACCATCATGAGGGTGGGCAGTCTCGTTGAATTTGTTACAGGAAAATAAATTCAATTGGACTCTGGGTCGGGAATTGGACTCTGGGTTGGCCCGACACACGCTCGTTGTCAGAAGTGTCGGGGTTGGTGTACGAGGTAGAATTAGAGAAAAAATTAAAAATGCACCAAAATATTCATTGTCGGTTTATTTCGTTAATTTATTAAAAAATTAATAAGGATAAGGAGGGTTAAATTGATTGGAATGTATATATAGCGATAAATATATAAATTTAGGGCTATAATAGTATTTCGGTGGGAGGATGGAGTTTAGGTTTGGTTTCAAGAGATGTTCTTTTAATGTTCGTTAATTCCCATAAATAGAACTAAAATTATAATCGATATTGAATATCCAAGTTCGAAGAAGAACCCAAAATCGCCTTTTAATACAGGTAAAAATTTTAAATAAAATAGCCTCTTAAAATAGAGTTTTGGAGTGACAGTTATTTGAGCGATATAGAGGATTTGGAAAGATTAAGTGTATATCAGTGATAAAGACGAGGGAAGTTGTTCTAATAAATTCCAATACCATATTTTGGAATTTCAACAGTATTCGGGGGTTTGCTATTCAAACTTTTTTCACTGTTTGTTATTTCAAGGGTTTTTGAACAACATCCTACGTCATTGCAACAACATCCCCCGTTCACGCAACAACTTCCCCCGCAGAAATAATAATTGGTGATTCGATTTTTAATATCAAATTTTCCCAATTTTCTAATCCCAATTTTCCCAATTTTAAATGTATGTAATTTAAATGTGAGCTAATCTAGAGCTATGGAGTAATCGTAGAGCTATTGAGTAGTGAAATTTGGTGTTTTTTGGCGTGGTTCTTTATGTTTGAAACTTTATGAGAAGTTCCAGAAACTTCACAATTATTGGTTATTGCTTGAGATCATATAAATTAATGGGGTCTGATTTTAAAGGCTTAATTACATGCGGAGGGCATCAGAGCTTTTTTTAAATTCCGATTGCGCCATAGACAATTAAGATTCAACCCAAATATTTCCAAACAGCGTGAAAGACATATAGTAAGTAAAAATATAAACAAATAAGAACTTCTCTTAATTAATTAACATCGGCAATTGTCAAAAAGTGCAAATTTTAAAAATGCCCTAAATGGCTAAATAAATTAAAATAAAAATAAGACGGTAAATTATGAAATGTATTTATGTTATTTTATATTTATTTTCTCACCGACTGATTTATAAATTTGCACTTTGGTTAATATAATTAGTAAATAAAATTTTGTAGTTTGGTTAGATTTGTACCCCCTTTTGTCTCTAAGACTTGTTTCGAAATACTCGGGTCGAAATCTTGATTGCCAATGTCAAAAATCGAAATTTCGAACAGCTCTTATTAACTTAGCATATGATGAAAATGTCAAAATGAGACTATTTATTTATAGTGTCTCAACAAAATAAAATTATTATAATATTTTCATAGATTTTAAACAAGTTTATTCAAATTATTCGTATTTTCACTAGCTTTTGACATTTTGATAAGAATTCTATTTAAAAAATTGTTTCATTTAGAATTTGAGTAAAATGCCAAAATGATACTCTATTTATTGTAGGGTCTCAACAATAATTAAATTATTATAATAAATATGTCGGATTTTAAACACGGGTTATTCCAATTATTCCAATATTCACTGGTTTATGAAATTTTGAGTCGAATTCTATAATATTTAAAAATTGTTTAAATTTCTGACTTTTGTCTATGAATTTTATTGTTTTAAAATTTGACGTTTTTGTCAAATACCGCGGTTAATATGAAAGTCAATAAAATTTTTTATTTGTTTAAATTTGCACTTCGGCTCTGCTTTTAATAGCTGTTTTGAAATATATCGTTCGAAATTTTGGTTTATCCAAATCGAAAATCGAAATTTCGAAAAAGCTCTAATGCCCTTTGCATTTAATTAAAATATAAAAGCAAGACACTATTTATTTATACATAAGAAATAGCAATAATAAATTAATCTAAGTTTTTTTGCCTGAATTTTAAAAGTTTAAAGTTTATTTTATATTATTTTATTAAAACTTTAACCCAAATGCATAAACCAAGTTTACTAGAAATACTACATTTGCGTACAAGCTGCGTAAAAAGTCCTTGCCCACACTCTTTTTTGCATAAAAATTTAATAAAGTGGAATTTTGCCAAATAAATTCACACATACAATCAAAAGAATGTGTGTTAATAGAAAATTATAAAAGATTGTATAGTTTTGCCCATTTGCTGGAATATAAGCATCTAAACGCTTCTGAAAATTGCCTATGGTGGTCGAACATTTATCAACACTACTAATTTGGTCCCCAACAACCTAATTCTTAACTTTTATTATAATCTATCTAAATAACTGGTAATTTTCTAGTAGTAAGTTTGTCACGGATTCTTGTCGTGTTGGAATATTAAATATTATTGTACAAAGACCGTTTCACCTTGCCACGACATAGTTCCGTAACGATTTCTAAATCTCATGTTACCGACCATGTTGTAAATAAATTCTCCAAGTTTTAGATGATTAAATTTAATTTTATAATTCTCATATATTTAATTATATTTTTGAAAATTCAATGCGCCGGGAAACTCATTCACGTTGAAATGAAAATCAAAGACGATTGGGAAGAAAAAAGAGAATTTATTTATTTAAAAAATGTTGAAATAAAGGATCGTTTTGTGGTGAAAATAATTCAAAAGAATAATAATAAATATGATAGCTATAAGAATAATATAGATGGATATTTGCGTTCAATTGATTTAAATCTAGATAAAAATATCTTTAAAGTTGAAATAATTGATAGATCAAAATATATTCCATCTGATCAATTAAAAAAGAAAATTTTGATTGAAATTACTAATAATGAAATATTCAAAATTTTCTGCCTGGATTTGAAAAAATGGTATATTTTTATTATTAGATTTTCCATTCCATAGTGTCACAACTAGCTAGCAAAGAAAAGAGTAACAGTAAGGAAATGGAAATGGGTCTATAACTATTCTAATTTTTGTTAAATTTAAGGTACTCCGAAATAATAATTTTATTGAAAATAATAGTAATTGTTATGAAACTTCGATATTGTGCAAGAGTGAACAGAATAATAATTTTAACTTAATTGAAGAAAATATACAAAATTACAAAGACAAACTTTTGTCAAATTATTGGACTGAAATAAATTTAATTGGATATAAAATTGAATTGTTACAAAAACAAAAAGTTGAATATCCGAAGGAAGTATTAAAAAGTAGAATTATTTACATCGGCAGCGAAATAAGTAAATAGTTTTCTTAATTTTTTATTTGTTTATATGCCTTAAAATATACATACTTATTATAGGAGGAATAATTGAAGGAAATAAAAGAAACTGTTTTAATTGTAGAGTTATACTTACTATAACAGCATATAGATACCTAAAAGAACATTATTTGTGCAATCCATGTCAAAAGTATAAAATATATAATGGTAAAATGAAACCGGAAGGAAGTCTTTATCAAACTAGAATGGTTTAAATTTATTCATATCATAATTAACAATTTTTTATAAATATATATGAGTAGTTTTAAATGTTTAGAGCATATTTAAATGACACTATTAGTTCCTCGCTATTTAGCTAGCCAGCTGAGAGCGGCCAACTGAGAGCCACTTATAAAAGGCCAACTGAGTGCCAGTACTTTTAAGTAAGATCTGTTAATTAGTTTCAACGCCCACATTATATATATTTTAGCGAATCACGGAAGATCGAAAATGTATTAATTGCGGAGCAACAAAAACATCAAAATGGTACCGTCATTCAAAACCTAAACACTATATTTGTGATACTTGTTACAAAAGACAACAAATAATAAATAAAAACTCAAATAAAAATCAAACTGAACAGGAAACAAATAAATAGTATTAAATGAAAATGATTTCTAACTTTAATTTTCTGAACATTTTTTGAACAAATTATAAAACTATGTAAAATATAATGAAACGGGACTGAGTGCTGCCAACTGAGAGCGGGTAAATGAGAGCCGAGCCAACTGAGATCTAGCCAACTGAGAGCGGCCAACTGAGTGACAGTACTTTTAATAAAATATTAAGATTCGAAAAAAATTAGTTTTGCGGGTCAACGGCCGCTGGGTTCTGCACCAGATCTACCCCCTCGGAGCGACACAAAACAGTCATTTCAGCGAAAGTTCAGTTCCTCGCTATTTTGATTAGAATCATGAAATATAATTTTTCATAAATAATTAATAAAATATAATAATCTTATTATTTAATAAACAATAAAAAATAAATAAACATTTTCAGACATTGTTTTTGTATTTACAATAAAATACAATAAAAACATTATTTTCTAAAAATAGAGAATAATTTTTTATTTTTTATTGTTCTTTAAATAAACTATTTTTCGCTTTTCCGGAAGTATTTAACTTAGCATATTTTTAAAAAGGATTTAAGAAAAATAAAAAAAATAATTAAATATTTTTTTAATTTTTTATTAAAACATATGATTAAGTATATTAGTATGTACATTTTATTAAAAATTAATAAAAAAACAAAAAAATAATAAATTTTATTTAAACAAATGAATATTATTATAATATTAGCTTAATTTTTATGATGTTTTTATATAAAAATTAAAAAATATAAAAATTTAAAAAATCATTCTTTTGTTCTTTCGTTTGAATTTGGTTGTACTTTTCTTGCTAAGTTGAAAAAAACAAATAAAAATCCATTGAAGCAAACAATGAGTTATTAATTAGTTTAAACAAACACACATGCTTATATTTTAATAAAAAAATTTTTATATAGAAAATAGGTAGTATAAGTATTATTCAAATTATGGCTAATATTATATTAAAATTTAAAAAATTTAAATAAAAATTAAAAAATATGTTTTATATAAATCATCTTTTCTTAACTTTCCTCTTAATAATTCCTTATATTCATGCTCAAGACTCTCTTGAAGTTAAACCTGTTTATACAACTGAAGACACTTGTCTTGATAACTCTAAGGCTTTTGGTCCTATTACTTCAAATTTAAATAATCAAATAAATGGGGGACAATTTACAATGTACGGAATTGGAGGAAGAGGAGCTTGTGGATTGGATATTGACACTGTAATTTTTTTGAATTTTTAATTTTTTTAAAATTTTTTTGAGTAATTAAACTAATCAAATAATGCCCTATTAATTAAAAATAATGAATTAAAAATAATAGCCAACCAAATCAGCAGCAGCCTCAGGCAATCTTTTTAATAACTCTGCTCAATGGGTACCTTCATGTTTACCTGACAAGCGTTATATACTTAATGATCCAATTTGTATTAATAAATGTGTTAAAATAACTTATAAATGTGTTGGATGTTCTACTTCTAGAACGTTTTTTTATTTATTCAATTTTTTAAAAATAATTTAATTTGAATAAATTAGTTTAACAGTTCCAATAAACAATAAATGCCCAGAATGTGCAATTGATCATGTTGATTTGTCTAATGAAGCTTTCATATGGTTAGAACCACAAGGAGGAACTGTTGGTATTGCTAAAGGTTAGCTACTTTATTATTTAAGTTCTTAAGGCTATAATTAATTTAAGATGCTAGAATTACTTATATTGACTGCTAGAAAACTATTAAATAAATAATAAATTTTCAAAATTTTAGAAGAAATATTTATATAGAAGATTCATTATTCTAATTAATATTTTAAAATAATAAATAAATATTATAAATAATTATTTAAAAATTGGTTATTATAAATTTTGAGAGAAAAAATATTCTTAGGAATATATTTGACAAATGTTTATAAAAATTGAAAATATCTTATCGATTTGCCAAGTTAAACAATAATGAATAGTTCTTTGAGGACGAGAAGATACATAAATTATATAAAAATATCAACCTTTCATTTCGTTTTTTATATACTGAGTAGAAATTCTGCATACGTACAGACATATTCGGATTTTGACTCTAAATGATTATGTTATGGTTTAAAGGAAATGCAGTATATTCCAGAATTAGCCTGAGTAAAATCGGCTTCCAAAAAATAAAACTTCAACAAGCAGATGACATATTATTCGACAAATTAATAAATCCTATTATCAAAAATTATCTAATTAATTTTATACTTTCAAATTTAAGTGAAAAAATATCCGATATTATCTAGAGTCTACTTTAGTTTGCGTGCTTACTTTGTATTTTTTGGAGCTAGAAACTTGTATTGTATTTTCATAGTTTGTGATGTGATAAAACACACTTGTTAAATTACCTTCAAATTACTTCAATAACCCTCAACATTCAATCAATCAAACGTTGTTTTCTTTCTTTCCACTAAGCTACCGGCTCATGAATGGGGTTTATCTCCGTCCCCGAAAGTCGGGGAATTTGAGAGATTTTCTTTTAATCTCTCTCTTTACATCGAATAATCATTTCTCTTACTCCCGCCTAAGCGTTTTAAATGCCGCTACATTACTATTCGGCAACATATTCGAAATTAAGCCTTTAATAAATTAGCTTAAAACAAAGTTTAGCTTCCAAAAAATAACACAATCTATCAACAGCACAGCATCGAAGATATTCAATTACATAATTCATTAATAAAAATATAAATAGAATTATTTATATTTAGCACTCCCTCAAAACTCTAGGCAGGATTCGAAAGCTCCTTATAGTTATTGCTAGGCGTTTTCTCTTAAAACCTTCTCTCAGTGTTATATCTCTATCCAAATTGTTAAAAATTAGCATAGAACATGGGTCTAGCTCCCAAAAAAATAATCGAAAGGCTGGCTAACTGAATAGACATAAGAGCTTTGCTTCCACAATTTTTGACGAAATATAAATAAAATTATTAATATGTATTTAACAATTTGGCACTAGATAACACTTGATATTCTAAAGGATATTGTTAGTTACTATCTTATCTCGTTTTTTTTGCTGTATCACGGAATTAGAGTTAATATAGAGTTAATAATATAGAGTTATTAATAATAATATAATGTATATTTTACAAATTTTGAGGTACTTTAGGAGTATCTTTTCACAAGTCCGCAAGTGTTTATCCGCAACTTATTCTTTCTTCTCCTCCTCTCTTTTACTCTCATAAATAGGGTGGGACAAAACCGTTTAATTTTGAAAAAACCGTATACCGTTTATGCCGTTTATCTGAGGACCGTATACCGTTTCGTTTATTTTTAAAAACCCGTTTAAACGACCGTTTACCGTTTATTTTTAAAATTTTTTAAAATCAATTCATAATTCACAAAAATCGATGAAAATTCATTAATTTTGCTCATCCCTCTTTATAAAAATTATAATTCAACAATAAATTCATCAAGAGATATCAGAGGACTAAGGTGGGTATAGGTAATGTCAATTAGACATTGAGGGATTTGAATGGAAATTGGGAATTTGAAAGGATAATAAGGATCTTCCTTTTCCAGCGCCTCGGGCTAAAATTTTTATAATTGTGGAAGGCCTATAAACCGCCGCAGGCGAAAATTTTTTGATTTTAGTGCGTCAGACGGCAAAAATTCACGTTTTAAGCCACCAATTTAAAAAAAATTAAACGATTTAAACGCCGTTTAGAGGGACCGTTTACATTTTATGCCGTTTATCTGGGACCCGTTTATCGTTTCGTTTAATTTTAGCAAAAAACCCGTTTATCGTATACCGTTTAGCTAAACGGTTTTGTCCCACTCTACTCATAAAGATTTAAAATGGTTCTTTGATTCTTTAAGTGTTTTAAAATTAGTGTTTTAATTTTTGTGTAGATCAGTGAACATTTTTCAATTCCGCAAACGGAAGCTGCAATTCAATTTCTACAGTCAAAAAATATTATACCAGCAAACAAAAAATTTAAAAAAATGTGTATATAGCAGGGATTGGACGGGTTGAGATAATTGTCAGGTCGGGTTGAGAATAAGTCCGGATATCGGATTTCGTGTAACCCGTCCCATCCCTTTTAATAGCCATGAAATGAAAGTTGCGGACTTATGAGAAGATACTTCCTAATTAAAAATTCTGATTATTCATTGAATGCCATTCAGTTTCACAGTTTAGCGTCAGTGTCAGTCCAAAATCAAAGAGAAAATGAGAATAAAAATGAAAGGAAATGAGAATCAACAAATGATTATAAAATATACATTCATCCATTACTCGAAACTCCAACAAAACTCTAAATCACATAAATCAACTCCAGAAAGACAACCCAACCCCTTCAAGCGTTTCTATGTATTTCTTCATTTTAGTTGGAAAATCCAACTTCCAAAAAATGAACATTACTTGGCCACACACTTCGACAAAATTACTAATCCATTTCAAACTTTTAATTAGTCTTTAATTAGTCTTAATTAGTCTAAACGGCGTCGGTCGACCCAGGTGTCGACCAAGACTAATCTCTAATGACTCCTTTTATACTAGACCCACACATACCAGGGATGTCACGGGTTACCCGAAACCCGTTACCCGAAACCCGAAACCCGGACTTTTTTTCGACCCGAAACCCGAAACCCGACCCGAGAAATTTTCGAAAACCCGACCCGAAACCCGACATTTTCCTTGGAGTTTTATTACAAAAAGGGAAGATTTTTGGCTCTTTGGCCTTCCAAAATTCTCAAAATTTTCGCCTGCGGCGCTGGAAAATGAAAAAATCTAGTGGGTTGGTCTTCCAAAATTCTCAAAATTTTCGCCTGCGGCGCTGGAAAATGAAGAAATCTAGTGGGTTGGTCTTCCAAAATTCTCAAAATTTTCTCTGCGGCGATACAAAATGTTGCTGAATTTTCGCACGATTTTAAAGGATCAAGATGGTTTGTGGAGGTATCTGTGGGGGTATCTTAGGTGGAAGGAGGTATCTTCGGGGGAAGATAGAAAAAAATCCATTGGGATTTTTACCATAAAAAGAAGAATTCTGACCTCATGGCCTTCCGAAGTTTGCAAAAATTTTGCCTGCGGCGCCAAAAAAGGAAGAAAACTGTAACGAAATACAGAGTAATTTTGCCGTGATGTCGAAGGAACAAAAGTGGATGAAGGGTGATATCGGGGGATTTACTTGGATTAAGGTGGATTCGGGAAGATATCGGAGGTTTTAGAGGTGTATCTGGGATTTCAAGGTATTTGCAGAGGGTCTCGGAGGTTTAAGGTATAAATCAGTGGATTAGACATATTCACCAGATACTTTTAAATCCCTTGATATCCCTTTTAATCCCCAAATCCCCTGATATTACTCTTAATCCGTCCAAATCCATTTAATCCCTGTCACTATTATATATTCTCTTATTAATCCCGCAAATCACTAATATCCCCAGCCTCTCCGAAAAATTTGGCTTCATGTTCAAATTTTTAACTGACCCGACCCGAAACCCGACCCGAGACCCGAAACCCGGACTTTTTTTCGACCCGAAACCCGAAACCCGACCCGAGGAAAATTTTCAAAACCCGACCCGAAATCCGACCCGACTTTTTTCTCGACCCGTGACATCCCTGACACATACCTAACACTGCGGCGCTGAAAATAGAAACAATTTGACCTTTTGGCCTTCAAAAATTCTCAAAATTTTCGCCTGCGTTGCAAAAAATACTCAATGTTAAATTCAACAAATAATTTAAAAACTCCACTCATCCCTAAATCAGCTCTTCTTAATGTGATATGTGAACTGTCACTTACCTTCTCTACTAGTGTTATTCACGGTACCGTATTACCGCGGTATTTTTCGGTAATACCGCGGTATTTTTACCGAAATACCGATACCGATACGGCCTCTATCAAAATACCGCGGTATTTCGGTATTTTCCAGGTCCTTCTAAAATTCTCAAAATTTTCGCCTGCGGCGCTGGAAAAGGAAGAAATCTGGTTTTTGGCTTCAGCGCCGCAGGCGAAAATTTTGTGAAATTTGGGTAATAAAGTCGCCTTTTGAAAAATAAGTCGCCTTTTGAAAATTGAACTCAATTATAAACCGCTGCTTCCGTCTGTATCAAATGTTAAATGTGTGAGGACACACATTTCTCCCACAATTTGCTTAGAAAGAGTATAGTATATTTTAACGAAGGACACGAAAAAAATATAAAAATTGTAGCACAATATTTGTTTTTTCATTAATATTTCATTTTTAGTAAATTCGTTTAATTTCGTTTTATCTTGAAGAATTTGGGTGTAAGTTTATTTTTGGATGCTGTTCCTTTTACAGCAAATAACCTTTAATAACCAAAAAAATTATTCGTTTCCTCTGTGTCTCTCAGCATGTCCCATTCCTAAATTATCTAATTGCAGGCATTCGGATTATTCCAACTTCTAATTCGGCGTAGTGACAGAAGACCCACAGACAGAAGACCCACAAAGAAAAATTTCTACTAAAAGCTTAGAATAACAAGATTGGACAATGTTACGATACAAAAATCAAACAATATAAACCTATGGGATGTCGGCAAGACGCTTGTGCAAAACCCCGCGCTTCGCGCGGGGTTTTGCGGCACGCGTCTCGCAGGTAGTCAACGGTCGCTGGGTTCTGGGCTCGTAATATAGACCTATTCTTATTATCGCTGCAGTGGGCATGCTTGACATCCTTCGTAGGAGCAAGGACCCTCAAAAAGACCATAGGTAAGGAGCCAATATGAAAGCAGTATGAATAAAAAATAAAAAAGATTGTTTTGGGTCTTTTGTCTGTGGGTCTTCTGTCTGTTTTTTATCAAATATTTTTCTAGTTATAGTCGATAAACCTCGAAAAATTTAGCATTTTTCGGAAAATCAAAACATTTTTGGCCACAATTTCTGAAATTCTTGAATAAAAATTCTGAAATTTTTGCTGAATTTACTGAATTTACCGGTCCTAAACTGAAATTAGCTGAAAATCGTTCAGCATCCAAAAAATAAAACATTGAGCGCATGGAACTTAAATTTAAGGAATATTTAAGAATTTATGAAAACGAGATATTTACAATTATATATTGTTTAGAATAATTTTCAAATTATAACAAATTGATGTTAGTGACGATAGACATTTCTCAGCGGAAGATTTTTATAAACAAATAATACCCTCGATTTTCCTGAATCTTGGCGCAAAATATGTAAATAAGTATAGTTCATTCAACAGAATCTATTCCCTGCTTTTTCCCAAAATTTAATTGTATCAAATGGAGGAGGTAAGAGACCAATCGAGTGTAGTGATACACTGTGCATATTAGTTTCATAAATTTAAATCAAATTCTAGTCGATTGAGTTAATAGCTGAATAAATTTCAGCTTACAAAAATAATGCACATCATCATGAAACTTCACCGATCGTCAAAATTTATCAAATATTGAAATTTAATAAAAATAAAATAATAAGAAAAGTAATATTTTTTAAAGGTCATATCCAACAGCAATCACCCATCACTGAGGCGCGGATGGAGACGTGTCCAGTAGTCTCGTCAGAGGTTAGTTTCGTCAGAGGACATTTTCGTCAGAATTAGTTCCGTCAGAGGTCCTTCTCGTCAGAGGTCAGTTTCGTCAGAGTGTTCTTTCGACAGAGATGAGTTTCGTCAGAGGCCTTCTTCGTCAGTAAGGCTCACTTTTTAAAAATCTAATTAAAAGGCGGTATTATGACTTATACAGGTATTTGTTTCTGGGTCGATTTGGACAAACGAGGTGTCATTCGAAAGAGCTCTGAAAGGGTGATTTTTGTTGTGAAAAATTTGAGTATAAAAAGTAAGGCTCCCTTTTTATAAAGGGAGCCTTACTGACGAAAAAGGCCTCTGACGAAACTCATCTCTGACGTGAAAACCCTCTGACGAAACTGAGCTCTGACGAGAAGGACCTCTGACGAAACTAATTTTGACGAAAATGTCCTCTGACGAAACTAACCTCTGACGAGACTACAGAGCACCGATGGAGAATGGGACAAATCTAGCTACTCGGCCTTCCAAAATTCTCAAAATTTTACTTGCGGCACAAAAAAAGGAAGATTTTTGGCTTCGAATAAAGAGCAACATAACCTGCAACCAAAAGTCATTTCAGTGCAATCTCAATTTTTCTCTTCTTCGGTGTAGATAAGAAGTTACTTTATTAGGATACAGCCCAAGTAGGCGCGCGGCCATAACGGCGCAAAGCCATAACTATTAGGTCGGGTCATAATTAGTGTCGCTTTTTTTATTTGGGTTTTTTGGATTTTTAAAATTAAGTTTTCAGAAAAATTTTTTTATTTTTATTACGATTTTTATTTACTCTTCAAGATTACAATAAAATATTTGAGTTAACTTCCCTTGGTAACCCACCATGTGTGGCCTCTCTGTACAACGTTCAAATCCATTTAATTTAGGTCAATATTGACCCAAAAATTTTGAAAAAGACATTTTTAGACTTGGCTTGATAAGGGCTTTCGAATGAATATCATTTGGCTTTTACAAACTAACAATGTAGGCGGAGCAAATCGAGTTAAATCGCTGAGTGTCCATAGCATTCAGATCTGGGGAGTTACTTGGCTAAATGTCTTTGCCCCAAAATCTTGGGGCAAAGACATCGATGCGGCTTGACGAGCAGAATCAAACAATACCAGGGCATCTAGGATTCGACAATTTTGAACGAAGTTATAGACCGGCAATACTGGGTTCGGCGGCATATTTGGGTGACTCATTAATTGCTACGGAAAATAACATGAAGAGAAGGAGAGACAAAATTTCCTCTCATCCTATTATCTTTCTGTTGGAAGAGCGACTTTATGTGAACATATTAATTAATTGAATTTTTGTTTTGATAAATACTGAAGAAATTTTTTGGTTTGATAATGAAGCTTGGGTTGCCGACGTTGTAATTTTTTGGAAGCCTGAACAACGTTTATGGCTAATTAATCAAAAAATCATTTTATCACTTTTTAGGAGCCTCTCGGCTTTGGACGTGAACCTACAGCTTTCTATAACCTAGACTTTTTTCTACACTTTTTTAGGTACTTATGTACTATCTCCCCACATGTCCGCAAATGTTTGTCTGCAACTTTTTTCCTTTTCCTTCTACTTCTCTCATAGAGATTAACAATAGTCAAAGGACTAATAATTGTCAATAATTTGATTTATATAAGGGAGGCAATATAAGGAAAGCATCATTTTTGAATTAAATTTGTTCCAACCCTTTCCACCTTCGCCTCATTGTTAATTTCTACACCGTATAAATTGTTATTCTTATGCACGTCAACATCAGCTAAATCTCGGACACCCTCGGATGTTGTTGTGTATCGACTTGCGGTGTGTCCGATACTAACAGAACAAGACTTGACTAACAACAAAGGTTTATCACAAACAACAATACAATAGAAATAGGCGAGACTATGCGTTGGCTGCGACTAGAATAACACTAACACTAGACTGACTGTAGACTAACTGACTGACTCCCCGAATGCTAAAAGGCTTCGTTTTTTATACGAACACGCTAACCTAACAGATGTAACTATACCTACTTTGTTCCTGAAGAAAGAGTTTTGCCACTTGACCAAGGCAATTTTAATAGGGCCTAATTCCTTAGTTCATCCAACCAATTAACGAGTGTGTGTGATACCGAATATAGCCAACTACAAGTCCTTTACGACAACCCGGCTCGTTTTTTTCGATTTAAGTCTTTGGTTTATTAATATATAGTTGTATCAGGCTGTTCTATTTCTGGTAGATTCTTCCTAAGAATCCAAAAAAGACAAAAAATCTAAAGTGGGCTTATACTTTTAAACACAATATTGAATAATTTATAAAGTTAGAGATAATAGCAGAATCTAAATTGAAGAAAATTGTCATCTCTCTTACGATTCACGCTGTTTATTTTTGTAAGCCAAGCAATGCTTTATTAATGAAGCTAAACTAAGGCTTCATTAATTTAAAATAAAAATTTTTTTTTAATATGCTTCTAAATTTTTAATAAAACTTATTCTTAAAATTCCTCCAAAAATTTAATAATTATCAAGTGTTTAGTTCGCACAAAGTTCAATTTCCCTGTGTAATTGTAACTATGTTAGCTCCCAGTACGCCGTCCTATGACAATTTTTTTGGCAAAACCTCTACATGAATCCCGAACTCGAAGGCTCTACCCCGACAAAGGTCCATTCCCCGACGATCCCAACTCTCTGAAAAAGGAAGAAATCTGGCTTTTACCTAAAAACGCGTTCTTCCTATAATATCCGTTTTTGTATCAACGTTTTTGCTATCAAATCTATTGATAACAACAACTTATAACCGCCATCAATGAAATAGTTTATATTGACTTAAGTATAGAATAATCTATTAATTAATATTAACCAGAACCCGGACGGTACCACATTATTGATGGTATTTTTCAATATTTATCGGTATGGCAGTTTTGGTAGTTTAGTATCTGATTCAACAACCCAGTTATCGCCTACTATTTAATATTAATTATTAGATATTCGATATTTATTATTGTCTAATACTTAATTAAAAAATAGTTGTTTTGTACTGTTGAATATATTTTTGGAAGCTGAAATGTTAATTCAGCTAACATTATGCTAGCATTTAAGTACAAGCAGTCAATAGAATTATTGGACTGGTTGAACGCTTTTAGATCGAATTACTTCACTGGAACACTAAATACATCATTAACAATGTAAATAATGGTCAAAATAAGGAAAAACTTTCTTCTTAATTTTATCTTCGTTCATAATTTTCATTCCTATTTACTAAATATTAGTTATTAGGTATTTGATATTTAATATTGTTCAATACTTAAATGTGAAATCTTTAGACATATGCGGTGAGGTGTATTTTTGGAAGCTGAATGAAATTTCAGATAACATAATGCTAGAATTTAAGGTCGTGTAGACAATAAATTTATTGGACAAGTGGAACTCTTATAGGTGAACGACTTTTTTTTCAACGACCTCCTCAACGACTTTTTTTCTCCTCAACGACTTGAAAGATTAACTGCTCCTTAGAGCTGATCTTCAAAGCGAACACAAATGAGTATTCAAGATGAGTTAACTTATTTGTTTGCTGCTTAGAATTGCATATTTGTTGGATTTACTCATTCAACATCCAAAAAATTAGAAGCCGTGAACAGAGAAAACGTGATTTCATAGAATTATTGACTAATTTATGCATATTAGAATAATATTTGTGATATGGAGTGGATTTAACTTAAACTTGGGATGAAAGCTTAAGCGATTAACCTAAATTTTCTATTCTCCTCAACGACTTGAAAGATTAACTGCTCCTTAGAGCTGATCACATTTTTCAACGCCCCAGTCGGAAATTTTTTAGTTCACTTTATCCCCCCCCCTTTTTTCCTTCCTTAAGAATGTAAATTATGGTCAGAAACTCTACTAACGAAAAACTTACTTCTCAATCACTTCTTCGATCTTAATTTTTATTCCTTCACACTCAGAATTAAGGTAACTTAATAGAGCCTTCCAAGACCGAAAATTTTCCAAGACTCGAGACCAAGACTAGACCCCAAGACCAAGACCAAAAAAGCCCAAGAAAAGTCTTGAGTCAAGACTCAAGACCAAGAGTCTTGGAAGTGTTATGACCCCGCTTACGTAGAGGAGCTAACAAAGATATTTATCGCACACAAGAAATACAGAGCAGGTGAAGGTTGTAGGAGGAAGATCTAAAACTGGGAGTGAACTAACTATTGGCTGGGCTTTTATACTAATCACTCTAAGGGCTGACGCCCATACACAACACCTCCCCCCTTGAAAAAAAAGGTTCGGCTTCACTTAAAGCCGAAGCTTTACAATATACTTAACTTTGCCAGCCAAACAAACAACAACAAAAATACATACAAAAATTTGGGGGAATAAGGGCAATGGGAACAAAAAATACATACAACATTACAAAAAATACAACAATAATATTATCACAAAATTTTATTTATTTATTTATTTTACACATCTACGTCTCCATTTGCTTATCTTCTTCAACATCTTTCATCTTCGGCTTGTTCCCATTGTATGTGTCCTGCGTCTTTGCCTTGATCTTCTTTGATTTGTCCACACTGTTGACACTTGACGAAGTTACACTACTTTCACTCACTATTGTTTCTTCACTAATATTCATCCTTTTGATGTCTTCACTCAGCAACTTCTTTTTATTACTCCACTCATCACGCCGAATTTCTTTAAACGACCTGGTTACAATACTCTTTAGCACTGACACTTTGACTTTCCAGGCGTTTTCGGTTTTGCGCCAAATTTCACCCTTGAGCCACTCAATTTTGCCACTTCTTTTATTTGTGTTCTTCACTTTCACTTTTGTCCCGTTCGGAAACGCATTTTTCTGTATCTTGAAATTTGCCTTCTTTTCACTCCACTTTTTGTATTTTGGCTTTTGATTTTGCACTGACACTTCTTTCAAGCCCGGCAAACCCAAGATACACATTTCACTATTCACTACATGGAAGTCCATAAAGACGTCTTTGTCTTTCACTCTCACTTTGCTTTTGAACTTTCCTTCAATTTCTACTTTATTGTCTCCCAGCCCAATACCACTATAATTCACTTTTTCAATTTTGGGTTGACCAATACTCTTCCACACTTCTTTATTGACAACATTTATCTGCGAAGCAGTGTCGACAATCATTTCAATATCCAATTCTCCAAACTTCACTTTTTGCTTTATCCACTCTTCTTTTTCTACACTTTGCATTGGATCGAATATATCCAGAATTGCGCAATGTGGAGACCCTGAATGATTATTATTATCACTCCACTGCCTTTTAGGCTGATATTGTTTATCCTTCAAGAACTTACAATGCATCCGCCAGTGACCAAAACGTCCACAATGACTACACTTTTTCTCAATCACATTTTGTTGATACTTGACGTTTGGCTTGGTCCACTTTGGTTTGCACTCGAATCTATTTTCACTTTCACTATCTTTCCAACACTTCACTTTTTCCAGTGTGTTGACTTCAGGCAGTTCTTTCTTCACTTCACTCATTTTCTCTTTTACTAGATACAGTGCCTCACTTTTGTTGGCCATATATGCCCGACACTCTTCAATCACTTCTTTTAAGGTCACTGTATGCCCCTTTTCACTTTTATTTTCAACACTTTTCATGGCAACTTGTCGCACTGAGGTAGCATCACTGGGCATACCTGAAATAAAAATAAGAATTTTCAATTCTTCGATAGACAAGGCCATTTCTGCACGCTCACATTGAGCATTCACTACGTTCCCAAACTCAACAATATCTTGAAGGGCACTACACTTAACATTTAAGGCCTCGAACCTTTTCAACAATTTAGACCTATGGTCACTAAATTCTTTCACTAACTCATTGCAGAGTTCGTCAAACTTCATCTCACTCAATTTGGTTGGCAGCATCTTCCTTTCAATTTGGGCATACTCTTCTGGCCCCAATTTACTCAACAACAATCTTACTTTAGAGGATTCTGGCAGGGTTTTACCCTCCTCCTCAAAATAGGACCGATGCCTGCCCAACCAAGACTCAAAGGTCATTCCACTCGTCAAATCAAAAACAAACTCACCGATCATGCCAACCAATTTACTGTATAGCTCGGTGTCGTTCATCTCACTCGGCTTCAACAGCCTCACTAACATTTTCTCAAAATGCTCCTGTTGAGCTTTCAGCAATTTCTCGAGCACTTTTGCGTCCATTGTTCACTCACTAAAATACAATTTTTTTTATCACTACACTAACACTAATCACTACAATTTCACTAACCTTTTGGTTTTATTACACTACAATTGTCCACACAGCTTTTCTTTCCTGAATTGCACACAGCTTACGTTGACGAGCCTCACTGAAGTTGACGAACTTGTTTGACGAGACCAGGTTCTTTTTTACTCGACCGCGCCACTGTTATGACCCCGCTTACGTAGAGGAGCTAACAAAGATATTTATCGCACACAAGAAATACAGAGCAGGTGAAGGTTGTAGGAGGAAGATCTAAAACTGGGAGTGAACTAACTATTGGCTGGGCTTTTATACTAATCACTCTAAGGGCTGACGCCCATACACAACAGGAAGGCTCTATGACAAACCCAGAAATCTTTTCTTTATCAATGCTTTCTCTTGATGATGCTCGGGGAAATAGGTTGAAATTGAGAAGGAAGTACTTCTGACCCTTATTTAAATACTGAAAATGGAATTTTTCGTCCGGAGCCGCTTAACTTGCCACAAGACCGAGCCGTACTAACTAAGAAACTGAAATTAAAATGATTGTTTCTTCGATTACAAAACGAAAACTCTACAAGGGATAGATATTAGCTATATTATGATTATAGCTCCCAAAAAATTACACCTCTAGATGCCGCGTCAACTAATTAAGTAGTTAATTTATTTTAAAACTCAAGTACTCAATATTTTCGCAAATAACATACTAAATATATTTATAAACCTACATACATCAAGCTAACAATTATCCGAAACCGAAAAGCAGAGAAATTCTGGGTTCTGCTGTTTTGAAATGACGTCCTCACTAACGATAGAAAACTCTCTCTAATAATAATATAGCTTTGAACTGCGTTCAAGCTTCCAAAAATAGTAGAAAGGGATCAGTGGCCAAGATGATATACTAGGGTAAATCTTTCTGAATTTATTTCACAGATTATAAACTACTTAATATTAAGAGTTGATTAACAGCTCAGACACGCATTTGGCAAAAGGAAAGACAGCAAATCATTTTTATGAATTCGAAGTTTGTCATAAAATTCACACAAAACCAGCCTTTATTTCAAAATTTTTAATGAGTTCAGTGAAATATTTTAAACTGAGGTAGAGGACAATTAAAGGACTTTTGACCACACACGAAAACATATAATTTACAAGTTATCTATTTTTCTATTTTGTTAATTATAAGGGATTTTGACTAGCGAATAATTTGCCATTTAATGTAATTAATTTGACCAGTATATTTTTGCAAGTCCATATAGATGGACTAAATAATTAGTATTAAGAATGATTGTTCTTAAAGCGAAAAAAATGCTAAGAAAAATCAGTAGTCTTAGATTACTCAAAAGTTATAGAGTCTGAACTAAAACCCCTTTACATGGGGTATTAATTTTAGGGGTAAAACAAAATTTGTTGAAAAAATCTTTTCTTAACTAAAACCACTGAGCAAATTATAATGTGATAAATATGCCTTTTATTTGAGACTTTACTTTAATATGGTAGAGAATCCTGGGATCCGACAACCATATCATGACAGTAATTAGCTTATTCAAAAGTTATATTGCTTTCACTGTCTGTAAAAATAGCCAAAGATAGAATTGGCTTCCAAAAAATTAGAGGTGTTGATATCATATGTATGAGGATAGTTTTATCTTAATATACCAATTATTTAGCTATGGTTTTTGACTAATCCAATAATGTGCATATTTAAGTTGCTCAGATTCCCTAAGCCATTGTTAGAGGAAACGGCAGTTTAAAAGATCCCAGACTGTTACGACCCGAGGTGTCCGAGGTTCAACTAATGTCAACGAGCACAATAATAACACTTTATCACATATAGAAATAAACAATGTGTAGGCGAAGGGAATGGGACAGACGAAGGAGATCAGTGACTAGCCCCGCTAGTATGATCCGAATAGACTGACGCTTTCACTGGCTTTTATACTAAACACTTTAAGGGCTGACGCCCATACACAACACCTCCCCCCTTGAAAAAAAGGTTCGGCTTTCACTTAAAGCCGAAGCTTTACAACTTTAACATTCACTATAGCTTCCATGCTATCAATACAATCAAAACTAAGCCAGAGCGTCTAGTCTCTCACTAACACTCAATTCACAACAAAATACAAGAAATGTGGGATGACAAAAGGGCAAACAACAAATTAAATTACAATACAAAAATTACAAAATCACAAAATTTGTCATCTTATTCCACATTTTATTTTTCTTCTTGCAGCGGTCATCTACAGTGCATACAGCAGCTCAAAACAAGGCAAATCGCACGTCCTGATTTGGGGTCACACTTGTTGATCACTGCTTGTCCATAAGCATTTCACTTTTATTTTTCACTTTTCCTCACTAATCACTTTTTATTTCACTTTTTATTTTTCACACTTTCTATTGCGGCACTCCATTTACTTTTCAACACTATGCCCAATAACTTCACTGAATTGCATCACTAACACTATTTAATGACTTAATGAAGTCAAACACCACAACACTAACGGTACTGCTAGTGCGCAGTTCGGTGCCGTTTTCCCGCGTACTTTTAGGATGGCTCGTGGTTTAATACTAACACTTGAATACTACTACTAACTAACCACTCAAAGGATGCCTGTTACATCCTGCCTCTGTCAAAGACTCCGGTACCGCAACACTTCACTGAACTTACACTATGTGTAGTCTGGGTTGCTTCACTCACTTGCGCTGGTCTAATACTTCAATCACTAATAATATTCACTCCTCAGCGCCTTGACTCACTGCAATTCACTTCACTACTTTTCATTTTCAAACTTCATTATTTGGTTTTACCCACCCTTCTTGGCTGCCAAATTTTAACTTTTTTCACTTCATTATTTGGTCTTACCCACCCTTTAGGCTGCCAAATTTAACTTTTTTACACTTTTCACTTTTCTCAATTTCTGGACTTACATTCTCATGAATGCCAGACACTTCAAAACTTGATCGGCAAAATCTGCGCACTTCCGACTCATGCCGATCACTAAATTACGACGTCTGTCCACTCACAATCAAAACAATCACTTTCACTAATTGCCAAAGCAATTCACTACACTTCGCCACACTTCACTTTTTGTCGACCGCGCCATTGTTACGACCCGAGGTGTCCGAGGTTCAACTAATGTCAACGAGCACAATAATAACACTTTATCACATATAGAAATAAACAATGTGTAGGCGAAGGGAATGGGACAGACGAAGGAGATCAGTGACTAGCCCCGCTAGTATGATCCGAATAGACTGACGCTTTCACTGGCTTTTATACTAAACACTTTAAGGGCTGACGCCCATACACAACACAGACCTGTTAGAAACTTATTAACAAAGTTAAATATAGCCAAAGGATAAATTTGACTTCCAAAAAATATTCGGCGGACACGCTATTGAAAACAACGGTTTTGACTTTATAACCTCATGTTTTAAAGACTTTTTAATTAATTAATATGGAGTATTATTAAGTGCGAGAATTTGTTAAACTAAGTGTAAATTTAAAGTTAAACAAAGAAAATTGCAACATCCACAAGAATTAGCCAGACATTAAGTCGGCTTCCAAAAATAAAAGGAACATTTCACAACACAACATGATACTATTTAAATAATCTACATACATTTTAATCATCAAATTTGAATATTGTAATACTGTACAAATTAAAAACGAATTTCAGGTGTCAACAATTCTGAACTTTTTTCCCCTCTTCGCCTCCACCACGGATTTAATTTCGTCTAGAAAGTTTAGAGAAAGATTTACATAATATAGATCAGTGAAAGAAATTTGATTCGTTTTTGGGCGAATTACTGTTGTAATTTATGACTTGTTGTGTGTCCGAACTAACAGAAAGACTAGACTAACTAAGGTTTATCACGAATGTAACAATACAATAGAATAATCGAGACTATGCACTGGAGTAGAATACTAGCTTTGACTACGAACTAAGACTGTCTAACTGGCAACCAGAGGTGGGTCGGATTTCCTATGCCAGTTCCCTTCCGATTTTTCTATTCCGATTTTTCATAACCAGTTCCGATTTCCGGCTCTTCCGATTTCCGACAGCTCTGACTGTTCTGACCCACCTCTGCTAGCAAAATGACTAAAACACACGTCTACTAAAAGACTGCGCCTTTTATACTAAGCACGTCACCCTAAGGATTACCATAGGTAAAAATTGTTAAAATTTCCAATCACAAATATTACCAGACTGTTTTTACAAAAATAAGCAAAGGATAGCTTTGACTCCCAAAAATTATTCACCCTTGAAACCAAACAGAAACAATTTCTACTTTAAAATTAGATTATTTTAACAAATAATTTTAAATAATATATACGGTGTTAATTAGACCCCGAAAGAATGTGTCAATATTTTATGAAGCTGGCCTAATATGTATTTAGGATGACCGTCGCCGCTTGTCTTTAGTCATTCGCGCCTTTGCCACTTTTTAATTCTTGTATTTAGTATGAGGATTAACTTCGTCTATATGTTGGATCTCTGGGATATAAGATTAAAAAATATTTATTTTTCCAATTTTACTGGATATTTGTGTGCTTTCAAAAGAGCTTTACTTTAGCTGTAGACGTTGAGCCGTTACTTATAGTATTTTTGGAAGGCCACATAATGGTTCAGATAATAATATTTTATATCCTGACTCTATCCGAGATTTAACAAAAATTATCGAACCCACAAGTGTTATCAGTATAAGAAGACAAGTTGACAAAGGTTGGTTGTAGGCAGGATAAATATATCATGTCTTGTTCGAGTCGGGCCAGATATGATTAATATTTATAAAACACATTTACAATTTATATTTATGGAAGGAAAAATTGTTTAACAATAAGTCTTATTTCCTTTGTCTGGATTCGAACCCAGACCCAAAAAACACCAATGTGAACGAAGTCAGTCAACTTAACCACTCCACCATCGACCAACAAAAGCAAAATGATAGATTATAAATTAGGGTTGCGCCCCGACCCCGACTAACCCCGACCCCGACCCCGAACCCCGACATTTTTTGACCTAAAACCCCGACATTCTCAACCCCGAAAATCCCGACCCCCGAAAGTTCGACCCCGACGACCCCGAACCCCGAAAAATTTTTATGACCCCGACTCAAAATGCATTAATTAACTTTTATATATTTTTTTGTTGGCATTCTGCTAAACTTTTGATAAAACAAAAGGAAAGACAACTAAAAAAAGAGGAAAAGAAAACTATTTTTATTTTTCTCTATTCACAGAGAATATTTTCCTGACAAAATTTAAACTAACTTTTTCTATTCATAGTTTGGTTAGACACAATTTATTTTTAATTTGTAATTTTATATAGGTCTTTAGATTTAATTATAAATTATATTAAAATGTCGACTAAATCTTCTGATATTTGGAATTTTTTTGTAAAATTACCAATGGCTGATGAATCAGCTAGGTGCAAGCTTTGTGAAAATAAATTTTCTTGTAAAAAAAGTTCAACAAAAGGTTTATGGGACCATCTAAAGTCTATGCATTTGGCAGAATATGAGAAGTTTTTGCAAAAGAACACATCAACATCAGTAGGAGCAAACTAATAAAATAGTAGATTTTTTTATTAACAGACTAATTTGGATATATCAAAATTTCTTGGTAAGGATGAGCCTCAAAAAAAGCAGATGAACAAATTGCGGCACTTATGCTTCGCCAAAATTGCTCATTTTTATTTGTCGAAGCACCTGAGTTGAGGGATCTTTTTCAACGTGCATATCCGAATTTAACGGTTGCTTAATTTTTATAATCATCAGTAACATTTTTTAGTTACGACGAAGAGATTATTTTAAAAGAACTGTTATTCTTTCGATGGCTGAAGAAATTAGGCGTAAAATTACTCAACGAATAGGAAATGATAAATATGCTTTGACATCTGATGGCTGGTCACAGGTAACAAAGTCACCAGCACTTTTCAGGTTTTATTAGTTTAAATTTTATAAAAATAAAACAAGTTAAGTCAACTGTAATTTCGACACTTAAACGTTTAAGAGATTTTTTACAGGTTTATATTAAATAAGTTTTCAATGTGTTTGCCATATGCTTTTCAATTTTCATTTTCAAAGGAACAAAATTTCTCAAATCGTGTTGCTCCATTTGTGCAAATTCTTATTAGATCACTAAATGATCGTCTTCCAGAATTGAGTAATAATACTATACTAAGAATTGCCATGCTTTTAGACCCGAGATTTGCTTATAGTGATTTATTTCCGGGGGAAACATGGAAAAGTATTGAACAACAATTTATTGAATTTGCAAAAGAAGGTAAATTTAATTTTGATTTAATGAAGTACCTTTACATTTTTATAGAATTATTGGTTATTAATTCTGTAGCAAACTTGGAGCCAGTTTCATTTGACCTGGAAGAGGAAATTTTATCAGAAGAAGCTGAATCGAGTGATCATTTAAGTACAAGCAGCGATGAGAAATGTATTTTTGCAGTTAAAAATAAACTCACTAAAATTTAGATGATATTTGGGCAAAACCTAAATCTCCTTGTACTTCTACATTGCCAAATACAACAATTTCTGGTGAGGAATCAGCAGATTTTGTGTCAAAGATTGAATCGCAATTGTCACAATATAAAGCCTGGCAGCGTGTTCCAGTTGATAGTGATTTATTTTCATGGTGGAGAGATAATGGGAAGTTCATTCCAGAAATGGCTAAAATTGCTCAAATGTTGCATTGTATTCCCGCAACTTCCATTTGTTCTGAGAGGCTTTTCTCGAAAGCGGGACTTATATATGCTAATACTCTCAGGAATAGGTTTTATTTATTTGTGATTAAAAAAATAATAATTTTAGATTGTCAGGAAAAACAGTCAGGCAAATACTCGTAGTAAAAGCTAACTTGGATAAAGTACTTCTTGCGCCCTCAAATAATGACGAATCAGATTCAGAAAGTGAAGATAATGAAGATTAAGTTGATTTTTTAATAAAAATTTTGATTTTGAACAGTAATGTTGGATAAAAATGCTGGATTTTGTAAATTTTCACTTCAACCCCGACCCCCGACCCCGAACCCCGACATTATTTTCAACCCCGACCCCGACCCCGAACAATTTGAGACCCCGACCCCGAACAATTGACTTTGTCAACCCCGAAAACCCCGACCCCCGACTTTTTCAACCCCGAAGGTTCGGGGCGCAACCCTATTATAAATATTTCTTTTCCTTTTCTTTTAAAAATTTCTATGTCAAAATATCTAAAAAATAAAAAAATACTAAATGAAAAAGGTGAAACAAATTTCGCATTCGGACCAAAAAGCGAAATGCGAAACGCGAAACTTTTCGCGCTAAAAAATGCGAGAATGCGAAAGATGCGAAACGCGAAATAAGCCTAGCCCTGCTACTCAGTTACACCAACTTGGTAAAAGTATTTTTCTAAATTTATTCTAATTAAATTATAATTCAATTAAGTAATATTAACCACCTTGATTAATTAATTAGTCCAAGTTTAATTAAAATTCAACGTTATGAATTCGTTTAATTGCCGAAAATCCTCTTTATATGGCTTGGGGTCGTTTGCGGTGGGCTGATTCAGCTCGAGTTAGGTGAAAGATCAAATCCTAAATCCTGTACAAAAAATTTGCCGTATTCGGATTCCGGATTTCAATAGAGCCGTTTACTTTTTGTGGCAAATTATATATCATTCGAAAGAGCTCTTCAAGCTGAGTAGACTCAGCCTCAGCTTGATGAGTTTAAGGAGAATAGAAAATAATACTTTAATCTTTAAATAAACATTATAAATGAAAAATTTTTTATTTAAAACAATGGGTAAAGAAGGAAAACACATTTTATGTTAATATATTTGGTATCTGAAAATTTCATCTCAAAATAAGAAATTCTGACACCCAAACGTGTCGCCCCTTTTGAGGTGTACCGGGTATTGCAAATCACTAAGAATTTTCGGTTGGTTTCGAGGATCGACAACCCTATTTATAACAGTTCCATACAGCAATAATTAATGAAGGAAAGAGTAAATACAAAGAATGGAAACATATTTTTTTGTTTTTGTATTTAAAATTTATACAGTTGTTTATCTGAAATGTGTTCAGGAATTAAGAATAGAATTTAAATAATCCAAAAAATCCGAATTTTCCAACAAACTCAGATGAATTAAATCATCATGATCATCCATTGGTTGACTATGAAGGCCATCAGCCGATTGAATATTTGGTTGTCCATAAGGGCAAGCAATTGAATCGGATAAATTTTTGCCACAGTCATCCGTCTGTGGATTAATAAATGAAGTTCCTTCAATGTTTCTTTCCTTTTCATTTAGATGAACATTCTCGTTACATTCAGTTGGCGATTTACTTTTATTCATATAATTATCATTCTGTGAATTTTCTTTTTCATTTTTTCTTTTTAAATAAGAATTTCTATTATATTCTCTTATCTTTTCCTTATTCTTTTGATAATAATTTTTATAATATTCTTTCATCGCTAACTTTTTTTCGTCTTTATTATTGTTTCTAATAAAATCATAGTTTTGTGGAGTATCAAAAGAAGTTTCTTCATCATTTTCAGGATGAATGTTTCCTAATTCTGACATATCCTTTTGGTTTCCGTGACTTTTGCGCCGAGAACATCTCATTAATAATATGTGAAAAACTACAGCCGGACCTCACTATAGTAGATGTAGGATAGTTGGAAATCTTCGGGTATCAAGATCCGAATCCGATATCCGACTTAAAATTTTCGGCTATCCGGCTTTTTCAGATCCGGATATATGGCCCTACACTATAGTGCACCCTCATAGGGCAGAAAATCATGCCTGAATAGAGTTAGCAGACCTAAATATCCTGATCCGAAAAAGTCAGGTTTATAGAAGATGTGTTGAGTCGGTTTATTTTGCAACCTTCCTCTAGTTTATTAGAGGTGGTCGTCTGATTGAGAGTCGACTATTAGAAATAAGGTATTCTACATTTAGATATTTCCACTTACTCCTTATTTCCACATACTTTTATTGCTCAAATTCAATTAATCAGCTACTGACCCTATTGTACTTCTGAAATCCCTTTAGCTCCTGGATACCATTTTTTAACCCAAGGGGTACACTATAATTAGGTCTGACTGTAAATATTATTTTATTTTTTTAAATTATGGCGGGGCAAATGTCGCGGCGCAAAAGTCGCGGCGAAAATGTTCTCGGCGCAAAAGTCGTGATACCTCCTTTTGTAGGATTTCTCGTTCCTTTTTCTTCTTTAGAAAGTATTTTCGTTGACTATCGCGCCTTTTTCCTTTATTTGTTTGACTGTATTTTCGCTTATTTTGAACCAATCTATCCCTATTCTTCTGATAGTATTCTTTATTATATTGTAGTCTCTTTCCTTTATTATTTTGATAGTACTTACTAAAATATTTTTGTTTCTCATTTTTGTGTTGCTTGTAGTACTCCTTCTTATATTCTTTTTGCTTTAACTTCGTTTCTTCTTCTTTATTTGCAGTTTTGTGCTTTTTTGTAATTTTGGTATTTGGTTTCAGAGTTTCTCTATATTTCGCATTTTGGGGAGCAACCGATGATTCAGCCCCCTGATTTAATATTTCATTTAAATCCTTTGAGGGTTCTTCAACTCTAGTCAACTCTTTTTGATTTTTATTATTTTTAACAGAATTAACTAAACTCCATAAATTCGAATTGAAAATTAAAAAAATTATAACATTTATGTGTTTCATTCTAAATTAATTTTAATAATTATTAAAAAATTAATTTTATATTAATTAAAAATTGAAGAGAATAAAAAATAAAAATATATTTCACCGTGTAGTAAAGGTCATTATTATTAAATATATTGTCAGGATATTAGAGCTGGATAAATTATGAAATCTCAAAAGACATTTTCTTAGACGTTTTTGTACTTTTATTATTATGTTGTGAAAACAGATTTCGACATGATATTTAGTAAGAATGTCCTTTTACTCGACTATGAAATACATATGTTTGTTTTATTAAAAAATGCCGATTGTCCTTTCAAATTTTAGATTAAAATTAAACTTAAGAAACTTATAATGTTTGTAACTAAAATCGATATTATGGAGTTTAATTAATTCTGTTAAAAATAATGAAATCTCAAATAATAATAGTATAATATATTGAAAGGATTATATTAATTAAAAGTTGGAGGGAATAAAAAATCATCATCATCATCTCCCTATTGTTTTCAAATTTAGTGTCTGTATCTTGTCCTATTGTTGAGTCCACGGCTAATTCTGGATGAGATAAATATCGTCTATATCGGATCTGGGCCAGTGCTGGGTATAGCTCCGGGAGCTAGCTCCGGAGCCGGCTCCGGCGGAGCCGGAGCTAAGATTTTGGAAACCCCGGAGCCGGAGCCAAGAATTTGAAGTGCCCGGAGCCGGAGCCAAGGTTTTCCAATTCCCCACGGCTCCGGCTATAAACCCCTAAAGATGGGTTAGAGAAAAAGAAGCAAAAATGGTAGGCGTGAAAAAAAAGGAAGAGAAAATTGAGACGGGTAAAAAAGATTTTCTTACTTTCTTTTGCAAAGTAGGTGTGGTTGAATGGATAGTGAGCAGGGCTGGGCTTATTTCGCAATTTCGCGTTTCGCATCTTTCGCATTCTCGCATTTTTTAGCGCGAAAAGTTTCGCGTTTCGCATTTCGCTTTTTGGTCCGAATGCGAAATTTGTTTCGCTTTTTCATTTAGTATTTTTTTATTTTTTAGATAATTTAACATAGAAATTTTTAAAGAAAAAGGAAAAGAAATATTTATAATCTATCACTTTGCTTTCGTTGGTTGATGGTGGAGTGGTTAAGTTGACTGACTTCTTCACATTGATGTTTTTGGGGTTGGGTTCGAATCCAGACATAGGAGAAGACGGCCTGGAGCCCGGTCCGGTGCCGGGCACTAATAATAAGCAATCTTAGAAAGAGTCTTCTTCAGAAAAAGAGTCTTCTTCAGAAAATGAAGAAGACTCTTCAGAAAAAGAGTTCAGAAAAAGAGTCTTCTTTATTTTTGCGTCAAAATCTCGTAATTTATAATATTGAATATGAATAATATATTTTCAGAATTTTTATATAATTTCGCTTTCGCGTTTCGCATTCTCGCATTTTTTGGCGCGAAATCTTTCGCATTTCGCTTTTTATTCTTTTTAAAAAAGTTTCGCATTTCGCTTTTTATTTTTTAACTTCGCCCAGCCCTGATAGTGAGTTAGTTTCATAGTTTTATCCAATTATAGGTTCGAAAAATATCACAAGAAATAATTAAATAATTGTTTGCGGCGCAAAAAAGGAAGATTTTTGCTCAAGGATCTTCCAAAATTCTCAAAATTTTCGCCTGCGGCGCAAAAAGCAAGCGATAATGAGTGATAAATCTCTTATCTCCTATTCGCCCAAATCCTCGACAACCCAAATCCCCCTTAATCCAGCTTAATTCCCCGATATCGCCCTTAATGCACACGATAATCCAACCAAATTCCGCTTAGTCAATTGATACCACTCTTAATCCTCTGATATTACTCGACATCCCCTTTTATCTACCTAGATCCCCCAGTGAAATATAATTCATTGATTTTCCAGCCGGAGCCCGTACTTTTGTAGTTACAAGTAAGTAGCTCGCCGAGACTTCGGGGTCGGGATCATCGGGGATTGGGGACTGATCTACTCTATTGAAAAAAAAACATCTTGAAAATGGCTTTAGAATGATACTAAATTCATATGTACTGGATCAAGCAACAAAATGTTATAGATAATCAAAGTCAGGCTGGTCCACCGTATTCGATCGTATAAATGGATCGCGGAAACAAAAATTTGAAATGAAAATTAGCCTTGTAAATTTAATTTAGACTTCAAAAATATCGTAGACTGATAAAATAAGTTTGATTATCAGTAAGAATATGTTTATAGTAAATTTGTCAAATAAAAATTGACATACAAAAATAATTCAAATACCCGAGCTATTATCCTCTTCGACGTTTCTAGATAATCATTTTTAAGATTTTATTCATAAAAATCTATTTATTAAGCAAACTAAGACCTGTCGTATTTATCGAACTGATTCCGTTCCACAACATTTTGTCTTATAACTAAAAGTGAAAATATTGTGGAAATCCAACGTGGGTTTGAAACAATAAGTCATTATTTAAAAAATTTTAGCCCTATCAGATTAAATAATAATTTAAATAAATTAGAGGAGGATTAGTCAAATTAAAATCTGACTTCCAAAAATAACTACAAACACTTGCTTTATCAACTGTATCGTAAGTATGGCCTAGATATCTTTATCAAAATTGAGTTAACTCTAAGTATATATTAAGCAGGCTATAATAAATGTCCAGCTCGCTGTACACATGTCCGCAAAATGCATTCTGCATAAGGGCAAGTAACGTTTGATCAGTCTCCGATATGTGTGGATTTTTCCTGATTTTGTGGTTTTTGATAAGCCGACGGAACTCGAAACAAGTTTTCTGTTTGGTTCTTAGGTTAGGTTCGGGATTTGGGCACATATATGTGAAAAGTTATTCAAGGGCGTTGAGGAAACAGTAAAATCAAGTCTCTTTCAGAACTTGAGTTTTCCATGTTAATCATAAGGGTAATATTGAACCTGACAGACCCCCTTTTTTCCTCCCCAAGTTTCTCCCCTATATTTTTACAGAATGGTCAGACTTTTTCCTTTCTCCCATCCCAATTGCCTTTCTACAAATACTACAATCAATCAAAAACATAACAGTTTTTCCTTGCTTCCTCCCAATTGCCAAAAGTTGTTCCAATTTTTATAAATTGAGAACAAAATTAATACTCCTCTTACTTGTATAAAATTAAATAATCCTTTTTGATTGATTGCTGGCAAATATAGAAAGGCAATTGGGATGGGAGAAAGGAAAAAGTCTGACCATTCTGTAAAAATATTGGGGAAAAACTTGGGGAGGAAAAAAGGGGGTCTGTCAGGTTCAATATTACCATCATTAGATTATTTTTGGTATTTATTTATATGTACATTTAATCCGAAATGCGAATTATTGTCAGTCTATTGTAATTTTTTGGATGTTGAATTAATAGTTTCAGCAAATATTGTTAGTTTTTCTGTTAGTATCGGGCACACAGCAAGTAGATACAGACTTATTGGGCTACAGCGGAAATTTGGGCTCTAAATGATAAAAATGGAAAATTGGGCTCTAAAATTTTAGGCGCGGTGCATTGTGGGCGTTGGAGTGAATTTTTGATTTATTCGAGAAATATCACAAAATTTTCTGGAGTGGTGATACTTAGTGGGTAGGTCGGCATTTCAAAGCTGAAAATCAGTAGAAAGGCATAGGTTTATGTTACTGTTGTAGAACTCAGCGACCGTTGACTCCCGCGTCGCGCGTGCCGCAAAATCCCGCGCGAAGCGCGGGATTTTGCACAAGCGCCTCGCCGATGCCCATAGGTTTACGAACCTCTGATATCACTCGACATCCCCCTTATCTACCTAGATCCTCCAATGAAAATAATTCATTGATTTTCCAGCCGGAGCCCGTACTTTTGTAGTTACAAGTAAGTAGCTCGCCGAGACTTCGGGGTCGGGATCGTCGGGGATTGGGGACTGATCTACTCTATTGAAAAAAAAACATCTTGAAAATGGCTTTAGAATGATACTAAATTCATATGTACTGGATCAAGCAACAAAATGTTATAGATAATCAAAGTCAGGCTGGTCCACCGTTTTCGATCGTATAAATGGATCGCGGAAACAAAAATTTGAAATGAAAATTAGCCTAAGGCATTGCTTGGCTTACAAAAATAAATTCAACAGCGCCACACGAGAGAAGACAATTTCTTCAATCTAGATTCTGCATTTATCTTTAACTTTATAATTTATTTAATACTGTGTTCAAAAGTATAAGCGCACTTTGGATTTTGTGTCTTTTTTTTGGATTCTTAGGAAGAATCTACCTAAAATAGAACAGCCAGATACAACTAAATATTAATAGACCGAAGACTTAATTCGGAAAAAAATGAGCCGAACAATAAAACGAACAAAACTGCCCTTTATAAGACTCAGGTTTAACAAGTTCATCTCTTTTTATATTCAATCGGCTAATAATTTACGCTTATTTACTTAATATTAATTATACATAAAATTAACTTTAAGTAATAAACAGACCACTTAAGAAAGAAAATGATAAACTTACTTCAATGCCATATTTATTTTTTGGATGGCTGAGGATTAATCAGTCAAATTAACTAATTAAGATAACATTTTTCAGGTATTCTGTCAATCAAATGCAGCAATATCGCCTCTATTCGATCCAATTATTGTCCAAGAAAATAATCGTCAATTAGTCTCAGATTGGGAAGAATACTTGAAACTAGAGTAAGTCGAGTACCGAGTAATTGAGAAAAAACCGAGCTCGAGTAATCCGAGTTTGAAAAACCCGAACTTCTTAGGCCGAGTTCGAGTAGCCAAGTAATATTTAAGAACGGTTCCGTGACTTTTGCGCCGAGAACATTTGCGCCGCGACTTTTGCGCCGCCACTATGATTAATAATTATAAAAAACTAAAATGAAAAAGAATTGACACCGGGAGTCGGGATCGGGAGGCCAAAAACTCGGGAAATTTTCCCGAGTCGGGAGTCGGAATCGGGATACCCAAGCATCACTACTATATAGTCGCTGATGAAAACCACTCTGATGATTTTCAGGTGTCTACCACTAATCTATTGAGGAAAAAAAACTCTCTCCGATTATATGTATTTATTGAAAACAAATAGAGAAAAATATTTTGGCAAAATGTATTTTGGGAATTCAAGTAGCCTTTTGCTACTTTCGTTAATCTTGTATTTCTTTTCGGATAAATGTGTTATTCTATTCTTAAGTTATTCTGTTAGTCAACGAGGTTAGACCGTACAATAGGACATTACCATAACTCGTCCTCCATATTCTATAGAATATTATCGAACCCAGGAAAGTTCTGAAGCCCTGTAACCCTACTGACAATGCTTGCCTAGCTTTGGTCAAACCTTTCCCCTTGCCATTAGAGCTTTTTCACCTAATCCTTTATCATTAGATCGAATAGATTTGTTATCGAAAAATTTCGATAACAAAAATTTTTATTTGAGACTTGCCGCGATCTACTTTGTCTAACACAAAATTAACGCGATAAGAAAAAGGAAAGGTACCCAAATCTTGGTATTATATTGCCTCGGCTCTGCCTGGCATCCAAAAATAACATTGTCCCAGCGTGTAAGTTGAACAACTACATATAAATTTTTTTACATAAATTATTATTTTAATTACTTGACACTTTTCAAATCCTGCCGACACCAAAACAAATTCCAGATCTTCGGGAATTATAACTAGGGATCGGATTTTTAGGTTATAACCTATTTTTTCTGCGAAATAGTCCTGATGAATTGAGCTCAAATCCGTTGTTATTTCTTGAAAATCTTTTGTTTACGGGGAGTTATTATGACCTATTTGAACCTATTTTGGCGTTTTGCAACCTAAAATAGGTTGTAACCTATTTTGGATATTTTTGTGATTTTTTCACTTTTTGTCACATATTTTGGGCATTTTTCATAAAATTTCGATTTTTTAACAAAAATTTTCTAGATTTTTTGAAAAAAGATTTAAAATTTTCAATTATTTGATCAATTTTTTTATCAGCCCAAAAATTTTTTTTCAATTTTTTTGAAAAATATTTTCTCAAAATTCAAAAATTTTTCAAAATTGGAATTTTTTAAATTTTTTATGATTTTTTCACTTTTTTGTCACCTATTTTGGGCTTTTTTCATGAAAATTCCATTTTTTCAAAAATTATTTTTAATTTTTGAAAAAAATTTAAAATTTTTCAAAAATTTTGTCAATTTTTCCTATAAGTCCAAAAAATTTTCTTCAATTTTTGTGAAAATATTTTTCTAAAAATTCAATATTTTTGTAAAACTAGAATTTTTCAACATTTTTGCTTTGTCGCTGAAATTTGTGAATTAAAATAGAAATTATTCGGCATTTTTGCCTTTCGTGGCCAATATGTTGACCTTTTTTTGCAACCTATTTCTCTATTTTTACGACCTATTTGCCTATTTTTGTCACCTATTTTAGCATTTTATACAACCTATTTAGGAACCTATTTTAAGGTTTTTACGACCTAAAAATCCGATCCCTAGTCATAACTTAAGATTTTATCGTAAATCTGACGCAGATTAAGGCATAATCCAAAAATCGCCTAGGCGGTAGACTGACTTTTTCAGTCCAATATTGTCTCTAATCTTTAGATGTGTACATATAATCAACCCATTACTTATGGGCTTCCAAAAAATTAAAACGACATATTCCCAGCGACACAAAGATCATTTAGAAGTTAATACTTAAGATTAGACTGAATTTTAATTTATGATATTTATCAAATTTATAGAATTAATATCAAAAAAAAGAGAATTTCTCGGTTGACCTACAAAAGTTTAGTCGTTATTACAAAGTAATTTGACAAGTTAATTCTTATTAGAGTCTATTAGTAGCTAGGAAGCCTTATTATCTCAAGATTTTGAGTTTAACATATGCCTTCCTGACAGTGCTTACCTAGTTTAGATCACACCCCTTGCAGATCCCATGCTTTCAAGGCTTTATCTATTTAACGTATATTTTAAGCGACTATTTCACTATATCCTGACAATATCCCCCCGTAAATAATCTTTATCCCTTTTTAAAGTCTAATTTTTCCAGAACCACCCTAACAATTAACCCATTACTAAAGGGTTTCCAAAAAATAAGAGTCATAAAATCTTCAAAGCAAGGATCGATTAAAATTATTACTTATGATTAGGCGAATTCTAATTTATGTATACTTTTCAAGCTATAATATTTGTAGCATAAAAGAATAGTAAGGCTACTTTGTAGACTCAATGCTGGTTGAGTTTTATCCATTTAGGCGTTTTTTGCAAGACTTTGTTCACTATATCCTTCCAATATCTTCCCAAAATTCGTTTATCCATTTTTAAACCTTAATTTTTCCAGAACCGAATGTTAGAATCAATGCGCCTCTTTGAAAGTATTTGCAATTCTAGATGGTTCATAAATACTTCAATGATTGTTTTTCTCAACAAGACAGATTTATTTATCGAAAAAATTAAAAGGAAAACAATTAAAGTTTGCTTCAATGATTATAAAGGTAAAGAGTATTTTTGAAAATTCTAAACCGAGACGAGTTACGGTAACAAAAGATTAGCCAAAGTCAAGCTTTGACTCACAAAAAATGACAGAGTTCGATCTTGTTTCAGACATAGTCAACCGATTTACTTATACTTTAATTAATTTTTAAACAATTATTAAGATATTGTGTAAACTAGGTATCGTGTCAACGCAGAGATCACACAGACAAAAGACCCAAAACCAAGTGTTTAGCCAAATTTTATCTTTGGCTCCCAAAAAATAACGCCAAGAATATGAGTTAAGAATTAACCTCAACGACATTCGAACCATTATTATAATATCCATAATTTATAATCAAATATTATGTAAAATTGAGATCGGTTTTTTAAGAAATTGTGTGATTCCCGATTGTAGATAAACACTCGACTAAATACCAAAACATTTTAAAACTCTCTTATGCTACGCTTACATAAAAAACGCGCGCGTCTTGCGGCAGAAAAGATAATGGGAAATGAAGAGAGTAAAAGACGCCGGCATCTTGCCGCTTTTTTTGAGTGCTTACATAACTCGCGTCTTCCGCCGGCGTCAAGACGCCGGCGTCTTGACGCTTTTTTTGCGTGCTTACATAACTCGCGTCTTCCGCCGGCGTCTTGACGCCGGCGTCTCTTTTTTTAATTCAAACATGTTTGAATTTTTTGCGGCAACTTTTAGCGTCTTGATCATTTCTCGGCCAATTCTAATCCGATTTTCAAAATTTAAAAAGATTCTGAAAATACAGTTTATTCTCTATCGATTAATATAAATTTTATATTTTTAAACTGACTTTTTATAGGTTAAAATTAATTTTGAAAAAGTGATATTTTTCTGAAAAAATTTCAATTTATTTTATTTTTTGTCGAATTTCTCATGGCAAATATTCAAGCAACAACTGACTTATTTATCGAAATTGTGCGAGAAAATGAATTTCTATGGAGAAAGGGTCATGAAGATCATAAGGACAAAAGCAAATGTGAAAGCACTTGGGCAAAAATTGCAAACGAAACTGGTCTTGAAGGTTTATTATTTATCCATTAAAAGTAATAATGAAAAATTCAGATGGTAAAGCTGCGAAACAAAAGTGGAAAAATTTGAGTGATTATTATGGGAAAGTTAAGAAGCCGAAGCCTTCGGGTTCGGATGCTAAAGAAATGAAATGGTCATATTTAAAAGCAATGTCATTTTTGGAAGACGAAAGACAAAGTTGTTCAAGGTTATTTTTTGAATTATTTATCTAAAAAATAATTTTAAGTAGGATCGATTCGACTGGACCTTCATCAGCTTCAATAGAAAATTTATTAAAAGTGAATGTATCAATTAATTCGAGTGATGAAGAAAATGATACTCAAAGTTTGACTTCGCCACGTTTGGCTGTTAAGCGTCGCCGTTTATGTGAGAACAATAAAAACGATGAAGTTGATGATTGTATTATTGAGTTAACAAAGCAAATCAAGGATTCTCTTTCTGAATTGACACCTTGTAAGCAATTTGGGGCTTATGTTGGATCCGAAATCAAAAGCCTTGCCAGCCCAGAAAGAAATGAAGCGAAATCAAATATTATGAATATCTTAATGCAACTTAAGTCTCGTAAAAGGGTGATCACTTTTGATGAATTTGGAAATTCGTTGCAGAATCTTTAACTTTTTCTTGTTTTTGTTCCGTTTAATTTTGTTTGTTTAGTTGATTTTTAAAAAGATTTTTGAATTGAAAATAAATCATATATTCTATGTCCTGTCATTTTAAAAGTTTTTATACACTTGTTATCTTTTTATTTTAACTTAACGATTTTTAGATTTAGCTTGTCGAAATGCTTCCACAATTAGCAAAAACATCAGTTTTGCTTTTAAAATTAATAAGATTGAAACGATTAATTAAAAAGAAGAAGGCAAAACGTTTATGGGTTCATCCCATGCTTGCAGTGCAAAAAAATGAGGGTGAATTTGCAACTCTATTTCCAAAATTAAGAGATGATGAGGAGAAATTTTTTTGTTACATGCGAATGACAAGTAGAGAATTTGATCTTTTATTGACAAAAATCAAACCTAGGTTTTATTTTTAAAACTTTCTTTGAGATTTTTATTTTCAGCCTAGAGCTTAAAAGTCACAGAGCAATAACTCCTGCGGAACAACTAATGATAACTTTACGTTTTTTTGCTACTGGAATGCAGTTTCGTGGACTTGAGTATACATTTCGCAGGGGCAATTCGACTATTTCTATAATTGTGAGTCGTGTTTCTAAAGCTATTTGGTCCCTTCATGAGAAATATTTAACATTGCCATCAACCACCGAAGAATGGATTAATATTGCTAATGGTTTTGAACAACGCTGGAATATGCCATTTTGTATCGGTTTTTAAAAATAAATATAAACAGATCTAAAAAAATTATCTAAGGTGCATTGGATGGAAAACTTGTGCGTGTGAGAAAACCTGCCAAATCCGGGAGCCTATATCATGACTACAAACACCATTTTTCATTAAATCTTCTAGCACTTTGTGATCATAGGTTATACTTAGATTTTACCACAATAAATCATACATAATAGATATCGTCTAACATTTGTTGATATTGGAGAATATGGCTATAAAGGAGATGCTAATGTATTCGCCACATCAACACTCAAACAAATGTTGACCAATAATTCTTTTAAAATTCCTGAATCAACGTCTCTACCAGGAATGCCTGATTCTAAAATCCATTACTTTATTGTGGCAGATGCCGCCTTTCCGTTGTCTTTAAACATTATGAAACCATTTTCTGGACGGATACTTTCACGGGAGCAAAGGATATATAATTACAGGTTTTATTATTGTCCATGGCTTTTGATTTTAGCCTTTTCTAGATTGTCAAGAGCCAGACGAATTATTGAAAATGTTTTTGGAATTATGTGTGCTAAGTGGAGGCTTCTTCTAAAACCTATTGAAACGTCTATAGAGTCAGCTAATTGGATTGTCCGTGCCATTGTTGTTCTACATAATTTTAATTGATGAATCAACAACACACAATCCAACATTATTAGCTGATCACGGAGATCAGAAGAATGGTGAATGGAGACAAATGATTTCATCAATTCCACTACCTAGCCAACAAGGAATGCCACACGCAACAAATTGGTCTTCAGAGGCAAAATCAATGAGACAACTTTTATTAGAATATTTTAACAGTGAAGTTGGATCGGTATCATGGCAGGATAAAATGATTTAATTTTATTTGTTTAATTTAATTTCAATAAAATATTTGTTACAAATTTAGTACGCAATTAGTGCTTACATAAAAAACGCAGCTTTTTGCGGAAGACGCTCGGCGTCAAGACGCCGGCGGAAGACGCTGTTTTGTGCTTACATAAAACTAGCGTTTTGACGCTTTGCGTCTTCCCGCTTAGCGGAAGACGCCGATTTTATGTAAGCACGAAACTGCGTCTTCCGCCGGCGTCTTGACGCCGAGCGTCTTCCGCCGGCGTCTTGCGTTTTTTATGTAAGCGTAGCATTACGTGCCATGATTGCTTGTTTTACTAGGAATCATGAAAATTATGAAATGAAATGTCAAATTAGTCAAATTGAGTTGACTTCCAAAAAAATGAAGAAGTGCCAATGATTTGGCCCATAATCAACAGAATTACTTATACTTTAATCCATTTTTAAACAATTATTAAGATATTGTGTAGACTAGAGATTGACCGAGGGTAACAATTATGATTCGAGATTGATATCTAAACAAACTCAACTTGAATCCCGAAAATTAAAAGCTATCTTTTGTAACCTACCTAAATTAGTCATATTAGCCATACTTTAGCTTTGACGATTCATTACAACCTTTGTAAACTAGGGACGAGATCCCGCGCGGGATTTTGCTAGATTATTCCCGCGGGAGTTACTTGCGCAAATTTTTTAAAATTTAATACTGCACGTGGAATACCGCAAACACTATTTTGCCGGTTTCTACTAAACATACTCTAAACACTCTAACATTCGCTAAACTAAATGTATTTAACGCATATGAAATAAAAAATTAGTCAAATAGAGCTGACTTGCAAAAATTGCATTCAATTTTTATCCGGATGAATCGTTTTTGATTCAATTTTCTATATATCTTTTAATATTTTAAATATCAAATATTATGTAAACCCATTCACATATTAACTCAATTTCTCCTTAAAATCAGTTTAATTTTCAATTTAAGGTTCTGACTTATACGAAGAACAAGTAAAATTTATCGAGGAAAAATTCGAAGCATTGAATGCGAATCCTGACAAACCCCTTTATATGCATCAAACTTGTGCTACTGATACTAATCAAGTAAATAAATTGAAGCGGAATTATTCAATTATGGCACCCTTTCCTGTGTCTCTTTCTTATGTTACCCAATTTATTTCTCCCTGAATATTTGGGTTACCTGCTTTGATTAAGTCTTCAGTAATGGTTATCTCTAATGGTGTCGTTGTACACTATTCAGAATAAATTCAGCTTCAATATTCAGCTTCGATCCAAAGTATAATCTTAAATAGACTTAATAGATCGGTCCTTTATTTGGTTCCAAACTGAACACCCTCTCCTAGTTAGACCTATTAGAGCAAGTATTTAACAATTTTTATTTAGGTGCAACTCATTCTTGATTCTGTCATCGACTTGATTATCCAAACAAATCTACAAGGATGTGGTTTATATTATTAGCCATACTTTAGCTATACTATACTAGCTATACTAGTATATGGGTATTTTTTATATGGGTATTTTTTTGTAAGCCAAGCAATGCTCTGGCTAGCTTTTAACAATATACACTTAAATCACGCTAGTTTAATTTAGATATCATGTGGAGCAAGCCAAAGTATGGCCACCAAAAGTTATTTTTATTCTAACCTATTAGACTTACAGACGACGCTATATCTTACCTCAGTAAATTTGTGGATAAATTTGTGATCAGAAGATAAATTCATTGGGCTCAGCGGCGCATTGGAGTGCACACCTTCAGATTACTTAATATATTTTAATTAATTATTTTGATGATATAGTAATTCTGAGTTAATCGATCTTAGAAGTTACATATGAAAAACTCTCATTAAACTCATTTGCAGTATCCCTCCCAAAGTGACGTTGTATTGTACTGACACGGATTTCCACGAAATCGAAATGTTGTGTATCGTCTTGCGGTGTGTCCGATACTAATAGAAAGACTAGACTAATTAACAAGGCTTATGACGAAAGTAACAATAAACAGAATAAGCGAGACTGCGCTGAAGTAGAATATAACTTGACTACGGATTAAGACTAACTGTCAACCACTAACTAACTCCCCCGACTATAAAAAGGCTTCGCCTTTTATACTAAGCACACCACCCTAACACAAGATTACAACAGTACCCAGTTGTAGTAACCTCACACAGGGACGTTGTTTTGTCTAGACACGGATTCCCCTCATTCCCAAAATTACCTTTGGAAATAGTCAAAGCCGGCGTCCATTTATGTTGAAGAATGTCCAAACAAATACATCCCTCATTGTTAATATTTGGATGGTAAATCTGTGTTTTGAAGCTAATCTGTGGCGGTTTAAATTAGAGTAGCACGAGGTCGAGGCCTCGCCGAGGCCGAGGCCGGGCGATTTTTTAAAAGCTCAAAAAAGTCAAGACCAAGACTACACCCCAAGACCAAACCAAAAAAGCTCAGGAGCCTTGGACATCTCTATGGGCAGCCTACTGGTTATGAATCAGATGTAAAATATTAATTGGATAAGTATTAAGCAAATATTTGAAAAATTTACTAAATTTAACTAGATTTTGAAATGTTATAAAATTTTTTTAAAACCTCGGTTATCCTCGGTCCTCGACCTCGGTCTCGGGTCAAAATTAGCCCCTCGACCTCGATCTCGGCTTTTCCTGCCTCGGTGATCCTCGGTCTCGGTTTTTTCAAAAAACCTCGACCTCGTGCTACTCTAGTTTAAACGGATAATCTTGGGGGAAGTTAATTTTTAAGTAGAACACTCCTCCTTGATAAGGCGAATTTGGAGGCCCAGTAATGGTTGCTTGCCAATTCCAGAGGTCCTCCCCGATTGGACCTGCATTACACAGAGCTGGAGGTTCTTTCCCAAAGTCGACAAGCTCCTTAAAATGAAAAAAAAAATTTTCGGTACAATTCGATACAACTTAAATTTGGAGGCGAGACTTGAAGAGACTTGACCCCAAGACGCAAGACCAAAAATTAACAAGACATGGTGCTATAGGGTAAATTTTTGAGTTATTTTTCGTGCATTATGCACGAGCTCCTATAATTTTAAATCAATTATAGAACATATAATCAAAACAAGAAGAAAAATACTGGGATTTGGCGCCGCAGGCGAAAATTTTAAGAATTTTGTGAGGCCAACAAGTAGGGTAGTCGGTTCCTTGAAATTCTTGGGCAGACCAAGAACAAACATGAAAAGACCCCAGAAATATTTGAGTCAAGATTCTGAGTTTTGGAAGTATCTAATTATGGCTATTATAATTAAAAACCAACTTTATGAATTCGTTTCAATACCATTTGATAAAAATTTAAATTTTAGATAGTGGAATAAGAAATATGTATAAATCTAAAATTAAAAGAGTTTAAAATTTGAAAGTTCACTAAAACTGCTTAATATTAAGTAGAAATTTACGTAATCATTAAATATTAAATCACGGAACGATATGCTACTTCGAATTACTTTGAATATTTATCGAGTCATGTATTATTTTGGAGTCTTAGCTGCTACTAAGATTAATAAGTTAACTTAATGATAGAACCTGTAGGGTTTCCAAATATCTAACAAAAATCCCAGTCATCGAGTTGTTCGAGATATTAAACTTGCCATTATAGATAAATCGCTGTCGGCTCCTGGGCTGATCGTCGCCGCCTTTTCTTAGCCATTCTCGACTTTTACCACAACCGTTATTCTTGTATTCAGACTGGTCATGGATACGGATACAGATAATACCAAAATGCCTGCGGATATAGCCTGTATCCGTCTGCATCCGCCGTAAATATCCGGATACCAAAATCAGTATCCGTGACCAGGTCTGCTTGTAGTTGCTATTCGGATAAACGTATCATTCTATTCTTGTGTTATTCTGTTAGTAAGACCTTTACTAGAGTTGGGTTGCCGTTTTCGATTCGACCGACGTTCGGTGCATTGTGTTTTCGAGCTTGGTTTTTTCCAATTCGGTTCGTTTTCGAGCTGAAAAGCCTCTGCTCGCTCGATCTTTCGAGTTTCGATTCGAGCGAGCTGACGACCTTGCCTAAGACATAACATTATCTATGAATAACAGAATAAAGACATTAACTAAAAACTGTGTTTTACCACAAGAATTATATGAAAGTTAAGGCAAACGGAATAAGGCTTAGTTGGGTCAACAATGCTTCACTAACTCGAACATAATTAAAAGTATTTATTAATTTAATATAATAATTTTGAGATAAGAGTTAATTAAATCTTAGGAGTGTGAAGATTTTCTGTAAAAGATAGTTCAATATTTTTGTAAGTCCTAAGCAATGCTTAGGCTAATTTTTAGATATATTTTGCATCACGGCTTTAGAAATATGTATTTGTGAGAAATGTTGTTGACCATCTCGACTTTGTGAGTCCCGCTTTAGGACGTAGTAAAATTAATGCTAAGCCGTGATGGAATGGACGTTATTTGGTTGATTTGTCTGCAGTAAAGTTTATCAAAAGTTTAGGCATCGGCCAGAATTTGCAACTCCGTCCTCATAGTAGTTATTGCTAGGCGCTCTCATTCTAGGCGCTTTCACCAATGAGCTACCGTGATATCAACTAATGCTTTCTTTTTCCCTCTTTATATCGTTAAACCCCCGCCTAAGTGTTGTAGCTTTATGAAATAAACTTCATAAAACCAATACAGTAGACTGGATTTATAGAGAATAAATTTGTACTTAAAGAAGAGTAATAGGTGTAATTTTGCCTTTATAAAAATAAAAATATGAATTAATAAATTTAAAATTTTATAAATTAAGGGAATTTTTATTAACTTTCGGCTCTGGTGCTGTAGACGGTACGATATTTTTTGGAAGCATTGTTAACAATGCTAATTTGGATGAAAATCATCTCTAACTATCGCACGACGGGTTTCCTAGATCTGAGGGCGCTCCGAAATTTGTCAAGTCTACTAGCAAGAGAATAACGGTTTATCCAATGTAGCAATGTAGACGAGGATGGATTAAGAATGGATTAGACGAAAAAGATCAGGGACTAGCATGATCCAACACTACCCAAACAACATCACAATACGTCAGTTTTCGGAAGCCTTAATCTGAAAGAAGGCTTAGGATAAACATGTATTCTGTTGCTAGTAGCTTTTGGCAAATCTCAGACTGGCCTTGGATTTAGAAAGGGTAGTATGATCCAAAGTTAGTTAATAAAATTAAACTGATGGTTTTTGGTTTCTTCATTACATTTATTCTATGTGTCCGGGACCTGGATTTATCTTAGTGGGCTGGAAGCAGATCAGGGCCCGTATCATAAGAGCAAGTTGTTAAAACGGTATCATAAGAACCTGGTCATTTAACCAGGTCATTTAACTCCTACCGAGAGGTTTTTTCGTATCATAAGAGCGTCTGGTATTTTTCTTCTTGCTTACCACGTACTCGCTTCTTATGATACCAATTTTACCGCCCGGTAAGGGTTAAATAACCACGAACCACGTTCTTATGATACGGGTCCAGAGAGTAGCTGGACTAGGAGAGTCTACTTATTCAACTAATACAGTAAATATGCATAAAAATGCTCGGCTATTTGATTAGGATAATTATTGTTTTATCACTTGGCTGGAGGGTACTTATCGGTTATACGCCCACAGACTGAGTTCCAGCCGAATTTTGAATAATAATAAATTTTATCTATTTGTCCTTATTAATTCCAGTCTATTAAATACACGCATGAATTGTTGCAGGGCATTTTGATGTTATTTTTTGGAAGCTGAACATTATTCAGCTAATAAACCAGGCGTTAAGTTGGGATCGGTTTAAATCAAACGCAGCAATATCGCCTCTACTGAGGCCAAACCTTTAACTCGATTTATGGCCTCGATATATAAATCCACTAAAATCAAAAAAACTCAAAAGGTGGCCAATACCTTATTTAACATATGGCTACCTAAACGAGACACCAAATTTAAAAGACCTCGGTTTTTCATTTACACTTATTTACATCATGTTTTTAATTATATTAAAAAATGTTCAAACATGTTTACTAAGTTGCTTCAATGTTTGTTTGTAGCTCAGAGCTTCTTATTTTTTGGAAGCCATCTAAATGGCTAATTTATCTCAATAATTATTGTGGTTAAATGGATTATTAGGCTAGCATGCCAAATTTCCCATCCTCAAGGTCGTAACATGTATTAGAGAAATTTGTATTACAGAATATAACTACAAGTTTTTTGCGATAGTCAGCCAAATTGGATACTGTGGATCGCTACTATAATAATATGATAAAGCTGATACAGTCAAAACCTCGTTAATATATACTTATTGGGGTTGCAAAAATAGTACCTTATAAGAATTATATCATTAACCATTTCGGAGGGCTTCCAAAAATAAACGAAATACGAAGGGATAGCTATCAAAATAGTTGGAGATATCGTCAACCAATTTTTAAGGTTCACCAATGAAAAATTAGCTATGAAATTGTTCAAGCTTCCAAAAATAAATATTCTAAAAAGAAGAGGCACCTTAGCGTCACTAAATCAGTTGAAAATTAATGAATAAAAATTCATTTAATGAATATCAAGTAAAATAATTGGTTTTCTTTAAGTTTCCTTTTTCAATTGTTTGAATACCTTTTCTGTCAAACATTTTTTCTTTCTAATGTATAAATGCATTTCAAACATTACTGACAAAAGAAAAGTTGACAAAGAAAGGTTTTGTAATTTTTATTAGTTTTAGCTGAATAATTTTCAGCATTTAAAAATAACAAATGAGTACTGCCGCTCCTAGAAAATTGAAAAAATCGAAAATATAAACACTAAATAATAATAAAATAAATATTATGTATTTCTAGACTAAATTTTAAAAGTTACAGTCAAAAAACCAGAATAACAACCAAGCATGGTTTACGCTTTTTCGAGAATCAAATGTCATCATGACTCTGTATAAGAAACCAATTTCAGAAATTAATTTGACTGATTAATCAGCCATGCAAAAATAGAAATCCTACTTTATTTAATACCACAAAAATTATTTTAACCTGGACCATTAAAGAAATAATAATTTATAAATGCATATTATGCAAAAATTGAAAATTAAATTAATTTCAAATTTATTCTCTCACACTTCAACTTTGCATAAATAATCTGTCAAATTAAAATATAATACAAACAATTTTTAAAAACTTTTATTGAATATATTTTGTGATAATTAAATCTTCTCTTCTTTAATTTATTTTAAATTTTAATTTCATTATTAACTTTGTTAACGCCTTCTGCGTCTCAACATGCACGAAATGGGCGAAAACTTGGAAAAAAATGTTAATTAGTTAAGTTGGTAAGTAGAGCTTTACCTATATCCACTTAGCTCAACTATAGAGCTCTACTTATATTTTTTGGCACTAAGACAGGGAACAGTGCCCGACCACAGTGACTTCCGCTTTCCGCTTAACTTTAACTGGCCATAACTTTTTTTAAAAATTTTTTGCAAGAAAACCTGAATACAATAATATTAAGTCGAGGTTTCTCTGTCGAATGATACCAAAAAATACCGAATTCGTACTCACAGTAACATATGTTTCCTTGTTAGTCACTCCAAATCTTCTGATAGCCCAAAACGAATCATAGAGGAACGTAATCTTTTTTACGTAACACTAAACGAAAGGAAAATAAAATTTTCAACAGAAAATTTCACTGGTCCAGACAAAACATGGTCTTATAAAAATATAGAACGAACTTAATTTTTAATTTACAAAAAATTACTGAATTAAAAAATATTTAAGGCACTCCGATATACTAATTTTAATAAAAAGGACAATTATTATGAAACTTCTATATTAGATGAAAGTTTAGAAAATAATAAGAAATTGAATCCAATAAAGGAAAATAATTATTTATTAAAAAAATATATGGAAAATTACAAAATCAAACTTTTATCAAGTTATTGGACGGAAATTAATTTAATTGGATATAAAATTGAATTGTTAAAAAAACAAAAAGTTGATTATCCAAAGGAATTAAAAAACAGAATTGTTTACATTGGAAATAAAATAAGTAAATAAAATTTTATTTTAGTCTTTATTGATGTCAATTTTTGAATTATTCTTAATTACTGTAGGTGAACATATCAATGGAAATAAACGAAACTGTTTCAATTGTAGCGATACACAAACAAAAAAATGGTATAGTTACATAAAAGAACATAACTTTTGTAAACAATGTGGAGAATATAAGCTAAAACATGGAAAGCTTAGATCAAAAAAATTGTGGTTTAAAACTAAAACGGTTTAGCTTTATCAATATTTGGGGTGATTCATTAAATTATCTTTTACTCAATTCTGAAAATACATAGTTTAGACCAGTGATGTTACAGAGCATATTTACATTCTCTCCTGAAATGTTCTATCAGTTCTCTATAATTTTTGGAATTTATTGGAATTATGATAAATAGAATATTAGCTAACTGTTTTAAATCTAAAAAATCCTTTTAAAGTCCTCTAAAATATTTTCAAAAATTTAGAGAATTACAAAGGATCGAGCTTGTTATATTTGCGGTGATAAAAATGCATCATCTTGCTACCGTCATTCAGAACCTGGACTTTATATATGTAATAAGTGTCACAAACAACAATGTGGAAAAGAAAAGGAAACAAATAAAAATAAAAGAGAAAAGGATTCCAATATGTAAAAATTTAATGATTGCAGACCGGATTTTAATATAACAATCTATTATAATTTCCCTGAGTTAATTATGATGAGAAACCAATTTTATTTAGACCTTTTTTATAGATTGTAAACTAAAATATTTTTTAGTTCATTGGATTTTTTCTGTTTTTGTTGCAGAAAACGGAAGAGCACAGACAGACAAAACACGGACGAGCACACACACTTGTTTTGTGTGTGTGTCCGTCCGTTCGTGTTTTGTCTGTAGTGTGTGTCCTTTTCTGTCTTCTCATTTGAATATGCCACGGGTAAAAAGAATGGAGTTGAACGAAGAAGAAAAGACTGACCATTATTTATATATTAAAGTTGGAAAAAATGTGAAAAAATTCAAGGCGCCCTCTTTTTAGGATAGGGCCCCCAAAAATACGTAAAATGTTTTTTACTCCAACTCCTCTTCTTCGCTTTGTTGATCATCAATATCTACTTTTATGCCAGGTTGTAAATCTACATATTCTTTTGCTTTCTCAAGCACACGTTTTCGAACTTTTTTCAGGGCAGAATTCATCAGTTTGCGTAAATTTAGTTGGTCTGGGTTTTGATAGTATTTTTTAATTGCATCAACTGCTCTTTCGACTCCAAATCGACCTTAACAAAATTTATTAAAATATTTTTCTATAAATAATTTCGCCGGGCAGGCATCGTTTTACTATAACTTTATGAGAATTAATATTAGAAGCTTACCCACATTTAAATGCTTTAATAACCATAAAAAGTCTCAAAATATAAAAACTTGCCTGTACTTGTCCCACTAGATGTCATAAAATGAGTACTTGTATTTGCATCACCTATAGCGGCAATAATTGCCGAATCTTTTGTCCCACTAATTTCTTTTACAGGATTTTCAATTCCATAAATTGCAACCCAAAAAGTGCTTGTATTTTCTCTATAAGGGTCAAATTTAAGAATTTGTTTTGGCTCTCTAATTTTTCTTGTGCTAGTGCTTGCTTCACCCTGCTTCTTCCAGTCATCTTCAATAACTACTTCTCCAAATCTCTTCGGATGTCTAGCAGAAAATGTATAATAAAAAAGTGCTTTAGCCCATTTCTTTTGCAACTCCTCAAGAAATTCGTCATATTTCTTCTGATTCATTCTATTTCCTTCTTTATTTCTTTCCATTTTTAATTCTTCAATAAATTCTACAAGTGCTATGGGTGTTATAGATGTAATACGCAATGATTGATTTAATTCAAAGAGACGTACTAAAATTCTTCATAATTCGGTTTCTTTGATATCAGATTCCCTTTACTGTTCACCACTTTGCTTGTTTTTGTTAAAGGGCTGTCCAGGCGCTTTACTTCAGGTTCACCCATTCCATGAATGATTAAATCATTTATGTTGGCATAACGTTTTTTAAGTTCTTCAGAAACGAAATCAGCTCCCCTTATCAATTCATCTATCTTCTGATTTTCTAAATGCCTAATCATGCATTCCATATGGTGGCGGAAGAAATGAGTATTCTCTTCAAAAACATTCACGTTATCGTTAACTTTGTCAAAAATTGCTACTCCGTAGTTTATGGATTCTGTTAATTGCTTTGGCTTTTCTAAAATTGTATAAATAATTTTGTATAAAAATCTTTTTCAAATGTTAAATGAGCAGATGCCATTATGACTTAGGCCGTCGAAATAATTTGTGTCTTATGTTTATCCTAGTTGTGTTTATTTAACTTAATATAAGTTTATAAGTGTTGATATCGTCTAAGGACACAAAGCTTCTTTATAGCTTAACAAATAAAACATAAATGAAAATGATCAGCTACTGGCAGGATGGGTGATCGACAACTTGGAATCAGGATCCTCTCCAATCTTTTGCTATTTACTGGAATGGATATTGCCCCTACACTAATGATATTCCGAAGACCATTCTAGTCAAACGCACTTATTCTTATTTCGCTGAAGTTGAGAATATTTGGCTAAACAGGGTTTATCGTCCCAACAATTTATAACTCTCGATTTTTCAGTTGACTTTAACATGTTAAAAAGAATTTAAATTATTTCTAACCTATAAATCTAGTTCGTATTTTGTCTTGAGAACCACCAGCACAGAAAAATAAATCAAAAGGAATTCCAATTGTTTCATTTAATTCAATCATTCCTTCATAATTTGTTAATATTTGCCATAAATGATTAAAATTAAAGGATTCAGGACGCTTGACTGGAGCGCCTAAAATTGCTAAAGGTTTTTCATATTGTCTGTCTATGTCCAAAACTGCTGTATTATAAATCAAATTCAAAAATGACTTTTCTTTCTGATTTCCTTGTTGATCAGCATGGATTTCCTGTTGGATTTCTTGAGTTATTCTTTCCTCTTCCTGCTCATTTATATAAACTGACAAAATTTTTAACCGTTCCTTCAAAGCAGTTTCCATATTTCTTATGTTAACAAACCCAATATCTTCATCGAGGAGACTCCCTAACGATTTTTCTCCATTTTTATTTTTATGAAATAATTTATCAAATTCAGTCCCCAAAAAGAAACGTAATTGTGACATCCATTTTCTGTCAAAAAAGACAACTCGATTCTGTATATAATTCTCGGAGCGATCATCCACAAGCGTTACATTAACTCCTTCTAAAAATTATTTAACTTTAAATGTACTAGAGATGTCTCTCTCGTTTACACAGAATTACGTTTTTTGGTCTTTTAGAAATGATTCGAAAAAATGAAAATAATCTAACTTGTTGCCCTTCTAAAATTCCATAAATTTTCGTCTGGCATTAAAAAAGAAAAGAAATACCAATAAAAAGTTTGTAGGTAGCATATAAACCAACAGGACCAGCACCCTGCACTAATGCTCGTTTAGACTTGGATTTTTCTTTGTGTTCCTCATAAATTCTTTTAAAAATAGCTTCATCCAATTTTTCAGTTTGTATTTTTGATAATTCAGAAATCTTTTTTAAATCCCTCATTTCAGAATGATTATTCATAAAAGAGAATATATCAATCAAAGAGCCTTCCGCCCCTTCCGAATGTAAATCTCTAATAAACACTTTACATTCAATCACTAAATTAACTAATTCTTCGTTTTGTTCATTCTGGGGTTTTGAATGGTTTGGAGAAGGCGAGTGTCCACCAGATAAATAATGTTCATCATTAGAGGAAGGTCTAATGCATCCAAATAATTTTTTAAGAGAATTTGGTCGGTTACCGTCTGCCCTTTTCAGGCTCTTTTTAACTTTTTCAGGTTTACTAGACTTATCATTAATTAAATTATTTCTATTCTTGAATTCTCCAATTTTATTTAAAAGGCTTGTCACGGCATTATCAAACACTCCATATAACTCTCCAAAATTTTCTGTATTTTGAAGGTAAATCCATTCGTCATACATGAGAACATCATTCGATTGTGTACTTCCTCGAGGCATTCCAGTGTTATCTATCTCAGCAATGCCAACTAACTGTTCGATACGCCAATCTTCGAAACCGTCGGCTATAAAACGTTTAAAAAATTTCTGGGCCCAAATGGTTAGTCTCCCATGATTAATCTAAACCCTCAACGATTCTGTGGATAACTTCCTATTTTTATTGATAGAGAAATAAATATATTACACCTTCATTGAATTTGTATCGAGTTTGAGGGTATTCATTGCCTGGAACCACGGCGTAGAAAAGATTTTGTTTGATTGTTGCCACTAACGGAAATTTATTATGAGCAACAGTTTTAACAAAAAGTTGAGCCAGAATCAAAGCATAACAAACAAGATTGTAAGGCAAAAAAAGCATTTTTGCCTTGCCTACTAATTCTTTTTTCTCTTTTGAATTTTCTTTTATTTTTTAGAAATAAATATTCAAGGCTATTTGAATTTTTTTAATTTTAATTAAATGAATAGGTAAGGAGTAGGGTTGCTCCCTACCAGTTATTAACCGGTACCCTAGGTTTCGGTTAACCGGTCAATGAGTAATATTCCATCGTGTGGTTTTGTTGGATTAAGAGGGATATCGTAGAATTTAGGTGGATTAAGAAGAATATTTTTATTAGAGTTTTTCGGGCCCCGGCAACCTGGAAACCAGTGTATATTGATGGAAACAGGATTTTAGGATTTCCCTTGTGGGCATTAATTATTAATCTTTTTTAATTGAATATTTTACATTAATATTTTTAATTGAACACTTCCTCCTTAAAATTATGGCAGCATGCATGCTATTTTAAATTAAAAATTCAATTAAAAAATTAATAATTTTTTCTCTAGTCATATATTAAAAAATATTAATGTAAAATATAAAGAATTGATTGAATGTCTTTAATCGACAACTTAAGAGGCTTCCTAAAAGTTTTTCGATTGACTAATTTTGACTAAATTTGATTAATAAATTTGTTTGTCAAAAATAAAAACATTTTTATTAATGAATAATAATTAAAGTTTTTAATCCGTCAGAGGATTAAGCAAACATTTATAAATTACTTTATTTAAAACATAATTCTACAAAAGGAGGGGAAATATATAAGGGACGGCAAACAAAGGTCTGGCCAGATCTAATATCCAGACCATTTGGAATGCGTATTTATAGGGTATATTAACATGTCAAGTATGAAATAAAAGCAATGAATATAAATAATGCTCGGAAATGATGTAATAAACTTTGGGAACGGTCGGGATTTCTTATTAAGAAAAGGTCATATTACATGTAGGTATGTATGTGAATGCACGTGAAATAAAGCCGGCACTTAAAACAAATATTTGCACTTATTATATGATTAAAAAATAATATTTCTAAATAATTAAAACTAATCATATTAAACGAGTCAAATAACAAAAAGTGCAAATAAATTTTTTTATCCCGCCGATTGGCAAGAAAAATAAAAATAAAGTACAATTTCAAAATATAAAATGACATGCCGACTAATCAAATGAATTTAATATTAAATATAAAGTGCAAATATTTATTTTTAAATGTCTTAGAAATTTCAAAATAAACAAATATAGTAGTAAAAACAAGACTATACAGTCTGTTACATTGGTATGAACTCACCAAAATTTTTTCTGATTTTCCCACTTTTTGAAGTCAGAACGTTCTTAAATTTGGACCAAACATGTAATAAACATTGTTACTAAGTATGACATAAGTAGATTTAGAATTTGCGAAAAGAAAATTTTTTCTATCATTTTTTAAAGTAATATTGTCAATTTTGGACTGTTACATTAGTATAAACTCGGGGGTATTTTCGGACTATAAGTGATCCAAAAATTCTGCAAAAATGAAAGTGTGTGCTCCCCCAACTGAAAGTGTGTGCTCCCCCACTTACTAAATCATCTAAATTTCAGATGAGTGAATTTAATTTAATCATTCTCATACATTTAATTATATGTTTGAAAATTCAGTGCGCCGGGAAACTCATTCAAGTTGAAGTAAAAATCAAGGATGATTGGAAAGAAAAAAGAGAATTTATTTATTTAAAAAATGTTGAACTGAAGGATCGTTTTGTGTTGAAAGTAATTGAAAAGAATAATAATCGATATGATGGCTTTAATAAAAATATAGAAGGATATTTACATTCAATTGAGATGAATCTAGATAAAAATATTTAAGTTGAAATAAGTGATGAATCAAAATATATTCCATCTGATCAATTAAAAAAGAAAATTTTGATTGAAATTACTAATAATGAAATAATTCAAATTATTCTGCCTGGGTTTGAAAAAATGGTATATTTCTATTAATAGAATTTCCATTCAAGTGGATTAAATTTATGGTACTCCGAAATAATAATTTTATTGAAAATAATAATTGTTATGAAACTTCAATATTGTTCAAGAGTGAAAATAATTTCAGCTCGGTTGAAGAAAATATAGAAAATTACAAAAACAAACTTTTATCAAGTTATTGGACGGAAATTAATTTAATTGGATATAAAATTGAATTGTTAGAAAAACAAAATGTTAAATATCCGAAGGAATTAGAAAGCAAAATTATTGACATTGGAAATAAAATAAGTAAACAAATTTTTAACTTTGTCTATCCTTACATTTGACTAAAAAATTTTCCTTGATAATTATAGGTGGAATAATTGAAGTAAATAAACGAAAGTGTTTCAACTGTAGAGTTATACAAACAAAACGGTGGTATAATTTATTAAGAGAACATTACTTGTGCAGTAAATGTGGCGCATATAAACGCAGATATGGAGTGTTTAGATCAAAAGAATTATTATTTAAAAAGGTTATTTTTTTAATATTTGGGACGATTTTTAAAATTCGATAACTTTTGAACTAATCTTTTACTCAAATCTGAACTTAATGAAGTTCGTTTTGTCCAAACGTTGAAGACAGATAGAGATATGAGCGAAATGTTTTTATATCATTAAACTTAATTTACCTTATTTACTACTGTTATATAACTTTTTATTAGTAATTTAAAGAGTTACACAAACAATATCTTGAACGGCTCGTTCCTATTAAATACCTTTTTGACTAAACCTGAACGTATATTACCAAGGAAATTAATTTATATTAAATTAAATAAAATTTGCATTGAATGGATCTTCACATATAAACAAACTTCTCATTAGTAATTTAAGGACGATCGTAAATGTTTTATTTGCGGTCTTACACAAACAATATGTTGGCGCAGTCATTCAGAAACAGGAAACTATTTATGTAATACATGTGGCTGTAAACATTATGAAGGTACAAAGAAGAGAAAACCAAAATTTTAACAGAAAAGTTTTAAATCAATAGAAATTTATGAGAATATTCATTTATTATTTATAAATTTTAATTGTGACAACATTTAATTATTTAATGACAATTATACAAACATTTGTTAATTTAAACAAAAATTATGATTGTAGATATTCTTACAAATAACTTTGTGATAATTCTGTTTTTATTAGTCTTCCACTTTGATCAGAAATTTAGTTGCTTAACAACATATTCCAATATTGCTTACTAAGTTTGAATGCAATAAATAATGGCTTTTAGTGTTCTCTAATGGACTTCATTTTTAACCCCGTGTTCATTTTTATATTAGCACCTTTGTTTATTGTGTGTGCTACATGAACTTTCATGAGAATCATATACTAATTTAGGACGCTTAAAAGCTAATGGGACGAGTGGCCTTAACTAGAGCTAAAATAATTATTGCATTCTTTCTTATTTGACAGAAAAAGTTGAACAATAGGAACGAAATTATTTTTAGTTTTCTATTAATTTTTTGGTTTTCTATTCTTTGTAACTTCTCTTCTTAGTTTACAGCTACATGCATTGCATAAATAGTTTCCCGTTTCTGAATGACGCCGCCAACGTATTGTTTGTGTAACACCGCAGATAAAACATTTACGATCATCCTGAAATTACTTAATGAGAAGTTTGTTTTTATGTGAAGTTCTATTCAATGCCAATGTTAATAGTTTCATTCAATGCCACTATTAATGGTTAATTTAATAAAAATTAATTTCCCGAGGTTACGCGTGTATATGATGCCTACATCCTTTTTTTTCTTATCGTTATCCTTTTTAATAAATATTAAAAATAGTCAAAGGCAAATAAAGTCCCATAAGCGCAATGCAAATAAAGACTAAGGCAAATAAGCCCCATCCAATAGAATGGCTCTTTAAAGTATGATCGAAAATAGAATGGCCGACCAATCTATCAGAGAATATACGGTAATTTAATCATAGGCATTTTTATATTTACGAAAAAGGAATAAAGATGTAGGCGTATAAAAAAAATAAAGATGTAGGCGTATAAACGCATAGTATCAGTTTATGCTTTCTCTCCAAATTTTGATATCTCCGATATATATCACAAAAAATTCCAGGAATCGACTAGTTAAGTTGAAATTGAAAATGTGATAATGACATTTATTTATTTTGAAATCAAGGGAATAATATTTATCTTACTGATATCTAACAATAGCAAACCTTTTTACTCTTAATGAACAATCTTTTATGTCTATGCTTTCCATATTTTTTACCATAAACAACACAAGTATGACACAAATAGTGTTCTTCGAGATATTTATGCAACAGCGTTTTAATTTGTTTAACACCACAATTGAGACAATCACGCTTCTTCTTTTCAATTGATACTCCTATAAAATTAAATTAAATTGTTATTTACTAAAGATGTTTTCAGCTTATATGAAACTGAGATATCCTTATCCTGTCAAATAACATAAAATTTTTATTTACTTATTTTATTTCCAATTTCAATAATTTTGCTTTTTAATTCTTTCGGATATTCAATTTTTTGTTTTTCTAACAATTCAATTTTATATCCAATTAAATTAATTTCCGTCCAATAACTTGATAAAAGTTTGTTTTTGTACTTTTCTATATTTTCTTTTAATAATTCTTTTTTGTTTTTATTTTCTAGACTTTCTTCTATTATCGAAGCTTCAAAATAATTATTATTCTTGATAAAATTATTATTTATGCAAATCTTAAATATTAAATTTGTGTATTATTGAAGGCTTAAATTTCGAATAATCAAATATAAAATACCTGTTTTCCCAAGTTTTTCAAAAAGTTCTTAACAATTTCATTATTGGCAATTTCAATCAAAATTCTCGTTTTTAATTGAGAGCAAACTTTATTCCCCTGGTTTAGTTTAACAATAAAAACTTTATTAACAGGATTTACTTCAATTTTATAAAAAGATCCAGTATTCTTATAAATATAATTGCCTATTTTATTATTTGGTTTTACATTCATTATCAATACAAAACGTTCCTTCATTTCAACATTTTTTAAATAAATAAATTCTCTTTTTCCTTCCCAATCCTCATTTATTTTTAATCCAACCTCAACCATTCTAGCTTTGATTTGGATTTTAAACAGAACAATCAAATATGCTAGAAGAATTATAATAAATTTATTCATTTTAAATTTTAATTTTAAAAATATTCTATTAAATGCAAATATAATAGATCAATTAATTAATTCAATTAAATAGTCTTAATTTAAATACTGTCTTTTTTCATTTTGAAATTTGCGAGACATTTAAATATAAATATTTGCACTTTATATTTAATGGAAAATTCATAAGATTAGTCGGCATGTCATTAAATATTTTGAAATTGTACTTTTATTTAATTTTTAATGCGGCGGGATAAAAAATATTATTTGTACTATTTGTAGATTGACTCGTTTACTATGATTAGTTTTAAATATTTAGAAATATTTATTTTTTTAGCTTGTTGAAAGTAGTATAATAGGAAATGTAACTGCTCCTCTATTACGGGTTGTGAATGTTGGAGGGAGACCGGGTGATAGTATTTCCGAGGTATATATGACCGATCATCATCACCGATTACTAGGTGACCGATTACCTATTACTAGGTTTTATTTTTAACCTTTGATAAAATATTATGGAAATATAAGGGATGAATTGAGATACAAATTCTGAGAAAGTTAAGGAGTGATAATTAAATACTGTGAAGTAAATGTTGATTGAAAGATGTATACGTTTTAGTGTGTTCCGGAGTGATAAGTATGGTAACTTAAATGCACAAAACATAAACTATTTTAGAATTTTATTTGAAAATAATTTAGAAGATAATCCTTTAATTGAAAATAAATAGAAAACAATAATAAAAATAAAAGTTACATAGCCATCAAACTTTTCTTCCATTAAACAGCCTTTCTATAACTATTTCTTTATCTATTTATTTTGAAATATAGTCTGCATGTAAAAATATATACATAATTGCACTTATTATATTAAAATAAAGTACAATTTCAAAATATTTAATGGCATGCCGACTAATCATATGAATTTACTATTAAATATAAAGTGCAAATATTCATTTTTAATGTTTTATAAATTTTAAACTAGTGAAAGACATTATTTAAATCAAAACTCTTTAATTAACAAAATTTGGCATTTGAGTGCATTAGAAGCAAATCAAAATGTGTGCTCCCCCATCTATTATATAATAATAGAAAAAAGCAACCACGGTCTCATGTTACCGATCATATTGTAAATAAATTTTCTAAATTTCAGATGATTAAATTTAATTTTATCATTCTCATACATGTAATTATATTCCTGAAAATTCAATGCACAGGGAAACTCATTCATGTTGAATTGAAAATCAAAGATGATTGGGAAGAAAAAAGAGAATTTATTTATTTAAAGAAGTTCGAAATAAAAGACCGTTTTGTGGTGAAAGTAATTGAAAAGAATAATAATAGATATGATAGCTATAAGAATAACATAGAGGGATATTTGCGTTCAATTGACTTAAATCTTGATAAAAATATGTTTGAAGTTGAAATAAGTGATAGATCAGAATATATTCCATCTGATCAATTAAAAAAGAAAATTTTTATTGAAATTAACAATAATGAAATAATTCAAAATTTTCTGCCTGGGTTTGAAAAAATGGTATAATTTTATTAATAAAATTTCCATTCTATAGTGTCACAAGTAGTTAGCAAACGAAAAAATAACAGCAAGGAAATGTATATTGGGGCAATACTACTCCAATTTGTGTTAAATTTCAGGTACTCCGAAATAATAATTTTATTGAAAATAATAACTGTTATGAAACTTCAATATTGGACAAGAGTGGAAGGAATAATAATTTTAACATAATTGAAGAGAGTATACAAAATTACAAAAACAAACTTTTATCAAGTTATTGGACGGAAATTAATTTAATTGGATATAAAATTGAATTGTTAGAAAACAAAAAGTTGAATATCCTAAGGAATTAAAAAACAGAATTATATACATCGGCAATAAAATAAGTAATAAAAGTTATTATTTTTTATTCGTTTATATGCCTAAAAATATACATATTATTCTTTATAATTATAGGAGGAATAATTGAAGGAAATAAACAAAACTGTTTCAATTGTAGAGTTACACAAACAAAACATTGGTATAAATACCTAAAAGAACATTATTTGTGTCAACCATGTCACGAGTATAAGATATATAATGGCAAAATGAGGCCTCAAGGAAGGTTGATTCAAACTAAAATGGTTTAAATTTATTCATATTATAATACAATGCTTTTATAAATGTATATGAGTAGTTTTAACCCATTCGAGCATATTTATATGATATTTTCGGGAATTACTTATATACTACATATATGTATTTCAATATTTTCCTAAATATCTACAAGAACATTACCTTTGCCTCTTGTGGGAAATCAGAACTTAGACAGAAAGAATCAGTTAGAAACAACCCTGGACTAAATCAGTTCGTCGAAAATTAGAAAAATAGCTTTAAACAAATTTTTATTTGAGAACTAGATTCAACTCCTATTTTTAGCGAATCACTCCTGATCGAAAATGTTATACTTGCGGAGCAACAAAAACATCAAAATGGTACCATCATTCAATACCTGAACAATATATATGTAAAAGCTGTTACGATAAACAACAAAAAATGACAAAAGTGAATAAAAAAGCAAGCAGAAAAGGAATCGATTAAAATTATTTAAATGATAATGATTTTCAAACTTTAATATTCTGAGTTTATTGAAAAAATTATAAAACTATTTCAAATATAACACATGTAATTTCAGTGAAAAACAAAATTTTTTTAATTGTTACCAAGATAAATATTAAATACATAGATTTATTTTCAGTATTTTTGTAACCTAAAATAAAAGTCGTTTACTGCTAACTTTACTGATAAATCATATAATTAAATCTCTTAAGATAACCATCTATAATCATTTAAGTAATATGCTACCACATTAAATTATTAGATTATGGTTAAGTCTTATTCGAGTAAAATTAAATAGGATTTAAAAAGTAGAAAAATCATTTTAAAGAATAATTAGAAAACAAAAATTATAGATAAAAAGTTCGGATATAGTGTACGAGCCGAATCTCGACTAGCTGAATCAAACAGTACTACTCGCTACTTTACGAATGATTCTGTACCGAATTATAGTTTCCTAAAACGTAAAAATTATTGGTTGGTTTTTCAAATAGTAAGATGTAAAAAAATTTTAAATGAAAAGGAATTGAATACATAAATGAAATAATTCAGTAACGAGAAGGAATTTTGATAAAGGAAGGAAAAAGTCGAGCTTAAAAATATGGAATTTAAATTTGATAACAATGTTTATATTTTCTTATACTCATTTTTATCCAATCATCGTTGGGTGTAGTCTCCCCAAATTGCAGGCGCTTTCATATTCGATCTAAAATATCTGAGTAAACTAAATTTTAAAGCAAAATCAACCATATGCTTTCGTATTTTTAATTGATTTCTTTATTCTTTGCTGTTTATTGTAACAAGCAGCACATAAATAGTGTCCCGGTTTTGAATAACGGTACCATTTCGATGTATGAGTGGCATCACAAATAGAACAATTTCGATCATGTAGGCTTATCTAAATATTTATGCAAAAAATTATTAAAACTATTTATTTTGATGTTATAAAATGCTTTTTATAGAATTTGCTCAAATATTGAAACGATAACCATTCTTTGTATGTTGGTTATTGCAATTTATACAGTTAATATATTTATTTCTCAATAATTTACAAAATAATCATACATATTTTAATCTCAATTCTTAAAACAATTATAAATTCGTTTATGAACATACTTCAAAAATTCCTAATACCTTATTTTATTTTGATTTTTGAAAAGATTTTATAGTTTTTTAAAAGATCAAATGAACCTGGTTAGCTTTAAACCACATTTCTTTTGGTCTCAATTTTCCATTTTTAGATCGTTTATATGAATCACAAGCATCGCATAAATAATTTTCCTTTATGTTATAATTTTTATATTTGTTATAATTTTCCTTTATGTTATAATTTTCCTTATGCCATAATTTATTTTGTATATTTCTACAATTGAAACAATGTCGTTTATTTTCTTCATTAATTCCACCTAAATTATTTAATAATGAGTCTTTTTGAATTAAAAGTAATTAACTAATTACTGAATAAATTCAATAAAATTCTAATTACTTATTTTATTGACAATATAAATGATATTTCCTTTTAATTCTTCTTTCGGATATTAAAGTTTTTGTTTTTCTAACAATTCAATTTTATATCCAATTAAATTAATTTCCGTCCAATAACTTGATGAAAGTTTGTCTTTGTAATTTTCAATACTTTCGTGTAATAATTCTTTTTTATTTATTTTTCTATTTTCTAAACTCTCATATAATATTGAAGTTTCATAATATTTATTCTTATTAATAAAATTATTATTTAGTCGAATCTTAAATATATTAAATTTGTGTATTATTGAAGGCTTAAATTTCGAATAATCAAATATAAAATACCTGTTTTCCCAAGTTTTTCAAAAATTTCTTAACAATTTCATTATTGGCAATTTCAATCAAAATTCTCATTTTTAATTGAGAGCTAAATTTTGAACAATGATTTAGTTTGACAATAAAAACTTTTTTAACAGGATCCATTTCAATTTTACAAAATGATTCAGTTTTTTTATTGAAATAATTTTCAATTTTATTTCCTTGTTTTACATTCATTATCAATACAAAACGTTCCTTTATTTGAATATTTTTTAAATAAATAAATTCTCTTTTTTCTTCCCAATCTTCTTTTATTTTTATTCCAACCTCAAACATTCTGCCGTTGATTTGGATATTCAACAAAACAACCAAATATGAAAAAAGAATAATAATAAATTTATTCATCTTAAATTTTAATATTAATATACCTTATTCAATAAATATTATAAAAAATATAAATAAATAAATAAAATATAAACAAAATAGCCTCTTAAAATAGTGGCCAATTAATTAAAATATATATTTTAATTATTTGTTTACACTGTAAATAAATAGGGATGCATTTTAAAATATTTAATTAAATGCTAAAGGCATTAGAGCTTTTTTGAAATTTCTATTTGGATAAACCAAGATTATTAAAAGCAGACCGAAGTTAGTTTTTGGAGTGACAGTTAATTAAGTGATATCAGCGAATTTGGAGAGATAAGTGGATACGATGGATTATGACGGGTATGTTGTACCATTAAATTTCAATACCATATTTTGGAAATTAAACAGTATCCTGTGGTTGCTATTCAGGCTTTTTTCACTGCTTGGTATTTCAAGAGTTTTTGACAACATCTCTCCGTCACTGCAGCAACATCCCCCGTTCATGGAACAACTTCCCACGCATAAATAATCATAATTTTTGCGGCAGTAAAAATTTCTATTGTGTCTATGATTAATTAATTGAATATTTCAGTTATTTTTATTACTATTTTTTGATTAAAAAATATATAATGGATTCTCATTTATAAATGGATTCTCATTTATGTTAATGACATTGTATTGACTCGACATTAAATAAGGTCAAAATTTTATGTCTAATCATAATCTTTGACAAATAATTTTGAAATTTGCACTTTTTCAAATTGTAAACAAAATTAATTTTTGACCAATTTTGTTAATTTTTCTACCAGCTTTATGCCCTTATTTTTCATTATAATTTAAAAATGAGACATTTATTCATAGAGTCTCATCCATATTTAAATTATTTTGAATTTTATGATGAAATTTTAAATTGGAATTTTATATTTAATTAGTCAATCAGTTCTGCCAATTAATTTTTAAATTGTTTATAAATTATTTTTTCCAAAAAATGATTGTAATGCTAGCTATCGTTTAACAAATAAATTTATAATTTTTCCACCAAATTTAAATTTTTAAGGATTTAGAAAGTTATCATTCCTGACCCTTAGAATTATTCAAGCATGACAAAAATCCACAACAAAGTTACCACTAATAAACAACCAGGAATTTAGTTAGAATTAGTTAGAATTAGAATTTAAAATAATTTAAGAATGATTGAGACTCTATGAATAAATGTCTAATTTTTAAATTCTAATGAAATATAAGGGCATAAAGCTCGTAGAAAAAGTTACAGAATTGCTCAAAAATTAATTTTCTTTACCAATTATATTAGCCGAGTCATTTGGAAAAAGTGCAAATTTCTAAATTATTTGCCAAAGGTTATGATTACAATATAAAATTTTGTACATTATTTAATGTCGAGTAAATACAATTTCATAAACATAAATGAGGCTCAATTCATAATTTTATTTTTAAATCATAAAAATAGTAATAAAAATAAAATCTTTAATATTTCTATTAATTAATACACAATAGTCTTCAGATATTCGAATTTGTAAACTATATGTTAAACTTTTACATGTTAAATTACGGACTCAAAAACATGCAAATGCATGTTTTGTTTGCGGCTAAATATTAATATAGAAATGTCTATCAAATTTAAATATATTTTTTTCAATTTAAATATATAATTTTAAACTAGGGTTGCGACCCGAGCCTTCGGTGTTTAAAAAGTCGGGGGTCGGGGCGCAACCCTATTTTAAACAAAATCTCCGCTTTTTAATTTATAATTTATTTTGTAATTTAATTCAATTATCTTTTTAAAACAATAATTTTAAAAACATATTTGCATGGCCCAGATCAAAATACACGATATTTATGTCATTTTTTCCTAGAAAAATGACTAAATAAGAGCAGTTAATTGAAAATTCAATTAAAAATTGTCATAAGTTTTTTCCAAAAAAACAAAAAAGTGGTATTTAATTTTCTAAATTTCAGATGATTAAATATAATTTTATGATTCTCATACATTTAATTATATTTTTGAAAATTCAATGCGCCGGGAAACTCATTCACGTTGAAGTGAAAATCAAAGATGATTGGGAAGAAAAAAGAGAATTTATTTATTTAAAAAATGTTGAAATAAAGGATCGTTTTGCGTTGAAAGTAATTGAAAAGAATAATAATCAACACAATAGTATTAATAAAAATATAGAAGGATATTTGCGTTCAATTGAGATGAATCTAGATAAAAATGTGTTTGAAGTTGAAATAAATGATAATCGAAAATATATTCCAACTGATCAATTAAAAATGAAAATTTTGATTGAAATTACTAATAATGAAATAATTAAAAATTTTCTGCCCGTGTTTGAAAAAAAGGTATATGTTTATTAATAAAATTTTCATTCCAAGTGTAAAAACTAACACAACTAACTAGCAAAGAAAAAGTAACAAACAGTAAGGAAATGAAAATCACTAGGTATAACTAATCTAATTTTTATAAATTTAAGGTACTCCGAAATAATAATTTTATTAAAAATAATAATTGTTATGAAACTTCGATATTGTACAAGAGTGAACAGAATAATCATTTTAACTTAATTGAAGAAAGTATAGAAAACAACAAAGACAAACTTTTATCAAGTTATTGGACGGAAATTAATTTAATTGGATATAAAGATGAATTGTTAGAAAAACAAAAAGTTGAATATCCGAAGGAAGGATTAAAAAGTAGAATTATTTACATCGGCAGTGAAATAAGTAAATAAACATTTAAAGTTTTTATTTGTTTATATAGCTGAAAATATACATATTATTCTTTATTATTATAGGAGAAATAATTGAAGGAAATAAAAGAAACTGTTTCAATTGTAGAATTACAATTACCAAAAAATGGTATAGATACCTAAAAGAACATTATTTGTGCAAACCATGTCACGAGTATAAAATATATAATGGCAAAATGAAACAGGAAGGAAGTTTCTATAAAACTAAAATGGTTTAAATTTATTCATGTTATAATTAACAATGCTTTCATAAAAAGTATGGGTAGTTTATATGTTACCAGCATATTTATATGACATTATTAGGGATCTTACCTATGTATATGGATCTCAAGGTTTTCCTAAATATCTACAAGAACATTACCTTTACGACTTGAGGGAACCGGAAACTTAAACAAAATAAAACAAGTTAGTTATGAGCAAACCTGGACAAAATGAGACCGGGAAAATTAGAAAAATAGCTTTAAAATGTTTTATCTAAAATTTTTATCTTTATCTAGTTACAACTCCTATTTTATAAATATTTTAGCGAATCACGAATGACCGAAAATGTATTACCTGCGGAGCAACAAAAACTTCAAATTGGTACAATCATGCAAAACCGGTTCAATATATATGTGCTGCATGTTACATGAAAGAACTAAGAATAAATAAAAAGACAAATAAAAATTAAACAGAACAGGAAAGGAATAAAATGTACAGGGTGCGGCAAATTGGCGGCCGCTTTTCTTTTTGCTATAACTTTTTTAATTTTTAATGAAAATCGTTAATTCTTTTTTTACTGCATTCCCAGTACTTTAGCAATTTTTTTGATATCAAAATTGTCTTCAAATTTCATAATTTAGTCTGTTTAATCTTCTCTCAAAGTTTAAGCAAAATTTTTTGTATAATTATCGGTCTGGCTTCAAGGCTATTATTTTGATATGAGAAATTTATATATCATTTTCTAAACAAATTATAAAACTATGTAAAATATAACATTTAATTTAAATGGAAAACAAAATTCTTTAATTGTCAGCAAAATAATATTAAATTCATAGATTTATTTTTAAAATTTTACTTATTTTATGAATGATAAAATTTAAAATGACACATAATTGCCGATATTAACTAATTTTTGTGACTTCAAATAAAAAGTCGATTATTGCTAACTTTAGTGCTATGTCATATGGATTAAATCATCTGATAACCATATATAAACAATTATGCATAAGTTATTTCGAGAAAACTTATGCCCAAGATTCCTATTTACATATTGAATTAAATTTAAATTTCTACAACGACACGATATCAAATAAAATTAAATATTATAGCATTTTGAGAATTTTATAATTACATTTTTAGAATATTTTTTTAGTTAAATATTTTTTTTAGTTTTATGCCTTGGTTTTAATTAGCCTCTCTTGTCATTATAAATATACTGCTTTGATTTATTATCCTTTAAATTTTTAGTTGTTTTTGTCTTTGACCAATATTGTTTATCATAACATTTTTTACACAAATCGTTTTCAGGCATTGAATCACGGTACCATTGTGACGTTTGTGTTATACCGCAAATAAAGCAAGTTCGATATTGTGTATATCTCTAAAATATTTCTATAGAAATTATTGGAAAATAAATATTTATAATTAAAAATACGAAAATAATTTTTTAGGTATTTGTCTTTAGGTATTTGTACATTACATACTTCATGGTACTATAAAGTATTAGCACTTGTTAAATGTATTCACCCTAAACCAATTCTTTTATGTTTAAAAGGACAAATAATTTTATATGATAGGTAAAATGCTACAGTATATGTAAATTCTTTTGAATATTAGAAGAATCTCACAAAAATTAACCAAATATTAATAAAGATAACCTTTGTAGTCTTAAACCATAATTCTTTTGATCTAAACTTTCCATATTTGCATTTATATACGCCACATTGTTCGCATAAGTAATGTCCTTTTAGTAGATTATACCAATTTCTTGTTTGTGTAACTCTACAATTGAAACACCTTCGTTTATTCACGTCAATTATTCCACCTATAATTTTTAAATTGAAATTTTTTATCAAATGAAAAGATAGACAAATTTAACAATTTAAATACTTATTCTATTTCCAATGTCAATAATTGAGCATTTTAATTCCTTCGGATATTCAACTTTTTGTTTTTCTAACAATTCAATTTTATATCCAATTAAATTGATTTCCGACCAATAACTTGATAAAAGTTTGTCTTTGTAATTTTGTATATTTTCTTTTAATAATTCTTTTTTATTTATATCTTCTAACTTTTCTTCTAATATCGAAGTTTCATAACAATTAGTATTCTTGGTAAAATTATTATTTAGTCGAATCTTAAATATATTAAATTTGTGTATTATTGAAGGCTTAAATTTCGAATAATAAAATATAAAATACCTGCTTTCCCAAGTCTTTCAAATATTTCCTAACAATTTCATTATTGGCAATTTCTATCAAGATTCTAGTTTTTAATTGAAAGCTAAATTTAGAGCTGTCATTTAGTTTGACAATAAAATCTTTTTCAACAGGTTCTATTTCAAGTTTACAAAACGATCCAGCATTCTTATAAATATAATCAACTATTCTACTTTTTGTTTTACATTCATTATAAATACAAAACGTTCCTTTATTTGAATATTTTTTAAATAAATAAATTCTCTTTTTCCTTCCCAATCTTCTTTTATTTTTAATCCAACCTCAACCATTTTACAGTTGATTTGGATATTCAACAGAACAACCAAATATGAGAAAAAAATTATAATAAATTTATTCATCTTAAAATTTAATTTTAATAATAATTAACGGGATATAAGAATAAATAAACGTTATATAGCCATCAAACTTTTCTTCCATTAAATAGCCTTGACTTTTTTATTTATTTATTTTTAAATATAGCCGGCATTTAAAAATAAATATTTGCACTTTATATTAATCGCTAATTCACATGATTAGTCAATAAAATATTTCTAAAGATTTAAAACTAATCATATTAAACGAGTCAATTGATGAAAAGTGCAAATAATTTTTTTTATCCCGCCGCATTGACAAGATAAATAAAAATAAAGTGCAATTTCAAAATATGACTAATGACTAATGACTAATCATATGAATTTAAATATAAATATAAAGTGCAGATGTTTATTTTTCAATTTTAATAAATTTCAAAATACTATCTAATAAACAAAATTTGACGCTCGATAGTTAAGTGCCCTATTAGTCTTTTAAATTGAGAATCAAAACACAGGACTTTTAGAAATATTTTTTGTAGTTTTAGCCTACTTAAGGAAATAAACGCATTTACTTAAAATATACCGCAACTACTCTAGTTTGTCATTGCTGATATTTAAAATTTTTAAGCTCATTTTCCTAATATTAAATGCTGTAATCATGAATGTTTAAAGAAAAATCAACCAATTTCCTGAAAGGCCTAAGACCCTGAAAAATAAATAAGTTATAGTTAATTCAAGAAGATTTAATCAGTTCAGCATTATAGGTATTAAGATTTAAATGTCTGTTTATCTTTTATCATATTGACGAATAACTGTCTAAACAATATTTGTTATATTTCTAATATTAAAATTTTAGATGATTAAATTTTTGAGCATTATTATCTTATATTTGTTGTTACTTTTGAATATACAATGTGACGGAAAATTAATTAAAGTTGATGTAAAAATAATAGATGATTGGGAAGAAAAAAGAGAATTTATTTATTTAAAAGATTTTGAACTAGAAAAGCGTTTTGTATTGAAAACTAATAAAAAAATAATTTCAAAAATTGTAAATATAATTATGACATTGATGGATTTATAAATTTCGCTGAAATTGATCTTAAGAAAAATAGTTTTAATGTTAAAATAATTGATAGATCGGAATATATTCCATCTGAGCAGTTAAAAATAAAAGTTGTGATTGAAATTGCCATCAATAAAATTATTCAAAAATTTTTGCCTCTATTTGAAAAACGGGTACTTTTTGATTAAAGCCAAATAAGTTATAACCTATCTTACAATATATTTTAAATACACTTGAGATTCATTTAAATAAAATCAAATTCGTTATAAATTTAAGGTACTCCGTTATAATAATTTTATTGAAAATGAAAAAAATTATTATGAAACCTCTATATTCGACGAAGATTTAGATAAAAGTAGTAATTTGAACTCAATTGAGGAAAAAATAGAATCATATAAAAATAAATTTTTATCAAGTTATTGGACGGAAATTAATTTAATTGGATATAAAATTGAATTGTTAGAAAAACAAAAAGTTGAATATCCGAAAGAATTAATAAACAGAATTATTTACCTTGGCACTAAAATAAGTAAACACTATTCAAGTGGGACATTTTAGTGTGTATTTTTTTATTATACTAGGTGAAAATCTTGAAGGAAATAAACGATATTGTTTAAATTGTGGCGTTAAAAAAGTCAGTCAATGGGATAAATATTTAAAAGAACATTATTTGTGCCACGTATGCTACAATTACAAACGAAGATATGCAAAGTTTAGAACTGAAGAGATGTGGTTTAAAACATTTAAGGTCATTTTTTCAATATTTTATTTCTCAAAATTAATAGAAAGTTTCATATTCCCCCAGAAAATTTCATACCAGAATTTTTTAAAATTTTTTCGACAGTGCTTTTTTGAACTTTGGGAGCAGTTGAAATTTTGCGAACGCTAAATCATTTAGAAAAAGATTCAATAATGGAACAGGGCCTAAAAGCCCTGAAAGAGAATTGAATTGGCTACAAAATGAGATAAAAATAAAAAAAATTTTAATGAGAAAAAAAGTTATGGGTAAATAAAAACTGTGCAGTTACTTTTTTGTCACCCTGTATAAGTAGTTTTAAATGTTTCGAGAATAATTTTATGACATTATTAGAGATTTATTTATGTGTATGGATTTGATTACTTTCCTAAATAGGGTTGGGGTTTTCGAGTCGGGTCGACGTTCGAGTCATTCTTTTCGGGCCTCATTTTTATCGGGCCGGCCCACCGAGTATTTTTCGGGCTTCATTTTTTTCGGGCCGGCTCGACCGAGTCTTTTTCGGGCCTCATTTTTATCGAGTTCGGGCATAGAGTCTTTTTCGGGCCAGAATTCCGTTGAAAAATATTAAACAAAAATCAATAATAATGAGTAAAAATGCACGAGAGCGAATGTCGTATCTATTTTGTGATATAAGGAGTTGAAGAGATAGTAATTTGAAGGTAATCGTGGATTCAAAGTCTTGGAGGGATTAAGGAGGATATGATGGGATATAGATGGATATCGTAGGATTGAGGGTTGGGATCAGGGTCTTTATCAGTAAACGAGGTTTCTTTCAGTCGTCCCATGATAGCATATATTAGTCATCGAGCAAACGCAATACGCAATTTTGGATATCCAAATCACCAGATATCTCTCCAAATCTCAAACCAAATCTCAAAACCCCCAAAATCAATTGAAAACGGGGTTTAAGCGCCGTATGCGAAATTTTTGTATAATTTGGCAGGATAAGTCACCAGATTTCTTCAATTTTCGGCGCCGCAGGCGAAAATTTTGAAAATTTTGGAAGTACAAGCAGTATATTTCTTCCCTTTTTGTTCCGCAGGCGACAATTTTGGAAGTCTACGCTATAGTTCCATTCCCTTTTCTGCGCCGCAGGCGAAAATTTTGGAAAATATGGAAGGACAGGTCACCATATTTCTCCTATTTTTTAGGTAAAAATATTATCGAGTCTTTATGGATTCGGGCCGCATTTTTTCGAGTCATTCTTTTCGGGCCTCATTTTTTTCGGGCCGGCCCGTCCGAGTCTTATTTCGGGCCAAAAATCGAGGCCCGACTCAATCTTTCGGACCGGGTCGGATCGGGCCCCCAACCCTATTCCTAAATATCTATAGTTAGAAGCAACCTTGGTCAAAATCAGTTCGTCGAAAATTAGAAAATAGCTTTAAAAATTTTATCTGGGGACCAGACGTGGGCGAAACGTTTCGTTTCGTTTCGTTGTTTCGTTAGTTTCGTTATGTTTTTTTCTGTTTCGTCTCGTTTCGTGACGAAACACTTTTTAATTCGTTTCGTTTCGTTTTGTTAACGAAACACCTGTGTTTCGTTAACGAAACTTTACCTATTTTTAAGCCAAAATATTACTCAAAAACTGAAAAATTTTCAACTTTGTTGATGGAAATTCAAAAAATTTTTGCCTGCGGCGCCGATATCTGAATTGTAAGCGCCTACGGCGCATAATTTATTCTAGTTTTTTTGAATTTTCCGTTTGATTTTATGTTTTTAATACGCAATGTCTGAGTTCTATGCTAGATTAAGCATATAGATTGGGTCTATTTCTTAATGGGTCGGTCTATCTCTAATCTATTTCTTAAATAAACACAAATCATCTCTTAACGCCGATGATGTTGATCATGAATGATGTTGATCAACATAAATCTGAGTACTTTCGTATTTGACATACTTTCGTACTTGATATCAATAGAAAAATTCTTAAAATTTTTCTTTTGACCACTAAAAATTAAATTTTTTTCGCCTACGGCCTTCTGAAATTTTCAAAATTTTCGCCTGCAGCGCTGAAAAAAGAAATAAGGCTTTTGGCCTTCCAAAATTCTCAAATTTTCGTATGCGGCGCTAAAAGATCAGAAATAGGAATATTTATGGCTTCAAAGCCTTATAAAATCATTTTGCGAAATTAATGGTGCTAATGGAATTAGGTGAAATTAAGGGAAACATTGACACTTGAACTGGTTGGGCCCACAACAAATGGCTAATGGGACCATAATTTGTGGTCCCATATAATTTTATGATAACATATAGGTCATTATTGGCCAATTAACATGCTTAAACTTGAATAGATAATAAAATAATTAAGTTTTTTGAGATTTTTTGGGAATTAAAATGTTTCGTTTTGTTTCGTTTCGTTTCGTTAAATTCTGACTGTTTCGTTTCGTTTTGTTAACGAAACGATTTTTAAAAATTTTTGTTTCGTTTCGTTTCGTCCGAAAAAAATTTTGAGTTTCGCCCAGGTCTGCTGGGGACTATTTCAACTCCTATTTTTTAAATATTTTAGCGAATCACACAAGATCGAAAATGCTTTACTTGCAAAGAAGCAAAAACATCAATGTGGTACCGTCATTCAATACATGAACAATATTTATGTAATTCATGTTACAAAAAACAACAAAGAATAAAAAGTAAAATAAATAAAAATTAAACAGACCAACAAACGAATAAATAGTATTTAATTGAACATGTTCTGAGTTTATTGAACAAATTTTAAAACTATTTAAAATATAATTTATAATTTCATTGAAAAGCAAAATTCTTTAATATTTACCAAGATAAAAGTTAAATTTATAGATTTACATTATTTTATTTATTTTAAGAAGGATAACATTTATAAAGACAAAAGTCGATTTTAACTAATATAGCTATTAATCTACATAGAAATCTATCTTAATTCACCGAAATCTCATATTATCCTCCTTAATCCCCATAGTTTTATTTTATTATAAATAAAGAAGAAAAATTAGCTTTAAAAGTTCTTTAATTAAAAAATTTATTTTTTAATTAAAAATAAAATTAATTAATTAAATGAATTTTTTTCTTTTATTTCTATTTGTGTTAATTAATTTTTGTTATTTGACAAACGGTGAAAGATCAACAATTGAAAAATGCGATACTTTGATGAAATATCGTGTAGATGATTCCTGCATGTATGTTAATTTTAGTAAAGCTGAGCTGGGCTTTAGCTAATGCAATAATTAAATCAGAAGCTGGGAGCTAACCAGCAACTTTGACCGGACCATGTCCGTTATCGGTTACACCAACCACCTCTCGCATAGTCTTATGAATATACAGGGTGACAAGAAAGTAACTGCACACCTATTTTTGATACAACTTTAGTCATTTTTAAGATAATGAGATCATACAAAGCTTAAATAATAGAGAATTAAATAAAGAACAAATATTATCAAGAATTTTTGAAGTAAGCACCCCTAGCTTCGATAAAGAGTCGAAGGCGCGTAGAACAATTTTGGGGAAAAGATCGCACCTACTCGGGCGTGATTTCCTTCAATTCCCGAGCGAGTGATTAGCGAAGCGACTCAAAACTTTTGGGTTATTAAGAGCAGACCCTTGCCTTTAAAAATGACCTAAAAGAAAAATCCAAAGATTCAAATCCAGGGAGTACGGTAGCCATATCTGAGACAGTCTAATACCGTGTAATTGGCTGTGCAACAACCATGCATTGCTTTTGTCTTGTGCACAGGGGACCTAAGCGTGATGTGAATCCTTAACAACTGTATAAGAAAGAGGAGGTTTAGAGGCCCAATATCAGTCATTTTTACGATTCGGAAATGTCTTCTTCATAAAAATTTTTTGGGTGAAAAAAGTGTCACTTGACGTGCGAACTGCCTCAGAGGGTACTTGCATCTCTGGGTCCTAACTTTTTTCATTTATTTCGTAAAAAGTTGAATTTTTCTGTGATTATAGGGCACGAGTCCTATTTCATCAAAAGCAATAAAACGAATCGACTCTCCAGCCAAAACAATTTCCATGGCGCTTTATCTCGGTGTAACTCGTGGATTGGGATATACTCGGAATTTGTCCATGCTCACGTTCTCGAGTTTAATTACTGATAGAATTCTTCTACTTTTTATAAAGTCGACATTCATGCCTACTTCACTAAATAAGTTTTAGAAAAAAAATTTCCAGAAAATTTCATACCAGAATTTTTTAAAAATTTTTCGAAGTGCTTTTTTGAACTCTGGGAGGACTTGAAATTTTGCGAACGCTAAATAATTTAGAAAAAGGTACAGTAATGGAACAGGGCCTAAAATCCCTGAAAGAGAATTGAATTGGCTACAAAATGAGATAAAAATTAAAAAAATTTTAATGAGAAAAAAAGTTGTGGCAAAATAAAAACTGTGCAGTTACTTTTTTGTCACCCTGTATTCATACTATGCTTCACATTAAATTTAATTAGTGATGTATATAGATATTTTTGATGACTTTTTTTAAATTTTACTTTTAAAATTTCAGAACCGAATTTTTTTTGAATTTTAAGAATTTTTTATTAAAGTAAGAATGTACGAGTCATGTGTTTCATAAAAATAATAATTATCAAATATTTTTATTAATTTAATAATAATAATTAAAAGATGTGCAAATGATAATTTAATTAAATGTCTAAAGACATTAATAACTGAAGGAACGTGTACAAAAGAGAATTATCCTTTGAATTTTATTGAAGACACGTGTACTAAAATGTATTCGAAATGTTCTTCGACAAAAAATACATGTGTAATTGGGACCTGTGCATGTTTCGAGTAGGAATTTTACTTAATTATTAAATGAATAAGTGTGGGATATATTAATAATAATAATAATAATATTTATCCAGCCGCAAATTGCAAATAAGCAACATTAGGGGCGAATTATAAAAATAATTATAAATTTTCAAAAATGGATAGGTCAGATTGGATTTAGTCAAACCAAGAACAATTAATATATGAGACATTTAATTAGTATTTCCCGTTCTGTGGAAAAATTAAAAAAAAGATTTTCTTTCAGTAAAGTTGGTGATATTTGTCTTGATATTCTTTAATTATATCAAGATTTCTTGAGGGAACATCCATTCCTAAACTAACCAGTTGTATAAAATGAACTTACATATTTAAAACTGATTTCAACTTTAATAATAAATATAGAAAATGAAATAAAATTTTAAGTGCGGTTGTTGATTGCTTAATCGAAGGAAAATGTAAACCATTAACTTTAACAAAATTGCTCGACAGTCCAACATCAAATAAAGGTTAAATATTAACTTTGAAAAAGCTATTTATATTTTTTAAATTAAATATTTAGGCGTTCGAGTATCTGATACAGCTTTTAATTTTAACAATTTATTTGATGCACATTTTGAAAAAATTGAATAAAGGAGTTGGAATATAGATTAACGAATTTATTAAAATTTTCAAAAAATTAATTTGAAAGGTCTTTTGTTTTGTTTTTTATTTAAAAGATAAATAGAAACACTTAAATCGAGGCGGTAAATTTTATAGATTAAATTAGATTTAAATTCAGTCTTTATTTATTTTAAAATAAATTTCTTATAAAATTTTAAAATTTCTTATTTTGAAATTCATAAGAAATTTAAAAATAAATTTTTGCACTTTATATTTAATATAAATCCATATGATTAGTCATTAAATATTTTGAAATTGTACTTTTATTTTTATTTATTTTGCCAATCGGCGGGATAAAAAAAAGTTACTTGCACTTTATGTTAATCGACTCGTCTAATATGATTAATTCTAAATCTTTAGAAATATTTATTTTTTTAGAAATATTAAAAGTGCAAATATTTATTTTTAAATGCCGACTATATTTTAAAATAAATAGATAAAGAAAAAATTATATCAAGGCTAGTTAATGGAGGAAAAGTTTGATGACTAGCCTCTATTTTAAGAGGCTATTTTATTTTTATTTTATTTATATTCTATTTACCTCCAAATCCCCTTTTATTTTTTACTTCTATAAATTACCTCTATTCTATTTTACCGTACTACGTTCTTATTTTACGGTATTATACAAATATACAAATTTTAAACTTTAAACTTCTATCATTTTATATTAAAATTATAGTTACTAAAAAGTTTTTATTGTTTATTTAGATGATTAAATTTATAATTATTTATGTTTTATATCTAAATATTTGTTTAAATTTTAATTGCAATGGTAAATTAATTAGTGTGGAAGTGAAAATAAAGAATGATTGGGAAGAAAAAAGGGAATTTATTTATTTAAAAAGAGTTGAATTGGAGGAACGTTTTGTATTGATAATGAATATAAAACCAAATAATAAAATAGTCGATTATCTTTATAAGAATAATGGATCTTTTTATAAAATTGAAGTAAATCCTGTTAATAAAGTTTTTATTGCTAAACTAAATCAGGGGCACAAATTTAGCTCCCAATTAAAAATGAGAATTTTGATTGAAATTGCCAATAATGAAATTATTACGAAATTTTTGAAAAACTTGGGAAAACAGGTATTTTATATTTGATTATTCGAAATTTAACCTTCAATAATAACAAATATATTATTCTAAGATTCGCTTAAATAATAATTTTATGAAGAATAATGATTATTATGAGACTACTATATTAGAAGAAAGTTTAGTAAATATAAGTAAAAAAGTATTATTAGAAGAAAATATAGAATCCTATAAAACCAAACTTTTGTCAAGTTATTGGACGGAAATTAATTTAATTGGATATAAAATTGAATTGTTAGACAAACAAAAAGTTGAATATTCGAAGGAATTAGAAAGCAGAATTATTATCCTCGGCAGTGAAATAAGTAGTGTTTTAATTTTTAATTTGTTTATATGCCTAAAAATACATATTATTCTTTATAATTAAGGAGGAATAATTGAAGGAAATAAACGAAAATGTTTCAATTGTAGCGCTACAATTATTAAAAATTGGTATATATACCTAAAAGAACATTATTTGTGCGATCCATGTCACAAATATAAAATATACAATGGAAGAATGAGGCCTGAACGAAATTTTTATCAAACTAAAAAGGTTTAAATTTATTCATATTATAATTAAACATAGCTTTTATAAAAGTATATGTTAGTTTAAAATGTTTTGTGCATATTTATATGCCATTATTTGGGATCTTATTTAGGTATGTATATAGCTTACGTTATTTCTAAATAATGAAAAAAGAACATTACTTTTACCAATTGTAAGAAATGGAAACTTAGACAGAAAGAAAAAGTTTAGTAAGAAGCATTCTAGACAAAATCAGTTCACCAAAAATTAGAAAAATAGCATAAAAAATATTTTTAAACATTTATATGAAAACCAGTTTTAACGCCTATTTTTATAAATATTTTAGCGAATCACGAAAGATCGAAAATGTTTTACTTGCGAAGCAACAAAAACAACAAATTGGCACCGTCATTCAATGCCTGAACATTATATTTGTCATGCCTGTTACAAAAAACAACTAAGAATAAAGAAGAAAATGATTAAAAATCAAACAGAAAAGGAGCCGAATAAATAATATTTAGATGATTATGATTTTCTAACTTTAATTTTCTTAGTTTATTCAACCATTATAATTAGTGTTCGGCACGGTACGGTATACCGCGGAATTTTGTTTAACTCCTTTCATACTGTTTGCAATATAAAAAGCAGCAAGAAAGAAAAGAAAGTGCCGAAGCATTTCTTTAATTAGAAATTTTTCTAATTTTTTTTGAATGTTTATTCGACTAAAAATGCAAAGAGGATTTAAAGTGTTTTTAAATTCTAATGCTAATAAAATTACTTTATAATACTCAAACAATTATCTCACCTTTTATGAAGGCTGGATAATATTAATTATAATTTAAACAGTTTGAGACCTTAATCGAATAAAACTCACCGGCAAACAATTAGAGAAACGACTTGGTGTCGTTAAAAAGTTTTAAAATAATTTTAAAATGTGTATGAATTAATTGGCAGTCATGACTGACTTTTAAACGGAGCTTTGAAGGGGAGGAGTTGGAAAATAGAGAGTGAAAAATTACGAGTATACCTAACTCTCCGCCCTTTTCTCTACCTATTTTAGGTACCAAATAGCAGCTTCACATATGCACTTTTAACACGTCCGTATTGACATTTTTAGAATAGACCTGAGAAAGTGAGTATTTGGCAATTCCTCTATGTCTTTAACCTTCAAAGGATGGAATTCCGACATAATATTTATAAGACCTCGATTTAAGTTAAAGAATTAATAAGGAGAATATTTAAAACAATGAAAGGAAAATTGACTATTATAAGAACTTATAAGAACTATGTTAGACGCTTAATAAATAATAAAAATAACTTTTAAATAGTTGAATTACTTTAAATATAATTAAGATGAATGGGCTAACTGTTTCCCTTTTAGGTAATCTTTTTTATGTTCACCGGAATGATGTGTTACAAAATCAACCGTCTCCTTCAATAATTTATGAATTGAATAGCTATTGCTTTACACTAGTCTTAAAATAACACAAACATTAAGTGCTTTGACACGTGACAAGTGTATAAATTCGTACATAAAATTGTACATAAAAGTACAATTACATTCAAAGATCAGATTCTCTGAATTTAATCATATGTACTTTAAAATTTTTTGTAAACAAAAATTTCAAAATTTCTCCTCTTTTATTTATTTTCCCTCTTAATAAAATTACAAAATATTCGATTAATAAAGTCAAGTAAAATTTGTATGTAATCCTTGTTTTTTATTGTATGCACTTAGCATTTAATTAGGCTTTAAAAACTAGGTAATTTTTATATTATAGTTTCATATAATACGTATAAAGTTGTAAAAGTTCTGTTTGATTTTTTCTTATATATTAATTCTAATGTTTAGAATATAGTAAAGCAGCTGGGCTGTAGCTATTTCTCTCCTTTAGCTAGTGCAAAAGGTTAGTCGGCGGCCGGGAGCGAACCAGCATCTTCAGTAGACCGGACTGATGTGTTAGCCATTAAACCTGATGTGTTAGCCATTCAAAAACCTATTTTTATAAAGATTACTAGAGACGTCCGAGACTCTTGGTCTTGAGTCTTGACTCAAGACTTTTCTTGGGGTTTTTTCGGTCTTGGTCTTGGGGTGTAGTCTTGGTCTTGGTCTCGACTTTTTTGGGCTTATCTAAACTTACATCCCTAAGGATTGAACTTTTTTTAGTTTCCTTATTTTATTTCCAAAATGGAAGAAATCTGGCCTCATACCAGGGGTGGCGCTAGTCTCGTATCTCGTGTCTCGTATCTCGTGAAATCTCGTGTTTTTTAGAGGTCTCGTATCTCGCGTCTCGTATCTCGTATTTTGCCACGAGACACGAGATATTTTTAATCTATTTTAGAAAAAATGTCAAAAATTCGGGGCTATTTTAAGATCCTAGGTTTAGGAAAAAAGGAAATCTTGCCCAGTGGTCTTCCAAAATTCTCAAATTTTCGCCTGCGGCACTGGAAATGGAAGAAATCTGGCTTGTTGGCCTTCTAAAATTCTCAAAATTTTCGCCTGCGTCGATAAAAAAGGAATAAATATGCCTCCTTGGCCTTCCATAATTTCTATAATTTTCGCCTGCGGCGATGAAAAAGGAAGAAATCAGGCTACTTGGCCTTCAAAAATTCTAGAAATTTTCGCCTGCAGCGCTGAAAAAAGAAGAGGGATAAATTTGGTCAAGCGGGAAATATCGGTGTATCGGGCATTTACTGGGATTAAGGTGAATTTAAATAGATTTTTTAAATTTTTGATTCATTAAGGAATATGATTAATGAATTAAAGGATTTGGATAGGAGGATTCGGATAGATATCTGGGAATCCATCAATTTCGAGAGATGGATTGTGAAAATTAAGTAGGATATCGAGTGTCTACGAGGATATGATGAATCATGGAGTGGCTCAGAAAACTTCGCCTCCTTCGGGTGTCATAACTCCAGGTATCCTATATCACTCAAATCAGATTGACAACTTCAATAATCCCATCGTATGTTACTTTAACTCTCCTCGATCCTTCCAAACCCTATAATATTCTCCGTAATCACCGATATTTCAATAAATCCCCTTGATCCTCTAATTCCCCAATATCCTTCATAATCCATCTGTAATCATTATCAATTTAAACCCTTATATTTTCGCCTTTACAATTTTATGTATGAATAATTTTGAAAAACAAATACCTAATATCTCGTATCTCGTGTCTCGTATCTCGTGAAATCTCGTATTTTTTGAGAGATCTCGTATCTCGTTTTATCTCGTTCTCGTATTTTTTTGAGAATCTCGTATCTCGTGAATCTCGTGTCTCGTATTTTGTGGCACTTGCGCCACCCCTGGTATCTAGGATCGCGCCGTCAGAAAACCAGATTTCCAATTTTCATAAATCGTTAATCGGGTTGGCGCACGTATATTAAATTTAAGTGTAGCTATTATTGGGGGTACTATGTTTTAAATGTGTTATTTATCAGTAAACATGTCATTACTACAACATATCATTTATTAGATTAAAATATGTATAAATGTTTTATTAAGTTTTTTCTAGAGGTTGTCATTGCGTTGCATCTGGTGTATTTTTGGAAGCCATCAAGATGGTTGATAATGTTCACTAATATGCTCGGCCTGAGCCTTGAGAATCTTCTCCAACTCTTCTGCCTTCATCTAAAATTCAATGACTTGAATATTTAAGTGGGAATCGAATTACGGAATAAGTCAGAAAACATGATATTTTACTACAACTTATGATTTATTAGATTAAAAAAATTTTTAAATGTTTTATTGAGTTGGATCTGAGGCTGTCCTCAGGCATATAATGGTGTATTTTTGGAGCATATAATGGTGTATTTATTTTTTTTATCTTGCCATTCCTGCCAATCACATAATCTAAAAATTAATGAATATGGAATACTTCGGAAATAATTACAATAAAATTAGATAGAACTTTGTAAGTATATAAATAAATACAATTTAAGGTACTTTATTGATACCACGCCCCCACCCTTATTTGAGTCTCAGATTAATTTTACTTTTACTTTTCTGCCTCGGAATAGCAAGATTTGCTTCTTCATAAATGTTTCAGATTGCCGTTTATTTTTCCCATCCTAAAATCTAATCTTACTTATAATACTTGAGAGAGATAAATCATTGACAGAAAAAGGAAAATTAATCTGAGACGAGGGTGGGATATTAATAAAGTACTCAATTTAATTAATCATTTTAGAGACGAAACTAAAGATACAAGAAATGTTAATTCATTAGAGTATTTTGATCTGAAACAATTCATTCATAAAGATTCATCATGCCAAAATTCAATTTATAATCTATACGCTATTGTGGTATGATTTAAAAGCAAGTTTTTTAAATTAAATTTCAATAAATTAATAATTAATAACAGATATTGGTGATCTTAAATGTGGACAATATTTCAGAGTTCAGAGTGAAATTTCTTTTAATTGTTTGTGCAATTAAAAGAAATTCCGGTGTTTATAGATGGATACTGTTGATGATCAAAAAAGAACGGAAATCAATATGAATAGTTTTTATTTTTGAATGAAGTAAAATATAAATAATAATTATAATAAAAATATTTCAGAGTGAATATTTACGATGCTTTACTATAAAAGAGAAGAATAAAGAGATGTACTTTTAATTTCTAAAAAATTAAATAAAGAGATCCATATACTTTCAATAAATTTAATATTGTTTAAAATATATCCATGAATAAAATTTATACAAATATTAGACTAGGGGGAGGATGTGAAACACATTTCATTGTAATTGAGATAATGGTTTATTCTATAAGTTAAATCATTCTTGTGTAAGAAGCCCATTTCCGATATTTATAAGTTTGACAGTAAGTAATTAAGTATGCTGAGTCCGAATTTGAGTTCAAATTTTATTTCGAATCTCTGTCATGAAGTCGAAGGGACTTAAGTGTTTATAATTCTCATTTGATATTATGTACAACATAAATATTTTTTGATTTAAATTCATTAATATGAGTCTTGAAATAAGTACTTAATTAGCAGCTTCCCGACCAGTTCATTTAATTTTTTGGAAGTTGGTAATACCAACTAAAGATCGTTTTACTATGTGATAGGGTCCAGGGGTGAGCGCAAGAGACAATCTCAAAAAACGCAAGACGCAAGAACGCAAAATTGGGAAAAAAATTTTTTAAATTAAGTATTAGCCATTTTTAAGTTAAAAATTGGTGCATTACTATAAGTCAGGGAGTCCTAATTGATTTTGTGATATTTGTAAGTTGGATGGGTAATGTTTTGGAGAGATATAGAGGATTTAGATGGATTATGACGGATATCAGTGGATTTATAGGGATGAAGGGGTTTAACGAAGTAGCGGATGAAGTGTCCGAGCTTTCATCAGAAAACTAAATACTTAATTGTATTAAATTATTCTCTCAGATTTACTGGGATGACTAAAAAGCCCTATAAATCCAACTCTCAGATTAACTGAGGAAAAGCCCAAATAAATTATATAAATTTATCTTTTTTAAATATACAATAAAATGGTCGATGGGGTAAGGGGCAGTAAAAGGTCTCTCACTCAGGAGGTCTCTCAGTAAGGAGGTCAGAAATGAGAAAATAAGTTGGGGTTTATATACAGGTGAAAAAGGGTGGAAAAGTACAAAGTAAAATGATGATAAGGAAAAGGTTGATGTGTCGGGTATTTGAATATATAAAAGGAAATTTGAAATATGGGAAATTAATATAAAACGATTATAAAATGATGAGTGGTAAGACAAAGGAAATATTTGAATACGGGGGAAAGGCAAAATCCAATTTTATCCTCAGATTGGGTATTTTTTTGCGTTAATTTCATCGAAATAAACGCAAGACGCAAAACGCAACGCAACACCAAAATTTAACGCAAATAACGCAAAACGCAATGCGCTCACCCCTGATAGGGTCGACGATGAGAGTTTGAGGTTCTATCCCAAAAAATATTGTTAGCTCTCACTATCATATACCCCCCCCCCCCCCCCACATTGGGGATATGCATATAAGGACGATTCAGTGTCGCCAATTCAGTATTTGAAGCATAACTTTCTTGGATCTCCCCCGATTCGAGTAATTCTCTATCATTCGAAATTTGGCTCGTACTTCTCTTCCTGGTATTAATAGGAAAATTGACCTTAATTCCTTTCATTCCAAGTATTTGAGCGAGCCTCGCTATCATATAACCCCCATTGGTGTTATGCGTATAAAGACGATTCAGTATCACACAGTAAGTATTTGGGGCATATTTTGGGTCATAAATTTCATGATTTTCCTCCGATTCCAGTAATTCTCATATCATTCGAAAGGTTTCGAGATGCACTACAAGACTTCCAAAAAATAATACTGGACTATAGACTGCTAGAAGATAATTGTGTAATCATATTGCGTTTTAAAACAGTTTTGATTTTAAAAGACGAATGCGGTGTAATTAGTTGATATTGTAGGGATCAGGGTTGCCGCGGGTACAAAAAATTTTCGGGCACGGGTTTCGGGTATCGGGTTGGAGCGTTTTCATTTCGGGTCACGGGTTTCGGGTTGGAAAAAATATCGGGTACGGGTTTCGGGTTATAAAATTTTCATTTCGGGTATCGGGTTTCGGGTTTGGCGAAAAATTCGGGTTATTTTCGGGTGTTCGGCTATTGGTGAACTAAATTGTAAGGAGGCAGGCTATATTGCATAATAGGATTTTGGGTGATATAGAGAGAAGCAAATTTGAAGAGATTAAAACATTGTGGGATTTGGGGATTAAGAGGGATATCTTGGTAATTTCTTCCATTTTTTGCGCCGCAGGCGAAAATTTTGAGAATTTTGATGATCCTTAAGCTAGATTTCTAGCTTTTTCACCGCCGGAGGCGAAAATTTTGAGAATTTTTTAAGGTCTTAGGTGGTACTACTGAAGATGAGAAGATGATTTTTACTGAAGATGGGGATGGGTTGAAACAATAATCCCCCAGCCTCTATTAATTCCCCAGTCTCTATTAATTCCCCACCCTAGCGATGGGTTGAAACAATAATCCCCCTGGGGGATTACTAGAGTAAATACGGTAATTTTAATTATTTATATGTTTTTTTTAAATTTTAATGTATTTCATTTAAATTTAATTAAATAAATTCTATAAGCCTAAATTCTTGAGTATATATCGAAAAATAAAAGATTTAAGGTATTATGCCAGTCTATGCTTCTAAAGGAGAGATCTGTTATGTATTTATACAAGCAAACTTATCTATATGCTTGTCTCTTTTGATTTTTTTGAGTCAAACATCGCATCGAGATGGGAAATCAATCGGAAAAAAGGATAGAATTTTGTCTAAGACTTTGTTAGACATCCAAAAAAATAAAGTGTATAATAAAGTCCCAGCATGTCTATCATTTGCACTAAAGTCCTTTATATAAATAATTATTTCAATTAATGTATATCTTGTAAGTTATTCTGTCAATCAAAAATTCCAAGAGGGGAAGAATCCTTTGATCAAAAGAAGATAAGTTTATAAACGGATGTTCTACTGGACGTTTAGGAAGAAAAGATCATCACTCATCCTTAACGCGAGTTAAAGGCTTGAATTTCAGCCTTTATTTGTCTTATTTGGTCTTTAAACTGAAATTATCATTACAGAACTTTAAGATTAGATCACTTCAAAGTCTCTTGATTATCAGATATTAAAAATTGCCTAAGCTTTGACTTGGCATACAAAAATATGATATGCAAATTTTAGAAGCAGTAGTCTAAAAACAATAATTGCGTTTATATAAATTATTAATTCAATTACTTAATACTTTTGAAATATTAAAGTAATGTAAAAGGGTGGTAATAAAGTTCATTTCCTAAGTTAAAGCACTGGAGTTATTTTCCATCTACCATCCAAATTAAGCCTCTATTTTATGGGCAAAAAATGGGATGATGCTTGGGTATTGGCTTAGTTGGCCTAAATTCAAATCGCTTGAGAAATTTATGAAGATCGTTATTATTTTTTGGAAGCTGAAGGACCTTCAGCTATGTAGTTTACATTCACTGAATCCCGTAAATGGATTTTTTTCAAAATTTTTTACGGGACTGATTCCGCAGGGTCAATCCCGTAAATCTCTAATCCCGAATCTAAAATCTATCGGGATTTCGGCATTTTTTGATAAAAATAAAAATTCTTACGAAATAGGTCTCAGGATTTGAAGGGATTGATGGCTTTAAAATGATATCTGGGGATATTTGTATTGATATCCGTTATAAAATGATTCTAAGTGATATCGGAGGATTTAAGGAGATTTGGAGGATAAGCTGTATCACGATTGATGGATACCTGTAGTCAAATGAATTTGGAGGGATACTGGGAGGTTAAGAGTCTTTGTCTGGGGTGTAGTCTTTGTCTCGAGTCTTGGAAAATTTTCGGTCTTGGACAGCTCTAATATGTACTATTAACATTAGTTACCAATTTCCGTAGGATTACATTCATACCGTAATACAAATGAAACTAAAAAGCACAAACAATCGTACAAATCTTTATGATAGTTGGATATATCCAACTTCCAAAAAATAAAAAAAGCAGAAACGTGAGTGTAATGATTGTCATAATTCAATTTAATTAATAATGAAAATAAGATAGCAAAAGCTTAGCCACCGTGCAGGATTAGAATCTGCGACCTCCGCGTAGTACCTGCCACAACCGCAGGTCGATACATGTCAGTGGGCATGTCAGTTCTCTCATCGTAAAACGATTGCTACCCAAATTGATAAGGGTCAAAAATTTTCGAGCTATTTATGGCTTTGCGCCTTTATGGCCGCGCGCCGACTTGGCCGTGTCCCCTATTTAATCCATAAGGGTGTGTCCACAACATATTTATTTTTTCATTATTTGTTTTTAAATATCAGTAAGTCACACAATTGGTATTTTCTAATGTTTTCTTGAGGCTGTAATTTTTTGGATGCTGAACGTTATTCAGCAAATAATTCAAACAGAAGTTGACACCACTTCTGCGTTGTATTGCACTTAACATCTTGCACTTAACATCAACTAAGGTTCAATGACTGACGGCAGTTGGTGGCTGCTTTAGTGTAGTCCATCTATGGCACTTGAACAGGTGGAACGTCTAAAGTGAGAGATTTTCAGAAATACTTCGCGCTTCACATATATTTTTTAAATCTCTTACTCGTGTCGTTCCACCTGTGTAAGTGCCATGCATGGAACACCAACTGCCTGCCGCCCGTCATTGAACCTCAGTTCCCGTTAAGTGAAAGTCGTTGTCAACAGTCCCGATTTATTTTCCTTCGTATAATGCTTTTAATTGTTAAGTATAAATTTATCAGGCGTATCCTGAAATTTGTAATTAGTTCAAAAATATATAATTTTTAATTTTGTAATGCATATAGGTATTACTAATTTGAAGAATTTGATGTTAGAAGTCAAGGAAAAGATATCCGTATTTTTTAAGTCAAGCAATGCTTAGACTAATTCTGTATGCAAGGTTAAAGGATAGAAACAGTTTTGGGTATTGGGATTTGCTGGTTCATACTCCAAATTTACATTTTGGCTCAGGAATCGGGTGGTAAAGCAATGATAATCCTACTTATTGAGAATGTTATTTTACTTCAAGTATATGTTATGTTAAGATTCAAACGCAATCTGTTTAATATGCTTTGATGTAGAATTGTTTCTTTAAAATCCGTTCCATTCAATATATTTTGTTCCTTCATCTCATTAATAAGCAGTTTATTTTTGCATGACTGATTAACACAGTCAAAAATCAAATTTTCAAATTCTATCTCTATTCATATTGTACAGAATAGAGCCATCAATTTATAATTTCAACGAGATTTATGGGTTCAGGTCGTTTTGGCGCCGGGCCGTTTTGGCGCGAGAACAAAAAACTGGCACTTGGCGAGACCTAACTTCATAAAATTTTTCTCAAATTTCTTTAACATCCTTGACTACCTGCCCCAGAAATTTCAGAATTTTTCGTCAGATGTTTCTGGAGTTATAGTCGATAGACCTCGAAAAATTAGGTATTTTTCAGAAAACCAGCATTTTTGGCCACAATTTCCAAAATTCTTGATCAAAAATTCTGAAATTTTTGGAGAACTTAGATAAAGGTACGAGAGTTATTATTGTAAAATTATATCATTTTTGATACTGAACTCGCGGTACTTTCCTGTTATCGGCCCTCCATTTTTTCTTCCATTTTTCTCAGTCTACTTCTGTACAGAATGGTAAGATTTTATTTCCTTCTCAAATTGACTCCATATCCCATTGGCAACATTAACAAAGAAGATTATTTTTGCAAAAAAAAACAGATTAATTTTTTATTTTCTGTGCATACGTCGCGTGTTTAAGATTTACGAGATTGTCAATCCTAAAAATGTATCGCTGCTTCTCCTGTTTGTGGCAGTTTGAAAATATTTCATTGATTTGAAAACAAAAATTTAAAATGACGTTCTTCTCAGATTTGTGAAACAATTTGTTTTTTGAAAAAATAATCTTTTCTTTGTTAATGTTGCCAGTGGGAAATGGAGTTTCTGTACAGAAGTAGACTGAGAAAAAAGGAAGAAAAAATGGAGGGCCGATAACAGGAAAGTACCGAACTCGCTATCTTATAAGCTCGCGCCAAAACGGCCCCGCGCCAAAACGGCCCAGTCCCAGATTTATGGCTGTTATTATTGATAGTGTGTTTTTACTTAGTATTTTTTAATTAATTATTTTGGGTATATAATTTTGATTTATTTTATCGATATTATTCGATGAATCCCGATCCTTTTTTATATTTTTTGGATGCTGAACTTTCATTCAGCAAATAAGAAACTTAAATTTTAAAAGTTGACCGTGGTCTAAGGAATTTAGGACCTTGAGAATGATTTTTAGAAATGGGAAAACTAAAGTAATTTATGTTTATTTACTATTTGATCGTTCACAGTTGATCGGCCAGCTTAAGTTAAATTAAGCCTGTAAGTAGGTAGATAGATCCAAAAGAGGTTCTTCGCCTATTCCCTACAACCTGATATTGTGTGAAGGTTCGTTTACCTGTAAGCAGAATTACAACAATTATAAGTGGAGATTTTTACAGGTTCAAAAAATCCGATAATAGGTACCTAAATATATGTTCGAAAAAGGCCGAAATAGGTTTTTCAGGTTCGAATAGGTCCAATATATTCTCTTTAGTTGGAAGGAATATCCAACCTAAATATATGTTCGAAAAAGGCCGAAATAGGTTTTTCAGGTTCGAATAGGTCCAATATATTCTCTTTAGTTGGAAGGAATATCCAACTTCCAAAAAATGACAAACAACAATTAGCAGCACATTATCATTCTACTACTACAGGGTGCGGCAAATTTAGAGCACTTTTTCTTTTTGCCATAACTTTTTCCAAAATTGATGAAAATTGGTAATTCTTTTTTTATTTTATTCCTAACAGTTTAGCAAACTTGTTGATACCAAATATCGAAAATTTGGTTAATTGATAGTAAAGATAAGTGATTCCGAACGTCTAGAAAATTTAAAAACATTTTTCATGCAAAAGTTTAACTAATCATAACTTCGTTCAAAATCATTCAATCCCAATGATTTTGGTACCAAACTACTCCTCTCGTTCAGGAGCATTGAAAAGAAGAATAATCCCGTTTTTGAAAATTCTACCTAAAAATTTTATATTTTCCAAATTTTCTTTAATTTATCATTCATAGATCCGTAACTCGGTTCATTTAAGTGGTAGACGCCTGATTTTTACGTCATTCAAACTGGATTGAAGAGCTGATTCGAATGATATAAAAATCTCCCATATCAAAAAAATATCAGTGAATCTAGACCAATTTTTGTTGGAAAAATTTTGCTAAAACTTTGACGGCAAAATTAATCAGTCTATATTATAAAATTCAAAAGCATTTTGGTATCAACAAGTTTGCTAAAGTGTTAGGAATAAAATAAAAAAAGAATTATCAATTTTCATCAATTTTGAAAAAAGTTATGGCAAAAAGAAAAAGTGCTCTAAATTTGCCGCACCCTGTACATATTAATAACATTTAATAAATTTAAATTAAATTATAATCAATTAAGTAAAATTTCGCCTTTTACATTTAACCTTTGATTAGTTATTTTTTATTCCTACTTGGCACTGCACTTGATGTTTGATTGGGAACTTGGAGGGCGGGATCGGACGAGTCGGGAAAAATAAATAAGTAACATGTCAACATTAAATAAAAGTGATGAAATAGGAATAAGCCTAGGCGTTTGCCTAACACTACTCTCAATACCAATGCAGAAAATAAATCCAAGAAAATATGTCTAAGACTAGAATTTAGCTAACATTGTAACCAACCAATCCATTACAACCGATCTCACTTTTTTCATTACAACTACTCTTTAGTTGGAACATCCAACTTCCAAAAATATAAAACGGCCAGAATATTATGGATACGTGTGACATATTTTCAAGATATATTGATAAAATAGAAATAAATTTATTAATATTGAGCATTTGGTTAAAATAATTAGTTACTGTCTTATTTCAGTTATTCATTACGTAAAACTTGATGGTCTGCAATAAGAACGGACAGAAGGTTCGTATTAGTGTTCGGCACGAGACGATATATCGACGATATTTTTCGAGATATCGCGAGATTTTTTCGAGATTATCGATCTCGATCTCGTCTCGATCAATTTTTGGAAAAATCGAGATTTTTTCGATATCGAGATTTTTCGATAATCTCGATCTCGAAAAATCGCAAATGCCGAACACTAGTTCGTATGGGACTCGAGAACTCTACACTCCAACAAAACTCTAAATCACATAAATCAACTCCAGAAAGACTACCCAACCCCTTCAAGCGTTTCTATGTATTTCTTCATTTTAGTTGGAAAATCCAACTTCAAAAAAATGAACATTACTTGGCCACACACTTCGACAAAATTACTAATCCATGTCAAACTTTTAATTAGTCTAAATTCAATTAATATATATTATGTATATATAAGGCTTGGAGTAGTGTAGATTTTGACCTTATAAACTTACCTAAAAGTCACCTCCCAAAAGTACCCTCAGCTTTTTTACGAATAAATATAAGTACCTATTCTGTCCATATTAGTGAGATTTTAAAACATTTTTAATATGGGGACACATATCAGTAAATTATCAACATCTTCCTTGCGCAAATCAATAAGGTCTGCCAGGGTATCCACAGAAAAAGAATTGAAAATGAAATTCTGAGGTTCTGCGGAAAAAAATCGACAGATCCACAGTAATTTATTTTCGCAGATTCTGCGGAATGTTTTTCACATGTTTCCACATATTCTGCGGTCACCACAGAATATGTGTACTCAGAAATTTATTGAAACCGAATTTCCGCAGATTCTGTGTTCTGTGCACAGAATGCAGGATCTGCGGTCAATTGAAATAGGCCGCTGCTAGTCACAAATCTAGTTATACATAGCTAGCTGCAGATAAATCGGACTATTTGCGAAGGTAAAATTTGAATGTCAAATGTTTATGCCTAAACAACATGAATTCTATAGTTAAATAGAAGCCCTGCCTATTTAAGAATAAGGAATTGGAGTTGGAAGATGTGTGATTCCCTGAGGTGCTAAGAGCTAAGTATGTTAATGGATTGGTATACCACTTGATCGAGCTCTAGGCTGATCGAATACAAAGATGCAATAATAGCTTAGTTGGAATAGTATTTTCCTTGGCGTTATAAGTAGAGCTCGGACCCGGGCCGGGCCCGGAACCGGGTTTTCCGGGCCCGGTAGCCCCGAACCGGGTGTTTTTGAGAAAATCCGGTTTTTCGGGGTTTTAGCCCGGAAAACCCGGGTCGGGGCGGAAGAAAAAAACCCGGATACCGGGCCCGGCAAAGTGAAAATGTCGAGCTCTAGTTATAAGCTTCCTTTCTATACTCGGGGTTCCCGTTAGTTTCTAACTGAATTCTGCTTTTCACTCTTCACGAGAATGGAAAAGCAGAACTTTCCGACACATTAATCAAAGTCCACGTAGTTCTCGAATTTCACTTTAGAGTCTAACACTACAATTAACTTTACTGTAATCTATAATAAAAATAATTGAACACACACAGTGTGTAAACATATTTAAATAACTATATATGTATATGTCAGCATAATAGCTACCTTTCAGGAATAATGTTGCGGATCCGAATATCTGAAGATTTCCCAAGATGCGTCACCTTTCGAGAAATAGCTGCATATCTAGTTACCAGGAAATAACTCAAAAATTTTCTATAGATTCATTTTTTTCTTGGGTTAGGCTTAGAGTGGATTCCAAAACTATTGAAACTCAAAATAATAAGGAAACTCAAAGTTTTAGACTTGGTTGCTCAAACTCTAATTCCAAGTTTATAGAACTCAGAGCTAATTCCTGAAAAATAGCTATTGCCGACTCATACCGTATTCTTTCTAATTGAATGATCGCAATTCTATTTCTCAATATCCTAAAGTATTTCCAATCAACTGGAAGGGTCATCAAATGGAAAGGTCATTTAATTAGAATAAATACGGCAATTATATGCACCGTATATTCTCGATTAATTCCCCACCTTCGAATGATTCCCCACGCTCTAATAATTCCCCGCTCTCGAATAATTCCCCACCTTCGAATAATTCACCATACCACAGATTGGTTGAAATGTTACTTCCCACAGGGATTAATCGAGAAAATACGGTAGATTAGTATTTGGATGTGTGTACTACAACTAAACATTTACAAATCAAATAAGGAAATATACAGTATAAAAAGTCAGTTCATAAATATAAACTAATTGAAGATGGAGACTTATCTTGGACAATTGTCATTAGCCAAAACTTATCTTGATTAACATAGATAAATGGACCTGGCCAATTTTGTCTTTGCGCTCCCATTAACGGTTAACGTTCCTACTAAAAAGTGGGCCATGAAGAAAGCTCGTTCAAAATCTTGGGTATTGGGGTCGAAGTTTTGCAATTTAACGCTCTAGAAACTGGATCAATCCATATGTTGATCTTTAGTACTAGGTTGGTATATATGTCGGCGTTATATTAGGTTTGGCCGGCCCCGTACCCGAAAGTCGGAGAATATAGGATTTTTTCCCACGATTTCCCGTTCTCTCCCACAACCTCCACGGTAATCAAATCCTAACTACCACTATTCACTCTTGGAACCGTCATAACATCAATCCCTCTTTCAGTTAGTGACAAGTGTCCATTGCATTTGGATGAAAAAAGAATTTATATACTATTGAATGGAAATAATAGGTATCATACAGTTTTTTCCGGAGAGCGACAATTGTAACCCTACATTTTAGTCCATATTAAATGTTGAAATTTAGGACATGTTGACTTTAAGACTAGAGATCTGCACAGTTTCTATCTCGTTGAGATTTACGTGATCTCGTCTCGGAATCACAGGCTTTCAATGGCAAATGGGATTAATGGGACTACAATAATCCCGTGGGATCCCTCCCGTTATCCTTTTGAGATTCAATCACGTTAAGGATCCCGTGAATACTATCTTGTTGATCTCTATTTAGGATATATTTGTGACCGTATTTAATTTTGCCCCTCTAAGATAATCTAAGACTTTACGTTCAAGCAATGTACGTAAATGTCGGGTTATAATTGTCGTGTCTCCGGGTTTTTTACATTGATGAACCTTATAAGGATATTTCAATAAGGTGGAAAAGGTGGAAAGCCTTGGAAAGATCTACGATCCTGATCACCGTTATGATTATGTTCACTGTTATGATCAACATGTACATCTCGAAAATCATTTCCAAAAGAATATGAATGTCTATAAGCCTCTACGTCACTTGCTGTGTTACCTTGTCCAGATGGCTCTACAATTAAAAATAAATCTTGAAGATTTCTGGCTTAATTTTTTTATCAATTTATTTAAAAAAGATTTTCCCAGCTTGGACCCTTCATTTATTGTAGATCTTCTTTTTCCCGATTTTTCAAGACTTCCCTGTCCAGATATACCCTTTAGAATTATGTGTACAAACCCGCTCCGCCAATATATCCGCCAAAACGTTGGTCATACTGCAAATTGTGGCCTAAATTTATAGTGATTTACTATGTACGAGTCTCAGACCTCTTTAATATCAGGGATTCGCAATAAACAAATACTAACTTTTTCGGGTAATAGTCGGTTTCGTCCCCCCCCCCCCCCATTCTTTTTTCTTTATTAAGGTATTAAAATTGGTCAAGGTATTAAAATTGGTCCTTCCTTCAGAAGAATGTAGAACTCATCGAGCTGCATCGAATGACACCAAAATCAATGAAATTCGACTTGATTGGGCCGAGATACAGACCCCTGAATATTGAAAACCATATGGGCGATTTTTTGGAATAAAAAAAGTTTATACAAATGATAGCTCATTCGAAGGAGCTTGTCAAGTTGAGTCGATTGACACCAAATCACCGTGATTGATCAAGTTTTGGCAAGATTGTGACATTAGTCGCCGACCCCCATGTTTATTTAATGTCATAAACTTTGTCGAAACATGTCAAATCACGTTGACTTTGGTGTCATTCGGTGCAGCTCGATGAGTTCTACATTCCTTTGAAAGAACGACTGAAAAAGGAATTGACCATTTTTAATACCTTAAGAAAGAAAAAAGAGGGGGGGGTACGAAACCGAGGGACACGCCCAAGACGGCGCGCGACCATAACGGCGCAAAGCCATAACTTCCTGGAAAATGTCTGGCCCTTGTCAATTTTGGTACCAATCTCTTCAGCTCGATGAGAGGAATCGTTTAATTCTAAATTTGGTAAAATTCGGAAACCTCGAAGCAAGTTATGGCCTTGCGCCGTTATGGCCGCGCGCCTACTTGGGCTGTACCCCGAAACTATTACCCTTTTTCGTAACTTTTTTCATGATTCGTAAATTACCAGGATTTTTAAATTTAATTGTGGAAGTGTCAATCAAACCCCTTTAGGATATAATGGCTGTCCTATTAATTAAGAATACAAACCCGCTCCACCAATATTTCCTCCAAAACGCTGACCATAAAATGAATTTCCGTCTAAATTTATTTTTATTTAATGTCTGCTGGGTGTTGGGAATTTGTTGGATCCGGCTCCGAGCTCCGGACTTTTAAAATTTTGGCTCCGACTCCGGATTAAGAAAGATATTAAAGGATTAAGGAGTATTTCTGTGAATTATCGTGGTGTTTGTGTGGATTTCCGTAGGATTTTGAGGGATAAAGAGGGAACTCACTATCCAGTCAAAAGTCCTGAAAGAGAAAACGAAAGAAAATGTTATTAACCGTCTCAATTGTTGCCTAACCTGTCTTTATCGGTGTATCAGTTGGGGTAGCAGTTGGAGTTGGGCAATCGAAAAACCTTGGCTCCGGCCCCGGGCTTTTAAAATCTTAGCTCCGGAGCCGGAGCTAGCTCCCGGAGCCATACCCAGCACTGTTATCTTTACTCGAATAATTCATGCTACCTTGATGACTGTAATTATCAATATGTTGCCTATGTCGATTTGTTAAGTCAACAAGATCATCAGAACTCATTGCAAGATGCATGCCGCTAACACTATTGCGTGGTGGCAATCGTGGACGGTTATCTGGCTGAAATAAAGATTATCAATAGATCTAAATATGCAGTAGGCCCGTCTTGTTTAAGAATAAAAAAAATGTGGATGTGAGTTTCCCAGAGGCTCCGAGCTATGTAGGATTAATATATCTGTACATCGCGTGATCGAACACTGGGCTGATCGAACAGAAAAATAAGGCACTTGTTGGAATCATCTACAACTAGCTAAGCGACTCAGTCCTGACTGACTGAAGTGCTTTTCCCTATTTGCCTATGAATTATAAACATCTCTACAGGCGAGAGTTTCTCACGGATTTCTTTCTTAAACTTTATACTGCTTTTACCTATTCATGAGAATTTCACTTTTCCATCTTGTAAATCAAAATCCTTGTTTTCTGTGAATTCCACTTTAATCTAACAATAGGTCATGTGAATTCTAAAGTGAAATTGGCTATAGGGACGGAATTTAGAAAATCCGGTAACGAGAAATTGTATCAGGCGAAGCCCGGTCGGGACCCAGACCCGGAAACGCGGCAATTCCCGATCCCGGTTTCATCCCGGCATCTTCAATAAACTGAGAAACGGGTTTATTTTTTTTTCAATATAAAAATTGAAAAAATTTATTTGCACTGATAAATTTATTAAGTTAGCTCTTACTATCCCTCCAGTGCTTCTCCTTGGAGGGGCCATCATATTGCCGCTAGTTCTATTATTATTGTTTTGACGGGGAGTTCTATTGCCAGCACGATCACGTCTTTGTGGGCGTCTGACTGGAGGCTGTGGCTCTAAAATTCATAATCTTATATGGAAAGTCATTTAGTATATTTATTACTGCCTATTTTGATATTAAACTGACCATTTTGTGGCCTGTTCATTTTTAATACAGACGGAATAGAACTTCTGGGCCCGTAAAATAAGAACTCGGTCACTTGGGCCCGTAAAATAAGAACTCGGTCACCCGACGATGGTAACCATCATCACCTAACGATTGTTAGGTAACCACTATGTAATTGTAAACCAGTAAAATAAGAAAACCACGTGGTTTAACCCTGCTATCGACCATGGTATCTTTTTGGACGACGTGGTTATGGTTACCTAACCAGCAACCACCGTCTTATACTGGGTTGATTTGGTGCCGTGTGATTTCGGCACAAGTGGCGTAGGCAGTGGTTATATGGATGATTACGAGTATTTTATAACCCAAAATGCTTAATATTGTGTCGTATTTTTACCATCTGGATGGAAATTGATATCAAGATGTTCAGGCTCCTCGCTAATATTAATTTCTCCGTATATTCGTCGTAATTCGTCAATAGTATCATTTTCATTCTCATCAACACGACTGCGGGGATCTTGAGAACTTTCTTCAATAGGGTTCAAATCCTGAAGTTAGCAATAAATAAAGCAAAAAGGTGTTTACGGAGAAATAACCTATTAAAAAGTTCAACCTAATAAGCTTGAAAAATCCCAAATATTGTACTTATTGGTAGAGATCAGTCAGGGACAGTGATATACATCTCAAAAAATCCCAATCTAGATAACCGATATTTTTGGCCGAAATCTCGTCTCAGTACGAGCTCTGTGTAAGTACCGCAAGCCAAGGTACTTGCTCCTCAGCTTTACTTATTGGGTTATACATTTTATGTGTGTTCTAACCTGAAGCATCGAGTAGGAAAAAAGCTACCGGTTATCTAGAGCTTTCTAATGATAAGATATTGTTCAGATTAATTCAGAGCTATAATGTTATGGTCGATTAAATTCGGCTGGCGCACAATTGCCCGCGCACAGTTGACCCCAACCCTCAACACTAGGGACAGGAATTTCATACTGAACGGTATTCCGTATTGAAATACCGAAAAATAACGATATCGAAAATACCGATAAAATTCAAAATTTTATCGGTCGGTATTCCGTACCGTATTACCGATAAATACCGAAAAATAACGATACATTTTCATCGATACCGTATTACGGTACGGAAAAAATAAAAAATTCTATCGGTCGGTATTTCGTGTCGTACTACCGATACGGAATACCGATAAATACCGAAAAATACCGTCGTACTACGGTACCGTCCGGTCTCTACTCAAATCACCTCCCTCAACCAATTTCACGAGTACATGACTGGCTTTTTTATCTAAATAAATTTTATAAAAGTGAGCTTTTACCGGTTGAGCTACATTTCTATTTCTCGACCTGCGAAAACGATTTAACATTCCATCAACAGGAATTGATGCATAATAAATTGTGAATAATAAGGCATTAAAATAGACAAAATAATTTGTCAAAAGCAACATTTGTTTAAGGTTTCAAAAAATATTTTAAAACCTGAAAAGTAAAATTCTTTTCAAGTCAAATTATTAAATCATGTTCGACGCGCTATCATAAAAATAAAAAGTGTCTATGGAGAGAGGCCAGTTGAATTTAGGGACCAGTTTTTTTTAGAAGGCTCCATGCTAGCAAATAATGATAGTGCAATCGGGCTTCCTCCTTTTAGCGCCGCAGGCATAAAAGTTGAGACTGAGAGCCAAGAGGCCGGATTTCTTTCTTTTTTCAGCGGAATCCCTATCCAAGGCTGGAATTCCACTCACCCAGAGTTTCACTCACTCAGTTTCACTCAATTCTACTCACCCAGTCACACAATACCGTACCATATGTTAAAAGAGTGCAGAGCTAGATACTTATCGTTATAGATTTCCTTGACCATTATCTGTATTCCTTCTTGTGGAATTTTTTTCAATTGCGTGCAGCCCTGGCCGCTTTTTGTATTTTTCTATGTTTTTTGCCTTGCGTTTTGGATTATTCTCAATTATCTCTTGCGCTACCCTTGATATTTACAATGCCAAGGAGGACTGTCAGAGCTAAACTTTTGCCAAACTTAATTTCGAAACAATTTATTGCTTTTTTTATTTTATTTTTTTAATAAAAATTTTTATTTAAAATTTTAAAAATAAATGCTCCCTATGTTGTTTGTTATTTTTTATAAAGCGATTAATGCCCTCTCTATTGAGAGGGAGAGAGGGCGTTGCTGCTCTCAATAGAGAGGGCATTGCTCTGGGGGGATGCTGCATGGGGGCATGACACAAGTGAGAGGGAGAGAGGGCGTTGCTGCTCTCAATAGAGAGGGCATTGCTCTGGGGGGATGCTGCATGGGGGCATGACACAAGTGAGAGGGAGAGAGGGCGTTGCTGCTCTCAATAGAGAGGGCATTGCTCTGGGGGGATGCTGCATGGGGGCATGACACAAGTGAGAGGGAGAGAGGGCGTTGCTGCTCTCAATAGAGAGGGCATTGCTCTGGGGGGATGTTGCATGGGGGCATGACACAAGTGAGAGGGAGAGAGGGCATTGCTGCTCTCAATAGAGAGGGCATTGCTCTGGGGGGATGTTGCATGGGGGCATGACACAAGTGAGAGGGAGAGAGGGCATTGCTGCTCTCAATAGAGAGGGCATTGCTCTGGGGGGATGCTGCATGGGGGCATGACACAAGTGAGAGGGAGAGAGGGCGTTGCTGCTCTCAATAGAGAGGGCATTGCTCTGGGGGGATGTTGCATGGGGGCATGACACAAGTGAGAGGGAGAGAGGGCATTGCTGCTCTCAATAGAGAGGGCATTGCGCTGGGGGGATGCTGCATGGGTGCATGACACAAGTGAGAGGGAGAGAGGGCGTTGCTGCTCTCAATAGAGAGGGCATTGCTCTGGGGGGATGCTGCATGGGGGCATGACACAAGTGAGAGGGAGAGAGGGCATTGCTGCTCTCAATAGAGAGGGCATTGCTCTGGGGGGATGCTGCATGGGGGCATGACACAAGTGAGAGGGAGAGAGGGCGTTGCTGCTCTCAATAGAGAGGGCATTGCTCTGGGGGGATGCTGCATGGGGGCATGACACAAGTGAGAGGGAGAGAGGGCGTTGCTGCTCTCAATAGAGAGGGCATTGCTCTGGGGGGATGCTGCATGGGGGCATGACACAAGGGCATGTCCTCTCTCCCTCTGTACTCACGTGAAATCTGTTTATTTGGCATTTTTTATTGGCATTGCCATCTTTGCTTGACATGCCCTTGCTAGCATTGCCTTTATTGCTTTCAAAAATTATTTTAAGTAAATTGTCGATTGATTTTTTATTTTATAAGGTGGGGAATATAGTAAGAATTGTAAAAACAAACAACATAGTGTTTTTAACAGTAGATGTTTTAGCAATAATTGTTTTTGATAGTTAGTGTGCCAGCCAGCTTTGATCAGTCATAACTTTTAAAAGTTTAGCAAAGTTTTAGCCACCGGGCAGAATTCGAACCTGCGACCTCCTGACAGCTATTGCTAGGCACTTTCGATCACAATATACAGGAGCTTTACCACTTAGATACCGGGGCATCGACTAATTCGTTTGACCCCAGCTTAAGCGTTTTAAATGCTCTAGGTGAATCATCCGAATGAATCTTATATGATTAAAAGCGGCAGCTTTTTTCCATTATGATGATCAAGTCTGATCATCACTAGAAAGTTACAATCAGATAAGTTGAAAAATAGTGATTTCATGCACTTATGAATCTTAACTGTTGTGTCTCAGCCATCTCAACAGAATCACAAGGTAACAATACAATAGAATAGGTGAGACTATGCGCTGGAGTAGAATACTAGCTTTGACTAACGGACTAAGACTCGACTCACACCTAGAAGGCTGCGCCTTTTATACTAAACGCGCAACCCTAACAGTATCACTTATCAAGTAACACTAATCTTGCACTTATCAAGTCGTCTAAAAACTCATATAAAGAAGATGCTGCTTGCCATCTTCTTGCTCGTTGATCCAGTTTGTGTTCTATTCTGAAGCATATAGCTATTTAATTCCTAAGGCTATGCAGTAGCGGGCGTGTTGTAGTGCATGACACATCAGTCCGGTCTACTGAAGATGCTGGTTCGCTCCCAGCCGCCGATTAACCTTTTGCACTAGCTAAAGGAGAGAAATAGCATAGCCCAGCTGCTTTACTTTATTTTAAAGGCAAGGATTTGAGCTATAATTTTGGAGGGTCTCAGCCCCGAAAGAGTCAATCACTCGTTCGGGACTGAGAGAAAATCTCATCCAAGGAGGTGCGAACTATTTTCTAAATACCAAACAAAGGGTGGGTACTTCAAATATTCTTTATTATATTTGTTCCTTAATTTTCTATCATTTAATCTTTATTTCATCTCGTTATCTTAAATTTGAATAAAGTTATGCCATAAATAACGTGTTCAGTTAATTTTGGGTCACCCGTATCAATATAGCTAGGGCAATGATCGTTTTTCTACTCTGAAGTTGCCTGAGATTCTATCACTTATCTTGGGTTTGCCCCTAACGCTGGCAATGACAGGGAGCAATGTTAACGTGGTTACATGTTCATTTCTTCAAAAACCCAAACTTAACTTCATCCGGATTTGTTGCGCTATTTATTTTATTAAAAAATTTTTTATAAAAAATATTAATGCTTCATTATTTTAATGCTTCATTATTTTATCCAAGCTTAAAAATATTTATTTTTCCGAGCTCTCCCCCCCCTCCTCTCTACTGCCTGCATTCCCGTCCCCCCTACCCTCCCCTCCCCCCCCCCCACGGCCTGCATTCACGTCCCCCCCCCCCCTCCTCTCTTATATTGGCTTCATTCACGTCTCTCCCCCCATCACCCCCCTATCCTCTCTCTATTGCCTGCATTCACGTCCCCCCCCCCCCCCCCCCCCCACCTCTCTTATATTGGCTTCATTCACGTCTCTCTCCCCTATCCCCCCCCCCCTACCCCCTCTCTACTGCCTTCATTCACGCCCCCCTCCCTCCCCCTCCTCTCCCCTCTCTCTATTGCCTGCATTCACGTCCCCCCCCCGACCCCCCCCCACCTCTCTTATATTGGCTTCATTCACGTCTCTCCCCCCTATCCCCCCCCTATCACCACCCCTATCCCCTCTCTGTTGCCTGCATTCACGTCCCCCCCCTATCCCCCCCCACCTCTCTTATATTGGCTTCATTCACGTCTCTCCCCCCTATCACCACCCCTATCCCCTTCTCTACTGCCTGCATTCACGTCCCCCCTACCCCCTCTCCCTACCCTCTCTCTCTATAGCTCCATTCACGTGAAATCTATTTATTGGCATTCCCATGTTGACTTGCCATATTTTGACATGCCCTTGCTAGCATTGATTATTGCGACAGAAAAATAAATCTTTAAATTATCGATTCTAAAAATTATAAAAAAATAAATAGCTAGTGTTTTTGATAGCAACAAATGTTTAGAAAATAATTGTTTTTGACAGTTAGATTGGAGGCTCTCTCATTGGAGACTCTCTCATTGGAGACTCTCTCATACACTCTGTTAATTAAATACGCACCCCCTATTTTTTCGGGGTTTTCAAAGTAAAATGGGAATGTGGTTTTCTAGTTTTTTGGGTAAAATTCAATTTCGTACCCCCCTTTTTTTCCTTCCTCAAAGTATTAAAAAATGGTCAGTCAGGCTTAGGTTATAGAACTCGTCGAGCTGTGTCGAATGACATCAAAATCGACGTGATTAGATATGGTTTGACAAAGTTATGACATTATGTAGACCTAGCGGAGTCGACGACTTATGTCATAACTCTGTCAAATCTTGTCCAATCGCATTGATTTTTGTGTCATTCTACACAGCTCGATGAGCTCTTTCGAATGAGGTATCATTTGTATGAATCTTGGTCTCCATGGTTTTTCGCTCTTATGTGTGTTCAATTTCAGGGGTCTGTATTTTGGTCAAATCAAGTCGGATTTTTTCGATTTTGGTGTCATTCGACACAGCTCGACGAGTTCTATAACCTAAGCCTGACTGACTATGTTCTAATACTTTGAGGAAGGAAAAAGGGGGGGTACGAAATTGAATTTTACCGTTTTTTGTTTATTAAATCTACAAGTTAAAAGCCATCGATTATCACAAAAATTTCAAATCTAAGAATTTTCTTTTTCAGACTTGGAAACATTCTTAGCAATAGGTAGTGTTAACTAATTATACGCACCCCCCTCAAAAAGTCTTATTTATCAATCGAAAAATCCACAAACATTTATCTGAACATAAATTTCATAATAGATAGGAAATACAAAAGAAACGAAGTTCTAATGTGATTCCTTCATCGAGATATTAAAACCCAAGAATCAACGGAATAACAGGGTAAATGCCTTTAAAAAATATTTTCGACCCCTTATAGGCTGTATTAATTCTCTCCCACGTCGCTTCCAGGCCTAAAACAGCCCTTTCTGGATTGGCAAAATTTGTTAAGAAATATAAAAATTTGTATTTGAACATAGAAACATTACTGTAGATCGTCGTTGTCAGTTGATTTCGAAACACATCTTAAAATACCTAAAAGACAAATAAAAATGGCATGCCGTGGTGGCGAACACATGAAACCTGCAATACGTAGATCCTTGACTTTTACGGAGACTCGGGACCGAAGACTTCATAAGTGGTGATATTGGTGATTCATAATTTGGTGATATTTCAAATGGTAGCAGGCCAACTTACTGCGAGCCCGACTTACCGCAGAGCTATAACTTAGTTTAGAATTGTCGAATCCTGGCCGCCTTGGTATTGTTCGATGCGTCTCGACAAGCTGAATCGAACGATACCAGGTCTTCCCTGATTCGACAATTCTGAACGAAGTTATAGCTCTGCGGTAAGTTGGGCTCGCGATAAGTTGGGATGTATCCATTTCAAATGTTTCAATTTTTTATCTTTGTAAAAAATTGAATAAAATTTAATCCTGTTTGATTGATGATATGTCGAATCAAAAAAATTTTAGGAAAAAGGGTGTTCTGAATTGAGAGATCAATATTAATATTTTTATCTATTTCTGTTATTTAAATCGAAGTAAGAACGTGGTTTACGTTTTGGAACTAATGGCCCGGTATTTTTTCGTGTTTTTCGGCGCTTGCGTGTTTCAAATCATGTTAGAAATAATATCTTTTTAATTATTTCTAGCCCTGCTAAATTTATCCAAAGACAAGAATATTTCTTTATTAATATTTATTCAATTTAATAATAATTTTACAATTTTAAAATTAGGCTTAAGGGGATTTTTGGGGGTTAAAATGTGAAGTGAAGCTAAAATAACAGAATTAGCTGAGCTTAAATAAACAGGGAAATGATAAAAATGATTAAGAATGTTAAATAAAAATAAAGTTTAAGAAATTGCATGAATAAGAAAATACATGTAAAAAAGGGCATTTTTGGATTAAAAAATAAAAAATTTAAAAATAAAGAATTAATCACAAAGGAATCACACATATGTATTTTGATTGTAATTTTACATTATTTCCAACAAATCCTATTGATCAAAATATTGACCATTTGTACCGTTATTTTTAGGTATTTTTGGACCCTTGTAACTCAGGTCATAGATATTACGGACCGATCCTGGAGTCATTCGACTCAGCTCGTTGTCCTTTTTTACATCTTAAACAAAAAGTGTCCTCAGCTGAAATTTGTCCTCAGCTTAAACAAAAATTGTCCTCAGCAAAAATTGTCCTCAGGTGAGAAGGAAAGGATGAAAGAATACTGCTTTAAAGAAAAAAAGGGCGTGGCTAAAAATTAGCATACCCAAACCATATAAGTTCCAATAATATAATATTATTAATAATAATTAATAATAAATAATATCACCTATTCATAATTAAACACATCAATTTCCGTTATGGATTTAAAATTAATTTAAAATTTTAAATTGAAATTGAAAAAAAATTTTTTTTAATTTGTTAATTATGTGGATAATCTATGGTTACCGGATATTAGAAAGCAGCTTTAGTTAGTTGCTAATTTTAGGTTTAAAAAGTTTTTTTTAATTCTAAAATTATAGAAATTGGCAAGCTTTCAAACACGTTTGTGATAGATGGGAAGGACGTTTAGGCTTTAAGGTTTAATGGCGTGAGGGCTTAAATTTTGTATAAGAAGAGTTAAATATTTAATTTTTTGTTGCACTTAGGGTTGCTTAGATTAGTGGTTGTTGCTTATGGTTGCACCCCGAAAGCTCGGGGCGGGTGTGTCGGGGTACGAAGTTTTCACTTTTTCGGGACGGGGTACGGGTCGGGGTTCGGGTTTTCACATTTTTCAGGGCGGGGTTCGGGTCGGGGAAAATCTGAAAAAAACTTTCGTGAATGGAGGAATGGAGGACTCTTCTAGATATACAGTGCTTCTGGAAATGATATGACTACCCAAAATTTTTAGGTTAAATCGGTTGTCTTTGTCATATTTTCCTGAAGTCCGGGGGATAACCCACAAGTACCGAATAATCAAAAGTTATATTAATTATTCTGAAATTTTTTTTAGCCATTTCGGTTCTTACTTATTCCTCCACTCTCTTTCGTTATTTGCACGGTAGGATTGGAACCGGTCTTTGAGGGTAGTTCGAGAATCGAAATTTATATCTCGAAAAGATCACGGTTTTAGAAACCTAGAATGCCTAAAAATTTTGTCATAATGGAAGTGAGATTGATATCCAGAAAAATATCGATCTCGCTAACCGAGATTATTGTCAGAGGTCTCATTTCGGTCACGTCTTAGGTTAAGACTTTGTTCTAAATTTTAAAGTCATGCGCCCAAAGGGCACGAACATTATAATTGAGATTTAAACACGTGGATTAATTCAAAATGTTTAACTCTACTCAAATTTTGACTGTTTAAACATTATGGGCATATACGCAAGCGGATGAGGCAAAAAATTTTTTGTTGGGTATTGACTACTTAAGAAAATCCGAATTTTTGAATTTTATTCAATACATAATATTAATTATTTAAATTAATAAAATAAGAATAGAAAATAAAATGCTCTGTCTAGTATTGATAATATCCTTCTCCTCTATCTATCATATCAACGCGGCCCCTCCTTTTGGGCAATTATCTGTGAAAGGTATTTATTTTCTCATTTAAATCAACTTTAAAGAGATATCAATAAAATATTTCAGGAAATAAATTGTTGGGCAGTAATGGCCAGCCAGCTCAACTTGCTGGAATGTCACTCTTCTGGTCTAACTGTGATGAAGGCAAAATCTTTTACAACGAGGAAACTTTGCGTCAACTAAAATGCGCGTGGAATGCTAATGCTGTTAGAGCGGCAATGGGTGTAGAGTCTAGTGGGTGTCAAAGGCCGGGTTATCTGGATCTTCCAAATGTTGAGCGTGATAAGGTTGAGGCTGTCGTGCTGGCTGCTATTAAATTGGATATGTATGCTGTTGTTGACTATCACACTGATAAAGCACAGGACTCTTTAGATAAAGCGGTGAATTTTTTTGGAATTTTTGCTTAAAATCAACGATTCTAAATCGATTATTTGTTTAAATCAAAAATTAATTTACAGAAAGAATTCTTCACTTATTTTGCTTCTAAATATGGAAATTACACAAACATCATCTATGAGCCATTCAATGAACCGACGACTGACTGGAAAACTGCCAAGGCTTATCACGAGCAGATTGTAGCAACAATCCGAAAATATGATAAAAATAATATGATAACTCTGGGCACGTCTACATGGTCACAGGATGTTGATATTGCTTCTAGAGACCCTGTAAATGGAGCAAATCTGTGCTACACATTACACGTCTATGCAGCTACTCATAAGCAAAATATAAGGGATAAAGCTCAAGCTGCTTTAGATAATGTAATAAATTTGTAAAATATTTTTAATAAAAGTTAATCATCTAGAATGTTTGCATTTTTGTATCCGAATATGGAACTGTTGATGCTTCTGGTGGTGGAAATATGGATACTGGATCTATGAATGAGTGGTGGGGTTTCTGGGATAAAAACAAAATTTCGTATCTAAACTGGGCACTTAGTAACAAGGGAGAAGGATCTGCAGCTCTTAATCCAAATACAGTTGCATCGGATGTAGGAAATCCTTCACATTGGTCAGCATCTGGAAAATTTGTTCAGGCTCATCTTAAAAACATGAATAACGGGGTTAGCTGTGATGGAAACAAAGGAAAATATCCTTCGGGAGATGATATAATCATAACAACAAAATCGCCCTCTAAGAATAAATACCCTTCAGGTGATGAAGTTCCATCAACTAGATCGCCTAACAACAATAACTACCCTTCAGGAAATAATATAATTTTAACAACAAAATCGCCTTCAAATGGAAATAACAACAATGGAAAATATCCTTCAGCACCTTCAAATAATAACAGCAACGGGAAATATCCTTCAGGAGACCAAGTAATTACAACAAAATCGCCTTCAAAGACTAACAACGGAAAAAATCCCTCAGCACCCTCAAATGATAACAACAACGGAAAATATCCTTCAGGAGATAATTTAATCATAACAACAAAATCGCCTTCAAATAATAACAAATATCCTTCAGGACCTTCAAAAGACAACAACAACGGAAAAAGTCCTTCAGCGCCTTCAAAGGACAATAACAACGGAAAGTATCCTTCAGGAGATAATATAATCATTACAACAAAATCGCCTTCAAAGAATAAATACCCTTCGGGGGATGATGTACCCGCAACAAAATCACCTTCAAAAAATAACAACGGAAAGTATCCTTCTGGAGATAATATAATCATAACAACAAAAAGCCCTTCAAACAATAACAAATATCCTTCAGCACCTTCAAATAATAACAACGGAAAGTATCCTTCAGGCGATAATGTCATATTGACGACGAAATCGCCTTCAAATGATAACAAATATCCTTCAGCACCTTCAGGACCTTCAAATGATAACAACGACGGAGAATGCCCTTCAGAAGATGATATAATCATAACAACAAAATTACCTTCGGATAATAACAAATATCCTTCAGGCCCCTCAAATAATAACAATAAATACCCTGCAGGAGGCCAAGTAACTACAATACAATCGCCTTCAAACGATAACAATGGAAACTCAAGTCATGGCAGTGAGGGTCAATGTTCCATTAGCTTAACAGTTGAAGAAAATGGCAGCTGGGTTAGCGGTGCGAACTTCAGATTGGTCTTCAAAAACAATGGAAATGTTAAAGCATGTGCATTAAAATTCGATCTGATTCTTAATTCTGGGGTGAGTAGCATTTAAATTAAAGGAATTTTTCTGATGTTGAAAAATCCGTTTGATAATAGATGGAATATCACCATCATGTAAAAAACCGATAAGTGTAGGCAGGTTCGTAAGGGGGGCCGTCTAGGCCCAGTTCCGGGGGACCTAGTCATTAACCAACAAATTATTTTATTTATTACAAAATTTCTGACTTTCTGGCGGGATTCTTTCAATAATCTAAAAATCCCGCAGGTTCCCTTGGAATAAAGATAAGGATAAATTAAAATAAGTCTGCTTGAATTGCATACCAATCATTATAATCTCATCCCATCCTAGTACCAATCATAATACTCAAAATTAGTGTTGCCGTTTTCGAGTCGGACCGACGGTCGAGGCATTTTTCGGGCCTGTTTTTATGAGTCAGGCCGGTACAAGTCTTTTTCGTGCCAAATATCTTGGCCCGACTCTATAGTCGGTCCGTGCCGGGCCATTTTGGCAACCCTACTCAAGATATAAAAGCAATAATGAGACTCAATTTTGATATCACTAAGCTCATTCCAAGACTAATTAAATTTTCTAATTATTTTCCAATTTTAGCAAACTATCCAATCAATATGGAATGTGCAAAAAATATCAGGAGATACTTATGTTCTTCCAGATTATGTGATAATTCAAGGAGGTAACAGCTTTACTGGGGCTGGGCTTGTCGTCAATGGTCCAGCAACACTCCCACAAATTAAAGTTGTAGGGCAGGGTGAATGCAAATATTGAAAATAGAAGTTTTGACGCGATAAAATGATTATAATTATTAATAAAAAATGTAAAATCTTTCTATAATATTCTTTTCTTTAACTATTCATATTGATAAATCTGCAGACTTGAATCATTTATTTACTGACTAGTATGTTATGGAAAACTAAATTTTAAAATTTATATTAATTTTGGATTTTACGAACACAAGATATTTAAGCCTAGTAAATCCTAGGAATTAAGTGTTTTACTAATTCTGTGAAGCCGTAGCAATTGAAGCGTATTTTTATTTTTCAAATAATAAAAATATTATAAATTTTATTATGTTGTACATATTTATGTGCTAAGAGATTTACCGATGTCGACGTATTCATGAATAAAGGTTTATCCGATGTATAAATGTACAATGTATGTGAAGTTGGACAGGGACTAGATGGGCAAGTATGATTCGACTAGACTGACGTTTCTTTGGCTTCTATGCAGTAGGCGGTGTCCGGAAAATTGGGCTCTGGAAAATTGGGCTCCAAGATTTTTCGGAAATTTGGGCTCCAACTTTTCGGAAAATTGGGCTCCAGCGGTAATTTGGGCTCTGCGTGAAAAAATCGGAATATTGGGCTCTAAAATTTTGGGCTCCGGAGGAATTTTGGGCTCTGAGGAAAAAAGTCAAATTATGCAAAAATTAGAGATGAGTCTTCGAAATCGGGAGATTTTGCGTGTACGCCCAACTGTTCTTGGAAGGAATAGGATTTCTTTATCAAATTCCACTGAATCGGACGACCAATTTGAACCAATTTGAGTATACTTTAAAGGAATAGGGCCAAGTACTCACCCAGACCAACTGGCCGTAGGTTCCGAACCCAGAACTCGACTTCGCTCCGTAGGTTTGCATAATTTGACTTTTTTCCTCAGAGCCCAAAATTCCTCCGGAGCCCAAAATTTTAGAGCCCAATATTCCGATTTTTTCACGCAGAGCCCAAATTACCGCTGGAGCCCAATTTTCCGAAAAGTTGGAGCCCAAATTTCCGAAAAATCTTGGAGCCCAATTTTCCAGAGCCCAATTTTCCGGCACCCCAGTAGGCGGCGTGGTGTAACGGAAAACAAAACAGTCCGGTCTACTGAAGATGCTGGTTCGTTCCCAGCCGCCGATTAATCCTTTTACTAGCTGAAGGAGAGAAATAGCTATAGCCCAGCTGATTTACTAATTATTGTTACAACTATAGGGTGACTAGAAAGTAATTGCACACACTATTTTTAACATAACTTTATTCATATTAAAGATAATGAGATCAAATAAAGCTTAAATGATAAATAACTAAATAAAAAACAACTATAATCAAGAAAGTTCGATGTGTCCAATCTATGATTGGATTCACAGTCGAAGACGCGTGGAAATGTTCGCACCACCTAAGGTGGGATTTGAGCCATTCTCGAATGAGTGATTGTCGGAGTGACATAACATTTATGGACTTTATGTTAAGAAAACATTAAATTTGTTGAAAAAACATGAAAATATTAAAATGTACGCATAGGTACGTATTAATAAAAAGTTAAACGTGTATATTTAAAGTTAAACGTGGAATATTTTAAATCAAACGTTTGTCATTAAATTTTTGTCATGCTTTGTTTAAAGTTTAGTTCAGTTAAAGAAAGCCGAATTTTGCGGTTGTTTGTTAATCCCTCAAAAACTACTTGTACCTAACCTCAGACCGAAAGACCTTGAAACCGACAAACCCTATTATTTATATACCGTATTTATTCTAATAGAATGGCCGCCATTCTATTTTTCGATACCCCCAAATAGGGGCCATTCTAATGGAGGTGGCCATTCTAATGGAGGTGGCCATTCTATTTTTCATTACCCCCAAAAAGGGGCCATTCTATTGGAGAGGCCATTCTATTAGAATAAATACGGTATCTTATTGTTAACTCCAGAACTGGAACCGATTCCGGAGAAATTTTGGAACTTTCCCATCACTGCTATGTGTGGTAAAAGGCAGTGAACATAAACTGCTAACTTCCAAAGTGATCCCAAGCTAGCAACCCGCTGAGTACTCCGATCCACTGCTTCGAAATCTCAAAATTTGCTCGGACTCGCACCATGTACCACTCCTATTGGCTCGTACCACCACTATTTTTCTCTCCTACCAAGTATGAGTACAAATTTTGGTTCGAAAATCGAAGCACGGCTCCCGTCTAGCTAAAATAACTTTACAAGGTGTCAGTCCGCAAAATCTATGGCCGGAAGGTTAGCGCTACGTCAATAAAATTTTAAAATTACAAACTACTAAAGTATTTAAATTTTAAATTTTTTCTGACATCCGCTAGATTTTAAACTTTCTTTGTGTTTCCGGTTGTTAACCAAATTTGCCAACTCAAATAAACGTGTATTAATGCATTAAATTTAAATTTATTTTATAAAATTCTCGACTGAACAAACACAATTCAAACTAAACGTGGCATAACGCCAAGAGAATATTTTAAATTTTTGAGTACTATTTAAGCCTATAAGATATCTTCAGTTTCATTCATTTAACAAATAATAAAGCTAGTATTTAAGCCAAAAAATGTTTACTCTTCTATTGTTGTCATTCTTCTCATCGTGCAACGCGGCCCCTCCTTTTGGGCAATTATCTGTGAAAGGTATTTATTTTCTCATTTAAATAAGATTTAAGGGGATATTAAAATCCCTAATTTCAGGCAACAAATTGTTGGGCAGTAATGGCCAACCAGCTCAACTTGCTGGAATGTCACTCTTCTGGTCTAACTGTGATGAAGGCAAAATCTTTTACAACGAAGAAACTTTGCGTCAACTCAAATGCGCGTGGAATGCTAATGCTGTTAGAGCGGCAATGGGTGTAGAGTCTAGTGGATGTCAAAGACCTGGTTATCTGGATCTTCCAAATGTTGAGCGTGATAAAGTTGAGGCTGTCGTGCTGGCTGCTATTAAATTGGATATGTATGCTGTTGTTGACTACCACACGGATCAGGCACAAAACTCGCTGGCTAAAGCGGTAGTCTATTTTTACATTATGGGAGTTTAAGCTTTATTTTCTAGGAACTTTGAGGTACATGAGTAGGGAGGATTGAGGCCATTTTAGTAATGTGGCTTAGATCGCATGTAGTTAGTCTAGAGTTATCGTTTAGCAGCTTATCCTACTTAATAACTAACCAAAATTCAAAAATGGTCTCGACGGTTTAGGTGTCTGTGACTGTATTTAGTTATCATGACTGATTCCGGTTATTATGACTGATGCCGGTTGTAGTTATTATTTTACGCATTGGTTCATGGTATATACTGAAGGACCTGTCTAACCCTTAGGCTCCTATTAGTAAAAACCTCTCCCTTTCAGTTCCTGTAACTTTCTTAATTTTTTAGCACACAACTATTAGCCATGATAACTATAGAATGGAACCATTTTCTACAACTTTAACTCACATATAACATTTTCAGAAAGAATTCTTCACTTATTTTGCTTCGAAATATGGAAATTACACAAATATCATCTATGAGCCATTCAATGAACCTACGACTGACTGGAAAACTGCTAAGGCATATCACGAGCAGATTGTAGCAACAATCCGAAAATATGATAAGAATAATATGATAACTCTGGGCACGTCTACATGGTCACAGGATGTTGATATTGCTTCTAGAGACCCTGTAAATGGGGCAAATCTGTGCTACACTTTGCACATCTATGCAGCTACTCATAAGCAAAATATAAGGGATAAGGCGCAGACTGCATTAAATAATGTATAGTTTATTACACATTATCGTATGACAATTGTCAGGGCTTTGACATGCTGTAGTCTCTGAGTATACCACCCCATTTTATCAACACTTGGGGATATAATATCAGAAGGAGCATAGTATTTATCCCTCTATATACCTCCAATGGACTCAACTGTTTAACGCCGCAGGCGAAAATTTTGCAATAAAACTTTCGGTTCCGGATCCGGATATCCGAAGATTTTCAACTATCCGACATGCTTACTCATAATAGGAGCCTCAGCACTATATTGGCCGTTCATTATTATTGGCCCGTTCATTCGCCGATCACTCCATTTATTCGCAAGCCAACAATAGCCCTATCCTACTGTTTACAAGGACCAAGCTACCATTGACTTCCACAAACACGTTTCGCAAAATCCATCGCAAGTCTAACTATCTCTTATATGTTTACATTTACATTACCATTTTTACCTCGCGAATAAATGGTGTGCAGACATAAACTAGACAAGTTCAAGATTTAGAATACCCAGCGCCTGAGATAGAGCCAGGGTTCGAAAAAGTTCGGAGCCGGAGCTAACTAAGGTCCAATACCTCCCCGCACTAATATTTAAAATTAAACTTTGAATTTTCAATAATCTAATTCTAACAATTATAGAATGTCTGCATTTTTGTATCTGAATATGGAACTGTTGACGCAGGTGGCGGGGGAAATATGGATACTGGATCTATGAATGAGTGGTGGAGTTTCTGGGATAAAAATAAAATTTCATATCTAAACTGGGCACTTAGTAACAAGGGAGAAGGATCTGCAGCTCTTAATCCAAATACAGTTTCATCGGATGTAGGAAATCCTTCACATTGGTCAGCATCCGGAAAATTTGTTCAGGCTCATCTTAAGAACATGAATAATGGTTGGTATCGATTTATCCATAAACCTATCTCCCATGCCAAAACTTTTGGCAAAAATAGTCGTACTATTGCTCCCAATAGGATGACAAGCCAAACAATAGTCATCCTCCACCTTAAATGGAGGGTGTGATCGGGAGACCAATAGGTTGATCAGTCCCTAACATCGCAACAAATAAAAATATGATAGGGTGTGTTTGATATACTGATGGTTAAATTAGGGAGGAGTGAACCATATAAGAAAAACGTATTTACAAGTGGTGGCTGTATTTTTTTTCCGATATTTTTTATTTTTCATTCCCGAGCATTCTATAGAGATGCTCGGGAATGAAAATTTGGCGAGACTCGAGAACCGAGATCGAAACTCGAGACCGAGATAGAGGCTAAGAACTCTGATCGAGACTCGTGAACCGAGATCGAGACTCGAGAAGCAAAATCGAGACTCGGGTAACTGATATTGAGTCTCGTGAACCAAAATCGAGACTTGAGATCGAGACTCGAGACCCTAGATCGAGACTCGAGAACCGAGATCGAAAAAATCTCTGATCGAGAACACAGACCGAGAATCTCGATTTACTAATACTCTATAATTTAAAGGTGTCAGTTGCAGTGGAGGCAATCCAAACAATGCTGCCCCTTCCCCTTCCAACAACAATAACAATAAAAATAATGGGGCACCAAGCAAAAACAACGGGGGTGCTACTACTCCAAAGAAAAATGGAACTAAAACGGACCCAAACAAAAATAATTCCAAAGGAGGGGGGAAAATCTCCATAAGTTTAACTGCCGATCAAACCTGGCCAGGTGGTGCAAACTACAAAATTATTGTGAAAAATACTGGAAATGCTCCAGTCTGCTCTGTAACGTTTCAAGTAGCCCCCGTTGCTAAAGTTGGTTTTTGATTGATTAATGCAGTTGACCCCCCATTTTTATATACAGTTGGACCTTGGGTTTGAGAAGCTCTGGGTACTGTATCCAAAATTCGGGGGTATTCAAAAAGTAGGTCCTTATTGCCAAAGAAATCGTGCCTTATAAAGAAGGGGTATTGATTTGGTCCTCTCCCCTTCCGTATTCCTTCTATTATGCCTTAATATGTACAGAATGACCTGAGGTCTCATACACAAGGATATGTTTGCCTGCTTTCTTCCGTCCCGTATTTCCGTCCCTCTAATCTTAATCTAGATCAGCCCAAAATTTATATTTGATCTTTTGTGTAATTTGACCATCTGGGTTTTGACAGGTTGATCCCATATTTTTAACGAGAGATCAGACTTGACCCGTCCGTTTGGCAAAAAGATGTCTCTTATCGAGAGCTTTCGAAGATTAAGATCCATTCGGATATGGTTGATCAAATAGGCTGGCGCTCAGTTGGGCTGCCCAGTTGACCAGAGCCCGTACGAAGCACCATGAAAATTGATTAGCTGATCTATCTAGAACAATGTTTTCATTAATTTAAAAATTATTTTAGCAATCAATCAACGTTTGGAACGCCAACAACCTTTCTGGAGGAAAATATTCAATTTCTAATGTAAAAATAAATGCTGGAGGAACTTATAATAATGTAGGAATGGGCGTTTCTGGCTCGAGTTCGGCGCCTAAAATTAGTTTGGTGAGCAGTGGAAATTGTTGATAATATGAGGGGGAGGAGAAGGAAGAGAGACTTGTGCTGAAAAATTTCTAAAAAAATTTTTGGAAAATATTTTTGTAATTCAGTTAATCCTATTAGAAAATTTTATTAATTTTTTGCTTTTCTGTCTAAAAGATAAATAAAGATTTTGGTTAAATCTTGTTTTAACACATTTTTTAAAGTGCCCACTATTGGTCGAGTTGGGTTTGGACCAATGCCTGGGCTTTTCCCCGGTCCTTTTTCCCAGCTTTTTTGAAGATGCTGGGATGAAACCGGGATCGGGAATTTTCGTTTAATATTACGCCTGTTTCACAATTCCCCCTGTTTCAATATTCCGCATAGACGTTGACTCCTAGCACTTCAAATGCACGTTGACTCCAGCACTTCAAATGAACGTTGACTCCTAGCACTTCAAATGCACGTTGACTCCAGCACTTCAAATGAATAGGTAGGGAAGTAGGCTTTTTATAGTAAATTTATTGGATTGGGTGACCCTTCCCAAATCACCAAAAGGGGGTATGGCCTCTCAAAAATAGGGAATAAAGGGTTCGACCCTGTTCTGTATCGAAAGAGTTGGTAGAACTGTGACAACAAAATTAGGGCGCCTGCGGTCTCAACTATGGCGGCCCATTCGTTTGACATATACATAGCATGTCCCAAAATTAAAAACTCCACGAAATTATAGTTTAGCCCCTAAAAACCCACTATAAATTAAGAGGGTACACCCCATTATACCGCCGCCCATTATACCGCCGCAAAAATTTTTTATTATTTTGGCGGGGGATGTTGTTCCAAAAGCAGAGGATGTTGACCCAATGACGGGGGATGTTAGTCCGTCAGCGGGGGTCATTGGAACAACATCCCCCGTCACTATTTAACATCCCCCGCCAAAATAATAAAAAAATTTTTGCGGCGGTACAGTGGCCTGCTCCCAAATTAAGATTATTTTTTATCAAATTATTTTTCAACAATTTTATTTTCTTTTACTTAACATTAACAGATTTTTTAAAAAATAACACCCAAAAAAAGAACAAATTTTTTAATCAACAATATTCTTAAAATTTTTCATCCCTTCTTCTCAGTCAAAGTTTGATGACATTTGCCACAATAATGTCTATCCTTGTGTTTTGCCATAAAAATGCCAGCACCACAAGTGGCAGAATTACACTCAATACGTTGACGTTGAATTTGACCGTTGTCATCAATCTGAGAAAAAAAAATTTTTAGGTTCTGGTATAGGTTATGAGTCCATTAGTGTTCGAGTTTTGAAAAGCCTGGGTCTGTTCTTGGGTTCCGGGTTTGATTTATTGACCTGGGCTGGCTCATGGTCCTGTAGTCCAGGAAAACCCCAAGCCGTAGAAAATCCCAGGAAGGTAAAAAAATGCCTAGACCTGAGCTCTGGGTACAGAAAAACCTCAGGCCTTGGACCAGATCCAGCTCGATCGCTAGAGACCCTCATTGAACTCACAACGAGACCAGAGTCACAAAAATTTGATTTTTATACAAAATTTCTGGCCAGTTATTGTTCAAAAAAATCTTATAAAAAACGTGACACGGAATGAATCGATACACTTGAAGAGCTTTGTCTAAACTTTGGAAAGGCAAAAACATGGCTTCATAGCTGCCACATAGTCGAGGGAATAGAGCTTTTATGGCTCTATCCCCCGAGATTCTCGTGGCTAATTGTGGATATTAGTGTCCTAATCCCTTCTAGAAAATATCCAAAAATCCTCAAAATTCCCAAAATCCTAGGCTTCCGATCTGCCACGTGTCAAGGGAATGGGGGAAACGTATAAAAACTTAGAATTTTTGGCTACATTCACCGACAGTTTTTAACAAGCACTGACCAGAATTGTGGATATTTGTGTCCTATTCCCTTCTAGAAAACCCCCAAAATATCCCCTCAGAGACCCCAAAAATCTTTAAAAATCAAAATAAAAACCTTATAAAGCTTGAGAACAGCCAACTTGACCTTCTTGCGAACATGCTTCTGCTTTTTGGGTCCAGTGTACTGCTTCTTCTTACGCTTCTTACCACCACCAAGCAAGCTGAAAAAATAGAAAAATTGGTTACATTTCAAGGATTTTTATTTTATTTTTTGCGGACACTTTTTGCGGACAGATTCTTGCGGACAAAACTGAAAATAATTCAGAGCTCCCTATCTTATTGTTTCTTGATATACAGTTAAGAACCTATTAAACACCAAATTGTTTAGGTCCCAACTCTATAAAGAAAGGTGCGTGTTAATCCAGAAACTTTGGATCAAAACTGCTTCTATGTGACTAAAATAAAGATCGAGATTTCTGAGAAGCCTGGGTCTGTTCCTGGGTTCCGGGTTTGATTTATTGACCTGGGCCAGATTCTGGGCCTGTAGTCCAGGGAAACCTCAGGAAGGTCAATAAATGCCTGGGTACAGGAAAAACACGGGCCTTGGTCCAGATACGGCTCGATCTCTAATGCCTTTACCGATTGGTGAGAAAGGGAAAGCTTAAGCCGTATTAAAATTCCGTCTTACCAAAACAACGTCCAAAGACAAGAATTCCACCGAAGTCTAGTCGGGAGTGTTACGGAAGAGGCGTTATAGGGAAGACGAAGTTTGCCCGTCACCCAATAAGTCTGACCATTATATAACCTTTTTGAGAAGGAAAAATGAGGAGCTCCTTTACAACTCCTACCATGCCCCACAGGCAGTCAAGAAACTAAACGTTCCGCCAATGTGTGGTGCCGAGCAGTCAGGCATTCCTTTTGGCCAGGAATTAAAGGTTTGCCCATATAATAGAGATCAAGCTGGATCTGGACCAAAGCCTGGATTTTCCTGTACCGAGTTCTGGCCAAGGCATTTTCGTCTTCCTGGGGTTTTCCTGGACTACAGGTCCAAGATTCGGCCAGGTCAAGAAATCAAACCCGGACGCCAGAACAGGACCAGGCTTTTCAAAAGTCTCGATTTCTTCCTAATAGGGTCCTGACCCGGAACCCCAGAAACCCCGAGTTAATTCCCCAACTTAAAAAATAAAAGTATAAACCTAAGCGACAGATGAACAGTCGAATGTTCCTCCAACTTGTAATCAGCCAAAGTGTTTCCATCTTGGAGCTGTACACCAGCACAAATCTTTAAAACAAAAAAGTTGAGTAAAAAGGAAGAAAAAAATTCTAAAAAATAAACCAAGCGTTGCTCCTCTACGGGAGTATTCTCCAAATTTTGAATTTTCAATTTGACATGTTCAACGGTGTCGGAAGCTTCAACATCGAAGATTAGAGTCTTCCCGTCGAGAGTCTTCACAAAAAGTTGCATGATTTTTTCTATCTGTTTTAAGAAAAATGAACAGTAGAGATCGAAACTTTAGCCTAAGCCTGAGTTCATGAAAACTATACGGCCTAGAAACTAAGGAAAAGCAAAAATCTCGGTTATCGAGACTCGAGACTTTTTTCGATATCTCGATTCTCGTAAGACCATCCCAGTCCGATCTTTACTGAAAATCACCACGGGCACTGAAAAACCACTAGAATAGAGTTGTCGGGTTCGCCAAACCCGAATCCGTTGATTAAACCAATTTGAACCGAAATTTCAGGTTTTCGGATCACTGACCGAAACTTTTTCGGTTGAAACCGACAACTCTACACTTGATTTACAAAATGGGAGGGTCTAGGCCCTAGAAACCGCCATAACTTAGGTAATTCCAATTTCGATCTCTACTAAACAAAAAACATCAAAAATCAATACAAAATTATCCGAAAGATTCGAACTTTTACTGCAAAAATAAAAATTTCCCTATAAAGGCTCCCATATTTAGCCAAACCCATATTTTGCCAATAAGGCTGAAACCTCACATTTTGTCAACACTACCTTATGACAAAAAACAAGTTTTTAGCCTTATTGGCAATATATGTATTTGGCAGAATATGGCAGACTTGTTAAAAATCTTAAAGAAAATGGAAACTAAAATAGTATAGAAATAAGAGAGACTAAAGAAAAATAAAGAAAAATACTAAAATTGAGATTTTGAAAGCTCTCTTTTTTATTATTGTTAAAATGGTAATTACAAAATGTATACGCTAAAAATATCTAAACAAGATACTGTTGTGTACTGACATAATAGTACAACGGGTAAAATACGACAAAATGGTACTTAACAAAATAGTGCTATCAACAAAAAATGCCAATTTGTAGTAGGGGAACTTGTTACAATGGGACAGCCAAGTAGGCGCGCGGCCATAACGGCGCAAAGCTATAACTTGCTTCAATATTTTCGAATCTTACCAAATTTAGTATCAGCCGATTCCTCTCATCGAGCTAAAGAGATTGGTAACAAAATTGATAAGGGCCAGAAATTTTCTGGCAAGTTATAGCTTCGCCCCGTTATGGCCGCGCGCCGTTTTGGGCGTGTCCCAGTGAAAATCCCTTTAAAAATCACTCAAAAAATCAAGATTTCTCAATATTCTTTTGTAATCTTCTGTTGAGTGCTGCGCACTAGACGAGTAGCTAAATTCTCATAGCGAGAAAGCACTTCACGTAGTTGAGTCAACTTTAAAAATTCAGTCATTAATTAGTCCAATTTGTGTTTAGTACCTGTGAGCTTCTCCGTTCAAATTCCTTTTTTGCATTTTCCATTGCGATTTTTGCATTTTCAGCCTGATTTAAACATTGTTCTAGATGTTCTGCCTCTTCTCTGGAAAGGAGGATTCAATTGAAGCCCACTTTCTAATTAACGCCCACTCTCTAATAAACGCCTATTCTCCGTTAAGCCAACCCTTTACTCTAATAAACGCCTCCTCTAATAACCACCTACTCCCTAATAAACGCCCACTCTCTAATAGACGCCTGTTCTCCGTTAAGGGCAATCACTCTATTAAACGCCTACTCTCTAATGAACGCCTACTTATTAATAAACGCCGACTCTTCCATAACCACCTCTCGCTAATAAACGCCCACTCTCTAATAGAAGCCTAAAAACTGCCACATTGAAAATATAGCTCCGGGGCTTCAATTAGAATACCTACAGTACTTTAATCGAAAAACATCAGCATCCCTCTGTTGTCTAAATTCCCTCTTTTCAATTTCAAGCAAAGCCCTTTCATTAAGAATCCTTGCCAAAAGATCGTGTTCTCGCCGTAAAAATCCTGCCTTATCCACCTCTAATTGTTCTTTAGCTTTTTCGATCCAGTCAAGTAACTGGGTCTGTTCTTCTTGAAAAGCTCGTCTTTCGATTTGACCAACTTCGCGTTGTTCTTCCAACCATTTTCTGCCTTCAATTATTTCCTTAAAAATTGGGGGAGTAATGGGAGGTTGACAACCCCCCCCCCCCTTTCTTTTTTCCTCCCCACAAGAATTTATAAAATCCGTGACCCTTTGAGCTGAGTCAAATCCTGACATTTGAAGATTTGAATCTTGGCATTTTAAGTCCAACATTTGAAACACCGACATTTCAGAACCCTATCTTTAAATGTCTCAGATCTTTAAGGGAGGGGCATACAGGCTGCTTCGCAGTTGAATCTCGATAAGACGACACACCTTGGGACCGAACTGGCGTATCAATAAAAGTGACGTGTTTTCATGGAAACATTTTATAAGGATTCGATTGTCTGGTGTAGAAACCGGACTGAAACGAGATCTCGATCAAACTCGGTTATCGAAATCGAGAATTTTTCGAGGTCTCGATTCTCGTACGATACTACCAGTCCGGTCTCTAGTCTGGAGTCGTATCTTAATAAGACGACACCCCTCAGAACCGAATTAGCTGACATATTAGCTAATGGACTTGATATCGTGAGGATGTCTGTCGGGAGTCGATCTCGACAAGATGCCACCCCCTTTGTACCGGATAGCGGATGTATTAACGAAGGTGATCTGATATCTTGGAGATGTCTTATAAGTATCAGACTTTATCGAACAGAAAGTGCGGGGGAAAGTTCTGAGGGAAGTAAACCAGCCTTTTGATACGATTCTCTCATTTGATCCATCTCCTTCTCCATTGTTTTTATAGAATTCTCAAGTCTCTCTCTCTCTTCGTCTAAACGTTTCCAATGCTCTAATTGTTGTTCATGCCATTCTTTTGCCATTTTATCGTTACTTTCATTAACATTTTGTACTAAATCCCTCACTTGCGTCAAACCAAAATTTAGGCCTTCCAGTCTAGTGGCCATTGAGTCGAAATGCCTTAAAATTATTAATCCAAAGTATGGTTGGGTTAGGTAAGCTCGGAGGTTACTTAGGTAGGATTGGCCCTGCCATATTTTAAAAAGTAGAAGGCGGGAACCTTAGTACTAACTAGAGATCGAGTTGGGCCTGGACCAAGGACTGGGGTTTTCCTATACCCGGAGTCCGGCACAGGCATTTTTTTACCTTTCTAGGTCTTCCTGAGTCTTCCAGGTTTTTCTGGACTATACTCCCAGGATCCGGCCCAGGTCAATAAATCAACCCCGAAGCCCAAGAACAGGCCCAGGAACTTTTCAAAAACCTCGATCTCTACTACTAACCCGCCTACTTCCGTCTTTTTCTAGTCTACCGCTTTGCCCTAAGTTCGATCTGATACCTGATCCGGAGAAAATTTTGAGAAGCTGGCCCGATTTTAGAGGGTGGAACTCGGCGGAGGAGGGCAAAAATGATTAAGACGTAAGGGGGAAAGGGCTGGTAAGGGGAAAAGGGCTGGGAAGAAAGGGAAAGACTTGATCAACCTTGTATCTTCTCTCAAATTTACCCCTGTTGTTCTCTAATACTGTTTAACATTTGTGCACTTCTGTCCGCTTCACGGCGAGCCTCTTCCTTTTCGCGTTCATTCCTTCTAGTTAATTCCTGCAATTCCAATTTGGTTTCCTCTCTTATTCGTTCAGTGCTGCGTTTGTGTTCACTTTGTTCTGTTTCGAGTTTCCGCCTTAACTCGGCAATTGTTTGTTGGTCTTCAGAATGTTCGTAACGTAAGGTGCTTACTTCTCTTGAGAATAAAAAATGAGATTAGTACGCTTCTTGGGTTGTTTTTGGATAGACGGATCTCTTTATAGGATACCCCCAACACTATATCACCTCAATTTAAGATACCCCCCATTTAATACATCTCATTATAAGGTACGACCTCATTTATAAGACACCCTTAATACTGGATGCACCTCAATCTAAGATACCCTCTATTTAAGATACGACTCATTATAAGGTACGACCTAATTATAAGACACCCCCAATACTAACTACACCTCTATTTAAGTTAAGTCTTCTAAAATTCAATTGGCCACTTAGTGGGAGGGATTCTAAGCGGTGCCTTATTTAAGACAACTCATTAAAAACGGTTTTTCACCCAAATAGGTATCTCAAAATGAGGTTTGTCTATCAGTCTTTTCAATTTTAAACTTTGGATTACCTCTTCAATTGATCCAATTCGGCCTGAATAGCGGCAGATACGTTTATTTGTTGTTGAGATTCTTGGTGTTGTATTGTTGAGGTGGGACGGTTGGGGGGAGGTTGCTCTGCTCTTTGACTGCCAGTTTGAGGACGGGAAGGAGATGGGCCACGTCTAGTAAAAGAAGTTAATTGGTCCCCGTGAGTTAACTCCCTTGTATTTGTGGAACGACATTTGCGGACAAAACTGAAGCCTATAGAAATTGGAAAAGCGGAAAAATAGAGCTGTCGTTTCCTTAAGAATGTTCACAAATGTCGCATTATTCGCAGGCGTTCACAAATGTCGTTTACTTAGTAGGCGTTCGCAACTGTCGTTTCATTAGTAATGTCCGCAAATATCGTTTACTCAAGAAATGTTCGCAAATGTCGTTCACTTGAGAAATGTTCGCAAATGTCGTTTCATTAGTAATGTCCGCAAATGTCGTTTACTCAAGAAATGTTCGCAAATGTCGTTCACTTGAGAAATGTTCGCAAATGTCGTTTCATTAGTAATGTCCGCAAATGTCGTTTACTCAAGAAATGTTCGCAAATGTCGAACACTCAAAAAATGTTCACAAAAGTCGTTTCATTAGTAGTGTTCGCAAATGTCATTTCATTAGTAGTGTTCGCAAATGTCATTTCATTAGTAGTGTTCGCAAATGTCGTTTCATTAGTAATGTCCGCAAATGTCGTTCACTTGAGAAATGTTCGCAAATGTCGTTTCATTAGTAATGTCCGCAAATGTCGTTTACTCAAGAAATGTTCGCAAATGTCGAACACTCAAAAAATGTTCACAAAAGTCGTTTCATTAGTAGTGTTCGCAAATGTCGTTCCACAAGAAATGTTCGCAACTGTCGTCACTTAAGAAATGTTCGCAAAGGTCGTTTACTTATTACTATGTGTCCGCAAATGTTGCTTTACCCAAATGCCCCTAGTTTAATAAAATTACATTGGGGCAGCCGACAATTGAGCAGAACTGCTAGGTGTTGCACCAACTCCAGCTCTTGCAGCCCTCCTCTGATCACCTGCTGAACCTCCAGAAAAGAGCGAATCTAACAGGGAAGAAGAAACTGGCTGTGCCGGAGGCTCAGGGTTAGGTGGTTGTTGTTCGTCTTGAAATGTGACTCGAGGCCTTTGTCTTGAAGAACTAGCCAAAATGTCGTCTATTCCGCCAGTTTGCCTCTTAATAAAGCAGATGAGGATTAAAATACACAGTAAAAATCGGACCCCCTATAGCATAGACCCATGGGTCAAAAAACCTTATAATGAGGTGTATGTTAAATAGAGGGTATTCCGTAGATTAATCTCCCCACTCAAATGGCAATTAACTTTTAGAAGCGTATCCTAAATGGAGGTTCATCCAGTATTGAGGGTATCTTATAAAGAGGTTGTATCTTATAATGGGTGCGTTTTAAATAGAGAGTATCTCCCACTCAATGGTCGACCTAATCTTATAAGTCATATCTTAAATAGAGGTCTATTTAACATTAAGGTATCTTATAGAGGTCTTTTGCGGCTTTATAGTAGAGACTGACCGAGACGAGATCTCGATCGAAAATCTTGGTTATCGCGATCGAGAATTTTTCGAGGTCTCGATTCTCTTACGACCCTCCCAGTCCGGTCTCTACTTAATAGTGTCTATTTTATAATAAGGTCCGATTATTTAATCCAACCTTTGGTCTATTCGAAAATAAGTCGTTCACGAAACTGCTCCCCGAAGCATTCCCTCCTTCCTGAAAATTTTAAAATAAAGCAAGGATTTATAAAGCTCACATCGGGAAGATCAAAATCGTCATCCATTCTATAAAGTTTAAAAAATGTGAAGAGAAGAATGAAAATTCAAATGCTTTAGGTACACCTATATCGGTTGTCTAGACGACGAAAATTGCAAGGCTGGCAATAAAAAGGGGAATTTAAGCTTAAAAGAAAAGAGAAAAGGAAAGAAAAGAGAAGCGAGTTTGTTGCCTCGGTGGCCTAGTCGGTAGAGCTTCTGCACCTTGTGTGGAGAGGTCTAGGTTCGAGTCTTGTTGTGGTCAAAATTTTTCTAATTAATAAAAAAACAAATGTCTAACATCTAAAAATATTTTTTTTCTGTAAAAAAATTCAAAAAATTTTTTTTCTTGAAAATGAGGTTCTTTTAAATTTTGTAATTTTAAGACAAAAAATATAAGCTATTGTTGTTTAATGGTTAAGTTGGTAGAGTCCGCAGAAAGAAGTTATAGGGTTGCGGGTTCGAATCCTTTTGGTGGTATAATTAATTATTCCTCTTGTAAAAAATCGGAAAAAAATTTTTTTCTCAAAAAAGAAGATCTTAACTTTCTTTGGAATTTTTAAAGAAACATAAAGAAGACATAATGAAGACATAATATAGACTTTGAAAGAAGTTATAGCTCTGTGTTTATAGCACTCCCGATTTTGAGGCCTAAATTTAAAAATACAAATTATAGCCCATTATCTAGAGCTCTTCTAGCTGCGTCGAAGGATACCAGAATCAACTCGATTGGATAATACTGAGATAATACTCGCTGGAAAGCATTTGAGGGCATATAACTGAAGAATACCAAAAATTAAAATTTTATTTATTTTTTTTAACTAAAATTCTTTTTTATTAAATTAAATATTTACATTTTTCAAATATTTTTTTTCTTCCTACAATTTTATTTAAATTAAATACCACACACAATGAGAGGACAAAATTCCTTTTTTCCCCTCCATTCCAAATTTCTCTCCACAAAACTTTTTACACGAACAATCATCAACATTCAACTGTCAGTAAAATGGCTAAAAAATAATTAAACTAGCTAAATGAATAAATAGAGTTTGTGATGATTTGGCTAAATCAGTGGTTTGAATCTTTATATGGGGACAAAAGGCCGTCCGACAATTCACCGACAACCTAGACAATTCGCCGACAGGTTACCGACAATTCACCGACAAACTTTATGTCTGCTAATTGTAGATAACTTTCAACAGGTAACTTTCGACTCTACAATAACTCCTATTTAAATAGCCTCTTTATAAAGTACGCTTTTTTACAGAACCAATGAGAGTATCTTATTAGGAGGTTCGACTGTGTATCGCCGTTTTCGGTGAATTTTCTGGAATCTATTTTGACCCATATTTTCAACAATACCCCCTATTTCTCATTACAAGGTACGATTTATCACGCCTATAACGCCACATGAGGGTATGGTATAGGTCTGTTTGTCTGTATCTTTACAATTCGCCCTTTTTCGGTGAATTGTCTGGAAGGTATCTTGACCCATTTACCGACGGTAATTTGTCGGACGACATTTTGCCCCACTCGCGAACCTATTGAAGAGCGATAAAATATTTTTTTAATTTAATAGTGGGAGGAGGAATTAATTAGCGCCACTTTATTAGTCTATTTAATAGTCCAGAAATTAATTAAAAATTAATTATTTTATTTTCCCCCCTAATTTCCCCTTTAATATTTCTCCACTAAAAAAAAATTTTTTAAAGTCCAGACTCGGACAACAGATTTTCGGATGCTCATGGCGACAAATAAAGTTGAACTGCATGAGTATTCCAAAATCTGTCACCCGTTTCTGACTAGTTTATTTAATTGACGGTAGTTTGTCGGACGATATTTTGCCCTCATTGAGGATTGTTGCTAGGTGGATTTATTATTAAATTTGGGCCTCATTATAAGGTACCCACAGGACTAGAAATTTCGTATATTGAATAGAGGTATACCTCAAATAGGGAGTAAATTTAAGAAGTGTATCTTAAATAGAGGGTACCCTATAATGAGTCGTACCTTAATATAAGGTGTACCTCAAATAGAGGTTAAATTTATAAGTGTATCTTAAATAGAGGGTACCTTATAATGAGTGGTAGTTAATATTGAGGTGTACTGGGGTTTTCCTGGGTCTGAAAATTAAGCCACTCAACGTTACGCACTCAAAAAGGCTTTCTTGTCTCCCTTTAGTTGCCCTTTGAGTGCCATTATTAGAGGAAAGTCGTTTAAGCACTGTAGAATCGTCATTTGGTCGTTTATTTAAGTGGACGACAATTGGACTTTACGACATTTAGACAATGAGACAAAATGCCACCCGGTATTTCTGTCGGGATTAAGTCTCGAATCCCTCTATTTAGGATACACTTTTAAATTTACCTCCTATTTAAGATACCTCAATTTAATATACAAGATTTTTAGTCAGAGGGGTACCTTATAATGAGGCCCAAGATCCGGCCCAGGTCAATGAATCAAACTCCTAACCCAGGAACAGACCCAGGCTTTTCAAAAATCTGGATCACTAGTTGACTCACAATCTAGACCTAAAATTTTTCAAAAAAAATTTCAAACAAATTTTTCAAAAAAAAACTTCAAAAAAATTTTCAAAAAAATTTTTTTTCTCAGATTGATGACAACGGTCAAATTCAACGTCAACGTATTGAGTGTAATTCTGCCACTTGTGGTGCTGGGATTTTTATGGCTAAACACAAGGATAGACATTATTGTGGCAAATGTCATCAAACTTTGACTGAGAAGAAGGGATGAAAAAATTTGGAAATAATAAATTACAAATCAAAAACAAATTACAAATATTATATTTATATATGGGCAAACACATACAATTAATAATTTACAAGAAATCGGTGAAAAGAAAATCTAATTTTTATTTCTTTTCCTATGGGTTTATTTGCCAGTCAAATTGCCCCAACAGGGAGCAATTCCTCCGTTTCGCCACACGCCTGACCATTTCGCGGATCCAATTGTAGTCTATTTTGTCCACATAGTGCAGGCCATTCAGATATGTGACAACTTCTCGCAGTTCAGTTTCCTGTTAAAAAAGAAAAACTGTTTTTACCGACTAAAAAACTTTCTTCAACAAACCTCAGCTTTCGGAAAAATCCTTTTCGGATTTTTCCGAAAGCTGAGGAAAAATCCTCATGAAGCTTCGTTGGATTCTAAAAAGCTTCAATTGACTCTAGTGATTGAGCTGGATCTGGTCCGTGGCCTGAGGTTGACTAAAAAACTTTTCTTCAACAAACCTCTGTTTTGGGGAAAAGCCTTTTCGGCTCCGCAATTGCCTTCCTCTTCATTCGCTCAACTTCGTCCACGTCGGCTACAAGAAACTCCTGTGTGGCGCTACTGTGCGGTTCACTATGGTCAATGAGCGTGGGCAAGTGTTGTCGCTCTTCCGGCTTTGCCTTGGCAGCTGTCTGCAAAACAACAGCTGCCTGCAACACACGCACCTCCATCTGCAGCTTGTAGTGGTCACGATTTGGAGAACGCTTCTCAAGTTTCAGAGCAAAAACGCCTCCTTTAGAGCCTCGGACTTTGTGGACAGCGCCGTACCCGCCAGAAGCGATGTCGGCAACTACAAGAAACTCCTGTGTGGCGCTAAAAATGAGAGAAGATGAGAACGATTTTTAAAAGTTATAAAATGGAAACTGACCCTTGGAACGATTGTACGCCATCATCCGTAATTGTTGACGCAGTGTGCATTGTAGTTGACTTGGACGACTACTGGTAGAGAACAGAGGAAGAGAAGTAGTTGGCTAGTTGTGGGTGATAAGGAACTAAAATATTGAGGCTTTTATAATGTCTTTCTTTGTTATTTAAAAATGTAAATTTTCAATAAAAGCCCTTTGAGTGCCATTGAAAATTTAACAAAAGCAACTCTTCTGCTTTATTTATTAATTAATCACAACATTTTTAAAATGTCTTTCAATTAAAGATCCCAAAAATTAAAGATCCCAAAATTAAAGATCCCAAAAGATCTCAATTAAAGACCAGATCCAGCTCAACCTCAGGCCACGGACCAGATCCAGCTCAATCACTAGAGTCAATTGAAGCTTTTTAGAATCCAACGAAGCTTCATGAGTCCTTTAAAAGTTTAAATGTCCAAAAAACATATGTGAGACCAATGAGGATTTTATTGGACCCATAAACTTGTTATGGACTCACAAAAGTTTATAGGACTCATAAGCCTTCAGTGGACTTGTAAACCGTCATAGGACTCGTAAACGAGACCAGAGCCAAAAAATTTAATTTTATACAAAATTTCTGGTCAGTGCTTGTCTAAACTTTTTAAAAAAAATTGTGAAATGGAATGGACCGATACACTTAAAAGCTTTGCCTAACCATGGAAAGGTAAAAGAACTTGGCTTCCGAGCTGCCACGAGTCAAGGGAATGTGGGGGAACGGGATAATAAAACAAGGAACAAGTCCGAATTTTTTTGATTTTCGGGATCTTTAATTGAAAGACATTTTAAAAATGTTGTGATTAATTAATAAATAAAGCAGAAGAGTTGCTTTTGTTAAATTTTCAATGGCACGCAAAGGGCTTTTATTGAAATTTTACACTTTGAAATATACAAAGAAAAGCACTATAAAAGCCTCAATATTTTAGTTCCTTATCACCCACAACTAGCCAACTACTTCTCTTCCTCTGTTCTCTACCAGTAGTCGTCCAAGTCAACTACAATGCACACTGCGTCAATGATTACGGATGATGGCATACAATCGTTCCAAGGGTCAGTTTCCATTTTATACTTTATAAACAAGTTCTCATCTTTTCTCTTTTTTTAGCGCCACACAGGAGTTTCTTGTAGTTGCCGACATCGCTTCTGGCGGGTACGGCGCTGTCCACAAAGTCCGAGGCTCTAAAGGAGGCGTTTTTGCTCTGAAACTTGAGAAGCGTTCTCCAAATCGTGACCACTACAAGCTGCAGATGGAGGTGCGTGTGTTGCAGGCAGCTGCCAAGGCAAAGCCGGAAGAGCGACAACACTTGCCCACGCTCATTGACCATAGTGAACCGCACAGTTCAAGCAGCAGTATGTTCATTGTCATGACGCTTTTGGGCAAGTCGCTGGGAGACATAAAGCGAGCGTACAGAAAGAGGATCTTCAGGTTTGTTACTTGAAGAGGTCTAATTTTTAATTTCTTCTCTTTAATATTTTTAGCCCTAACACTGCCTACTATTGTGCCATCCAGTCGATTGACGCGATCAAAGAATTGCACGATCTTGGCTTTCTTCACCGCGACATCAAACCGGCAAATTTCGTGATCGGAATGGCGGGTACAAAAAACGCGGATATGGTGTTTGTTGTCGACTACGGGATTGCACGGAAGATTCTTGACGCGAAGGGGAGTATGCTGACACCACGAAGAAAGGTAAAAAAAGATAAAATCATAGAGAAATTGGTAATCTTCTTCAAATTTTTAGATAAAGTTCAAAGGCACCGTTCGCTTCGCCCCAGTGACCATGCACAAGATGGAGGAGCTTGGACATAAAGACGACTGCGAAAGTTGGATCTATATGGTTGTGGACATGGTCAACGAGAATCGACTTCCGTGGCACATGGTTACCGACGTGGACGAAGTTGAGCGAATGAAGAGGAAGGCAATTGCGGAGCCGAAAAGGCTTTTCCCCAAAACAGAGGTTTGTTGAAGAAAAGTTTTTTAGTCGGTAAAAACGCTTTTTGTTTTTCAGGAACGAGAATTTATGGAAATCGTCAAATACTTGAATGGCCTGCACTATGTGGACAAAATAGACTACAAATGGATTCGCGAAATGGTCAGGCGTGTGGCGAAACGGAGGAATTGCTCCCTGTTGGGGCAATTTGACTGGCAAATAAACCCATAGGAAAAGAAATAAAAATTAGATCTTCTTTTCACCGATTTCTTGTAAATTATTAATTGTATGTGTTTGCCCATCTATAAATATAATATTTGTAATTTGTTTTTGATTTGTAATTTATTATTTCCAAATTTTTTCATCCCTTCTTCTCAGTCAAAGTTTGATGACATTTGCCACAATAATGTCTATCCTTGTGTTTTGCCATAAAAATCCCAGCACCACAAGTGGCAGAATTACATTCAATACGTTGACGTTGAATTTGACCGTTGTCATCAATCTGGGGGGAAAAAAATATTTTTGAAAAATTTTAGGCTCAAGCCTAGATTGTGAGTCAATTAGTGATCCAGATTTTTGAAAAGCCTGGACCTATTCATAGATTACGGGTTTGATTTATTGACCTGGGCCGGATCTTGGGCTTGTAGCAAATTTTTCCTTTTTAAAATTTAAAATTGTGCCTTATACTTAGTTGAATTTTAGGCCTCATTATAAGGTACCCCTCTGACTAAAAATCTTGTATATTAAATTGAGGTATCTTAAATAGGAGGTAAATTTAAAAGTGTATCCTAAATAGAGAGATTCGAGACTTAATCCCGACAGAAATACAGGCTGGCATTTTGTCTCATTGTCTAAATGTCGTAATGTCCAATTGTCGTCCACTTAAATAAACGACCAAATGTCGATTCTACAGTTCTTAAAAGACCTTACTCGAATAATGGCACTCAAAGGGCAACTAAAAAACGACAAGAAAGCCTTTTTGAGTGCGCAACGTTGAGTGACTTAATTTTCATATTTTTTTTTAATTTTTAAAGGAAAATTTGATTTAGAAAATGCAAGCAGCAAGAAGGTTAATTTCTCTTCGTGAAAATAAAATTTTCCTGGAAAGCAATGCTCAATTGATTTCTTTAAAAAGTTCGAGGCATCTACACGTTTGGTTTCCGGATGCTAAATTTACGAGAATGTTCAAGGTTTTGTAGTTAATTGGTTTTTGGCTATATTTGGGGTCATAGTGAGGTCGTGGGTTCGAACCCGCTTGGGGTAAATTATTTTATAAGTTGCTCAAAAAGCTAAAATTGACCATTTTAAGCATTTTTAGTTATTTATATGACTCTGAAAATTTTTTAGCCCAGAAACTCATCGTTTTAATCATGCCTGAGTTCATGGGGAGTGAGGTCGTGGGTTCGAACCCGCTTAGGGTAAATTGTTTTTTGGGAACTTTAGAGGGCAAAGCCAGTCTATTTTGAGCGCTTTTAGTTATTTTTTGGTCTAGGCAAATTTATTTTCATTAGAAATCGCGTTTTACTTGTGTTGGTGGTCATGGGCTGGGGTCGTGGGTTCGAACCCGCTCAGGGTCATTTATTTTTTAATTTATTAAAAAGGCAAAGTTTGACCATTTTAACCATTTTTACTTATTTTTGGGCCCGGCAAAAATTTTTCCACATCAGAAAACCCTATTTGGAACAGAAATGATTCCTGAATTAACAAAGTCCGCAAGATTCGTCCGCAAAAATTTTTTTAATTTTTTTATTATTTAATCATTTTCAGGAATTTGGTTCAACTCCAAGAGCAGCACATCAAAGTCTTTTTGTATAATTTTTTAATTAGATTAAAACAGTCAGACCTCACTTTTAAGATACGCCCCTAAATTAGGTTGGCCTACGCCCCTAAATTAGGTTGGCCTCTGCATAAGGCCCGAAATCTGAAAAAAAATCCCACTTTTTTCTTAACAGGCTCATTCCTCTACGTTCCACTTTTAACGTCCACCTCGCTTTAGTTACGGCAGAATACCCCCAAGTTTGTATCTAAAGATCGGCCTGGATCGGAAATCTCACTAGTCGATCTCTCTTCCAAGTCGGGTCGGGTCTTCAAAATTCTCTTCGGATCATGCTTCAGATCGAAAAAAGTCCTGGGATCGAGTACTCTTGGCATCCCTGATCTGGATCCGTGCCTTGATTTGTCAGGGCCAGAATCTATTCTTTTTTCACCACCCCTTGATTTATGGCCAAAATCAATTCTTTCATTTCCCTTGATTTTTCCTTGAATCTGTTTAAGGTCCTTAACCAAAATTAAGGGTTTACCCCAGTAAGTCAAACGCTTTGGGGTCTTTGACCTTCTGGATCATTTTACTACAGGATTATCCCAAATCAATGTCAAGGTCTTTACGAGGTCTGACTGTACAAACTCCATTTTTACAAAATTCCCCCCTAAAAAATTTTTTTTCAGCGTGAAGCCGGTTCCGTTGAACGTTTAGATCCAGATGATTTAGCCAATCCTAAAGAAGTGATAAAATTTCTTGATAGAATGAATACCTCCACATGTATTTTTTTTGAATTTTTAAAATTAAAATTTAAAATTTTTTTTCAAAAGTTGATGGAGATTTTGGCTATCCCAGAGAAAAGAAGATTGATAATATGATTCTAAATTTTGGCCCAAACCATCCGGCAGCTCACGGCGTTCTTCGACTTATTTTGAAATTGGAAGGAGAGGTTTGGTTTTTTTGGGGGTAAATTGGGGGTAAACCCACCCTCCATTTCACAACCCGTGGGGCAACCCCTTCCTCTCGTTACCCGTCTACGACCCTTTGACTGATCACACTTCCAATTCTCCAACCCGTATGGACCCGCCTTCCGTTTCCCAGCCTGTGGAGGAACCCCTTCCGCTCGTTACCCGTAGCAAAACAATTTTTCGAGGAACCAACAAGTTGTCGGGTTCACGGTGTTCTTCGACTTATTTTGAAATTGGAGGGAGAGGTTTGGTTTTTTTAGGGGTAAAAGGCTATGGGTTGGTCTCTGACCTGAAGATCACCTTCCTCGAACCGATTAGGACATCCCTCCAGTTCCTGATCCGTAAGGCCCCCCTCCCTATCCCCTATTTTTCGAGAACTTTCCGCTCTTCTCCGATCCCCTTAGAGTAAAATTTTTCGAGAAGCGCCTAAAGTCAGGGATTGCCTAAAGTCCACACCGGGACGATATCGATCCGACTTGGCTTGCCGAACTGATAATGGGTCGATTGGTCGTACCAGTGCTGTGTATTGGGCGTTTTGTGGGTTCCGGCTCTTAACTTTTTCCAAAGCATGGCTCCTACCTGATCGAAAGATCTGATGTCTAGGGGGAGAGTACTGGTACGAGTCGGCTCCAAGCCTAGCTCTCGGAGTCGTGCCAAGCACTGTTAAAGTTCGCAAATTTTACTAAAAGTTCGCAAGTTTTGTCCGCAATTTTTAAAGATTTTGATTTTTAGGTAGTTATCAAAGCAGTTCCACACATTGGACTTTTGCATCGTGCGACAGAGAAATTGATTGAATATAAGACATATACGCAAGCCTTGCCTTATTTTGACAGATTGGATTATGTTAGCATGATGTGTAATGAACAGGTTTTTTTTGGTTTTTTCAAAATAATTTTTTTTCAATTTTAAAGGCCTGGTCTTTAGCAGTTGAAAAATTGTTGGGAATTGATATTCCACCGAGAGCTAAATGGATCAGAAGTATATTTTTGTTTTTTTGGGGTTTTGGGTTCCCAGAAAAGTCTGCAAGTTTTGTCCGCAAACCTTGCTATTGATTTTTCTAGTCTGTTAAATAGGAAGTAAAGATTATTGTTAGGCTTGGGATGGATCTCTCCCTTGGGATCAATCCAGGAGGTCAAATGACCCATAAGGTCGTCCTTATTGATCAGATTACCCAGGAGGTCAAATCCACATATTTGGGGGTTTAAGAAGAATTTGTTGATATTAAAGGGGATAGCGATGAATCTGGGCGGATTAAGATGGATTTATTGGTTTTATTAAGATGGATTTATTGTGAATCTGGGCGGATTAAGATGAATCTGGGCGGATTAAGATGGATTTATTGGTTTTATTAAGATGGATTTATTGTGAATCTGGGCGGATTAAGATGAATCTGGGCGGATTAAGATGGATTTATTGGTTTTATTAAGATGGATTTATTGTTTTACTATTTATTGGTTTTACCTTTTTTGTATTCGATAATTTTTTGATAAAAAATAAATTTTAAGATTTGCGGACAAAACTTGCGGACTTTTTGTGAACCCTAAAAAAAAGAACCTTTTTCCCTTCAATTTAATTTTTATCAATTTTTAGCCCTATTTGCTGAACTAACTCGAATTCAAAACCACATTATGGGAATAACTACGCACGCTTTGGATGTTGGTGCAATGACCCCTTTCTTTTGGATGTTTGAGGAACGAGAAAAATTGTTTGAATTTAGTGAGCGTGCAAGTGGGGCGAGAATGCATGCAAATTATATTCGGCCTGGAGGTTTTTTTTAATAAATTTTTTGGTTAAATTAGCAAGGGAGTAGATAGGGTGGATAGAAAACTTTTTGAAATGCCGAGGATTTCGGGACACCCTCCTTTATCCTATTTTATTCCCCTTGAAATTTGACTCCTGGATACCAAGCGTGTAGCCAGGAAGAGGGCTGTTCTTGAGCACCCCTTTGTAGGGAAAATCCGCAACGTTTTGTAATGCCAAGAACTTGAAATACCAAGCCGTTTTTTCCGGAAACCATTTTCAGGGACGAAAATTTATCAACTGACCCTAACCGAAAGTGCTGGTATTTATCTGGTATTTCAATCTTTTTTTCCATGGCTTGGTGTTTCAAGCGTTTTTGGGGCTTGGTATTTCGAGCTTGTTGGCATTTCAAGATCCTGTCATTTAAGATCATACCGAAAAATCGTTCTATATAAGGAGGAGTATTTCAAATTGGGGAAAATTTTGCGGACAATTTTTGCGGATTTTTAAAACTAAATTTTTTTATAATTTTTAGGAGTTGCTTGGGATATTCCTCTTGGACTTTTGGATGATATTTATGATTGGTGTGTAAAATTCCCTTCGCGGATTGATGAACTTGAAGATGTTTTAACAGATAATAGAATTTGGAAGAAGAGAACAAAGGATATTGGAGTTTGTTTTTTGACATATTTTAATAAAAATCCGCAAAAAAATTGCGGACAATGTTTTGCGGATTTTCCTTAAGATTTTTGCGAAAAAAAATCCGCAAATATTTTGCGGATTTTTCCTGCTGACTTTTTTAATCTAAAAAACTGCAAGAATTTTGCGGATAATTTTTTCAGATTTTTACTAAATTTAAGAAAAATCCGCAAATTTTTTTGACGCATTTTTTAAATTTAAAAACGTAAAAATTTACTTGAGTCGTTCGGATCTTTTATTATATTTGAAAAAGTCTGGAAAAATTTGCGGATTTTAAAATTGCATAATAATCCATAGGATATGTCCACAATTTTTAACGGATTTTTATTAAATTTGACAAATGTCCGCAAGAGTTTTGCGGACAATTTTTACAGATTTTTATTAAATTTGAGAAAATCCTAAAATTTTTTGCAGACAAGTTTTGCGGATTTTTTATAACTTAGCACAAATCCGAAAAAAGTTGCGGATTTTAAAATGAATAATAATCCATAGGAAATGTCCGCATTTTTTAACGTATTTTTATCAATTTAAACAAATCCGCAAAAATTTGCGGTTAAATTTTGCGGATTTTCAAATTCAAGAAAAATCCGCAAAATTTGTCCGCATTTTTTAAAATAAATTTTAAAGATTGTTAAAGCATCTGACGCTCTGAATTGGGGATTTTCTGGTGTTATGTTAAGAGGTTCTGGTATAAAATGGGATCTTAGAAAGACTCAGCCTTATGATGCTTATTCTGAAGTTGAATTTGATGTTCCTGTTGGTACGCAGGGTGATTGTTATGATAGGTTTGGATTTTTTAAAATAAATTTTTTTATATGGATCGAGCCCAATTCCACATAATCCTCATAATCGTCGTTTAAAACACGAAGAAAAGTTGTAGAATTAGAGACAAATTTTGCGGACATTTTTTAATTTAGGAAAATCCGCAAAAACTGTCCGCAACTTTTTTAATGACTCTTAAATTATAAAATTGTCCGCAAGTTTTATAAAAAAATTTTAATGACTCCTCCTACGGTTTTTAAGTTGCGGACAGTTTTTGCGGACTTCTCTTAATTAAAAAAATGTCCGCAAAATTTGTCCGCAAGTCTTATAAATTTTTTTAAATGACTCCCTCCTAATTTTTTTCGGTATTTCCTAATTCGTTAAGTCTCATATCGCCCTCTCTGTTTTATTAAATTACCCAACTTTGTTTAAGATATTTGTGTCGTGTAATGGAAATGCGTGAAAGTTTACGAATTATTCTTCAATGTTTAAATAAAATGCCTAGAGGGGAAGTTAAAGTTGATGATCAGAAAATTATGCCTCCAAATCGAGCAGAAATGAAGGTTTATTTTTTAATTTTGAAAAATAAGCAGAAGTTTAGAAGGGACGGATTTTTGCAGATTTTTTAGTCCGCAAGAAATTTTGTCCGTAAAAAAATTTTCGTTGTCCGCAAGAAATTTTGGCTCTTGTCCAGTTTATGCGTCCAATCGACTTTTATGCGTCCAATGAAAGTTTATGCGTCCAATCAAACTTTATGCGTCCAATGAAAGTTTATGCGTCCCATGAAAGTTTATGCGTCCCATGAAAAGTTTATGCGTCCAATAAAAGTTTATGCGTCCAATTAAAAGTTTAGACGTCCAAACAAATTTTTATGCGATTTGGATTTATTTTTGTAACTTTTATTTCTTTTCAAGAAAAACATTCCAAGTTGTTCGTCAACGGGGGAAGTTGGTCCGTCAACGGTGGATGTTGTTCCATTAATGTGGGAAGATGATCTGTCAACGGGGAAAGTTGTTCAGTCAACGGGGAAGATGATCCGTCAACGGGGGAATTGTTCCAAGTTGTTCCGAAACGGGTGAAGTTGTTCCGAGAATGGGAACAATATTTACCTAAACTCAAAATTTAAATTTTCACTGTGGCTCCAAAACGATCACCACGCATTGACGCATAATCTTTCATTGGACGCATAAACTTTTCATTGGACGCATAAACTTTCATGGGACGCATAAACTTTCATGGGACGCATAAACTGTCATTGGACGCATAAAGTTTGATTGGACGCATAAACTTTCATTGGACGCATAAAAGTCGATTGGACGCATAAACTGGACAAGAGCCGAAATTTTTTGTTCGCAAAAATTTTTTTTGTCCGCATAAACACGTTTCTGTCTGATAAGACGCTTTAAAATATTTTTTAATAATAAGCACCAATTTGGGAAGAAATTTTATGTTAAAAAAATATTATTTGCGGACTTTTTTTTTGCAGATAAAATAAGATTTAGTTTTGTCCGCAAAAAAATTTTCTTTATAAAAATGAGTCTCTTCTTTATGATTTTTTACGGACTTATTTTCGGTCATATAAAAATTTAACAAATTTTGTCCGCAAAAAACTGTCCGCTAAAATTTTTTGTCCGCAAGAAATGTCCGCAAAAAATTTTTGTCCGCAAAAATTTATTTTTAGATAAATTTTTATTTAATTTAAAGGAAAGTATGGAAGCATTAATTCATCATTTCAAATTCTTTACTGAAGGATTTCAAGTTCCGCCTGGTCATGTTTATGTTCCTACAGAGGCGCCTAAAGGGGAATTTGGTGTTTATTTAGTGGCTGATGGAACGAGCAAACCTTATAGGTTTTTTAATTTATTTAAAAAAATTTTTCAAGGAAGGGGGGTTAGAAAAAATTTTTCAAAAAAATTTTTTTGAAAATTTTTTTAATTAAAAAATTTTTTTGTATTGGTGAGGAACCGAACCTCCATCTCCCATTAAGCGCAGTCTAGTTTGTTAACCACTACACCACCGGAGCAGGCCAATTTTTAACCACCGTAACGGGCCAACTTTGATCGGCTATAACTTTCTTATGTTTTATCCAATCCGAACAAATCTTATATCATTCGAAAGCCCTTGAAAAGCGCTATCTTTTTACCAATTGGATGGATCAAGTCTAATCACTCATTTAAAAGTTGTGATCCGTTAAGTCCAATTATTTCGTATTTTTCAAGGTTATCGTCTTCTAACTTTTTGGTGAGTGATCAGACTTGATCCATCCAATTGTAAAAAAGATGTAGCTTATCGAGAGCTTTCGAATGGTATAATATTCACTCAGATTGGATGAAGACTAAAAAAGTTATAGTCGATTAAAGTCTTGCTGGCGCTCATTTGGCCGCATTAAGTTGACCCCCAAATCGTCTTCTACCTTTTTAATGAGTGATCAGACTTGATCAAACCAATTAGAGAAAAGATGTCGCTTTTCGAGAGCTTTCGAAAGGTATAGGATTCACTCCGATTGGATCAGGTATAGAAAAGTTATGGCCGTTCAAACTTTGCTGGCACCCCAGTGTCAACTGCCCCTAACCCACTTAACCACAAAACAAATTTTTTTTCAAATTTTTTTCCAAAATCATTTAGATGCTTTATTCGTGCTCCAGGATTTGCACATTTGGCAAAAATTCATGATATTAGTTATATGCATTTAATTGCTGATTTGGTAGCTATAATTGGAACGTTGGATGTTGTTTTTGGAGAAATTGATAGATAAATATTTAGGGAAAAAATTGTTTATATTAAATTTATGTATTTGTTTTTTGACAAAAAAATAATAAATTAGGACTTTAAAAAATTATTTTTTGAATGATGTTTTTTGTCATTTTGTAATACTTTTTCAGCTAGAGCGACGTTTGCGTACACCGTTATAAAACGACATTTGCGTACACCGTTAGGGAAACGACAGCTGCGTACACCGTTAGGGAAACGACATTTGCGTACACCGTTAGAAAAGCGACATATGCGCACACTAGTCAAATCCGACTTTTGTGTACAACGACATTTATGAACTTACTAAAACCCTATTAGTATTTTAAAGATTAAAACACCTGGATAATACAATATGCTTATGTCATCACGATAGCTGATATGACACAATATCCGTTGTGCCAATTTTGGACTAATATCCGTTTGGTCCAATTTCATGGTCTTCAGTTTTTTCCGCTATTTAAAATCTTTTTGCTTTAAACTCGGTTTCGGTTCATCCCTCACAAAACAATATTTTGGAGGAAATTCCATGTTGAGAAATTGGAGGGGTTGTCCAAGGGGAGGGGGGGGGCTGTTGAAGGAGATAGGCAGGGGCACTTCGAAGGGGAGAAATTCCGTGACAGTCGGAATATGTTACAAAAATTTATTCCTTTCCCTCTCTTTCACCTTTAAGTTGACCACATTTCCTTCCTTTTTTAGTCATCGGAAAGGCCATAAGAGGGAAGAGAAGGACGCGAAGACCAACACAAAAATAGGGGAAGCATAGCCTGTAGGCTTTGGCCCTACGGTGACTGACCGGCCTTTTGCTGCTCTCACACACTTTTCCCCCTTTTTTGACTAAAAATACAACAGCCACAGGCCTTTAGGGCGAATCGATTGGACAGGTTAAATTATCCCTTTTTTCGTTCTCTCCCCCCATTTTCTTCTCATATGGGAAAGCGGACAGTAAATTGCACTAAAATGACTGTTTCCCTTACAGGGCTAACTCTGTCCTAAAAAATGCCTGAGGCGAAATTTCAAAAATCCGCAAATAACGCCCCTTAAGTGCAACTTTTTTTGCACTTTAATTTACCCTTAGGGCATTAATGGTTTGAATATTTTATTTTCTGTAGGAAAGCTGTTTTGTAAGGGGGCGGGGTCAGTTGGGCGCGGACAACTAGGGCGTCAGCCAAATATGATCGGCTATAACTTTTTTATGCCCGATCCAATCTGAGTGGATCTTATATCATTCGAAAGCACTCAATAAGCGCTATCTTTTTTATAATTGGAAGGATCAAATCTGATCAATCACTAAAAAGTTAGAGACCGATAAGTGCAATTATTTGGTCTTTTTCACGTTTACTGAGCTACAACTTTTTAGTGAGTGATCAGACTTGATCTATCCAATTGGAAAAAGGATAGAGCTCATAAAGGGCTTTCGAATGCTATAAGATTACTTCAGATTGGATTAACGCATAAAAAGTTATAGTCTACCAAAGCTGGCTGACGCCAAGCTGGCCGCGCCCAGTTAACCTGTTTCGTTTGAATTAGCTTATAAAAATTGTCTTGCTTTTCCCCAAGAAAGGTTTTTCGCCTCGCTTGAGTTACAAAATTTCACAATTAGCCCGATTAAAAGGGCATTAACTCTATCAATGCCTAAGCGCGATATATCCCTTTCCCATAGGTCTTGCACTTCCCCTCTAGACATTGTTTACTCTATATTCTCCCCTCAAACAGTCAAATCGACTAAAAATTTTTTTCACTTTTGTACACCCCCGGCGGGCAATCCTTGCTTTCCCTCCACCTATCACTTGTAATGTTGACAGTCAGGCAAACAAGCACAAAAAAGGCAGGTTGAGAGTGGGGACCTGGCTGGCAGCAACGACCGGCTGGCAGTTTTTTTTGTTTGTTGTGTTTCTTTCTCTTCCCGAGCGCATCACCAACCCACAGCCATAGGGAAAATATGATTAGAAGAAAGGGAATGAATAGTTGAGCAAATTGGAAGGGCGCACGCATTAACCTACAAGGTAGGGAACGATTGAGTATAGCTGCTTCAGTCTTGAGGTCATATTTTGGGCCATAACTTTTTTGATTCTTGACCGATTTGAATGATTTGTGGATCAATCGAAAGCTCTGAATGTGTGGATTATTTTAGCTACCAAGACTGACTTGATCAGATCATCCTACCAAAAGTTACACTTGGGTAAGTAAGCGCAATCGTGATTTTTGATCGTTTTTCGGACACAACTTTTGATAGAATGGTCTGATCACATTTAACCTGCTAGCAAGAATGTTCCTCAAATCAAGAGCTTTCGATTGATATAAAACTCATCTAAATCGGTCAAGAATCAAAAAAGTTATGGCCTAAAAGTTACAGCCATATAAAGACCAGAAATCATGATTTCGCGCACTTACCCAAATGTAACTTTTTGCAGAATGATCTGGTCTACTCACTCCTGTTAGCTAAAATAATCCTCAAATAAAGAGCTTTCGAATGATATAACACTCATTTAAATCGGCTAGGAACCAAAAAAGTTATAGCCTAAAATACACCCTCAAGACTGAATCGTCCTTTACCGTCAACTCACAGCGCCATCGGCGAAATTCATTCCTCGCCTCTTCGCAAACATTCATCCCCCTCACCTCTTCTTCTTTACTATCCACATCTCTTCTTCTTCTCTTGTTCCTCCCAGCCACTGATTGTGTAAATAGGGAAAAAAGGAAAGTGAATGTTTGGCTGCCGGCGGGCTGTTGTTGATGATGGCCCAGCCGTCTATACAGAAGTACTGTCAGCAGCGCATCACAAAACTGGGGCCATATTGACAAATACGCCGCTATTTCTCATTATTCCTCATAAAATTTGCTCTTCCAATATCCCAAAATTTTTTAATTTTTTTATTTTATTTCAGGCGAATCTCGTTATAAGATCCCTTATAATGAGGGTGTTCATAAACGGGGGGTATCTTAGATTGCTGTCTCGGCCTTCTCTAACAAATGGGTTGTAGGAGTTGACATATAAGTTTATAACGGGGGGTTACGAACAAAACTGAAGAGGCGTTCGCAAATGTCGCTTTCTCTGTAATGTCCGCAAATGTCGCTTTCTGTGTAATGTCCGCAAATGTCGCTTCTTATCCTCGGATTTAAAAATCGTGTCTTATAATGGGGTGTTTATAATGAGGGGTATCCTAAATTGGAGGTACTCTTTGTCGACTCCCAGTAACCAAGAAGGGGGCATCTAACATCTCAAGGGTATAAAACGCCCTCATAACTTGGGGGCATCTCTCCCTAACCAGTGGGTACCTCACTAGATACCCCTCATTATAAGGTACGATTTTTCAGCCCCAGGGGGTATCATATAATGAGGTCTGACTTTTTTCTAATTTTCAGATTTTAAAGTTCAAAAAAGTGCCTTTTCCTTATTTGCCTTATTTCTCGTTCAATTCTGCCTTAAATGACAGCAACCACCAACAGCTCAATTCACGTCAATTTGGAAGAACCCAACTCATCTACAAGCAGCCCACAACCGTTGGAACAACAATTAAGTCCGTTATTGCCTAAAGAGTCTGAATCTGTTGAAAGGAAGGTGAAAAATTTTTCTTAAATTTTCAAAAAATTTTCAAAAATTTTCAAAAAATTTTCAAAATTTTCAAAAAAAATTTCAAAAAAAATTTTTTTTAATTTTCAAAAATTTCAAAAAATTTTTAAAAATTTTTTAGAGGCCTCTAGCCATTCAAGAATTGCTTGAGAAGAAAAGAGCCAGATTGGCAACAATTCCAAAACAAATTCAAATTGTTGATAATGGTAGGGGATTTAATATTTTTTAATTTTGAAAGCTCAAAGGTGTGAACAGACATTTGCGAACAAAAATTAAATCCAGGTCCGTAAATGTCGTTTTTTGTTAAGTGTCCGCAAATGTCGCTCTCTCAGTGGGTGTTGCAAATGTCACTCCTAGTACTGTTCCCAAATGTCGCTCTCCTAGTGCTGTCCACAAATGTCGCTCTCTAGTGGCTGACGTAAATTTCGTTTCCTAGTAGCCGTTCGCAAATGTCGTTTCTTAGAAGGCGTTCGCAAATGGCGTTTTTTAATAGACGTTCGCAAATGTCAACTGCCTCTTCTCTCTTTACTAAACAATCTACCGTAGTGTAGTGGGTAAAAGCCTCGACTACACCTTTTGGGGGCCCGGGTTCGATACCTGGCGACTGATATTGACCTTATTTTTAACAAAAAATTTTTTTTCCAAATTTAGACAATTCCACTGACCTCCAGCACATATTCAATAAATTTTGCGAGACAAAACTCGACCAGAACAAAAATAACGAGAACGATTTTAACCAAATATGTGAAGACAACGTCATGTTTTACAACGCAAACGGAGGAGAAGACGTCGAAACTGCCAGTTGTAGTTCCGGGGGATGCCCCTCTTTTAACTGGGCGTTGTTTGAGGGCATTTCAGGGTCAATTACACCGTCGATTAATTCACAGAAACAACCGAAAAATGTTAAAATTAATACTACGACGACGCCTTTATTGTCTTCTCCTCTCAAAAATTTGTTGGAATTTTCGCCTACTTCTAGTATGGAAATTGGCGATAATGCGTTGGCAAAGTCTGTCCCTTGCGATCGGTTAGAAAATTATTTTTAAAAAAATTTGAGTTTGGTTATGTTTGGACCTCACTATCTGTAAGCGTAATAGATCCATGAGTAAAAACGACAAAATGGTACCAGGGTTAAAAAGTGACAGGACGATACGTAGAGAAAAAACGACAAAACTGTACCTTAAGAAAAATCCGACAAAATCGTACTCGGGGTAAAAACGACAAAAAGGTACCCAGGGTAAAAAACGACAAAATGGTACCATGACTAAAGAACGACAAAACGGTACATTGGGAAAAATGACAAAATGGTACGCGACAAGACGGTACCAAAGGTTTTTAAATGAGGCTAAGCTTTCCCCACCGAATGCCCCACACCCTAAATTTTAGATGTCTTATATTGGGTGTATCTTAAAGTGAGGTCCAACATGTACTTTGAAAATAACAGGAAAAACTAATAAATATTTTTCAGAATTTTTGCCCAAGTTCCAGGCAGACTTTCTTTACTTTCAAACGTTGTGAAATATAAGATGACTGTTGGAGAGGTGAAGAGACGATTAATGGGACCTGAATCTTTTAATTTTAGGTAATTTCAACTAAAAATAGTGTGGAAAAATAGGAGAGATAAAAATAAAGGGAGAGATTTTGTGGCTAGACAAAATGGTACAAAGGTTAAGGAACGACAAAATGTTCCAAGGCTAAAGAACGACACAATGGTACTAAGGCTTGGGGACGACAAAATGGTACCAAGGCTAAAAAACGACAGAATGGTACTTAGGCTAGAAATCGACAGAATGGTACAAAGTCTAAATGACGACAAAATAGTACATAGGCTTAGGGACGACAAAATGGTACTTAGGCTAAAAACGACAAAATGGTACAATGGCTCTCTTATTTTTCTGTAATTCCATTTTACGATTTTTATATTAAGAGCCAAGCCTTAAAGCCACTAGATTTAAAATTAAATTTTATAGCCTGTTAGGAGCTTTATTGAGACGTGCCAAAATGCCAGAGAAAAGTCAAATGCTTATAGAAGAATTAAATCAAGTTGGGCTTTCTATCCCACGTGGAAGACGACGTCTCTCTCAAGTTACTTTATTGTCTGCTTTAACTGAGGCTGAAAGTTTACAACTTGCTAATGATTTTAAAAAGGTGTGTGTCTGTGTGTTTCACGTAGGGTTTGGCTCCCAAAACCCGACCTTTTGGCCAAAAACTGACCCCGACTCTCGAACCCCGATAAACCCCCGACCCGAACATTTTGATCCAGAAGGGTCAGGGTCCATCTACACAATGTAGACGAAGGTGGAGTTGAGGGGGGACCTTGAGACCCCCCCCCCTCTGTTGATTCCTTGAGATCACCCCCTCACTGTTGCTGATTCGAGCAGACGAAAAAGGGCAGGGTTATCCGGCCTAGCTTTTATACTACTTTAAGTCGACTGTTTATATTTTATATAGCAGGGATGGACTGTCTTGGGAAAAAGTCTGATCGGGTTTCGGGTTGAAAAAGGGTCGGGTTTCGGTTGTCCGCAAAAAATTTGCGGATAAAATTTTTGTCCGCAAAACAAATCACCTTTATTTTTAACAGATTACAGAATCCGAATTTCCAACAAGGCTTATGGCTATAGAAGCACTTGATTCACTCAAACAATCAACTCCATCACTCCTTCCTGGAACTTGTGATAACGAAAATTTAAATTCAATTCGACTACAAAAGTTGCAAGCTGCAATTAAATTAACTAAACAATTTTTGGAGTTGATGGGAAGAGATACTAGTCCAATGATGGAAAATGTAATTTAAAGAGTTTTTTGAACAAAATTTTGTCCGTAAAAATTGTCCGCAAATTTAAGAATTAAATTTAAAATTTTCCTACAAAAAAATTCAAAAAAAAATTGTCCGCAAAAATTTTTGCGGACATCCAAAAAAATTTGCGGACAAAATTTTGTCCGCAAAAACTGTCCGCAAATTTCTGATTTGGGGGTCACTTTAGTACGTGGGTGCAGGCTTTAAATTACAAATGTTATATCATTTGAAAGAGCTAGTCGAGCTGAGTCGAATGCCACCAAAATTAGCTCTAGGAAAAATTTTTGAACCGAGATACAGGCGATTGAAAATCGAAAAACCATAGGGGGGACCAAGCACTTTTTTGGGGTGAAAAATTCGAAAATGCAAATTATACCTCATTCGAAAGAGCTCGTCGAGCTGAGTCGAATGACACCAAAATCACCGTGATTGGACAAGATTAGACAAAGTTATGACACAAAAAATAAACAAAAAACCTAAACCTATGGAGCGTCGGCGAGGCGCTTGTGCAAAACCCCGCGCTTCGCGCGGGGTTTTGCGGCACGCGCCTCGCGGGGAGTCTACGGGCGATGGGTCTGGGTTCGTAACATAAACCTATTCCTATCTCCCTTGCTCTGGACGTATTTGGGGCCTCCGTAGCAGCAAAAATCTCCACAGATGCCATAGGTAAGGAGCTAAAATAAAAGATCATAACTTTGTCTAATCAAGTCGGATTTCGTTGATTTTGGTGTTATTCGACTCAGCTCGAGGAGCTCTTTCGAATGAGGTATCATTTGCATTTTCGAATTTTTCATCCCAAAAAAGTGCTTGGTCCCCCCTATGGTTTTTCGATTTTCAATCGCCTGTATCTCGGTTCAAAAATTTTTCCTAGAGCTAATTTTGATGGCATTCGACTCAGCTCGACTAGCTCTTTCAAATGATATAACATTTGTAATTTAAAGCCTGCACCCACGTACTAAAGTACAGCCCTGATTTGAGTATCAGATTTCAGAAAAAATTTTTGAAAAAAATTGTCCGCAAAAAATTTGCGGACAAAAATTGCGGACAAGATTGTCCGCAAAAATTGTCTGCAAATTAAAAACCCAAACTTTTAATTTTCAGAATATGGAACCACTTCTTGACGAGGAATTACAAGCGCCTCTCTCAACCTTTTCAATGTTAACCCATGGATTCGGTATTAAAAAAATTTTTTTTAAATAATTATTTTTAAAATATTCAGGCAATCCAGCTATCCAAGTTGGGGTAAATTGTTTTTTACGATTTTTAGAAGAACAAGTAAAAATAATTTGTGAGCAACAGGAGCAAAAAATAAATTTATTTCCGAATGCTAAATAAATATGTGTGAGGGTCTCGCTATAAGATACCCCCTTAGGGGTGAAATTCCTCCCGATTTACTGGTATATCCTTACTCCTGTCAAATTTTCGATATCAATTTTTGGTACATCCCTGGGGTGTCACGGGTTATCCGATACCCCCGAAACCCGGACTTTTTCCTCAACCCGTGACATTCATGGTTCACCCTAAGGTAGAGAGAGCGAGAGAGAGAGAGCTGGGGCGCCCTGGTACGGTTTTGGGGCGTCCTGGTACGATTCGATTCAGCTTGTCGATGTGCATCGAACCATACCAAGGCGTCCCGAATTCGACAATTCTGAACAAACTTATAGCTCGGCAGTAGGTTGGCCTCGCGGTAGATTGGCCTGCTCTTTTTTTTGGATTGCGGATTTTGTTTGCGGATTTTAAAATTAAAATTGCGGACAGCCCCGATCCGGTAGAAAGTTTCCCATATTTCCTTTCTGACTTCTTGGCCTTCCAAAGGGCTTAAAACTAACTTGCTTACTTCTCACCCATCTCCCACATCTATTGGTCAATCAACTTTAAAACAAGCTCCAAAAGGGGGTCTCTTATAGTAAGGCCAATATTGGCCTGCTCAGTTTAATATGCCAAAATATCTACTATTTTTTGAATTTTTTTCTATTCATTTATTGCAATATTATTCACTTAGCAATCCTTAAAATTAAAATTCACTTAAAAGAAAATTTTGATTTTAGTCCCCTGTGATTTTCTATTAAAATGGCAACTTTATCTATTTTTGTTTGCAGCCTTAATTTTTGAAATAAAAAAATATAAACTTTGTTTTTTTTAAATTTTTTGGCTCCACTCCGACCCTTTTTTATGGGTCTACTGTAAAATTTTGAGAATTTTTTGAAGGAAAATAGGCTAAAATTCTTCTATTTCTGATAAAAAGTCAATCTTTAGGGGGTGTATATTTAGCCTCAGTCCTCGGCGAGGTTCTTTGCGGGACCGAGGTTCAGAGACCCGAGTTCAGCAAGATCGAGGTCTAGGTTTGAAAATGGGCTTCCGGTGAAACTCTAACAGCTGAATGACCTTACTTTAACGTGCCTATTTGGGTGTTGATCTTTAGGGGGTTGATCATTTGGGTATTGACAAACTTTAAGGTTTCCCTCATCACCGAGGCAACTAATGAAATTTGAGCTGAAAATCCTTTTTAATAGACTTAAATAGACTAACGGTCACTCGCTCTTTGTTCGATAGGGACTTATTGAATTACACCGCGCAAAAAGCTTATTTTTTAGTGGCTGTTTTTGCTTACCAAATGAACAAAAACATTTTTTTATTTTTATACTTAGAGAATGACTCTAAAACTCAACTTGCTCTTCAATATTTTATTAGCCTATTCTTTCTACCAAAAATCATTTGGGACCAAATGTCCACCGACCAACTGTCCAATGGCTAACTGTACAATGACCAAATGTCCACTGGCCAAATGTCCCCCGACCAAATGTCCCATAAACTTTCCAACGACCAAATGTCCCATACAATTAAACTACAAAATTGCCGGTGCCGATCCCCCCTCTAATTGTGAGCTTCCAACTGACCCAAATAAACTCCCACCATCAAGTCTTGAAAGCTGGTTTACTCGAGAAATGTTCGACGACCTTTTTCCATTTTCCAATCTTGGCTGGGGACCCCACCCCTGTTCACCATACTCTTTCGAGGCTTTTATAATAGCCGCTCGTTATTTCCCCCGATTTGAAAAGGAAGTAGATTTGAAGAATGGTTTCACACCGAGGGAGAATAGTCGCAGAGATGTTGCGAGCTTTTTGGCACATGCGATCCAGGAGACTGGACTAAACGATGTTTCGGTCTACCAAACGAGGTAAAAAGTGGAACGACATTTGCGAACAGACATTTGTGAAACGACATTTGCGAACAGACATTTGTGAAACGACATTGAGGGTGTCCACTAAGCTTTCTGATTTGACTACTACTACAATTGGACCTCTTTTTTACATGACCCCATGGGGCTTAAGAACTCGTACCTTATAATGAAGGGTATCTTAAATAGAGGGTCAGGCAGCTCTCCCACCCATTGGCCAACCAAATTAAAAACGCAAATGGTCTGTCCATAAAGGTCGTTTGTCCACAATGTCGTTAGTCCGCAAATGTCGTTGTTCGCAAATGTCGTTGTCCGCAACTGTCGCTAACACAACTATAAAATAGTGGGCTGAACTCATCACAAGCGGATGCCTGTTTTTTTCGCGGTGGCCTCTTCAACTGGTTTGAGGGAGGGCCAGTCTCCGCGTTCTTGGCACCCTCAACTAGCATGAAACCTGAGGGAGGGGAGAAATGTATCGCAAGTGGAAGGTATTGTTCCCCTTCACCATTTTATGGGTGTGGAAATGAAACTGAAGGAAAGTATTTCAAGAGTTGTTACTTTGGAAGAGGAGCTATTCAGGTATTTTAAAGGACCTTACTATAGGATACTTTAATGAGTTTTGTCCGCAAATGTCGTTTGTGCACAAATGTCGTCCTATTTATGAAAAGACGTTTTGGACTCCAGGCTATATTTTTGGCCATAACTTTTTTGATTCTTAACCGATTTGGATGAGTGTTATATCAGTCGAAAGCTCTGGATCTGAGGATTATTTTAGCTAACAGGATTGATTTGATCAGAGCATTCTATAAAAAGTTACACTTGGGTAAATGCACGAAATCGTGAGCTTTGATCGTTATTGACCACAACTTTAGGTTGGACGATCTGATAAAATCAATCTTGCTAGATAAAATAATCCTCACATTCAGAGCTTTCGATTGTTATAAAAATTATTTAAATCGGTTAAGAATCAAAAAAGATATGGCCCAAAAGTTACATTCAAATAAAGACCAAAAATCACGATTTCGCGCACTTACCCAAATGTAACTCTTTGTACAATGATATGATCACATCAACCCTAATAGAATAAATGATCCACACATTCAGAGCTTTCGAATGATATAACACTCATTCAAATCGGTTCAGAATCAAAAAAGTTATGGCCATAAATATGACCTATAAACTGAAACGGCCTTTACCGACAATAGATGATGGAGCTTACTATGCTTGGGCAGCTCCGTCGTACAGAGGATAATCAAATTTTAAAAATAATCCTAAAATAGATGTCTGGGGGTATCTTAGCACCTTATTGAAATTTTCCTATTCAGATTTCATACAATTACAATTACGGCCAATTTGGAGAATGGCTAAAAACACAAAACATTAGCGCCGACTTGATAACCCACCCAAATCTTGTGCTCACAAAGAGAGACCCACCACTCGCCTTACTCGCCTCTTTGTGGTTTTACATGTCTCCACAACCCCCAAAACCGGCTATGCATGATATAATTCTTGGTTAGAGTTAGATTTGGTGGTTCTTTTTCTTTGTGCTGCCCTTAGGGCTGAAAAATCGTATCTTATAATGAGGTGTCTATTAAATAGAGGGTCCCTCCCACCCATTGGACATCCAAAACCTAATCATAAGAAACCACATTGGGAGCTGAAAAACCCCGTATTTAAATAGAGGTGTACCTAGTAGTGAGGGTATCTTATAGTGAGATTGAATCTTATAATGGGTGTATATTAAATAGAGGTTCTTTGCTCAGCCATCCCCAATAGCCACCAAATTTTAACAAGCGTATCTAAAATTGAGGTGTACCTAGTAGTGAGGGTGCCTTATAATGAGAGTACCTTATAATGGGTGTATCTTAAATAGGGGGCTAGACAACTCACATACCCAATTCAACTGTTGCCAACCAAGTTTTAAAATCAGTATCTTATACTGAGAGTGCCTTATAAAGAAGTTGTATCTTATAATGAGGTGTATCTTAAATAGAGGGTATTGTTCAGAAAACTCTCCTATTCATTGGCCAACGAAATATTAAAAGCCGCATCTTAAACTGAGGTGTATCTTATACTGAGAGTACCTTATAAAGAGGTTGTATCTTATAATGAGGTTTTTGGAGCACAAAGGAAAGGAACCATTTCACCTTAAAAAAGACGTTTTAAAGGCCAATGGAATGCTGGTAGCGAAAACGAAGCAGCGGGGTATTCCGGCCCCGTCTTTGGCCCTACAAGCCTTATAATTAATAATGAATGCACAGGAGAAGACCCAATACTTCCTGGAAACGGTGGAGAGAATCGGAGGATTCGGGCGTTTAAATGGCTTTGCAACTATTTTGGTGTCCCTGTGGATAGGAATGAGTCTACGCTTACGTGCAAAATTAAGTTTTCATTTTTATAAAGATGAAGTCAAAGCTCGCTATTAAAGACCACTCTTGGGGCCGGAAAATTGTACCTTATAATGAGGAGTATCTTATATCGAGAGGCTTATAACAACGGTACCTTATACAGAGGGGTATCTTATAATGAGGTCTAGAGGTAAATACAATAGAGGGGTACTCTATAATAAGTGTATCTTAAATTGAGGTGTATTTTATAATGAGAGGTATATTATAATGAGATGTATATTACAAAGAGGTGTACCTTAAAATGAAGGCTACCTTATAAAAAGGGGTACCTTATAAAGAGGGGTACCTTATAATGAGGGGTACCTTATAAACAGGTCACTTATATACCTTATAATGAGGTGTATCTTAAATTCAGTGTATAACTTAGGTATCACACACAACCAAGTCAACAACCAACTTAAAAATCGTATATTAAATAGTGGTGTATCTTGTATTGTGGGTATCTCAAAACGTCTACTCTCATTAAAAGATAACCCTAATACTAGATACACCTCAATTTAAGATACGTTAAATAAAATGAATTTGGCCACGCGTGTGGGAGAGCTGCCTAACGCTGACCCTCTATTTAAGATACCCCTCCTTATAAGGTAAGATTTTTCAGCCCTCCAGGGGTATATAAAAACAAGGTCTGACTGTTCTCCTTAAGATTTTAGATATGCCTAAACGCTTCGATCAAATACCACAGAATGTCAGTTGGGAGCCAGATTGGTCAACAACATGGAGGGACGACAATCCATGCCAGTGTGCACCGGCAACTTATGCTGGTCCTTTTTAAATTTAAAAGATCAGAAAATAATTATAGTCGAACCTCATTATTAAATACACCTTTGGGGTTGAATGATCGTATCTTATAACGAGGTGTATCTTAAATAGAGGGTATCACTTGGATAGCCAATGATCATCGAACCTGCTTGGAGAGAGTTCGTGTTAGACAAGATAATACAAGGCTAAAACGCGACAAAATGGTAACAAGGAGTAAAAAACGACAAAATGGTACCAAATGTAAAACGCGACAAAATGGTAACAAGGAGTAAAAAACGACAAAATGATATCAGGGGTAGAAAACGACAAAATGGTACCAAGTGAAAAAAACGACAAAATGATATCAGGGGTAGAAAACGACAAAATGGTATCAGGGGTAGAAAACGACAAAATGTCACAATGACTGAAAACGACAAAATGGTGCCAAAAGTAAAATCGTATCTTAAACTGAGGTGTATCCATTAATGGGTGTATTTTAAAATGAGTGTATTTAAAAATGAGGTTCCTCTTATAACAGGATTAATACCCTATTATCAACCCGGCTTCTATCCTCCACACTTTGTAAACTTAAACGAAGAAAATCGTCAAAAATGTGAACAAATGTTGCGCGAGGAAAAATATGCAAAATTATTTGGCTTGTTAGACAGGTCTACAACTGGATGTTTAAATTTTACAGAAAATAAAAAAGAAGAAAATTTAAAAAATAAATTTAATATTCAATTGGGAACAAATACAAGCACAAATTTAATGAAGGAAGACAATGTGGAAAAAATTTTGGATTTATCAGGGTTATGAAAAGGAAAAATTAGAATAAAAATAAAAATTTATTTTTTTTTAAATAGTGTCCGGTAAAATTGATTCCGGATCCGGAAACCGAATACTTGATTTTGTACTAATATGCCAGAACGGATCTAAATGAATTATTCAGGATCACGTTGAATATTTTCATGATCGTTCAGTATTTTTTTCGCAGTCGGGGTAATTGTTCGGTTCGTATACCCCCTCTTTTTTCTGACCATTTTTTCATTTTTCCCTCCTTTTTTTTCTTCCCTTTCTCCAGTTTTCCTCTCCATTTTCCCTCCCTTTTTTCCCTTTTTCCGAGGCAAGTATGAAAAAAGATTATGTAGGTATATATTCATGAGAAAAGTTCTGGAAAAACTCATTCTCATAATTCATTAACCAATATGGAACAACTAAAAAAATTTAACATGATTGATTTGGGCGACAAACTGAGATTAAGCGACAACGATTTCGATGCTTGGCTCGAAGAGCTTGGACTTCTTCATGGTAAACGAACATGTGATGCATGTGGTGGCAGAACAACTATACAAAATATAAAAGATCGCCGATATGGTAACTGGAGGTGCACAACTAAAAATTGTAGGAAAGTTCAAGGGTACCTCTGTGGAACATTTTTTGAAGGTTTTTACTAAAACAACCATTATAAATCGCAATTTAAGGAACACATTTGGAGTTAAAGAAGATATTTCATTTATCCTTTATGTGGGCATACCGATTTAGCGCTTATGAACAAATTGAGTTTCATGTTGGAATTGCAAGGGAACGGAATTGCAAGAATTGCAAGCCTCACGAAAAATAAAGGAGAAAGGGAAGAAAAAAAAGGAGGGAAAAATGAAAAAATGGTCAGAAAAAAGAGGGGGTATACGAACCGAACAATTACCGCAGTCGGTTCAACATTTTCCGGATCCGGAAAAAATTTTGCGGATCCGGTCGAGTATTTTCCGGATCTGTTAAAAACCTTCCGGATCCAGTTCCGGATTTTTCTGATCCGTCAGAATATTTTGCGGATCAGGCCTGTCCGGAAAATAAACCGTACATTTCGAAAACCTCGAAGTTATGACCTTCCGAACTCGGAAAAAAACCGACCGGATCCGTTCCGGACACTATTTAAAAAATATTAAGCAATATCCGAACATTGATCCAGAGAAATTATAAAAGAATGTAACATTTCTAATAAAGAATCAATCGCTTTTGTTTTTGATTTACCCGAATCACATTTTGAAATATGCCTGAGAGTGTAAAGGAGTTCTGAATTATTTGAATATTGCAGAAGAGCTAACATACAAATATCCTAAAATAAAAAAATTAAAGAAACAAAATAAAAAATTGCGGACATCCGCAAAATTTTTGCGGACAAATTTTTGCAGATTTCTTTTTTAACACCCAAAGGCCATGTAAACAAAAATAAAGAAAAGACCGAATTCTGCCGACAAAAAAATCTGTCCGCAAAAAATTTGCGGACAAATTTTTTGTCCGCAAAATTTTGCAAACAGTCCGCAAAATTTTTGTGGATAGTCCACAAATTTTTTAAGTTAACCCTAACTCACAAACTCAAATCTCCAAGCCAAAAATAATAAAAATATACCTTTAGACCGCCTCCATAAGCTAACGTTGGAATTGCAAGAACCAACGGAAGAAAGACGGGGAGAGTTTGTCCAGTAATTAGACGAGCAGCCAAACCCCTTTCCAATAAAAAATTTAAAAGGCGAGTGCAAAGGTATTTATCGGCCAACTGAAAAAAAATTTTTAGCGAAAAATTTTTTTATTTTTTTGAAAAAATTTTAAATTGCGGACAAAGAAATTGTCCGCAAAAATTTTTGCGGACGTCCGCAAAAATTTTTTTTAATTTTTCCAAAAAAATTTTCAAAAAATTTTATTTTTTTTTATTTGAAAAAAAATTACATAAAGCAATGATGCGCATGTTTGTGCATCATCCACAAGAGTACAATCAATGCCCAATGGACAACCAATAGAGAAATGCTTAAAAATTATTTTAAAATTATTTTTCGGAAAATTTTTGCTGATTTTTCCTATAAAATTAATATAAGGAAAAATAAAAATTGCGGAGAATCCGCAAAAATTTTGCGGATTTTATAATAAGGAAAAATAAAATTGCGGACTGACTGCAAAAAATTTTGCGGATTTTATAATAAGGAAAAATAAAATTGCGGACTGTCTGCAAAAAATTTTGCGGACAAATTTTTGTCCGCAAAAATTTTGCGGATTTTTCCACCCCAAAAAATAATTTGCGGACAATTTTTGCGGATTATCCGCAAATTCTATTTTCAACCTAGAAAACACAAGGGTACCAGTTTAAATAAAAATAAAATAATACCAAAAATTTAATAAAATCATCTTGTGAACAACAACAATTTTCCTCTTCCGAATCAAAAATAAATTGGTCTTTATATTCAAGTTTTTGAACAAATTCGCTTCCAAACATTCCCTTAAAAAATTAAATTAATTAAAATTAAGGCATTAGACTACTGGGTCCCTGAACTGGGCCTAAAAATGTTCCTAAGAATTGAGAGAAAAATATTTAAGAAAAATGCGGACAATTTTTGCGGACAAGTTTTGCGGACATTTTTTTGCGGATTTCCCCCATTATTCATTGACCATGGGCCATATTTTTGATCATAACTTTTTTAATTCTTAACCGATTTAGATAATTTTTACATCAATAGAAAGCTATAATTGTGTGGATTATTTAAGCTAACAGGACTGATCTGATCATATCAACATACCTAAAGTTGTGGTTGAATAACTATCAAAAATCACGATTGTACGAACTTACCCAAATGTAACTTTTTGTAGAATGGTCTGATCAAAACAATCCTGTCGGATAAAATAATCCCTAAGTCAAGAGCTTTCGATTGATAGAGAATTATTTAAATCGGCTGAGAATCGAAAAAGTTATGGTCCAATAGTTAAAGCCAAATAAAGACCAAAAATCACGATTGTACGCACTTACCCAAATGTAACTTTTTGTAGAATGGTCTGATCAAAACAATCCTATTAGTTTAAATAATCCACATATTCAGAGCTTTCGAATGATATAAAACTTATTTAAATCGGTTAAGAATCAAAAAAGTTATGACCCAAAATAGACCCTCGGGCGACCACAAATATGGCCTATACTAAAACGTCGCCTCTACTCTTAAATTAAAAATTTTAAAAAAATTAAACCGAAAAATATTCATTAAAATTGCACAAATCTTCTTTCAAAACCGTCAATAAATGTTGTCCTCTACTATTACGAAAATTGAGAATTTCTTCTGTTGAGTTTTCAAAATTTTTTTCAAGTAAAAGACATTTTTGGTCGCTTTTTGTAGCCTCTAAAGGTATAAAGTTGCTGACTGATGTCGTTGAGGATTCTAATAGTTGATGGGGGAATATACAGGCTAATGTAGCTATTATATCACAGCATAGAGTAGCCTTAAAAATTTTTTAAATTGTTTGAAAAATAAAAAAAAACCCCAAGACCTGATTAGAAGACCCCCCTGTGGATTGAAAAATCGACTCTTATAATGAAGTGTACGTTAAATAGAGGTTATTGCTAAGACAATTCCCATATATGTGACTAACATACAAGTATCCTAAAAACAGGGAAACAAAAAATTGCGGACAGTCCGCAAGAAATTTGCGGACAATCCGCAAATCTTGCGGATTTTCTTTTATATCACAAGTCGTGCCTATAGATAAAAATGTATCTTAATCAAAGGTATCTAATATAAAGGCGATCTTATACATAGTAAGGTTCGACTGAACAGAAATAAAAACCTCAGTACTGCCATCTTCAAGTGAAATTTCATTTTGCGAACATTTACGCAACAAATCTCCAAATACATCAAAAATAGCTTCAATTGGCCGAAATTTTAAAAAGAAACGAGATCTGCGTTCAGGCTGCCGAATTAAAATCTAAAATAAATTTAAAGAAAAAAAAATTTTTTTTGCGGACACTTTTTGCGGACAAAAAATTTTTGCGGACAAGATTTGCGGACGTACTAGAAAAATAAACCACATATCCTAAGGATACTTTTGCGGACTTACCACAAAGCGTTAATAATGTCTACAAATTTCTATCAAAGAAATGTCCGCAAAAAACTCCTTTTAGAAATGTTCGCAAAAATTGTCCGCAAGAATATTTACTAGCATTTATGTGAAAGAATACCCTTTGAATGGTTTTGCCAACAATTCTTGCGGATTTTCAAGAAAAATTAGAAAGGTCCGTTAAAATAACGTCAAGAAAATTTTTTGCAAATCCCCCAATATTCTTGCGGATAACTTTTGCGGACTTTACTTGAAAATTTGGAGAAGTCCGCAAAAAAATATAAATTTAAAAATAAACCACTGCAGCCATTAATGTATAAATTCTTTTATTCTCCTCATCTGTAGAGTCCAAAAGATTTTTTGTTGGATCCATTTGTGTTGTAAGTAGAATATATTCACCCATTCTAGAATCAGCTAATAAGGCGTGATCAGACAAAAGTAGACGGCCAAAATCTCGGCGTACGTCACAACGACCACATGGGCGGGCATAACTAAGAATAAGTTGAAAAAACAGGAAAACCTCAGGTATACCCTCAGGGCAGAAATCATACCTTATAATGAGGTGTACGTTAAATAGAGGGCATCGCTTAGGGAACACTCCCCATGAAATGGATAACATGTTAAATTAGTGTCTAGATTGAGGTTATCTTATAATGAGGTGTATCTTAAAGAGAGGTTATCGCATAGAAAGATACCCTACCCAGTGGTGGTCAACCACATTTTAAAAATGTACCTTAAACTGAAATGATCATAATATTCGGGTAGCTTGTAAAGAGGTTCGAGACTTATATCAAACCTCCCTATAAGACACGCCCATTAAGAGATACCTCCGTGGTAAGATACGTTTAATATAAGTAGGGGCTATTGAACCAAGCGATATACCTGACCAAGCGATACTCTCTATTCAACGTACACCTCGTTATAAAATACAACCTCTTTATAAGAGAACCTCAATTTAAGAGACACCTCAATTTAAGAGACCCTCAATTTAAGAAACTGGTTTAAAATTAGGCTGCCCATTGGGGGAGAAAAGCTGCTTAAGCGATACTCTCTATTTAAGATACCCCTTATTATAAGAGACGCTAATATAAAAGACACTCAATACAAGAGACACTCAATACAAGAGACACCTCAATTTAAGAAACTGGTTCAGAATTAGGCTGGCCGCTGAAATGAGTGGGAGAGACTCCTATGCGATACCCCCAATTTAAGATACCCCTCATTATAAGAGACAATATTCCAGCTCCATGGGAGTATCTAAAAACGAGGCCCGATTTTATAAAAAAATTAAATTCATAAAAAACCGATTTAATAAGCAATTCCTTCTTATAAGCCTCGAAATAATAATTCGTTGAAAATTCATTTCAAGCAATAAAGGCAATCCACTCTGATGACAAGAAAGTCGACGCAATGCTCTAGCCAAACGATTATCCATTTCTGGGGCTTCACTTATATATTGAACAAGTAGAGTGATTACCTAAAGAGAAAGAAAAAACAAGAATTTTTCGCTTGAAACTTGAGAACATTTGTTCCAGCCAATATTTGCGGACAAATTTTCGCGGAAAATTTTTTGCGGAAAATATTTAAGGACATCTTGTTAAACAGAAAAGTACGCAAGATTTATCCACAAGTTCAAAAAAGTCCGCAAGTCTGAAGAAAAATCCGCAAAATTTTGTCCGCAAGTTTAAAAAAAATGTCTGCAAAATCCATCCGCAAGTCTAAAAAATCCGCAAAAAATTGTCCGCAAGTCTGGGAAAATGTTTATAAAATTTGTCCGTAAGTTTGGGGGAAAAAGTCCAGAAAATTTGTCCGCAAATCCAGGAAAAAGTCCGCAAAATTTAGTCCGCAAGAAATGCCCTAAGAAGCCTAGGTAGGATTAAAAAAATTATTTTCTAAAATAAACCTCTTGATTAATCAAAAAAATACTCTGCTTTTCCTCTTTATGTGAAAAATGGGCAATTAAACGAATTTCAATGTGAACCAACTAAAATAAAAAATTAAAAAATAAATTTTTTTAATTAAAAAAAACTTTTTGCATTAACCGCAATTCTTTTTCAAATGATAAATTGTCATGATCTGTAACTTTTTCTTCTTTATTTTCAAATAAATCAATTGCTGATGGATCTAAAATAAAATAAATTTTTGAAAAATTTGTAGGGATAAAGGATATTTTGCGGACTCTTTCTCACCCAAGGAATCTATCCGCAAAAATATGTCCGCATAAAAATTCCTAAAGAAAAGTCCGCAAGAATAAATGTCTGCAAAAAAGTCAGCAAAAAGCTACAAAAATATGTCCGCAAAAATAAATCTGCAAAATGGTGTTCAGAAAAAATCCGCAAAAATAAGTCCGCAAAAAATAAAAAGGAAGAAAAATACATAAAAAACAGGAAAAAATCCACAAAAATCCGCAAAATATTAGAAGAAATCATTGAATAAAGAAATCCGCAGAAATCTGAAAAAATCCGCAAAAATGAGTCCGAAAAAAATAAAATCCGCAAAAATTCTTGCTATCAAAAATAAGTCAAGTTACCCCTAGTATTTTAGCAAAAAAAATTTTATACCATCAGGCTCAACTTCCCCAGGCGCTGCTTGATTTGCACTTAGCGGCGATAAAGTATCTCTCGTATAATGTAAATAATCATCAAGTAAAAAGGAAGTTGAGGGAGTATAAAAAGTTGTTGGGGGAGGAGAGGAAGAATTATTTGGTGGAGAAGCACTCGGACTTGAAGAGAAGTTTGATAAATTGCAACTGGAAGAAGGTGACATGGCTGGTGACCAAGCTGGATTTTTTACCAAGTAGGAAGAGGCTAAATATAAAATGAAAATTTATATTTGGAGATGTCAACAATTTGCGGACAAGATATTTTGTCCGCAAATTTTTTTGCGGACAAAAAAATTTTGTGGGCAAAAAGGGTACGAATTATTTAGTTTGCCAGCAAAAATTTGCGGACAAAGTTTTTTTGTCCGCAAAAATTTTTTGCGGAAAAAAAATTTTATGGACAAAAATGGATACGAATTTTTTTGTCAGCAAAAATTTGCGGACAAACAAATTTGTCCGCAAAAATATTTTTGTCCGCAAAAATCTGTTTATTCACAAAATATTTTTTTGACCGCAAAAATCAGTTTATCTGCAAAAATTTGTCCGAAAATTTTGTCCACTTACTCGTTAGAAAAAATTTTAAGAAACAACTTTAAAAATTACCAGCAGAAAAGTCTTTACAAAGTGGCCAGAATTGCCTATCCTTCTAAAAAAAATTTTTTAATTTTAAAAAATTAAAAAAAAACCTTTTGTCTATCATTATATGGCTGATCAATTATAGCAGGGAATAAAGGCTTTTGTTCTGGAGAAATATATTCAATTTGGCATTTGTAGGATGTAGAGTCCAAATAGCACCGAAGATGATTGAGAACGCATGGAATAAAATTAGGGTGCTAAAATTTAAAAAAATTTTTTAAGAGTTTAGAAAAGCTCATTATAAGAGACTCCTTGGGGCTGAAATGAGTAGCTTATAATGAGAGGTGGGTCGTAATTCCGATTTCCGAAAAAAATTTTATTTCCGATTTCCGACTTTTGAGCCAGTTCCGATTTCCGACACCTCTGACTGTTCCGACCCACTCTGATAATGAGGTGTATCTTAAATAGAAGGTATCGCTTAAAAAGCCCTACAACCGGTAGCCCACTTAATTTCTAAAAAGTATCTTAAATAGAGGTGTATCTAGTATTGAGTGTGTCTTATACAGAGCGTCTATTTAATAGGGTGTCTCTTAAAATGAGGGTGTCTCTTATAATGAAGGTATACTAAATAGAGGGTCTATTTTGGGCAGATCAATGAAAAGGCTGTGACCTAAATGCAACCAGTGATCAGCCAAATTTCTTAAAAACCTATCCTTAAATTGAGGTGTCTCTTATAAGGAGTCCGAGCTGTAAAAAACTAACCCTAATAACAAATTCTAAAGACTCGTCATGTTGAAGGGAGCACAAACTCTCAAAAATTGTAATTTGAATTTTAATATTTGGAATTAATTTAAATTTTGTCTGTTCAGGAATCTCTTGATAAGGCTCGACTCGCTCCAATATTTTGTTCAAAGCACTGTTTCCTAGGTCCCATTCTTCAATACGCATATGTCGACGGAAATAACTGTCCTTAAAAATAAAAATTATAAAATTGAGATTTGCGGACAAAACTTGCGATTAAAACTTGCGGACTGAAATTTGCAGACAGAATTTGCGGACTAAAGCTTGCGGACAAAAGTTTGCGGACTTAATTTGCGGATTGAAATTTGCGGACAAAATTTACGGACTGGCATTTGCAGACAAAACTTGTGGATTGAGATTTGCGGACTAAAATTTTTGGACGAATTTTGCGAATCAATACTTGCGGACAAATCTTGTGGGTTTAATTTGGGGACAGAAGTTACGGACTGACTTTGCGGACTGAAAATTCCGAAAGACATTTGCGGATTTTGCAAAGACATGTTTTTGCGGACTGACATTTTCGGACGAATTTTGCCCGCAAGTGTCGCATACTTAACTGTCGCTAATGTCACGATGACTAAATTTTTAAAAAAAATTTCTTCACAAACCTCAAGAAAAGAACAAAGGAAACGGCAGTGAATATCAGTCAATTTTTCTTTATTTTCCTTCAATTCAAGAATTTTATTTATTGAAGTTTCACCCAAAACTGAACGCAATTCTTGTGAACAACGAACACAACGAAGTATTAATTCAATCCATTGACTTTCCAATTTATTAGTTGACCCGTTTGGGTATTTTAGTAAAAGTTGTAGACAAAGCTGAACAAATTCGCTAAAAAATAAAAAAAATAATTAGCTTCTCTGGAGAACGAGGGGAGGCCTAGGGGAAGACCCTCCCCCGTTATAGGCGAAGAGAATTCCCCTGGGATGGAAATTCCCCGCGGAAGGGGATTTCAAGGGAAATGGGGGAGGAGGTATACCTCCCCAAAGTCCCCGTTCTGCATCTCTGCAGTTAGAATTCCCCGTACCACGTAAAATCCGTCACCGCTCCGGAAGGTTGATGGAATCCTATATGGAATTTTTAGGGTTACTGGCTAGAAACTCGCTGTTTTTTCCCTATCTTCAGGATTGGGGGAAATTTTTTTCAAGTGGGGACCTGACACGAGAATTTTCTAAATCCGGCCCGACTTTTTCCTCCACCGTTGACATCCCTTGCCTAAATAAGGTCGGAAATTAGCCTAACAACAAATGTCATGAGGAGGAGGTTCCTGCCAGGTTTTTTCCCATTTCCTGTTCCAGATTCCTGCTCTTATTTTGCTGCCTTATTCACTACCAGGGTTGCCGCGGGTAGAAAAAATCTTCGGGTACGGGTTGGAAAATTTTCTTTTCGGGTACAAAAAAGGCCGGGTTTCGGGCGGCAACCCTGTTCCCTACTCAAATTGGATTACCCATCTCCTAAAACCCAAAAAAAGGTCCCAAAAAATTAGAAAAAAATTAGAAAATAAAAACCTGTATTCCGAAAATTGTTTAGCAACCAATTGAGGATGAAATTTAAATAAATTACAAAAAGTTTGCAGAATTTCTGGTTGCGTTTGAAAAATGCCAATTTTATTATTTTTGTTTTTAACCAAATTTTTTGCAATATAAAGGCATCCATTGGTACGGAGAACACTCTAAAAATAAAAAATTTTTTAAATTTTGAAAAAAATTTTTTTTCGAAACTTTAAATGATTTTTTTAAAAACGCTTCATTGGGCCTTGCCGGCGATCTGAATTTAAATTCCCACATAAATCTGATTTTTTGCCTTGAAGCAGACAAGGAAATCTGAAAATGGGAGATTATGGACAACAGGGTAGCATTGGGATCTTATGCGGACTTTTTCTTCAGTCAAACTTTGCGAACACTTTCTTGCGGACTTTTCCTGCGGATTTTTCTTGCGGATATTTTCTTGTGGACTTTTTATTTGAGGATTATTTTTGCTACAGACTACGGATTATTTTTACTACAGGGTAGCAAAAATGTCCGCAAAAAATTTGCGGACATTTTTTGCGGATATTTTTTGCTGACTTTTCTTGGGATTTTTGCTGAATTTTCAAGCGATTTTTGCAGACTTAACTTGCGGATACATTTTGCGGATTTTTAAAGATTTTCTTTTATTGAGGATATTTTCTTGCGGACTCTTTATTCGCCGAGTATTTTTGCGGACATTTCTGCAGAATTTCTTGTGTACTTTTCTTGCGGACTTTTTTTTTCGTAAAATTTTGCGGATATTTTGGAGACATTTCTTGGGATTTTTGTGGGCTACTGACTTTTTAAGGATTTTCTTTTATTGCATATTTTCTTGCGAATTCTATTTTTTGCGGACTTTTTGATTTTACAATTATTTTTGCGGACTCTTTTTTCTAAATTGCGGATTACATCTGCAAGAAAAAAATATTTTTTGAAGGCAGACACTCCCGCTTTGGATCCCTCAAAAAATTCAGAGCCTCCTAGTTCAAATTTAACCCAACCTCTAAAAAATAAAAAAAAACCTTGGAAAGTTGGCTACGTTTAGAAAGCAATCTCAATATTCTCAATGCTTGTTCACCCGCTTTTTGGTCATCCAATTTGAGACAATTGACCACTTTTTCAAGTAAAACATGATTTAAGGCGATTATTTGAGCCGTTTCCTTCAATTCGCACAAATTTCCGATTAGCCGTAAAATTGCTGTTTTGACCGGTAATTGTTCCTTTTTGGAGAGAAAGTAAAGATAAAGACGAATTAGAGTGGTGTTTTTATCACGAATCTGAAAAAAGTTTAGTTAAATTAATTGGGGGAAGGGATCTTTTAATGCCAAAAAACATCAAAGAAAATGCCGCCCACCCCCCCCCCCCACAGCCATTGAAATGGCAAACATTGGAAATGAGGTCCTATTGCCTATTGCCACGAGCCTGTAGGAGCGAGATCGTTGGGGATCGGGCTTTGCCGGAGTAGACCCTTCGGGGTTCGGGTTGGGGGTTTCGCCCAAAAATTCATCGGGGTTTCGGGGGACGGGGTGCTACCCTAATTGGAAATGACCTTGAAATTCCCCCCCCCCCCCCCCCCCAAACATGCCGAAATCCACTACTTCACATTCCACAGGCTTTTGGGGGTTTATCATTTTAATTCTTTGGTATTACATACAAAAGTTCAGAAACGAAAAATATTCAACCCACATATACCAATTTTTCACATGAACGACAGCTTAAATTTATGAAACAGGAAATATTTTGAACAAAATGAGACGGTGACGATTTTGACCCAAATGAACCTCTGACGAGGTAAAATTTTTCAGCCTTAATCGAAAAAATCATAAGACCCATGATTGTTGGATGAGTTTAAACTGCCATTCTTGTAAAAAATTCAGCAAAAACGTGTGGGGGAAAATATGTGGGGGACGATAAAAGTATCAAAAATACAAACCTCTACACAAGCCAAAACAGAAAGGTGACACACATTAGCCAAAATACTAATAATTTCTTTGGTAAACGAATAAATTTCATCTTCACTCAACGAAAGATTACTAAAGAAAAAATTATAAGAATAAAATCAGACACCAATATGAAACACCCCCATGCGATCGAGAAAATTGTATCTTATAGGGTTTTATCCAGGGTGACCCTTTCCAAACACTAAAATAGGCCAGGAGTCCAGAGCTTTATTTTTAGGGTGAAAGGTCAAAAATTGGGGCAAATGTCCTGTAAATGAGGTACATAAAAGGATCACGCTGGTTGTACCCCGTTCTTTATTTAAGATATTTCATTATAAGTTATGATTGTTTCAGATACAAGGGGTATAGTGAGATCAGACTAAACCAGTAAAAAATTAAAAAAAACCTTTTGATTCCTTTATCTCGTTGTAATTTCTCATTAAAAATATTCATCAAATATTGCATTAAGGGTTGAAAACATTTTTTGTTTTGTTGATTCAGAAAGGTTACCACACAGTCTTTGGTTGTTAAATGCTGAAAAAAATAAGTCAATTAGAATAAAAAATCACAATTTTATTTTTAAAAAATTCTAATCATAACTCTTTCTGATCAGTCGATAATTTTGATTTTTTTGTCATTTTATAGCAAGGGCGTAGCCAAAGGGGATCGATTTCAGGGTGGCTAAAATAGGGTGTGCCCCAAAATTTTGGCGTTTACTTTGGCGGTCCTAACGCAATTTTTTAACCATATTTTTATTTTTTCAGAGCCGCCAAGAAGAAAATTTTTTCTCTCCAAGAAGCTAGAGAAAAAAATTTTGAACGGTCATAAGTGAAGAAATTTCACTTTTTTGCCCAATCCCCTCAAATTTTTCCCTTTTGCCCATTTCGGGGGGGGGGGCTTTAGCCCGAGAAGCCCCCCACCCTGGCTACGCCCTTGGCCATTATTGTAGATTTAATTCTCTATACAATGGTACCAAGAACAGCAAAAAGTGGCCACACCTTCGAGTTATAGGGCCCCGGACGACTCCGAAATAGAAAACCACGTAGAACCTTACCTTAAAGCCCATAAAAAATTCACAAACCTTTTTAAGTAAATAAAGCTCCCTAGTGATTAATTTAACATCATTCGATCCAATTGCACTAATAAAAGAATCAGGCTCAAATTCTTCTCCAGAAGGTTCTTGTATTTTTGGACGCTTTTCTGATGAAGTACCACCAACATCGGTTAAAGACGAAGATTTTCTTTTCAAATCCATTCTAATAAAATTTTTAATAAAACCAAACCGAAAGCCGTTGAAATGCCAAACTATGGAAATTACGCTGAAATGCCAAACACCCCCCGTTGTGGAAAGAAGACTGTAGAACATAGAAGCTAGGGCGTATCTAGCGGGTAGATTTCGAGCAGGTTAGAGGTGTAACCAAAATTTGGCAGCAAAACCTGATGGATACGCCCTTGCATAAAAATACAGAGGATTGTAACTGTTTGGCATTTCGACGGCTCTTGCCTTTTGGCATAACGAAAAATGAAATAAGAAAAATTTTTAAATATTAAACAAATTTCAAAAAGTGTTAAAAATTGTTAAAGAAAATGACTGGGAAATTTTAAAAAATTTTATTTAAAAAAATATTTTTAAAAAGTATGTATCAAGAAAAATATCACATATTAAATAAAGGTCATTTGGAATTATAAGAAAAAAAAATTTTTTAATGATTTAATTGAATAAAAAATGCTATCACCCTCTATAAATTGTCGTAAAGTGCCCCAAGATGCCCTTTAGTGTAAAGAGATATGATTCATATGGGAACATTTAAAAAACGCTTAGGAAGGGGGTAAAGAATAAAAGAGAAAAAAAGTGTCAAAAGAAAACGATATGTAAGAGCAAGCTATGTCAAGCAAGGGTGAGGGTTCGACAAGGGCGTAGCGTAGCTAAGGGAAGCAGTCGCCCCCCCCCCTCCCCCGAAATGGGGGAAAGGGGAAAAAATTAGGAGGATGATAAAAAAAAAGTAAAATTTTTTTCGCCTACAACCTCTAAAATTCAAAAAAATTTTCGCCAGAGGAGCTGAAAAAAATATATAGGTTCAAAAAAATTTTGGCTTTCGGAACGCAAAAATTTTGGCGAATACCAAAATTTAGACCCCTGAAATCAAAAATCAAACCCACCCCATACGACCCGGCCCATCCCCAATAAAAAATAAAAATTGAAAAAAAAACCTTAAAAAACAGCAAAAAATTTTTTCAAAAAATTATGCACATCGTCATTTAGTACCAGTATGAGTTTCCAACAAACAAATCCATTCCTCCAAAAATTTTCGTTCATTTATCAAATCTGGATGGTGAAAACCGTCGTGAAGACAATGTCTGAGTGAATCCAATTTCTTTTTTGGGTCCTTGTGTTGACAGGCAATTTTAAATTCTTCCATGGTTGCTTCGACAATACGTCCAAGACCACTAAAGGGGAAAAAAAATTTTTAGTCAGAAAATTTTTAATAGCCAAGCATCATTAAAAGATTGCCCCCGTTCACTAAAGTCGGGGAATTTGAGAGATTTTTTTTTGAAAATTCCCCGTCCCCCGTGAAAAAGGAAAAAAATTTTCCCTGTCACTGCCCCGTAAAAAAATTTTTTTCCCGTCCCTGCTGTCTCACCAGAAATTTGTTCCCCGTAGCCCCACCCTCTCCCCCACCCGTCGGGGAACAACCCTAGTATCTTGTAGTGGGTGTATTTTATGAGTTTTACTTTCTATTTAAAATACACCCATTATAAAATCGATTTATCATGGTTGTATCTTTTAATGAAGTCTAATTTAGGAATATTTTATGAGGTCCACCTGTACCTATAATGTCCATTTTTGGGCCCCAAAGGGGGTATATTATAGTTAGCGCTGACTCCATCGGGGTTGAGCAGCGGAGAAAATTTACGGAAATACAGCATCGGGGAGCAAGAACAGGACGGGGTCCGACCCAATAAAACCCCCAAAAAATAAGCATGTAGAAACAAACTATAGCGTGTATAACAATTCTTGTCGGTCGCCAGACTCCTTTAAATAGGTAACATAAATTTGAGCAGCCTCAGGTCTCTCCATTAAAATTGAACGGAAAATAGGGTTGTCCAAGGTTCGTTTAATAAATTGGATGATCTAAAATTAAAGAGTATTTTGTCGTAATTTAAATGCCGTAATATCAAAGCCGTCAAAGCCAAACGCAGAAAAGCAGTTGAAATGCCAAACTAAGGAAATGACCCCGAGATAGCAAATCCCAAAACACTTGAAATGTCAGACTGAGGGGATGACCCTGAAATGCCAACTACACCCCCCCCTCTTCCCCACCCAAAAACCCGTCAAAATTCCAGTCTCCAAAAACAGTCGAAATGCCAAACTATGTAAATGACGCCGAGAGCCATGGCCACCCAAAAACCCGTCTAAATGTGGAAAAATAACAAACAATACAAGTATGTTCCAATAACAAGGGAAAGTTGCTCCAAGATAAGATGAGGTTTGATATTTCGGCGGCTTTTGGGTGGTTTGGCATTTCGGCGTTTTGGCATTACGGCACGCTACGAAATTAAGTGTTATTTAAAAGCAAAAACCCCTAGAAAAATACAAAAATAAAACCGTAACAACAACGTCCCAATTTCCAGATTCTAGCCCTTCATCTAACAAATCAAGTTTGTCCTTTTTTGAAATGTACAAGTCTAAGGATGTTGACTCACAATTGCAAAGTCTTCTCACAGTTTCGTTTATAGGTAGAGGTTTAAATCGATTTTTATAATCTGCCTTAAAAATTAAAAATAATTAAGGTTGGACCTCGTTTTAAGATACAGCCATTAGGATTGTCGCTTTCGAGTCGGGCCGGTACGAGTGGTCCTTCTAAATCCTAAGGCCTTCTAAAACCCTCAAAATTTTCGTTTGCGGCAAATAATTTCGCTCGCCCCATGCCCCTCCCCACGAAAAAAATCCTGGTTACGGGCCTGGGTGTGTATAAAAAATTTAGGGTCGACTGCTCTCTATTCAAGATTCACCTCAATATAAGCCACGATTTTTCAATTCCCAAAGAGGTATTTAAAAGCGAGGTCAAAAAATAATTAAAAAAAACCTCAAAATATTTTTTTAATTTTCTATGTTCAGCCTTCAAACGGGAATAATCCAGTTGAATTGTAGAGTTGCTTGAAGTTTTGGTAGTAGAACCAATTGAATTATTTTCTGATTTGATTGAACTCTTAGCCGTTGGGCATGAAGAAGATTGATGGGAGGAAGGGGAAACCTGGAAAAATTGGAGAAAATTTCGGCTAAAAATTTCGCCTAAAAAATTTTTTAGACACAAAAATAGGCTCAGAATGGATGCTAAACTAAAATACGTCATTTCTGTAATTTAATTAAATCAATTACCACCAAGCAGGGTCGAACCTGACACCTATTTATTTCCAACATAAAACGGAACCACTAAACTAAAATTCCACTACAACCTTATTGTTAGTGGACTAAAAATCATTCAGGATAAAGGGATCGATAACAAATTGAATTAAAAGGTATAAAAAATTTTCTTTACTAAGCGGGGTCGAACCCGGAACCTGTTTATTTTCGACCTCTAACCCACTAAACCATAGGTAAACTAAACATCAAACCGTGTCGGACTAACACACGGAATGGACAAGTTACGGAATGACCAAAAACGGAATATTTTTAAAACCGGAATTTTTTGAAAAATCTAAATATTTTTAGAAAATAAGTCTTTTTAAGAAATTAGAATATTTTAAAAAACAGAAATTAAAAAAAAATCTGGAAAATTCTGATTTCTAAAAATATTCTGATTGCTAAAATAATCCGTGACTTGTCGTTCTGTGATTTGGAATTCCTCGAGTTAGCTCCCACCCACCCCAAACGGACAAAAGATCATTCCGCTAACTACTGAAGACGGTGACTTGACAAAAATACCTATATATCCCTGCTTCGCCAGAATCAACCCATACCCCCCTCAGGAAACGACAACAAAAATAACCTCCTTAAACTCATTCGAGACCGAAGCAAATTGTTGTTGCTGTTCAATCACTACATCAGAAACTGCCTGAGGCGATTGCTTTTTTGCTTCCCTTCCCGTAGACTTGATAAAATTCCCATCGAAATCCTCAACAACCAATTGTTCTCTGAACACATCCGAGAGGGAATATGAAGAAGTTTGAAGCGGCTGTCCGTTTGAAGGGGAGAAAAGGCCGTCCCAAATGTCGTTGTTTACAAAATCCTTAAAAATAAAAAAAATTCACCCTTAAAAATAGTTAAAATAACCAGACGTGAGGAACAATTTGCAGATAAATCCAAATAATCTTCCTCACGAGAGCCAACAAAATTGGACATTTCTCCACTAAAATGTCTGAATTATTTTAATTTTTTAAAAATTTCCCCCATTTTTGGGGTCAACTGAGTCACGGCCCAGTTGAGACAAGCGCTTGACAAGCGCTTAATTGCCGCACTCTAGACTCTAGTGTCCCTCCACTATTTTTTTAATCAAAAACACATAATATAGACACTCGAAAAGGTCATAAAACAGAAATGTTATAGAATGGTCAAATTAAATATATTCAATAAGAGGAATATTGACTTTACGCAGCGAGAAGCGTCTTCTTTCCTTCTTTTCCTTTAATTTTCTCTCGTTTTAAGCCTTTCTCTAAGCTTTCTTATTCTATATTTCCTAATACATTTTTGACTCCCATATTTGCCAATACACATTTTGCCAATAAGGGTAAAACCCTACATTTTGTCACTATTGTTTGTAGACAAAACGTTGTTTTTTAGCCTTATTGGCAAAATGTGATTTGGCGAAATGTGTTTTAGACACGATATTTTTTCCTATTTTCCCCACGTTTATTGGTAAATTCTGGTTTGTTTTTCAATAGATTTTTTTCAATTTTAAAGGAATAAAAATAATTTATGTAAACAAAATCATCGATTCTTTATGAAATTTTAATGTCAACATTTTCCTATTCAACACCTTCAAATATTCCAACTCAAAAGCTTTCAACAACTCCAATGAATTCTTCAACTGCTTCCACTGTTTCTAATAATCCGCAACAACCTAGAGATGTAAATTGGGGTTTTTTTTATTTTTGGGGGATTTATAGAAGGGGGGAGGGCAATTCCAAGGGGTTTGTGGGGGACTCTTTCTTGGACTTTTTTTTTGTGAAATTTTTGCGGACATTTCTTGTTTTTTGCGGATTTTTCTTGCGGACTTTTTATGAGGAGGATTTTTTCTTGCGGACATTTTTTGTGGACTAGTGTTTTTGGGGACGTTTTTTTTGGCATTTTCTTGTGGTTTTTTGCTGACTTTTATTTTTTTCCGGCACTTTTTGGGTGTTTTTCCAGGGCAATTCCAGTGGATTTTTAAGTTTTTTCTTGGACTTTTTTTGTGAAATTTTTGTGGACATTTATTGAGGATTTTTTTGCGGATTTTTCTTGCGGACATTTTCTTGCGGACTAGTGTTTTTGGGGGCATTTTTTGACATTTTCTTGCGGACTTTTACTTGCGAACTTTTTTTGCGGATTTTTTTTGCGGACAAATTTTTGCGGACACTTTCGTGGACAAATTTTTTTGCGGATTCCTCAGGAATTTGTACACCCTTTCAATTGCCTTTTGATCCCCCAAAATTTATTTTTTCAATTTTTAGTCTCCAAATTATTCCCAACAATTTTTGCTTCAAGGACACACAAAAGGTGTCGCTTCTGTCAAATTTTCTGCTGACGGACAACTTTTGGCTTCAGCTAGTGCTGACAAAACTGTTCGGATTTGGTCTGTTGAAGATGGAAAATTGGAAAAGAATATTCAAGGTTTATTGTTTTCTGTTAAGTTTTCTTTGGACTAGTGTTTTTGGGGTCCATCTTTCTACACTCTCTTGCGGAATTTTTTTGGAACCATCTTTTTCTCTTGCGGACTTTGACATTCTCTTGCTTTCTTCCACATAAGTTTAAGTTTTTTGGGCTTGTTAAAATTTACAATTGCGGATTTCCTTTTTAAGGTCCGTAATTTTTTGCAGACGGTGAAAATCCGCAAATTTTTTGCGGACTTTTCTTTTTAAAGTCTGTAAATTTTTGCGGACTTTTTTGTAATTTTTTGTACTTTTCCACAAATTTTTTGCGGACTTTTTCTGTGAAGGTCCGTAATTTTTTGCAGACCTTCACAGAAAAAGTCCGAATAAACTGGTTTCTCTTCCTTTTTACCACACTCTCTATGTTATGGCCAGAAAGGCACGTAAGGTTGAGTTGTCCGCTCTTACGGAATGTTTTTGCGGACTTTTGCTTTAGACAGTTGGGAAAATTTCCAGTTATTTTTCAGGTCATAAATTGGGCATTAGCGACGTTTGCTGGTCTTATGATAGTCGAATGGTTGTTAGCTGTTCTGATGATAAAACACTGAAACTTTTTGATATTACACAGGTTTATTTTTTAATTTCTGATTTTTTTTCAAATTTATTTTTAAAGGGAAAATTGATCAAAACGTTCCGGGGCCATCAAAATTATGTTTTTTGTTGTAATTTTAATCCGCAATCAACTCTTCTGGTTTCTGGCTCGTTTGATGAGACGGTTTGAAAAAAAAATTTTTTTTGTGGAAAAATAATAAGTTTCCGCATGTGTCGGTCCTCAAATCTCGGTTCCAGATACCCTGAACCATATCCAGGACGGCTTCTGGGGCTAAAGCCCCCCCCCCTCCCCGAAATGAAGGAAAAATTGGGAGAATGTTGATTGAAAAGCTGTAATTTTTTCGCCTATGACCGTCCAAATTTAAAAAATTTGCACACCCAATGTTAGCCCCCCCCCCAAATCGACCCACTGGCTATGCCCTTGCCCGGAACCACCAACCAAAAATCTTTTTTTAGCCACACTACCTTTTTTGTCCGCAAATTTTGTCCACAAAAATTTTCTTCAGTTTACGTTTTTAAATTTACAGGTCCGAATTTGGGACGTTCGTTCAAGCACCTGTGTCCGTTCATTGCCTGCACATTCTGACCCAAGTAAATTTTCTTTTTTTTTGTTCAAAAAATTTTTTTTAATTTTTTTCTTTTAAGTCAGCGCTGTAGGTTTCAATAGAGACGGTTCTTTGATTGCTACAAGCAGTTATGATGGCCTTGTTCGAATTTGGGAAGCGGGTAGTGGTCAATGTATAACTACACTTGTTGGTTTGTTTTTTTTAGATTTTTAGAAAGATTGAAGGAAAGGGGTTTGTGTATTTTTTAAACTGCCCACGTTGTTGGTCCTTTTTTTATTCTTTGAAGAAGAGTCCTCAAAAATTCTCGAAAAAGTATCCGCAAAAAATTGAATTTGAGGGGTCGTGGGTTCGGACCCGCTTGGGGAAATTATTTTTTTAATTTTTAGAAAAAGGGCAAGAAACACTATTTTGAACAGTTAAAGTGATTTTTGAAGTTGGCACATTTTCTAAATTAGAAAAAACAAGATTTTAGAACCAAAAATATGGAAAATAGGGGGTCGTGGGTTCGAACCCGCGCGGGGAAATTATTTTTTTAATCTTCAAGTAAAGACTAAGGAGCATCATTTTTATTTTTGTAAATATTCTTTAGGTCATTATTTATTTTATTAGAAATAAAGATACCCCCAAAATTTGTCCCCAAAAAATTCATCCGCAAAAATTTTTATTAAAAATAAATTTTAAGATAATGAAAATCCACCAGTTTCTTTTGTTAAATTTTCACCAAATGGAAAATATGTTTTGGCTGCTACAATGGACAGGTTTTTGAATTTTTTAAAGACTTTAAAAAAAGTCCGCAAAATTTTGAAAAAAAATTTTGAGGACAAAGAAAAGTCCGCAAAAATTATGCGGACAAAAAATCCGGAAAAAAATCCGCAAAAATTTTGCGGACGAGAAAAGTCCGCAAAATTTTTAATTTTCAAAAAAATTTTTACTTTTTATAGTCAACTTAAATTATGGGATTATAACAAAGGCAAACCTTTAAAATCATATCAAGGACACAAAAACGAAAAATATTGCATTTTTGCCAATTTCTCAGTTACTGGAGGTAAATGGATTGTTAGTGGATCGGAGGATAATCAAATTTATATTTGGAATTTACAAACACGTGAAATTGTTCAACGATTGGAAGGCCATACAGGTTTTTAATTCTGGGGTATTTACAAAATAAACTGCGGAAAAGTCCGCAAAAATTTTTGCGGACGAAAAAAAAAGTCCGCAAAAATTTGCGGACAAATGGTTATGGGTTACTAAAGGTTTTTGCTTTCTGAACAACAACCACTGGGTCTAGGACCATTACTGTATAGACATTTATAATGAGATCCTCGATTATACATTAAGGATGATACAAGTCACTCAAACTATTTTATTAGAGTCTATCCCTGACTCAATGGAGAGGAATTCCTCAGGGGGTTCTTCTTCTAAAGCCTCTACCCCTGAAATTTGAATTCCTTGCATCTTGGGCCGTGTACTTTCAATAACCCGAAAAAGTCCGCAAAAATTCTTGCGGACGAAAAAAGTCAGCAAAATCTTGCGGACTTTTTTCCGCGGGTACTTTCACTAACCCAAATTCCTCTCACCACCCTGAAAATGCTTAAAATACTTATTCTTTAAAGATATGGTCTTGTGTACAGACTGTCATCCAACAAAAAATATTATTGCTTCAGGCGGGCTAGAAAATGATCGAACAATACGTTTATGGACGAGTGATTATTGAAATGGAGAGAACTTTTGTGGAAGTATTTTATTTTTTTAATATAAAATCTCAATTGTGTAAGAATTTTTTCGATTATTTAATGGTTTTTCTGTAATTTTTTAATAAAATGAGGCAACTTTTGTTTAAGAAAATTAGAGTCCGCAAGATTTTTTGCGGATAGTCCGCAAGAATTTTTGCGGACTTTTCTTAAAATTTTAAGAAAAGTTTAAGAAAAGCGACTAGTCCTCAATAAGCCGTTGACATATCCGTCATCCCTGGACCAGTTCTGCAGACAAAACCTCAAGATGGATTGTGTCGTTTTTTGGTGACGTAAGGGCTCAAAGGCCGTTGGGGCGTGAGTGATAGTCTTATGGGGCATTATAAAGGCCGCGGAAACCGCCCCCCTACACCCTCACAAGGGAACATTGTTTACTGTAAGTGCGAATTCGGTATTTTTTTTTGGTACCATTCGATAGAGGAGCCCCAACTTACTATTGGAAAGTGCTATCCGTTTTCTTGCAAAAAATTTTTAAAAAAAGTTATGGCCAGTCAAAGTTTCAGTCCTTGGGAGTGGTAGAGTATAAGCAGGAGAGCGAAAATATGCGCACTATAACCTTTTTTCACTCCCTCTGCTTTCTTCACTTTGTTTTATAAAGAGGAAAAAAGAACGCAAGAGGCTTGAGGAAAAAAGAAGGGAGAAAAATGTCAGACACAATAAACAAAGAGAAGATGGGCGTGTCGGTTTTTTGAGGATGAAAAATAAGAGAGAAATTGTTTATTTACCCTATAAATCCAGACTCTAGCGGGCTAACTTTGAACGGCCATAACTCGGCCCAAACTAATTTTGCAAGAAAACGGATAGCACTTTCCAATAGTAAGTTGGGGGTCCTCTATCGAATGGTACCGAAAAAAATACCGAATTCGCACTTACAGTAAACAATGTTCCCTTGTCAGTAGAGGGGGGGGCGTTCCCTCGGCATCGAACTTACATCCCTTCGTTAAGCTCAAATCTCACAATAAGAGTGAAATTAATTTTTAAATATTTATACATTCAATACCGCTACCAGAAACAATACAACTAAAACCTTTTTCATCTGCTTCCTCTTCGTTCAATTCTTTTTTTGTTCGATTAGGTAAAACAATCAAAGCTGCTGGGTCAGAAATTGAAAGACAAATTTGGATTTGAGGAATAAACTAAAAAATAAAATAATTTTAGGATCTCAATATATAAGTTACGCTCTCGAAAACAAAGTCCGCAAGAATTTTGCGGACAAAATAAGTCCGCAAAAAATTTACTGACAAAAAAAGTCCGCAAAATTTTACGGACTCTCTAAATTTTTACGGACACATTTTTGCGGGATTCCGCAAAAATTTTTAAATTTCCGCAAAAAATTCTTGGACTTTAAAAATCCGCAATTGCGGACTTTAAAAGTCTGGAAGAATTTTTGCGTATTTGGAAAATTTTGCGGACTCTGAAAATTTTTGCGGACATTTTTGTCCGCAATTTTTTTGAATTTTCTTTAAAAAAGGTATTTTATGGTGGGGTATTTTAAAGTGAGATTGGACTAACTAAATTAAATAAATCTAATAACCTCATTTTTGTTGGGAATATAATTTCCAATACAGAGTCGGCAGTCTAAAGCAACACTTGCAATTAATAAGGTTGAGTCTTGAATTGAAGATGTCCAAATTTTAAGTGCTAAAAAATTAATTTTTAATAAATTTTTCAAAAATTTTTGCAGACATAAAAGAATCCGCAAAAATTTTTGCGGACACAATTAAAAAATCCTCAAAAATTCTGAAAAGTCCGCAAATTTTTTGCGGACAAACTTTTGCGGATTTTCTCATAATTTTTTTTAAATTTATTAATAAAACCTGTTATAGTAGAAGCATGCAAATTAACAAAAATATTATTTTCCACATTTCCAAGAAGAGAATCAAAAGTTAAAATTGAGATTGAACCCGATTCTGAACCAATAAGGATAAAATGTTGATGATTATTGAAGGGAGATATTTCACTAGAAATAGCAGAAAGTCCGCATTTTTCGACAAAATAAGGCTCATGAATTAACTCCTTAAAAATTAAAATTTTTAGTTAACAATAATTTTTGCGGACATTTTTTGCGGATTTTTCGAGAAAAGGGTAGGAAAACTGCATAAAGTAAAAAATTGTCCGCAAAAATATTTGCGGACAATTTTCTATTTGCGGAGAATTTTTGCAGATCTTTCTTTAATTTTAAAAATCGTAGCGCCCGGCCAAAATCCCAAACTTTGGAAATTGCGCCTGAAAAATCTGCAAAAATTTTCTACGGACGTTTTATTTGCGGACATTTTGCAGACAAAATCCGCAAATTAAAAAAAACCGCAAGTCTGAAAAAATCCGCAAAAATAAACCGCTACTCTTTGCTCATTTTCTTACAATTTTTGTTGCTCCATTTGACAATAACAATTTAAAAATATATAAATATCCTGAGGTTGTAGTTGAAAAAAGAAGTTGAGATGATTCTTCAATTAATCCAGCCAAATTTATAGAACTAAACATTGCCATAGAACAAAGTTGGAAACGACTGGATTCGACAATTGATTTTGTCAAGTAATTTAATTTTAATATTCTTAAAAAGAAAAGTTGGCTTCCTCCAATCATTTAAAAAATTAGAGCAAAAATGCGGACAAAATTTTCTGTCCGCAAAAAATGCAGACAAATTTTTTGTCCGCAAAAAATTTGTGGACAAATTTTTCGCGGACTTTTTTTCTACAACGAAAAAATCCGCAAATTTTGTCCGCAAGTTTTTTGCGGACTTTTTAAAAAAAATTTGTCCGCAAAACTCAACCTCTCCTAAACTTTTAAAAAACCTTATTGTAGCATCAGAACAAAGTACCACCGCAAATCTTCTTCTATCAAAAATCCATCGAACACAGAGGACACGAATATCATCAATATTATTTTCATTTTTCAATTCAGTAGAAAAAAGTAAATAAAATTGAGGCAGTAAATTTTGCTCTTAAAATTTATTTTTTAAATTTTAGAACAGAAATGTGCACCTGTGGTAAGTGTACTTACAAGCAAGGTCGTAGTCAGAACTTAACCCTTGAATTTATTGTACCGGCCAGGGGGCTTCTGGGGCTAAAGCCCCCTCCCTCGGAGTGTAGAAAAAGGAAGATTTGAAGGGATTGGAGAAAGGAACTCCAAAGTAAACGCCAAAATTTTGGGGCACACCCAATTTTAGCCCCCCTGAAATCGACCCCCTGACTACGCCCTTGGTTACAAGTGAGTTACAAGCCCATATAAAAATTATTCTATTTAAAAAACCTTCAAAAATCAATTCCCAACAAAACAATTCTGAACGTCCTCCACCGCTTAGCACCAAATAATTCCTATTTTCTTGTAAAACACAAATAGTCTCCACACTTGAACGATGCATTTGAACAGAAGAATTGATTTTAAATTCTTAAAAAAATATAAAAAATTTCCTGTCCGCAAATGTTATCCGCAAAATTTTTGCGGATTTTTTTAAATTTTTGTCCGCAAGTCTTGTCCGCAAAAATTTTGCGGATTATTAAAAAATTTTTTAAAAAACCTTGATTTCCATTAAAATTGGAGCAGACAATTTTTCTATCAAGAGAACCACTCAAAATAAAAAAATTTTTTTCGTCTTTATTGAGAAAGTCGAGAGTAGTAATGTTTTCTGAGTGAGGGATTTGCTGAAAAAATTTTTCTAAATAATAAAAGAAAAAAATTTTTCCGCAAAATTTTTGCGGACAAGTTAAGAAAAATTTTACCGTCCGCAAGTCTTGCCGCAAAAATTTTTGCGGACATTTTATTAAAAAATTTTTTGTCCGCAAAAAATTTGCGGATTTTTTATTTTTAACTAAAAAATAAAATAAACCTTTACAAAATTTAAAAACAGCGGTTTGAGAACATCACAATAGAAATGACCTTTTTGAGCATAAAACAAACTGAAAAAAATTGCATAAATCTGCAAAAATATTCTTGCGGACTTTTAAAAAAAAGATATCTTGCTCAAATTTTTGTCCGCAAAAATTTTGCGGATTTTCTTTATATCAAAAGATATTTTAAATGATTTTTTGGAAAGTCCGCAAAAATTGTCCGCAAGAAAATTTTGTCCGCAAAATTTTTGCGGGGTTTTTTTAAAAATTATTTTAAACAATCCTTTAGAAAGTCCGCAAAAATTATTCGCAAAAAAATTTAATTAAAATATTTTTAAAAAATACCAAATTTCATCATTATCCAAAAAGTTTCTCATCCAAAGTTGCCATAAACGTTTTCCCCCTCCCACCAAATATTTACGAGAAATAATAGAATTTGTAGTTTCATCAAACAAAACAAAATAATTCTTAAAAAAATTTTTTAAATTAATTAAATTATTTTAAAAAATAAACGTTTTGAAACCCAGCAATAAGTGAACGTCCTCCATAATTTTTTATAAATTCACAAGGCCATTCAAAATTTAATTTGGAGAAGGAAATTAATTCAAGTGAAGATTTACCTTAAAAAAGAAAGAAATGAGTAAAAATCCGCAAACTTTGTCAGCAAAAAAATTTTTTTACGCAAAATTGACCTCAAATGTAAAAATCCGCAAAAATTTGTCCGCAAAATTTTTTGTCCGCAAAAGTAAAAATCCGCAGAATTTGTCCGCAAAACATAAAAATGTCCGCAAAAGTTGGCCGCAAAAATTTTTTGTCTGCAAAATTGACCCCAAATGTAAGAATCCGCAAAATTTGTCCGCAAAAATTTTATGTCCGCAAATGTAAAAATCCGCAAACTTTGTCCGCAAAAAATTAAAAATGTCCGCAAAATTCATCCAAATGTAAGAATACACAAAATTTCTCCGCAAAATTTTTGTCCGCAAATGTAAAAATCCGCAAAACATTAAAAATGTCCGGAAAAATTTTTTTATAAATATTTTTTCCTAACCTTTATCAACCTCCTCGTTAAAATTCAATCTCCATTTTTTCACATTTCCATCCCTTCCAATAGTACGAAACTCAGAATTGTTATTTTTACAAATTTCTATTGCAGTCACTGTATCTGTCCCATGTGCATTTCCAAGTGAACATAAAAGTTTGCCGTTTGGTTGTTCAATGGAAAATACCAATAAAGCACCTGATCGAGTCCCCAATATAAGAACCGAAACAAAAAAATTTAAATTAAACAATTTTTCTAATAATCAAAGCTCACTATAAGACACCCCCTTGGAAATAATTTAAAAAATCGATAAAAAATATTTTTGCGGACGTCCGCAAAAATTTTGCGGACATATTTGCGGACATCTGCAAAAATTGTAAGGAAAAAAATTTTGCGGACAATTTTTTCGGACGTCCGCAAGTTTTTGCGGACAAATTTTGCGGACGTCCACAAATTTTAGCGGACATCTTGTTTCAGACGTCCGCAAATTTTTGAGGACAAGCTGAGTATTGTCCAGTATCGAGAGTATCTTATAATGAGATTTGACTGAACTTACTTTTCCGAGAAGAGATAAGTAAAGCACTTTGAGGAAATGATTTACGGCCGTTAGTTGGTGGAAGCATTGAAAATTTGCAGAAAATAACACAACAGGCATTCTTGTCAACATTTGAATTACATTTATAAAGTGTCTGAAAAAGAAAAATTTTGTCCGCAAATAAATTATATTGTCCGCAAAAATCTTGCGGACAAAATTATTTTTAAAAATTTTTTGCGGACAAAAAAATTTTTTGCGGACATCCGCAAAAATCTTGCGGACATCCGCAAAAACTATCGGACAAAAATTGTTCTGTCCGCAAAATTTTTGCGGACAAAATTTTCTTTCTTAAAAAATAGAAGAAAAATAAATTTAAAAATAAACCGCTTTCCCAGTATATTCCAAAGAAAATAAATAGCTACAATCTTCAAGTAAATCATCTGAATTAATCCAAAGAATTTGAGCAAAATTTCCATTGAACCGAATAAAGAAAAAGTCAAAAAGTTGTTGAGAAATTGGAAAAACTGAAAATTTTTTAGCTATTATTTTGAAGAAAATTCGCAGAAAAATTTTGTCCGCAAAAAATTTTATGTCCGCAAAATTCTTTAAAATCCGCAAAAATCGTCCGCAAATTTTTGCAATTTTTGCGGACAAAATCTCTTTGATTGCCAATTTTCATGTACTTGATGTACAATAGCCAGGAAAATTATTTTTAAAATCCGCAAAAATTGTCCGCAAATTTTTTGCGGACAAGAATTTTTCAAAAATTTTTAAATTTAAAATTTTATAAAAAAAATTTTTCTTTAATAAACCTTTTAAAATAATGAAAGAATTCTGTGAACAAACAGCAAAAAGTTCAACCTTTTGAGAATAAATAAAGAGATCTGGACGAAATTCCTTGTCATCAATTAGCAATTGAGAATTAATTTTATTAGAAATTAAAATTAAGGGATTTAAAGTCCATTGAATTTTTTGTGAATCAAAACATAATTGATGTACGGAAAATTGTCTAAAAAATTAAATCTAAAAATAGGACAGGATTAGATCGATAGTTTTGCGGACGGATATCTGCGGACAAACTTTTTGTCAAAAATCCGCAAGTTTTTGCGGAAAAAGTGTTGCGGACATTTTTTGCAGACGTTAATTTGCGGACATTTTCTGAGCAATTTTACACTTATTTTTAATGAAAATCAACATACCTATTTCAAAAAAGCCGAAAAAAATCCGGAAAAAATGTCCGCAAAAAATGTCCGCAAATTATTTTAAAAAATCCGCAAAGATTTCTGTCCGTAAAAACTATCGAACATTCCTTATACTTTACAGATTTTCAAAAATTTTTTAAAATATAAACCTTAAACCGTCCAGAGCAAACAACATTGAAAAATCTTCACATTTTTTACTTTTGGATACAACAAATGCAGTTAGGTTCAAGCCAAATTGAAAAAGATGTTTTGGTTCAAAATCGGAACAATGATCATCAACTTCAGAAAGAGGGAGACGAAGATTAACCAAAGCACCCATGCGAGATGAAATTAGCTTAAAAAAGAAATAAAAAAAGTCCGCAAAAAAATTTGCGGACAAACTTTTGCGGACGTCCGCAAAATTTTGCGGATATCGGCAAAATTAAATTTTTTGAGTATCCTATGGGAGTATCCAATAGTGATTGATCTTTTGCGAATGTCCCGCAAAATTTTGCGGATAAACTTTTGCGGACGTCCGCAAAATATTTGCGGACGTCCGCAAAATTAATTTTTTTTGAGTATCCTATGGGAGTATCCTATAGTGATCTTTTGCGGATGACCGCAAAATTTTGCGGACAAACTTTTGCGGACGTCCGCAAGACTTTTGCGGACATCCGCAAAAATTAAAAAAATTTTTTAGAAAATACCAAATTAAGAATCTTCGAATCATTTTTTAAAATTGGAAGAATGCTTTGAATTGTGCCAAGTGAATCAGAACCAAATTCAATACGTCTTTCCAGCCTCAAGTCAATCCTTTTATGATCATCATCCTCTATTAAAAAATTATATAGTCAAAACCTAGTTATAAGATGAGCTATTGGGTTGAAAAAATGGTATCTTATAATGAGGTTACCTAGTATTTGAGGGTAAATAGAAATAGGGCCAAGTAAATTTTGGGAGTATCCTATAGTGAATTTTGCGGACGTCCGCAAATTTTTGCGGATATCCGCAGATTTTTGCGGACCTTACATAAGGGTACCACTTAGGTAGCTCCCTCAAACGGCGGCCATTTGACAGTGATAACCCATAAAAATATTTGCGGACAAAATTTGCGGACATCCGCAAATTTTTGCGGACAAAAAAATCAAAAAATCTAAAAATTTTAAAAAACCTGTCCATCTCCAAACATTCAAATACTCATCAACTCCACCCGTAAAAACCATTTTTTCTCGTTCAAAAATTTCCAGAGAAAAAGGACGAGCACCGTGCCCATATATTTCGCCAATCTTAGAAAATTTTTGAAAATTTTTTTTAATTTAAGAAAAAACTTGAAGTCCATCCATTGTCCAAACACGAAGTGATCGATCATCTCCGACGCTAAACAACCAATCTCGATGACGACGAATAGCAAAAGGCATTCCCTAAAAGTTTAATTTTTTAATTTCAAGAATTTGTCCGCAAAAATTTTTTTGTCCGCAAAATATTTTTCTGTCCGCAAATATTTATTTTAGTCCGCAAAAAAATTTTTTGTCCGCAAATATTTTTTATTTGTCCGCAAAATTATTTTTTTATCCGCAAGTATTTATTTTTGTCCGCAAAAAATTTTATTTGTCCGCAAAAATTTTTTATTTGCCCGCAAAAAATTTTTTATTTGTCCACAAAATAAATTTGCGTAAATAAAAATATTTGCGGATAAAAATTGTAAGAAAAAATAAAACATTTGGCCCATAGAGGAATCGAACCTCCAACGAAATATAGATAAATTCAAAAACAATAAACAATACACCAATGATGCTAATAACTGATTTCTCAAAATAAATTATTATAAGGACAGGGGAAATAATGTAATATGAAGGGAAATTAATTTTTAAATCTCCCCCACATAAGTAATTTTTAAAAAATAAAAGGAAACTAAAAAAACCTCATTTTAAAAAAAGTAATTAAAATATATACATTATTTCCTTTAAATGTCCGCAAAATTTCTTTTCCATTTTTAGACGGCCAAAATTGATTTATATGGCCAAGGGAAGTACCAGCAAATATTTGTAATGATTCCCAGCTGTTACCGTCCAATAAAGAACAAGTTCTTTAAAAAATATAATTTTGATTAAAAAAAGAAAAATTATTATAGAAATGTCCGCAAAAAAATTTTTTGTCCGCTAAAGTTTTTTTGTCCGCAAAAATTTTTTTTGTCCGCAAAAATGAATATTGTCCGCAAAATTATTTTTTGTCCGCAAAATATTTTTTTGTCCGCAAAAAAGTTTTTTTGTCCGCAAAAACAAATTTTTGTCCGCAAAAATATTTTTGTCCCCAAAGATATTTTTTGTGCGCAAAAATAAATTAGTCCGCAAAAATATTTAATTGTCCGCAAAAATTAAGCGGACTAAAATTTTTTTGGATTGATCATAAAAAAATTAAAAAACTAACATAACTGATCGTCCTTTCAAATAAAGCTGACATTTTGTTTGAATATTTGAAAACTCCGACAAATCGAGAAATTTAATTGAATTAGTTGCAAAATGAAGGACAATCTAAATTTTAAAAAATCCACTGGATTTTTGCGGATAATATTTGCGGATGAAATCACTAGTAGGTTAAGAACTGACGCAAAAATATTTTTGTCCGCAAAAAATTGCGGACATCCGCAAGAATCTTCCGCAAAAATTTTGCGGACATCTGAAAAAATTTGCGGACATTTGCAAAAATTTGCAGACGTCCGCAAAGATTTTCCGAAAAAAAATTTTTAGCGGACATCAGAAAGAAATTAACGGACACCCGAAAAATTTTTTGTCCGCAAAAAATTTGCGGACGTTCGCAAAGATTTTCTGCTAATATTTGACACCAGCATCAATCAAACAGGCATTTTTATAAAATTATCATCAAAATTTGTCCGCTAATATTGTCCACAAAAATTCAGAGATGGAAATAAAACAATTTAAAAAATACCCCTGTTCCATCAACACATTTTGCGCCAATTATCCAATCATCAAAATATAAATTTTGGTGGTTTTCGACAAGAAATTTCAAACCAATTCTATCGAGACATAAAATTTGGCATTCTCGTTCACCAACACAAAATAATGCTTAAATAAAAAAATTTGTCCGCAAAATTTTTGCGGACATCCGCAAAAAATTTTTGCGGACAAAAAAATTTTTGCGGACAAAAAAATTTTGCAGATGTCCGCAAAAAATTTTTTATCCGCAAAAATTTTTTGTGATTTTTAATTAATCAAACCGTCATTTTCCAACCAAATAATTTTTTGAACAGAAGATTTTGTATTAGAGAATATATCCAAAGTTGAAAGAAGTTCAAATTTGTCAAAATCCTCATCAGCTGCTTGACCATAAAATCGATAAATTTCAACAGTATTTCCATGGCCTATAAAAAAAAATTTTTTAATTGGACCTAATTATAAGAATCGGACTTCATCATAAGCACAAAATACACCTCTATTTAAAATACCTTTTAGGTTTTTAGGCCCGGTTTGGTTAGTCAAGGGAAATGTGAGCAAACTCCCACCCCCCCCCTATTTAAAATAAGATTGTCCGCAAAATCTTGCTGACATCCGCAAAATTTTTTCAGCATTGTGTCCCCTATAAGAGAATAAGAGATCGTATAAATTTAAATTAAAAACCTGAAAAAATTAGACATTCGTTTGAATTAACTGAATTTTGTGTTTTCAACTCTTCCAGACAAAGTCTTTGACCAAAAAGAAAAGAGTTTGTGTGTTGCATTCTGCTATACTACTATATAAATTTTTAACCTTAAAATATTTTCAAAAATAAATCAGACCGCATCGTAACGCTAAAACTACGAAAAAACCCAAACACACAAAAAAACCGCCGAAATGCCAAAAAAATGGAAATGACGCCAAAATATCAAATTGTTATTGGTATTCTTTTTGGCAATTCGCCGGCTTTTGGGTTAGCCTTTAGGCGTTTAAATAGGGTAGCACGCCGGGTCTTTGAGGGCGGGATCGTCGGGGATCAGGATCTGCCGGGGTAGAGCCTTCGGGGTTCAGGTCGAGGTTTATGCCAAAAAATTCATCGGGGGTCGGATGTTTTGGGGGACGGCTACCCTACTTTAAGCGTTACGGCGGAGTTTTAGCATTAAGGAGCAAATCAATAAATTAATGTCATTTAACAAATTTATTTAAAAATTAAGAAACCTTATTAAAACCTTTATCTACAAAATTTTTTAGAATTTGTCCGCAAAATTTGTCCGCAAATAAAGTCCGCAAAAATCCAAATTTTTTTCTTCCTTCATTTATTGTAGACATAACATCGAGGAAATGCTTGCTCAACTTTTTCCAATTGTTCATGCAAAAATGCCAAAGCGTGCACATCTAGACTAAACACGCGACGTTGCCCATCTTTTGTAGTCAATTCCATTAAGAGTTCGTGGTCACCAGATTGGACGTGTCTTAGGGTTGAAGAAAGCTGAAAATGAAGTTGCTACAAAAGTCCGGAAACATTATCCGTAAGTCGTCGAAAACTGTGAACGATAATAGAAGAAAAACTTAATTCACTTTTGCGGACGTCCGCAAATTGTTGCGGACGAATTTTTTATTTTTAGAGGGTTCGCCTAGGCAGCTTTCCCTCCCTCCCCAACCCTTAAAAATCGTATCTCTACGATTTTTAAGGGTTGGGGAGGGAAGGTTGGGGAGGGATTATGAGGTCTGTCAGTACATCAACACCCTCAATTATATGCATACTTATATTTAAGATACGGGTTTAAAATTTGGTTGAACAACAGATTGGGAAATTTCCTAAAAAAACCTCCTATTTGAGACATCTTCATTACAAGAAAAAATCTTTTTGAACCCACAGGGGTGTCTTATAATGAGGTCAGATAGGTAGCAAAACCAGTCAGAAATTATTAGAAAAATAAATTAAACAAACCTCACATTTATATCAAAACGAAACTTGCAATCCTTGTATTCACAGAAAAGCGTCTCGGGCTGCGACGAGTTTGTCACTTTTGGATCAGCAATTGTGCTGCTGTTAGACTTGACTTCGTCGATGCTGGTCATTATTTATTTATAAAAATCTAAACGGAATATTTTTAGACATTAAAAAAATTTTTGCGGACAAATTTTGCGGACTATAACAATGTCCGCAGAATCTCCATAAAAATTGTCCGCAACAATTGTCTGCAAGGAATTGTCAGCAAAACATTGTACGCAAAAAAGGTCCGCAAAAACTGTCCGCAAAAATCGTACGCAGGAAATGCCCGCAAAAAATTGTCCGTAAGAAAATTTGTAACGCAAAAAAAAATATAAAAATATTAAAAATCGTTTAAATAACGACATAAAAAACATTTCAAAATATTTTAATTAACATTTATAAATTATAAAATATTTAAAATAAAATAAGAAAACCTCAAAAATCCCCCAAATCACTCAATAATTCCTCTTTTCCTCAAATCCTCTTTTGCCTCCGCCACTTCTTTAATTAATTCCTCTCTAGCATTTTTACAGTCATTAAAAGTTGCGACGCCATAAATAACAGTTAAGACAGCATAAATTCCAAGTGATCCAACCAAAATTAGGGGGGAATAAATAAGTAATTGAATTCGTTGTTTAATTAGCCAAGGCATAAAATTGAAGAGGGAAGGCTTTAAAAAATAATGAGTATAAAGGTTTCAGTCCGCAACTTTTTTTTGTCCGCAAAAATATTGCGGATGTCCGCAAAAAATTTTGCGGACAAATTTTTGCGAATTTGTCCGCAAGATGTTCGGAAAATTTTTGGCGGACAATTTTTTGCGGACATCTGCAAAAATTTTGCGGACATTTTTCTTAGAGTATCCTGTAAAAAGCATCTCGATACTGGAACGACGCCTCGAAAAGTAAAGAAAAAACCTTGAGAAATAGAATTGTCCAAATTGTCAAAAACGGCAAAAATCTTAGGAAGAATAAAGTCAATTGAGTGGCCATTTTTAATTAAATTTTTTCTAAAAAAATATTTTTAAATTAAATAGTATATTAAAAAATATCAGCGCGAATTAAACGCATGAGAAAAAGTACGCAAGATTGTTAAAAATTAAAATTTATTAAAAATCCGAAAATATTTTGCGGATTTTCTAACATAAAATGTCTTTTTCACCAAAAGTCCGCAAAAATAATCCGCAAGAATTGTCTGCAAAATTTTTTAACAAAAAAGTTTTTTAGTTAAATGAATGAAAAAATGTCTATGAAAATGTGTAAAATGTCTACAAAATGTCTAAAAAATGTCTACAAAATGAAAAAATGTCCGCAAAAAATTGCGGACAATTCTTGCGGACTTTTGACAAAAAAGTCTAGTTATTAACAAAAGTCCGCAAAAATTGTCCGCAGCAATTTTGCGGACTTTCAGGACTCTTCATCATCAAAAATGTCAAAATTTATTGAATAGTATTAGACGACGATTGTTGTTGCTGTTGCTGCTCTTTCCTAACAATTTTTTGTTGATTTTCATTAAATCTATCTTTAGCGCTAATTAATCCTGCCCCATAATAAGTATATTGAGAATTCATCAAATCACTTAAAAAAAATTTTTTTCAAAATAAATTTATTTAAAAATAACCTGTGATATTCCTTCTGAAATTTGCGCCGTTTGCTGTGAATCTAAAAGAAAAAAATTTTTTAACAGAAAATTTTAAATTAACCTTCAAAATTTCTCTCAAATCTTGATCTGTTATTTGTTCTTCACCACCTTAATAAATAAAAAATACGGTTTTTTGCAGACAATTTTTGCGGACTTTTTAATGTAAAATGTCTTTTTTATTAAAAAGTCTGCAAGAATTGTCCGCAAATTTCTTGCGGAATTTTAATACAGAAGGCCATGAGTCCGCAAAATTCTTGCGGACAATTCTTGCGGACTTTCAATTTTTGCACTTTCCAAAATTTTCTTTATTAAAGATCCGCAAATATTTTGCGGATTTAGTTAAATTAAAAGGCCTTTGTATCAAAAGTCTGCAAGAATTGTCGCAAGGATTGTCTGCAAAATTTTTTGCGGATTTTAAATAAAAACTTTAAATCCGCAAATTTGTTTCAGAAACTTTAATAAACTTTTGATAAAAAAAAGTCCTTGAATCAGCAAAAATGTCTTGCGGAATATTTTTGCGGACTTCTGATAAAAAGCCAAGTTCGCAAAAATTTCTTGCGGACGCTTGGGGCCTTTGATCTCTAACAAATTCAACAAAAGTTCCGCAAAAAACAAATAATTATTTTTAAAAAATACCAGAATCCGCATCAGATTCCTCCAACAATAAATCTAATAACCATTTCCTTTCTTCATCTACATCTTCTACGTTGTACAGACATTTTTTGTCCTCCTTTTGTTTTTCAGTGTCATCGGCCCAAATATCCTTGAAAAGTTTTTTTAGTAAAAAATTTAAGTTACGAATTTCTTCCGCCTAAGGAAGTATCTAACAGTGAGGTAAGACATTTATAATAAATTATTTGCGGAAAGTCCGCAAATTTTTTGCGGACTTTTTTTAGTCCGCAAACTTAATAATAAAAGTCCGCAAAAATTTTTTGCAGATTTATTTAAAGTCCGCAAATTTCTTGCGGACCGCAAACTCTTCAATAAAAGACCGGAAAATTTTTTACGGCCTTTTGATAAAATTTGATACTAAAACTTGCGGACTTTTTGGAGGAATAAAAAAGAAAAAAACCTCCACATACATCAACTGACAGAAGATCCCTCTTTGCTTTTCCAGGAACATGTCTACTTCTAGCTACTTGACCAGCAGGACACATTGAAAGCGTACTTGGAATTCTACAAAAATTAAAGAAATTAAGTTCTAATTAAAACCCTGAGCTTCTTTCTCAATGAGCCCCATGGGTGGGCGTCTATTAGAGAGGGGGGTTCATTTTTCAATAGGTCATTTTAAATTGGCTTCTATTAGAGAGTGGGCGTTTAATCACGATAGGCCTCCTTAAGTAGGGTTCCAATATAGCCGGGCGTCTATTAGAGAGCGGCGTCTATTAGAGGGAGGGCGTCTATCAGATCATTTAGGCAGGCCACCTGGGTAGGCTTCTATTAGAGAGAGGGCGTTTACCTACGATAGGCCTTCTTGATTAGGCTTCTAATAGAGCCAGGCGTCTATTAAAGAGAGGCGTCTATTGGAGAGAGGGCGCCTATAAGAGGGAGGGCGTCTATTAGAGAGAGGGCGTCTATCTGTACATTAAGCCCCTTCAAAAAATAAAACAAACTTGATTGGTTGATCAATTAAACGTCTCAATTGTTCACAAAATTTAGTCATGTCCAACGCTTTTTCCAACTCTCTTAAACCCAGTGGTGGTGCTGCTCTTCTTTTCCTATTGTTGTTGCTGTTGTAAAAATGTTGTTGAGACGAAGATTGCTGGGATTGTTGTCCATGCAATGGAAAATTGGCTGACATTTTTTTAAAATTTTGTCTGCAAAAAATTTTAATCCGCAAATAATGTCCGCAAAAACTTTTTTTGTCCGCAAATAATGTCCGCAAAAAATTTTTTGTCCGCAAAAAATATTTTTTGTCCGCAAATAAATTTTTTTGTCCGCAAATAATGTCCGCAAAAAACTTTTTGTCCGCAAATAATGTTCGCAAAAATTAATTTATTAAAAATGAAAATTTAAATAAATTCCCATGTAAGAGAATGATCAAAACATTTAAAAATAAATCAGTCACAAAATAATAAACATACTTTATTAACAAATATATAGGTATATTATTTAAATATCAACTAGAAAATTGTTCTAAAATTCACATTGAATTTAATTAATATAAGCTTAAAAAAAGCTTAAAGAAGATCGAGCCATTTTCAAGCTGACAATATTTTTTTAATATAAGGGGTTAAAATATAGCAGCATTTTATAGTAAAAAATCCGCAAAATTTGTCCGCAAAAAAGGTTAAAGAAAAAAAGTTCGCAAATTTTGGCCGAAAAGTATGCAAAAATAAAGATAAAAGCAAAAAAATTTTCGGACTTCGTTTGTATGGACAAAAGTCCGCAAAATTTATCCGCAAAAAGTCAAGAAAACTGCAAAAATTGCCAGAATGATAATCCGCAAAAATATCACTAAGATTCCCCAAAAATTGTCAGCACAAAAAAGGTTAGATCTTCCATTAAAAAATCCGTGTTCTTACCAAATATTAAAAAAATATAATACCATTAACTCAAAAAAACCTCAATTATAATCACGCGATGGAGAATCACCACTATTTCCACTACTTTCACGTCTATGCCCTTTCAATTCATATTCTGCTGTGTGTTTTCTTCCTTCTCTAATATCCAAATTTCTGTTTTCACGTTCAAAAGTTTCAACCTTTAAGAGAAAATTTGAGGGTGGATTTTGTAAAGAAGCTTATGTTGGTAGATTAGTTGGGGTTCTCCCTCCCTTCCCTTTATTACTACACCCCTTCCATAACCGAAAATCTTGTCCGCAAAAAAAAGAAAAAAAATCCGCAAATCTTGTCCGCAAAAAAAGAAAAAAATCCGCAAATCTTGTCCGAAAAAAAAAGCGAAACATAAAAATCATCCGCAAATTTTCTCAGCGAAAAGTAGAGCAAAATAAGGGGGGATTAGATTTTTTAATTTTTTAAAGAAAATTCCTTCCCCCCCTCGCATGTCAAGAAGCAAATCAACCTAAAGGTAGCGCCTGTATATAGCACCTAAACACGGTGAGAGAAGCCTATTAACAATTGCTAGGAGGCTCAGATCCCTCAATTGCTAGGAGGCTCAGATCCCTCAATTGCTAGGAGGCTCAGATCCCTCTTTCCCTGGTGAATGAACTTATACTAAACTTTAAAAATAAAAATAAACCTGAACAAATAAATCTTCATTTAAATCAAATTCTATATCAGTAATTTCATTAAAAAGTAAATGAGGAGAAGGCAAATCTTCGCAACCAATTCTACCAAAGAATGAGAGAATATTCACTAAAAATTGAGAAATTAATTGGAAAAAAACCTAGGAGACCTCAGTATAGGAATTCCCCCTTGTGTAGCTTATAATGAGGTATATCTTAAATAGGGGGTATCGCCATTGACCAACCGGAAATTTTAAATAAAAAAAGAAAAATCCGCAAAAAGTGTCCGCAAATGGATCCGCAAAAAAGTGTCCGCAAACGTGTAAGTTGAAGATGACTTATCGGTTATCCATTGAGGTGTTCTACTAATGGAGCTATCTAAAATTGAGGTTGAACCAAATCGATAACTAACGGTTATCCCCAAAAAAAAATTTTCGGACTCGTACTGGACAAGGAAGCACCTTATAATGTCTCTAATAATGGGGGTATCCTATAACGAGGTCAACAAAAAATTAAAAAAAATATACTAATATCCCTGTGCAGAAAACGAAGAGAAGACGGATGAGACAAATCCATCGCTTGAGCCAAATCAATTACATAAACTGTAGAAGAATGGTACAACAAATTAAATTCGCTCAAATCGCCATGTACCAAATTACATTCCTTGTACATTTGAACCAAAATCTTTAAAAAAAAATTTTTAAGAGGAAAAAAAATTTCAAAAAAAAAACCTGCCGAACTTGAGCAAAAGCATCAATTTTCATTTCTTCCGATTCCCACTGAATTTCTCTAAGTTGGGGGGCTGGTATTGAACTTCCAATCATTGACATTAGCAAAACCTGTTAAATTAAAAATAATAATTGTGGAAGTTTATAGCATCAATTAGAGAACGCCCTTCCATAAAAGTGAATTTTTAATAATTAGCACAAATTGTGGAACCGTGCGGAAAGTAACCAGGAACTTGGAATCGTACCGAGGAAAATTTTCGGGAGGGGGCAGGGGAATCATTTTAGGCGGCAAAAGAGATTTTGTGATTTTCGGCACCGCAGTCAAAAATCAAGAAAAATTCACTTTTATGGAAGGGCGAACGAGCTGAAGGGGCTATAGCCACCCCCTTTTGAACCCCCAGAAATTATTGATTTTGCAAGATAAAGATTTTTTTCAAAAAACTCAAAAAAACCTCACATGTTTTTTCAATTTAATTGGAGTAGGACATTTTATATTTGATCTACGTAGTCTAAAAAAAATAAAAAATATTAAAATTTTTAAAATTATCAAAAAACGAAAACCTTTTCATATTCATAAATTCTTTTTCAGCCCATACTTTCATCACACTTCGAGGATTTTTAAATCTAAAGTCATTCTTTACATATTCTGCGCGATTTTTAAAACCGGTTAAAGTTGTTCGATAAACCTAAAAAAAGTTTTTTGGATTAGTCTTTCCCTTCCTTTTCACCTTTTTTAGAAAATTACAAAATGGTCAAGGGTACATAATGGTCAATTAATAGAATTGGCGTTCCGGGAGGCGTTCCGCGTTTCTGGCCCCCCGCTTTTTTTCCAAGCCCCCCCCCCCCCCCCCGCCTCCTGCATACGCCCTTGGCGGGATATGAACAAAATACCCTTATTTGCACGTGAGCATTTGTAATCTTTGGAAGAAGGAAAAGATGGGAATGGGATGGAAAAATATAACAAATGTCAGTGGTATCCGGTAAAAAAAAAAGCTTGGAATCAAAATCTGCGACCCGAAAATGATTCACAATATCCGTTATATTCCCAACCTTGATGGCGTAATGCACTTGATCAGAACCAATGTTCGAGGGAACATCCAACTCTTCTTTCGAGCTTTGACCATATTCACATCCATCAGAAACAGCATGTAAAACAGCCGATTCTTTTCCAGTTGCAATGATACCTTTGTAGTAAAAAATGGAATCCAATTTTATATTTTAAACTCCCCCCGTATTTTTTTGTGTAATTCCAGATCAACTAGGGTTGTTCCCCGTCCCCGAAAGTCGAGAAATTTGTGTTTTTTATGAAAATTCTCCGTCCCCGTGAAAAAAGAAAAAATTTTCCCCACCCCCTCACGTGGTGCTGCCTCCCAAAAAACTTTCCCCGACGGCCCTCCCCTCCCACGTCGGGGAACGGAGGGCCGTTTAAGCGTCAGTCCAATAGTTTCCTCATAGTTTTTCATAACAATTTTTATTTAGGGAATCAGTAAAAAATAAAAAACCTGTTCACATCATACCTTCAACACGATCAATTTCAGAACTATTAATCCATTTAAGCAAAATAAGACGAGTTTGAACATCAACAGACAATTCATTTGTTTCTTTTTCTTCTTTATCTTTAAAACGCAAATTGCGTTTTTCGTCTAATTTTGCAAAGCTACGCAAATCGTTGAGAATACGTCTTTAAATATTATTAAATAGAAAAGTAAAGTATGACCTCCCGTAGAAACATTAAATTAAAATAAAAGGGATATAGTCGAGTTTGTACCCGTCACTCAAGGAGTTGAGCGACGGCACACCACTTTTTCCGGGGATGCCCTTGGACCAAGATATATGTAGGTCCTCGAAAATCGAAGAGGTTTTGGGGTGAAAAATTCGAGTTTTTAAATGATAGCTCATTCAAAAGAGCTCCTCAAGCTGACACACTAAATCTTGAGAATGATCCGAGTAGATACGCCCTTGGAATGTGTAGCTTATACATACTTTTCCCCGTAAAATTTTTTCAATGTCCGTGTTCTCCATCCTTCGTGACAAAAAAACTTTGTACCAGTCCCCCAACGCACATGACGAAAAAACTTTTACGACCCTCCCACCACCGTGACAAGTAAAAAATTTTCCCGTCCCCATCCCTAGTGATTCTGCCTTCTCGAAAATTTTCCCGCGACCCTCGACACCCAGTGCTTCTAACCTAGTGGCAATCCAATTTTAATAAAAGAAGAAAACCTTCCAATTCGATGATCAATTACATCCCCAGTTTCTAATCCTAAAGGCAATTGCATAGCTTTTTTGCTTCCTTTGCGTTCCTCCAATCCTTGGTCGTGTTTGGTAATATAAGTGCCATCATCTTTTTGGTAAAACCCACAAGGGGGAAATGTTGAAGATTCAGGCGATTTTTCTAAAAATGATTTTAAAAATTAGTCGGCTTTTCCCCTGCATCCTCCAAAAAGTAGGGTTCTCCTTTAGGTGCTGGTCTAACATGGACGGTAAGAGGCGCTCTCACCCAGAACCACCTCCTTGCAGCAAAGACTAGCAAAAAACCACGACCCCGTGAAAATAGACTTCTTAACTAGAGGTCAACCCTATTTAATAAGTATGCGGAATGTGAGTTCGCAGAGACCGAGTAGAGCTAACTAATCAGTCGACTAGGCTGATCGAACATTCCAAAGATGGAGAACCAACCAAATGACCCGCTGACTACTTTTCTGACTAATCTTGATTTTCACTGGATTTTAAAATCAACATTATGGGCGGGAACTGACTTAAATTTCCATCAATTCCACTTTAGAGTAGGGGCAGACTTTACAGAAGGTGTATCGATTTTATGGGGAAAAAGTAGGTGAGGAGAATTCGAGTAATACGCAAGGGCGTATCCAGGGGGTCGGTTTCGGGGGGGGGGCTAACACTGGGTGGGCGCCAAATTTTTGGCGTTTACCTTGGCGTTCCGGACGCAAATTTTTTTGTTCATAAATTTTCATCTTTTCTGCGCCGCAGGCGAAAATTTTTTGAATTTTAGAAGGCCGTAGTCAAAAAAATTAACTTATTCAGCGCCGCAGGCGAAAATTTTTTGGAATTTAGAGCCCAAGAAGTCAAATTTCTTCCTTTTTAGCGCCGCAGGCGAAAATTTTGAGGATTTTGGAGCTCAAGAAGCCAGATTTCTTCCATTTTTTGCGCCGCAGGCGAAAATTTTTTAAAATTTGAGGGTTGTAGGCGAAAAAATTTCACTTTTTCGACAATCCTTCTCCTAATTTTTTCCCCCTTTCCCCCATTTCGGGGGGGGGGAGGGGGGGCTCTAGCCCCCCCAGCCCCCCCCCCCTGGATACGCCCTTGGTAATACGGATTGAAATCGGGTCTGAATTCGAGTTCACAATTCCCATAGGAATTCTCCTTTCCAGGGACGGGATAAAACCCTATTTTAAAGCCTAACAATTTTTGCTCTTATAAAAAGGAACTGGACAAGACCAAAATTTAAAAAAATTTAAAAAACCATAAAGAAGTTTAGTTGCATATTCTTTAAATTCCTCCTCGTATTCCTCATCTGAACTTTCCTCATTATCTTCATTCTGTTCTTTTATATAACGCGAAGAATAGGTTTCCGAAGACAAAAGGGCTGTAGCTTTTCCTGTTGAAGCTCTGCTTTCTTCAAATTTCTTGAATAAAAAATACTTATAAAAACACACAAAACGTGTCGTTTAGAGGCTCCCCATCTCCTTTATTTGATCTAACCCAGGCAATGTTTTCTGACAGTCATCGAGCGACTATTGTCTTGAAATAGGATAATTCCGGATTTTCATCATTCTTCCTTTATAAAAGGCTCAAAATGGTCAGACTTCGCTCCATTATGGAAGGCTCGGTTATATCAAGAAAAAAGCTCAAAATGGTCAGGGAAAAGGAAAAAGGGAGTAAACCGAAGTACTACTAAAGGCGCATAACGATCAGCATTCCCATGCCTAGTTTACGAGGATAAGAAGCAGAAAAAAAGAACAGGATAATCCTGGAATTAACGAAAATGATTGACTTATTGCTAAAAATATGGAGAAAAGAGGGGCCTTAAACGACAACCATTAACGGAAAAATTCCTAAAGGAAATCTCAACAAAAAACCTGAGAAAGTTCCAATTCCCTATCATATTCCCGTTGTAATTTAGCCGCTAGAAGCTCATCAGCCGAACAATCAGGGTCACGAGACATTTCGAGTGCCAAAAAATAATCACGAGAACAATCATTCTCACACAGAGAAACATCAAAATCATATTGGCAAGTTAGTTCAATTTCCTAAAAATTTAAAAAAACAGTTGAACACAGCTGAAAAAGTATCTTATGATGAGAATCATCTTAACCTCGAGAGTAAGATTGCATCTTACAAAGAGGTGTATCTTAAAAAGGGAGTAAGACCTAGACAGCCCCACCTCCTAGTAAACCAAATTTTAAAAATCCTGTTAAATAGAAGTGTATCTTGTATTGAGTGCAACTTATACAAGGATCCGTCAGATAGTTGACCCTCAATTATATATCTACAACTATTTAAGATACGCTTCTTATCTTAATTTTAGTTGACCAGTGGATGAGAAAAATACCCAAAAATACCCCTATTTAGGATTGTTTGAGATCAAGAGAGCTTACTCATTTATAGCGAGGTATGAATTTAATTAAACAAAAGACAAACCTCATTTTTCTCCTGCTCTTCCATTATTTCAACAAAAGATACAACTGGTTGTTGTTGTTCAACATCTTCAGAAGTCTTGCCCCAAGCCATTTTTGGTTTAATACCTTCCGCCATTTACAAAAAAATTAAAAATCTAAAATAGAAAAATTAATTTTTTTGAAAAGTCAGAAAGATAGAGCAAATCAAAGGCTTTCGAAAGATATAAAATTTATTCTGATCGGATCAAGACTAAAAACGTTATGGTCGATAAAAACTTTGGTGGCTCACAGTTGACCGTTTCCGGAAAAAACAGAATAACGTTGACGTTTTGAAGGGTTTACTCAGATTATTGTTGAAATGGAAACTTCAATTTGGTAAAATCAAAATATCGAAAAATCTAGAGAAGAAAAGAAAAATTTTTCGACAAAATGGTATACTAGGTAAAATAAGACAAAATGTTTGTACGACAAAATGGAAGTTAGGGCAAAATAAGACAAAATGACCTATCCGACAAAATGATACCTAGGGGAAAATGAGACAAATAGGCTAATACATATTGTAAATTAAAAAATGGCGTTCACGACAAAATGGTACTTCGAGCAATAAAAGACAAAACAGTACCTAACATAAATGGTACTTTGTTGAAATAATAAGGGGATGGCAAAATTATTTAGCTTTTATCGGTGATGGATGTTCCCAACAAAGCTTACAACAACCCTTTGAACTGTTTACGATGCAACTCGGTTATTTTTACAATTTTTGCCTTCAAAATTTTCAATTTTAGGCAATGCAGGATCCCGTTCGTCTTCCCTGTCAACACCATTTTTGTCGGCAATGCGTAAATTCTTCAGAGTGTACCACTTGTTCGAGGCCATTTAACTTGGCGGAACTTGCTACTGATAAGGTTTAATTAAATTTTTGGAGGGTAGAGGAGATTTGAGTGTGAGGGAGGACATTTAAGAACATCCAGTAAAATACCCTGTGGAGGTCGAGCCGGGTCTGGACCAAGGCTTGGGTTTTTCTGTATCCAGAGTCCAGGCCCAGACATTTTTTGAACTTCCTGGGGGGTTTCCTGGACTACAGGCCCAGGCTTTTCAAAAATCTCGATTACTAAAAACCCTGTGGTTAAGTGGGATATGGGGTAAATAAAGGCCCATGGTTCGAGTCCGGTTGTCAGAAAATGACTTATTTTTGCTTTTTGACTATTCAAATTTTTATAATGAACATATATAAGGTAATTTTTGAGCTTCTAGAATTTTTTATACGATTTGGATGGGTAATAGTTGGAAAAATACCAAAAAAAAACAAAGAATTCACATCAATGGAAATCGAAAAAATTCCTTAAAATCCTATCTCTCTTGTTTTTAGGTATTAAATTACATCGTGGAAAGTTCTCGTGAGGCAACAGAAACATGCGCAAATTGTGATAAGGTTACTTATTTTTGATACTTTTTCCTCGTCATCCCTACCTGTTTTTGCGGACTTTTTTTTCTTTTTTTGCGGACACATTCATTTTCATTTCCCTCCTTATCTGTGTTACTAATCAACCAAGATCTGGAAAACCTGAAAAAGTCCAGAAAATACGGGTAGGAATAAGACAGGCTAAAATGTGTTCGGTCTGTTCGAAACAAAATGTCTCGTATTTCGTTTTATTTCGTTATTTTTTCCTCTTTCGTTTTGTCTCAAGACGAATCAGTTTTTAATTTGTTTTGTTGTCCTCTGAAAAAAAAATTTGGAGTTTTGCCCATGCCTGTTAAGGTTCATGGAAAAAAGTACTTATAAGTTTTCTCAGTTTTCCTATTTCCGTTTCCAGATTTCTCAACCAATGTATTTTTGTGAAACCTGTCAACAACCTTTATGTGCTGAATGTCGAGAAATCACCCACAGGGTTTTATTTTTAATTAAATTATTTTTTTAAAATTTGTGTCTTTTCAAAGGCAAAAATATTTTTATTGCACAATATTGTTCAAATGGAGGAACGCGGAAGGATAAGAAATCGTCCATTTTGTTCAGTACATAATGAACCTTTTATTTTGTATTGCCTTGAATCGAAGGTTTTTTATATTATTTACTTTAATTTTCTGGGCGGAAATACCAAACCACCACAAAAGCCTCTGAAATGGATCAAAGACAAAACTCGGTCTTCCAAAATTTATTTCAGGCAGAACGAGGTTTCCGATATGAATCGTTTTTTGGCGCTAGATTTTTAACGCTGAGGGTACTTCTCCTTTGGTTATGGGTCTGACCAGAACATAAAATTGGGCTATGATGTTTTAATACCAAACGCCGAAATACTTAGCACTCCAAGGACTCAGAAATACACAGTTTGATATTTTGGCGGCTTTTGGGAGTTTGGTATTTTGGTTGCGGAAATAATCCCCCCCCCCCCCCCTTATGGAAATAAGAGAGAATTTTTAATTTTGGTTAGGATCTTTGTGACCGGTTAATCTTTCGCCTGGGGCTGCTGAGGGAATTCTAATGACATTTGAGCCTTTTAATAGCCTTTCCAATTGACGGATATTAAACCCTTATTTTTAGTCTTTAATGTGCATCGAATGTTTCAATTCCTCTTCTCTTGAACGACGAGGCCATTTTCTAAATATCGATGTTGCTCATAAGATTTGCTGTGATAAACTTGAAAAAAGTGCTGTTAATCTTCGAGCATTTCAATCAGAATTGAGGGAACAGTGTGACTTGAGACGTCGACTTGTTGATGAATTGGAAAAGAATTTTGATTTTATGGCGAAGGAGTAAGTTGTTTTTGGGAAAATTTTGATAACGGATTTGGATAGAGACTGGACTGAAATGTACGAGAATCGAAATCTCGAAAAATTCTATGTCTCGATAAACGATCATCTCGGTTTTTTTGTCTGAAATAATGCCCCATATTTTTCGTCTGCGAAAAATGTCCGCAATGATTCATCAGTAAATTTTGTTCGCAAGAATCTGTCCGCAAAAAAAATGTCCGCATTTTTTGTCCGCAAAAAATGTCCGCAAGAATATAATCGCACATTTTTTTCTCAAGAATTTGTCCGCAAGAAATCTTTGCATTTTTTGTATCAAAAAAGTGTCCGCAATTTTTGTGGAAAAATGTCCGCATTTTTTGTCCACAAGTTTTTTCCTTAAAAAAATGACATTTTTTGATTTTCTTAATTTTAATTATTCTTTAGAGTCACCACAAAATGCGACGAAATTATTTTTCGAGTAACCCAACTAAAATCATTTTTATTAGACAAATTGGATGTCGAAAAAACTGAAAAGAAGGACAAAATAATTGATCAATTAAATAATTTTGAATTTTTGGAGGTTTTTTTTGAATTTTTTTTTTATTTTTTTAAATTAAAAAAATTTTTTAAGAGTCCCTTAGCCATCAATCTTTTGAGTGTCTCAATTTTTTGTTCATACGCCTCAAAAATTGATTTATTGCATTGTTATGGAGATCTTTCTAAACTTATACAGGTTTATAATTTTTATTTAAGACTCTCTCATCTAGAAGCGTGTCAGGGGCTAAAACACGGAACGGGCATAACACGGAACGACAAAACACGGACGGACAGAATACGGACATACCAGATCACAGAACGATCAAAACATGAACGATCTTCATTTTAGACTATTTTTTTGGATCGTGTTTTGTTCGTTCCGATTTTTGTCGTTCCATCTATTGTCTGTTCAGAGTTTTGGAAGTCCTTGTTTTGCCCCTCACCGACTAGACGGTCCTCTTTGCCATAGGATACCACCTATTGTTAGGTTAGCGTTTGACTGGAATTTTGGATGGATTCGATTTTCGGCCCGAAATTTCCTGATATTCGGATTGGGAACCAAAATTTTGATTAAAAATAGTTGTCTTGTCAATATAAAACTGATTATAAAATCCAGAGGAAAGCAGGGGAACATGATCAGTTTGTGGTTCGCAAATCTCAAATCCGCAAATTTCGAGTCCGCAACTTCCGAGTCCGCAAATTTAAATCTGCAAAGTTCGGCTTGTTGGTTCGTTGGTGAATTAATCTTTGTATCCATTAACCCGCTTGTTTCTCGCGCTTCTGAAAAACGCATATCCACATCAGGGATATCACGGGTTACCTGAAACCCTTGACTTTTCCTAAGCCAGACTTTTTACGGGTTATTTTTGGGAGCTATTTTTGCTCAAGGTTTGATGCCTGTGACATCCCTGATCAACACTTATATTCCCCATTCTTAAATAAACGGACCCCTTTATTTAACTAGCTTTCTGAGACTTAATTTTCCCTTTAAATTTTTTCAGCAATTTTTATCTTCAAATTCTCAACATTTACAAAAAGTTAAATTCGATTCAAATTTAAATATTGATTTTGCCAAAGAATTTAATTTATCAATTTGTCAACCCTTGGGATTTATTCCACCTCCTAATACAACTGAAAATGTTTTGATGTCGAATAAATTGATTGTTGGGAATTCTGGAAAAACGGCTAAAAATGATAGGTTTTTTAAATTTTTTAGAAAAAAAATGTTGCGGAGTTTAGAGGGAGGGAGGTCCCCTTTTCGATCCTGTGCCTTTTTTAAGACTGATGCTCATTTCTATGACCTCAGTTTTTAAAGGTCGAGCCGGGTTTGGGCCAAGGCCTAAGGGGTAATTCCTCCACCCACACGAGTGTTCCGCCGCAAGTTCCGGTAGGCCGGAAGTTCCGGGATTTTTGGTTCCGGTTTGCTTGTAAAGTTCCGGTTCCGGCCAAATTTGCGGTTCCGGCGGAACACTAATCCACACCCCAAGATCGGTATATCTGTTTTCTTATTTTTAGATTAATCTTATAATCTTTTTTTCCATTTTTCGTCTTTGTAGGAGGGATAAAAATTAAAATTTAGAGGTCGGACTGGGACGGTTCTCTATTATTTTAAAATTTTATTTTTTTTTCTAATTTTAAATGAAAATGTCTCTTCAACTCAAGTAAATGTTCCAAACTCATTTGATTTTTTATTTGGATCTGAATCATTTATTTCATCAAAATTGCCATTTACTCAGCCTACTAATTTCAACCCTATGAATTCCGAAAGGTTTTTTTTAATTTAAAAAATTAAAAAAAATTTTTTTTTCAAGTGATTCTTTTATGGAGCAACGATTTATGGACCAATTTCAACATATTACTATCCCTCTACAAAAATTTACCAAAGAAATTTCATTCATTTCTACAAGTTTAATGGATTTACATAAGGATATAGTAAGGTTTATTTTTTTGATGAATACCTCATTTGTATTTATCTTAAATAGAGAGCAAAGGCGTAGCCAAGGGGTCGATTTCGGGGGGGGGGGCTAAATGGGGTATGCGTCAAAATTTTGACGTTTACTTTGGCGTTCCTAACGCAATTTTTGACCAATTTGTAATTTTTTCAGCGCCGCATGCGAAAATTTTTTGAATTTGGACGGTCATAGGCGAAAAATTCACTTTTTTGCCTAATTCCCTCCTTAAATTTTTCCCTTTTCCCCATTTCGGGGGGGGGGGGTGGGCTTTAGCCCCAGAAGCCCCCTGGCTATGCGTTTTAAAGAGGGTCAACCTGGAGGTTCGACTTTATAAGCCTTTTATTAAATTTTAATAAAATTTCAGGTTCTTCGTCGTTGTGTTGTTAATGGAGACGAATTAATCAACAGGCTTGCATGGTTTTTTAAAAATTTTTTTTTGAAAATTTAAAAAAATTTTTAAAGTTGTGAAAATGCTTGGGATCAATTGGAAGCACACAAAAAGAAAGTACAAATGATAATTCAACAATCATTAAATCAAATTTGGAGAAGAGATATTGAAAGAGTTCAAAGGTTTTTATTTGTGCCATTTAGATGGTTTTTTGCAAAATATGTCCGCAAATTTTCTGCGGACTTTTTTATTAAGTTTTAAGCCAAAAAAAGTCCGCAAACTTCGTCCGCAATTTTTTCGCGGACTTTTCTTAATGATAAAAAAGCTTCAAATGGTCCGCAGATTTCTGTGGACTTTGTCATTAAGGTCGTGAAAAGTTGGCAAAATTTTTTGCGGAATTTTTTATGCCTACATAAATGTTCGCAAAATATTCCGTCCGCAAATATTTTTGCGGACTTTTTGTCAACAAAACGCAAATTTTTTCGGATTTTTTCTTTCATCAAAGAAGTTTGCAAAATACGTCCGCAAATTTATGCAATCTTATTTTTGATGACATATAAGGTCCGCAAATATTTGCGGGTTTTTATGAAGACAAGAAAAATCGCAAATTTTTTACGGATTTTTTAAATTTTTTGCGGACAATCCACAGAATATTTCTGGATTTTTCAGAGACAAAAAAAGTTTGTAAGATACGTCCGCAAATTTTTTGCGGATTTTTATGAAGACATTGATCTGCAAAAACCCATCCAAGCGACACATATCCCGTTAAAAAATTTTGCATTCTTTTTTAGACAACAACATTTGGTCAAAGAAAAATTGGAAGAAATGAAACATTTACAAAAATTGGCTCAACAGGCACTCAAAGTTTTTTTTTAATTTTTCATTAATTTTTTCAAAAAATTTTTTAAAAAGATTTCTCAACATTTAAAACCTTTTGCCGTTCAAATGGCTGGAATAATTTCTGTTATAGACGTTAGACGTACAACTTTAGCAGTGCTTTCACCAATGGAACAAATTTGTTCAGAAATTGGGCAAATTGGTATGGATAGTGAAATTAGGGTTGCTGCTATTGATAAGGTTTATTTTTTTTAAATTTATGGTTAATGTAAGTAGGAGGACCGATCCTCTTAATAGGGGTGGAAATAGAGACCACCCAGACCACTCGCTGAGAGTAGTGGGTTTTGGCTGGATCCTAAGAAAGTGAACCACTATTAAAGGTGTGAAGAGGATCACATTATTATCACTCACTTTGAGTGGTGCTGACTTGGGCTGGTTCCTAGGATAAGAAAAACTTGGGAGCGTCTCACAGTGAGTTCTGGACTCATGACATACCAAGGCCGTTGTATTTTGGTCAGAGTATGGCACAGGGGTTGATCAAATACACTAGAGAGATCGAGTCCAAGTCAATGGAGACCTCGACCGAATCCTGGGCTTGTTTGCCTTCCATATTAGAAGTTGATAGACATGAAGGCAAACGGCTAGTCTTATTGTTTGGAGTCGTTCTTCGTTGATCCGAGCCGGATCCGGGTTCCGGAAGAACATCAGGAAGATATGACTGGGTTACGGGAGCTCATTGATTTTTTACAGTTTTCCTCAATATTTTAACCTTTTAGGAAGAAAAACTGAGACAACAAAAAATTGCAAATTCATTGGCTAACCAAGCATTGCAAAACGATGCAATTTTGGCACTAAAAAATTTAAAAGTTGTGACTCTTTCAAGTCCAAAATCAACAACAAGAGGAGGAGGATCTCGTCAAATTGTAGAAGTTGATAGGACTCGCTCTGATGCTTCTTCTACTAAAAGTTGTAAAAATTCGTTGGGAAAACGACAACAAATTCTAAAGTATTTTTTTTAATTTTTGGGTCACGGGTCGCTTAATCACTTTTCCTTCACTCACCAAAGGGTACTTTATTAATATTCCATCCCCACCCCCTATTTGAGTACACTTTTCCGGACTTTTTTTGGAGGGGTTTTATTATTTAAAATTTGATTGCCCACTGGATCTGGTCCTATGCCTTGGTCTTTGCCTTCCGTAAAACCTCTTCGTGCTGGTTTGCCATAGCACCAGCTATGACAATTTCGATTTCCATCTCTTTACAACACTTCCAGCTGCCCCTACCCACTTCCTGCGGACAAAGTTGTCCGCAAGACCGTGTCCGCAAAAATGTGTCTCTTCTAAGTTACCCCTTTTTTCATTTTTAAGATTTAATTTTCTAGTCGGGCGCAACGGAAATCAGAAGGTGCCTCTTCTTCAGACATACTACTAGCAACAGAAAGTATAACTAAAGGCAATACTTCACCCGAAGAAAGCGTCAAAGAAATAAAACGGACAACTGAATTTTCCCCCCTTAAAGAAGAAGCAACTACTACGTCCGCAAATTTGGATGCGGATGTCCGCAAAAATATGTCCACAAATTTGGGAGCGGACAAAAAAATGTCCGCAAATCTGGTTGCGGACAAAAATACGTCCGCAAATCTGGATGCGGACAAAACTATGTCCGCAAATCTGGATGAAAAATTGGATTGTTCCCCGTCTGTTGATTCAAAAGAAGAAGAAATCAAACCTAAATTAACTTCATTTGGAAAGCAAATACAAAAAGATAAGGATCCAACTGTTCTAATGGCAAGGGAAAAATTGTTGGAATCGATTAAAGAAAAGGTTAAAAGAATTGATTAATCTTTGATTATTTTGTTGGGGATATTGAAAAGAGGTTTTTTTTTAATTTTTTGGGGTTTTTTCGGTTATAGGCACGAAAGTCCGCAAATTTTATCCGCAAAAAGAGGATGGGCACTTATAGAAAAAAGACTGGAACCCATGGATTTCCGCAAGTTTTTATCTGCAACATTTGTGCCTATAACAGGAAGGAACCTATTAATGATCTTGAGAATTGAATCTGTATGTATATTTATGTAAATGTGCAATAAAACTTTGCGGACAATATTTGCGGACAAAAAATTTTATGCGGATTTTTTGTCCCCAATATATTTTAGAGGGAAATGGTAAAACCAAAAAATAGAAATTGTCCGCAAAAATTGTTGCGGACAATTTTTTGTCCACGAGAATTGTCCGCAAAAAATTTTTTGTCCGCAAATTTTTTTAATTTTTAAAAATTTTTAACCCGATAAAATTGGATTTTTTTATGTTTATATTTGTTTAAAATTGTTTATTTACTACAAGAATATTTCAAATATTTTTTTTCACTTTATAAAATTTTTCCCCTTTTAAGAAAATGAGACATTTAGCTGCTCGATTTGTTCCAAAAATTGCAGAAAATATTATTTCACTTTCAAATCAATGTCAATTTAATATTACTCCGCTTCATGTTGTTGACCCAAATTTGGATTTTAGAGAAGAATTTGCAAACGGTTTGAATTTTTTTAAATTTATTTTTGTAATAGGACCTCTATTTTACAACCCTCCGGGTTCCCAAAAATCGTGCCTTATAATAAGGGGTTCATTAAACTGAAAGTATCTTATAATGAAGGGGATATTTTAGAGAACGTGGGGATATTTAGATATTTGGTGGATATTTTAGAAAAGAATCTGATTTTTTTTGTCTGCAAAAATATTTTTTGTCCGCAAAGGAATACTTTGTCCGCAAAAAATTTTTTTGTCCGCAAAAAAATTTGTTGTCTGCAAATTTTTTTTAATCGCAAAAATAGAATCAAGGGTATCTAGTCACCCCTCATTATAAGATCCCCTCATTATAAGGTACCCCTCATTATAAGATACCTTATATTTAAGATACCCCTTATTATAAGATCCCCCCATAATATACCCCTCAAAATAATATACCCCTCAACATAATAAACCCTCATTTTAAGGTACCTCTCATTATAAGATACCTCCGTTTTAATATCCCCTCCTTATAAAATACACCTCAAAATAAAATACACCTTGTTATAAGATACCCTCTATTTAAGATACCCTCATTATAAGATACCCCCGTTATAAGACCCCTCATTATAAGATACCTCCGTTATAAGACCCCTCATTTTAAGATACCCCTCATTATTAGATCCTTCATTATAAGATCCCCTCAAAATAAAATACACCTCATTATAAGGTACCTCTCATTATAAGGTCCAATTTTTCACCCCCAAGACGGAGGTATCTTATAGCGAGGTTCAACCCTTCTATTTAAATTTTAGTTGAAAAATTGAAGGAAAATCTGGAGAAAAGGCAAATGTTCGATTCAATTTCAAATTTGCCTAAAATTAGAGACGATTATTTCCGCTGGTGGAAGTCTTACAGCAATCTGGTTAATTGTGGTGTGGATAAAAAGGTTTTAAATTTTTTTGGCATTTTTAAGAAGAGAATCAAGCTTTAAAGCAAGTTTAAACGATGGTGGATTTTTTGTCCGCAAAAAAATTTTTTGTCCGCAAAAATAAATTTTTTGTCCGCAAAAATAGACTGCAAAAAAATTTTCGGTCGGCAAAATAAATTTTTGTCCGCAAAAATAATTTTATTTGTCCGCAAAATCAATTTCTGTCGCAAAAATGTTTTTTAGTCCGCAAAAAGATTTTTTTGGTCCGCAAAAATAATGCGGATAAAAATAATGCTCTCCTAAAAATTGTCTGCAAATTTTGTTCTCCTAAAAATTATCCGCAAAAAATATGTCCGCAAATTTTTTCTCCCCTAAAATTGTCCGCAAAATTTGTCCGCAAGTTTTGCTCTCTTCTAAAAATGCCAAAAATCTTGTTTAAAATATTTTTTCTTAACTTTTAAAGGACCCCAATCAACGCGATAAATATATTGAGGTTAGAAGCGAATTACTTAAACATTCTGAGGGACTTTTGGGTGCATTGGCTTTACCCAATTATTTGGATGTTGAACCAGAAATTAATGAAAAATTTGTTTTGAACAACTATATTGGAAAAGATTTGGATGAGATTGTGGAAAATGTGAGGTTTGAAGTTTAAATTAAGTAAAAGGTGTTTTGGGTCCGTAAATGGGATGGGTAAGGGGTCGATAAAAATAGTAAGTGAGAGGCTAGGATTGAGGGGTTTTCGAAGGTTTTTCGGGTTCGGATTTAAGGTCGAAAAATGTCCGAGGATTAGTTTTTAGTTTCGGGTAGCCCCCCTTGGTTTGAAGTAGAGACTCATTGGGTTGGCTTAGCCTGGCCCATCCCTGGTCAGTGTTTGTAAGAAGAATACGAATCAATGACGCGTCGGGGGTTATTCAACTCGGAACCCGGGCCTTTTTTACCTAAACCTGAAACCCGGGCTTGGTTCGATCCGAAACCGAAATTCAGACTTTCTGGCCGAATCCGAAACCCCAGGCCTTTTTTATTCCGAGACGCCTCATTATAAGATAGCCCGGCCCAAATTTAGGATAGAAAAACCCCCAATTTAAACGTACACCTTATTATAATGTACGATTTTTCCGACCACAAGGGTGTATTTAACAAATTATTTTTTTAAATTTTAGATGTCATCAAACTTCAAATAATTCAACTATTCAACTAAACAAGCTTCGTTCCTCACTTTTAAATTTTCTAATAAAAAAATTAAAGCCAGCTCCAATTCATTTTAGTGGCCCTTTTCTTGTTCGTCCAGCACTGGTTGAATGTTGCAATATTTGTTTGAATGAAGTTCCTTTAATTACTGATTGTGTTGATCCTCCTTTATGTTTAGTTGGTAAGGGAAAAAATTCTTTTTGTTGGGGGAAAAATATTGTCCGCAAAAAATTTTGTCCGCAAAAGACGTCAAAAAAAATATCCGCAAAGAATGATCCGCAAAACATTTCCGTAAAAATTGTCTGCAAATACTATCCGCAAAAAATTATCCACAAAGTTGATCCGCAAAACATTTCCGTAAAAATTGTCCGCAAAATAACCAAGGCTCTGTCCGTCAAAAATGGCTGCAAAAATAATCCGCAAAAAATTTTCCGCAAAAACTGTCCGCAGAAAATTTCCGCAAATATTGTTCGTCAAAGATGTCCGCAAAAGCTGAAATATTGTCCGCAAAACATTTTTGCAAATATTGCTATCAAAGCTTTGTCCGTCAAAAATGGGCTCAAAAAGTCCGTCAAAAAATTTGTCTGTCAAAAATATGCGCAAGATATTGTCCACAAAATTTGTTTGCAATATATTGTCCGCAAAAACTGATTACCCAAAAATATTGTCCGCAAAAATATGCGCAAAATCTCGTCCTCTAAATATTGTGAGTAAACATATTGTGAGTAAAAATTATCAGAAAAAATTGTCTCCAAGAATTTGTCCGCAAAATTGTTAGGTATGTGTGGGTCTAGTATAAAAGGAGTCGTTAGAGATCAGTCTGGGTCGACACCTGGGTCGACCGGCGCCGTCTGTCCTTCGTCATTCTTGCCTTTTGCCACCTTCACTATTATTGTATTTAGTCTGTAGATAAAGCACAGTTGTTAGTCTGTCTTATCTTGTTATTCTTGTTAGTACGTAGACACGCAAGTCACGTACATAACAAAAATAATGTCCGCAAAAATTTGTCCGCATTTTTCTTAACTATTTTTCTCTTCCAATTTTCAGGAACAAATATTCCATCATTTCTATCAATTCTAGTAAATGGTTGTTTAACTCCATCAAATAATTGGCCTCTTAGTTTAATAGCTGCTGGTCCAGTTTACTACAAAACAACAAAAAATTTGGCAAAATTCTGTCAAACTGAACAAATTTCGATTTTAACAATTGGAAGGGATAAAGAGGAATGTGTTTTGAGACAAGCTGAAATTTTTACCACTTTGAAAAATTTTTTGAAAAAAATTTTGAAGGAGGAAGAACTTGAAGGTTTTTTTTTTATTTTTTGAAGATTAAAAAAATAATCTCCCCAAGCGGGTTCGAACCCGAGACCCCCTATTTTTAATATTTTTGGGCCTGAAATCACCTTTTTTCTAATTTAAAAAATGTTTAAAGTTCAAAAATTACTTTAGCTGTTCAAATTAATGTTCCTTTCCCTTTTTCTAAAGATTAAAATAATAATCTCCCCAAGCGGATTCGAACCCACGACCCCCTCCCCCATTTTCATATTTTTGGGCCTGAAATCACCTTTCTAATTTTAAAAATGAACTAAGATCTAAAATCATTTTAACTTTTCAAAATGGTACTCCTTGCCCTTTTTTCTAAAGATTAAAAAAATAATTCCCCAGGCGGGTTCGAACCCGCGACCCCCAATTTTTATTTTTTCTTTAAATTTTAAGTATCTGTCAAACAACCAGAAGATCTTCAACTTTGGGAACGTTCATCGTTAAGTATTTGTAATAAAAAAGATGATGTGATAAGTCAGATTGCTTCTTTTTCAAATATTGGTATAATTTTTTTAAATTTTATTTTAAACAAAGGTTTAGGAGATAACCGATAAATACCGAGTTGGGTTATATGGTGTGTTAAGAAATTATATGAACACCCATATACTCCTAACACTAGATACACCTCAATGGATAACCGATAAATATTCGGCAAAATACACTTTTGCGGACATTTTTTGCGGACAATTTTTTTGCGGACAATTTTTTGCGAACATTTTTTGCGGACAATTTTTTGATGATTATTTCAGCCCCAAGGAGTTACTTTAAAATTGAGGTCCAAAATATGTGTAAATTTCCTCTTACAAAATTAAAAATTTTTTTCCAGGCGCTTATATTTCTCGTCGTGCCCATGTTGTATTTGATTCTGGCAGAAACAACAAAAATTTAGAAATTGATAAAAATCCAAATTATGTCCAAATGGCCTTTACAACAATTAATTTGGATAATTTAATTAAATGTTTTTAGGCATAAAAGTGTTATAGAATTATTTAAATATTTTTTTTAATTTTGTTATATTTACAAAAGCCCTTAGGCTTTATTTATTTTTTTATTTGGCATTGTTTAAGAAAAGACTGACTTTTTTGCGGACATTTCTTGCGGACTTTTTCCTTGAAAAATGAAAGTCCGCAAAAAGTGTCCGAAAGTTTTTTGCGGACTCTTATCTTTCAAGGAAAAAGTCCGCAAAAGTTTGTCCGCAAAAAACTTGCGGACATTTCTTTATCACAAAAGTGTCCGCAAATTTTTTGGGACAAATTAGTTCTTGCGGGCATTTTTGCGGACTTTTCTTTATTACAAAAAAAGTCCGCAAAAAATTTGCGGACAATTTTTTTTTTATTTTCGAGGAAAAAGTCCGCAAAAATTTGTCCGCAAGTTTTTTGCGGACAAATATTTTCTTGCGGATACTTTTTGCGGACGTTATTTTCTAGACTTTTTCTCATTAAAAAATATGAAAAAATGAGTAAATAAATTTAAGAAAAAAAGTCCGCAAAAAATTTGCGGACAAAAATTTTGTCCGCAAAAGTCATCTTTTCTTAAATGGTGCCAAAAATTTTCTATTAATTTTCTAATTCTTTTTTTAGTAAAATATTTTTAAAAATGAAAGATACTAGCAAAACTACGGCTACTTCGACTAACTCGACCGCCCGAGTTAATAGAGGAAATTCTGATGATGATAGAGTTTTGGTACCTTTTATAAGGGATGTGCTAGCCGTTGCAAATGTGAGTGATCAACCGCCGGTTATTCAAATTGCTGTTGGGGCGGGTGGAGGAGTGTAAGTTTTATGTTGGAGAAAAGTCCGCAAGTTGTGAAAAAAGACTGCGGACGTCCGCAATTTTTCTCTGCAATTTTTGTCCGCAAGTTTTGAAAAAAATTATGTTTTTGCGGACGTCCGCAAGCTTGGAAAAAACTTTGCGGACGTCCGCAAGTTTTGTCCGCGAGTTTTAAAAAATTCTTTTTGCGGACGTCCGCATATTTTTGTCCGCAAGTTGAACAAAAATGAATTTTCATAAGAATAAATCTGCAAAAACTTGTCCGCAAAAACTTGCGGATTTTTTGAGAGAATAAAGAAAAACATTTTTATTTAGGGTGACCGGTTATTTATTTGGCAAAACGAGCAAATTTGTTGCTGCATTTGTTGGTGGAGCGATTTTACTTGTTCAGGTTTTCTTTTTTCTTTATATTTTATTTTACCCTTAGGGATTAGAATTGGCTTAAATTCGATAGGATTTGGGTTGGAAAATTGGATTGTCCGAAAAATGTTCGTCCGCAAGTTGGGTTTTGTCCGCAAGTATTAGCCTTGAAGAACAATTTTGGGAGCAGCCCATCTTACCGCGAGCCCAACTTACCGCAGAGCTGTAACTTCGTTCAAAATGGTCGAATCCGGGCCGCCTTGGTATGCGAGGGGCTGGTCAACAGGGTTGTTTGCAAGTTTTCGATGTTAAGTTGGTGTCGTCCGCAAGTTGGGGTCTGTCCGCAAGTTGGTGTCCGCAAGTTGTGGTCTGTCCGCAAATGTCGGGCAACCCCCCCCCCCCCTCATTTCAGTCCTAACCTCATGGACCACTCTCCCACTTTCTAATAAATTAATTTCCCCAGTTTTTTTTAGTTGTTTGAATGTCAAGGCTATTTAACAATAAACAAAAAAAGATTGAGTCGAGACATTGGGCAAGCAAAGGAACAACTTTCTGCTGTTCTAGGGGCTGTTAATAATGGAGAAACAAAAAATTGGGTTGATAATTGTGTGGCAAAAGGAGAGGCTTTAATTTCGAGAAAATCGACGAAGAATAATGGAGTGGTATTTTTTAGAATTCTTTTGGTTAGGGAAAGTCCGCAAGTTTGTTATAAGTCCGCAAATTTTTCAAATTTTCAAAAGTCCGCAAGTTTTGTCCGCAAAATTTTCAAAAGGTCTGCAAATTTTTCATAAAGTCCGCAAGTTTTTAAAATATCCGCAAGTTCTTGGGAAATGTCCGCATATTTTCGAAAAGTCCGCAAGTTTTTTAAAAATCCGCATATTTTCGAAAAGTCCGCAATTTTGTCCAAAAAGTCCGCAAGTTTTTTAAAAGTCCGCAAGTTTTTCAAAATTATCGCAAGTTTTGTCCGCAAATCAGACTTTATTAAATTTCCACTCCCTGACCTTTATGGCCGGATTCTCACTATAAATTCTTACTCTCACCTTATTATAAGCTAGCTATACACCAAAAAACTTCCTTACAAGATACGTTTTAAATGTGAGACATTGGATCTTGAACAAGCTATGATACATCGTGCAGCCTGCCTTGGGGCTGTTTGGGCCAAACCAATAAATTGGGCAGCTAATTATTGTGCGATAAAAGAAGAGGTGGTAATTTTAAAAAATTTCATTAGTGCTTCCAAAAGTCAGCAACATCAACACTGAAACCTTTTTATAAGATCCCCACCATAAAAGACCTCACTATAAGATACCCATCAATATTAGACAAACCTCAGTATAAAATACTTTTTGTGGGTTGGCCATAAGTGGGATGAGGAGGCTGTTTAAGCAATACCCTCTATTTAAGATACACCTCATTATAAGGTACAATTCAGACCCAAGAGTTTACTCACAAGTAAGAGGTCCGATGTATTTTTTTCAGAAACCAACCCTTTCAAAAAAAGTATAAATTTGCGAACAAAACTTGCGGACATTTCCAAAAAACTGATTTTTGAAAAAATTGCGGACAAGACTTGCGGATTTTGAAAAATTTGCGGACAAAACTTGCGGACTTTTAAGAGAGGATAAAAAATAGCTATTTTTTAATTTAAAAATTTTTTTAAAGGTAAGCAACTTTTTAATTCAAAATATTCGAACAATTGGTGGATTTCTGGGAGGTGCGCTTCTTGGATTTGGGTTGTCTTGAATTTATTTTTAAAAAAAGATGAGAGATTATCTATATTTTTGATATATTCAAATTTTGAAATGTTTTTTTTCTTCAAATTTTTCAGAAAATTAAAAACGAGTCTGAGAAATTGGAAAAAAATTTTTTTAACGGCAGCAGGGAAGGAACACCCAGGGAAGAGAGGACCAGCCTATAGCAGGGAAGGGACGGGGTAGGACAAGATCTCGGAACGGACCTTGTTCGGGTAACCCGTCTCATCTCTTGCCTACAGAAAATCACATATCAAGAGGTCGGATTTAAGGGGGTCCGTAATGGATGTGCGCCAAAATTTTGGCGTTTATTTTAGCGTTCCGGGTGCAAATTTAAAAAAATTTTTTTCCTATTCTTTTTCAGTGCCCCCTGGCTACGCCCTTGTCCTTGGCTTAAAGTCCAGAAACCCCCTAAGAAGATAAAAATGTACATGGAAAACCCTCAAGGCTTGAAAGCTAAAATGGTTGGGGCTTACCCTTGTAACGAAAAAATTGAAAAAAAGTTTTTTACTCCCAAAAACAAGGAAATATTTTAATTATCAAAAAATAAACCATTTTTAAAAACACACAAATTTTTTTAGCAAAATTCTTCACAAAAAATTTTTTTCTTCTTTTTTCAAGTCTCCATTGGCGTAACAAAATTTCCACAAGGTTCCACATCTTTCTGAATTTCTTTTGTTTTGAGCACAGTACTAGAAAAAATAATTTTTTGTTAATTTTTAAGCTGTAAGCCAGTTAAGGACTAGCTCCAAAAAATTTTGGTCGAGGCTTATCTCATTGTGAATGAATTATTATTTGACTTTTAAACCCAAAAATGAGCTTGACCTTCTCCCTTACGGGTTTACAAATTTGAGGATCTACTAATCTCTCTTAATCCCCGCAGTTCCTTAATCTCTCCCAAATCCTCTTTTACCTTAACTTAATCCCCTTAACACTACTTAATCCAAATTCCCCAAAATCTCCCAAATCCACTTAATCCCTACTTAACCCCCCCCCCCACCCCCAATCTCCTTTAACACATTCAAAACAAGTCATCCCCGCACCTATTTGTTGTACCATTCGACTCTGCTCACTGATTGTGAGTGATACTCGACCCCATTTTTGGAGCGGGCCCTTTAAAAAATTCAAAAAAAAATTTCAAACGTAGTTCCAGGTTCAAAAATATATTTTCCGTCCAATTCGCTACGTTTTGAAAATGCTGGAACAAATGGCCCTTCCATCTTTTTACCATTTTTGGTGAAAATAGCAATGTTGTAAGCATTCCTTTTAAAAAAATTTTTTTAGTAGTAGTAAATTTTATTTGAGAAAAATTAACTTTTAGTACATTATACCCCCCTCGCTTTAAGCCAGAGAAAACCCGCATTTTATATTCCTCTTCCCCCATAAGCTTTGGTAGGAGTAAGGGCGATTCGAAGAAATATCGGAGAATTAAATAGGATTTTGTGTTTTGGGGAGGATATATCGGTGGATTTGAAATTTATCTCCAAGGCCGTAACCAGAGGGGGGTTTCTGGGGCTATAGCCCCCCCATGTAATGGGGAAAATTAAAAAATTTTAGGAGGGAAATGGTCAGAAAAGGGAAATTTTTACGCCCACGGCCTTCTAAGATTTTCGCCTGTGGCGCTGAAATCGACCCCCTGGCTACGCCCTTGTCTATCTCTTAATCTTTCTTAACCACAAATCTCCGAATATCCTTTCTTAATCTCCGTAAATCCACTCAATCCTGGACAACTTCTAGATTAATCTTAAAATCTTGGCGATCCGGGGGCAGTTTTAAAAAAGCATCTTTTATAAATAGGTGTATCTTAAAATTAAGGTTCAACCAAATTTCTAATTAAAATTCAAAAAAAAATTTTTTCATTTACCCAGACATGTCATCCCCATGCATTCCAGCTTCAACAGCCTTACAGACTAATTTACGGCATTCGTCTTCCTTAAAATTAAAAATTTTTCTAGAAAAATTTTTCAAAAAATTTCTAAAAAATTTTTAAAAAATTTTTCGATAAAATTTTTAAAAATTTTGAGAAAAAATTTTTAAAAATTTTGAGAAAAAATTTTTAAAAATTTTGAGAAAAAATTTTTTCGTAGTCGGAGAGATTCGAACTCTCGCGGGAAAATCCCATTGGATAGCAGCTATCAAATTTAGCAGTCCAACGCCTTAACCACTCGGCCACGACTACGCTTGTTCTTCCTTCCCTATTTTTATGTTAAATGCAAAAGGGAAAAAGAGAAAAAAGGACAAATTAACGCTGGGGAGCGCCCCTTCATTTATTAAAAAAAAAATTTTCTAAAAAAACCGTCATATCCGGCTTAAATCCATTTTCCAATTCAGCTATAGCACAAAGACAGCCTGAACCATCAGCACTAAAAGGCTTTAAAAATCCACCACCAGAGGCAGAAACTTCGAATAAATAGGCTCCGGTAGCATCAACGCCACAGACTAATAAATAAGCGGAGACATGGCCTTGATACTTGAAGAAAAATTTTTTTTTTAAATTTTTAAGGCATACCCCATCTATAGAGAAAGGGAGAAAACACCGTCCACCAAATTGCAAAACAAAATAGTTTTCAATTTTTCTGTTTGCCCCAATTCGAGAAGGGGAGGAGGAGGGAAGGGAGCCCCCCCCCCCCAACTCCCAAGGGAGCCCTAAAGTTAAAAATAGGGTTGGACCCGACCCCGAAAGTCTCAAATCAACCCCGACACCAGAGTTCAACCCCGAAACCCGCCACAGATCTGAACCACGGCCCTGTACAACTTTGACGACGCGAACATGACATGCTCACCCCAGAAAAAACCCAACTACGAAATTTTCAACTTCACCGGGTCAGAGTCCAGCCCAGAGCGTGGGTCGGAACAGTCAGAGGTGTCGGAAATCGGAACTGGCTCAAAAGTCGGAACTTGGAAATCAAAAAATTTTTCGGAAATCAAAAGGCCACCGACCCATCTCTGGTCCAGCCCAATCCCAGAAATTCCCTCAATTTTTAACACCCCAAAATAATTATAAAAAATAAAACCTGAAACAAATATTGACGTAAACGACGTCCAGCCATCATAACCCGAGCCTTTTTCCCTTCATTATTCAACTCAAAAAGTTCCATTTCCGTTTCCATCATTGCTGTAACCTTTTCCAAGTCTGCTTTACAACCTGCTCCAGCAGCATAAATTAAGTCTGTTATACGATGTAATTTTATGGCATTCTTGACGGAGACCAAATTTCCCATTGTAGAACGGGCATCTGCACCGACAATCACTCCATCCTAAAAATTTTTTTGGATTTTTGGGGGGATTATTGAGGAGGATTTTTGGACTTTAGGGGTTTTAAAGAGAAAGACTGGGAGAAACCTTAGAGGAACAGGCCTTATCCCTCACCTCTCAAAGACATGACACAGGCCCTTAGCCCGTTCACCCACTATCAAAGAGTGGGTGAACGTCCCCCTCAAAAAGAAAGACTGGAGAGACAGGCCTTTAGTCTTGAAGGCATTATTGAGAGGTTTCGAAGGGAAAGACTTGGAGAAACCTTGGAAACAGACCCTTAGCCCTCACCTTCTCGAAAACCTGATAAGGCCCTTTGCCCTCTTCACCCTCTTATCAAGGGCGTAGTCCGGTGGCCAATTTCTGAGCAGGGGACTAAAATTGGGTGTGCGCCAAAATTTTTCGAACCCAATATTTTCACATTTCCCCATTTCAGGTGGGGCCCAGAAGTCCTTTCACCCCCTATCGAAGAACCGAAAAGACAGGCCCGTAGTCCTCCCCCTCAAAAACAGAAACAAACCCTCAACTTATTAAACAAGTTTACATCACTTAGTCTGTGGCCATGCCCATGGTGCAGGGCAAACACTGCCCCTGGGTTCAAGTTCTAAGTACAGAAAAACACCCCAAGAACACACTGCTCCATCCTAGCCCGTAAATAAAGTCAAAAAATTCCAACCTTAAAAACAGAAGCCACAATAGTCGTTCCAGTACTTGTAATATTCGTTTTGCCTTCCTTGTCGCCATTTTTGATCGCCAATTCATTAAAAGCCAAATTCCGTTCCATAGCGGAATTATCAAACCCATAGCCACCCAAAGGCGTATTAAGAAGTTGTTGAGAAAGTTTAACTGTTGGATACATGATTCCTATAAAATTAAAGTTTAACAAGGTAAAGAAACGTTTAAGATTGAAAATTGGATTGAAAAACAAGAAAAAATTTTCAAAAAATTTAAAGCAAAAACTGAAAAATGATTACATTTTTAAAAGACGCTAAAATTGAGGACACGCCCAAATAGGCGCACGGCCATAACGGCGCAAAGCCATAACTTGCTAGAAAATTTCTGGACCTTATCAATTTTGGTACCAATCTCTTTAGCTCGATGAGAGGAATCGTTTGATACTAAATTTGGTAAGATTCGGACAACTTGAAGCAGGTTATGCCTCTGCGCCGTTATGGTCGTGCGCCTACTTAGGCTGTAGCCTTCAAATGGAATTTACGTGAAAAGAGTGTGGAAAAACGAGAGAGCGGGAAAATGAAAGAGAGAAATTAACGAGAGAGTGCGATAAAGTTAAGCGAGACAGTTAGAAAGTTAGGTAATTTGGTTTCTTCAAGCCTTTTTGGGATTTTTAAAGTTGATATTTTGATATATTAATTAAAGAAGAATTTCGATTTGTCAACTTTTAATTGGTAATTTTTTTGTCAACTGTTAGGTTTTTCCGGCAGGAGACGGGTTAGAAATTCGACCATAACTTTCTTAATTTTCGACCGATTCGAATAATTTTCACACCATTCGAAAGATCTTGATCTAGGAATTATTTTAATCATAACTAGGCAATTTTTGGAGCTTTCTACCAAAAGTTATTGCCTAAAAACTGACATAAACTAAATTTTTCTGCCTGTAACCCCGTTTAATCACTCGTAACTTTTTGTGGAGAGTCCAAATCAGAAAGGTCTAAACTTGAAAAAGATGTCCCATTTCGAGACCTTTTGAATGCTTTATAGAAAATTTTTTCTACTATTTTTCAGATTTAATTTATTTCAATAAAAATGGAGACTTCTGAGCCTCAAGTTGAACAACAAATTAGTTCACCTTTAAAGGAAGTTCGTCCAAAACGCAAGTCAAAACCAAAGAGATACATGACTTTTACTGGGACTGAAAGCCGTCTTGACTTTTTGATTAATAAAAAAATGGTTTCTTTTAATTTTTTTTTTTAAATTTTTTCTGAAAATTTTTGGTAAATGTGAGTAGGGTCGTCGGTTCGGAACTAAATCGAAAACTCGAGGACCTTTTGGCTCGCTCTTCGGTTCGCTTTCGGATATCCGAAAATTTCCTGGAACCGACAACCCTATTTGTGAGTTATGGTACTTGTGTAGTTTACCCCCCATGAGCCCCGAACTTTTTTTTTTCTCTTGTCTTCTCCTCCCTTGTCCTTTTTATTGGAGAGGGATATTTTGGCGTTCGGCGCGCCACTAAACAAGTACCAATGCCTACAAAATTTTCTCCACAAATTTTTTAGCAAGCAATCGAGAAGGGCTTATGGGGGGTAAACTACACAAGTACTAAAAAAATTTCCCCACAAAAATTTTTAGCAAGCAATCGAGAAAACTTATGAAATTGAAGACGACGAGTATGACATAAACGATGAACAGGGAATTAAACTGATAGAATATCGGGATAAACTTCTTTCTAAAGCGTTTGATATGGAATGTGAACAACGAAACTATGCGGAGTTTGAAGATGCTGAAGTTGATTCAATGTATAAAAAAAGTTTTTAATAGGGTCAGACTTCGTTTTAAGATATCCCCAATTCTAGTTTGGGCTGGGGAGCTCCCCACTCGATGCTCTCTATTTAAGTGACAACTTATTATAAGGTCAAACCTTTTGATAAGATACACAGAAATTTGGAGGAGGGATCCGCCTAATAGTGATCGAGCTGGGTCTGTGGCCAAGGCCTGGGCTTTTCTTTTACCCAGAGTCCAGGCCCAGACATTTTTTGAACTTCCTGGGATTTTCCTGGGCCTGGGTTTTTCCGAGGCTGAGTTTTTCCTGAACTACAGGCCCGGGATCCGGCCCAGGTCAATAAATCAAACCCCAGAGCCCAAGAACAGGCCCAGGCTTTTCAAAAATACCGATCACTGCTGCCTAAGCGATACCCTATATTTAAGCTACCCCATTATAGGACACGATTTTTTAGATTATTTCCAATTTTAACATATTTCTATTAAGAGTTGAATGCGTTTCAAGTTCACCCAATCCCATCTTTATTTATGACACGGATTTGGAACCTTTGGATCAAATGCTGACAACATTTGTTAATACTCCTGGCGGTTTATTGTCTGATTATTTGTAGGTTTATTTTGACTAGAAATTTTTGGTGGCGTTTGGATGGGGTTTTGCGGACGTATTTTTGCGAATTTTTATATGAATGCAGAAAAGTCCGCAAGATATGTCCGCAAATTTTAAAAATCCGCAAAAAACGTCCGCAAGATATGTCCGCAAATTTTAAAAATCCGCAAAAAACGTCCGCAAGATATGTCCGCAAAAAACTTCCGCAAAATTTGTCCGCAAATAAAGGAAGTCCGCAAGAGATGTCCGCTAATTTTAAAAATCCGCAAAATATGTCCGCAAATAGAGAAAATCCGCAAGATTTGTCCGCAAGTGAAAAAAGTCCGCAAAATTTGTTCGCAAGAGATGATCGCAAATAAAATAAGTCCGCAAAACCCATCCAAACGACCCAATTACCCAAATTTTTTCAAAAAAATTTTTTAGAATTCCCGAGTTTGAAGACGTTAAGGACTTTCTTGAACATATACGCAATGAAGGTGATTGTCCATTATATGATCGTTTTGTTCCAAAAGTGGATACGGAAGAGTATTGTAAGCAAATTTATTTTTGGGGATGGATGTTGGAGGGAAATTTTAATTTTAGGCAAATTTGAAATTTGCCTGAAAGTGAAAAAGTCCGCAAATATAAATGTCCGCAAATATAAAAAAGTCCGAAAAAAGTGAGAAATGTCCGCAAAAATGAGAAAGTCCGCATAAAATGTCCGCAATAAGAAAGTCCGCAAATAAAAATATCCACAAGTGGAAGAGTCCGCAAATATAAAAGGCCGCAAATGAGAATGTCCGCAATAAAAATTGAAATTGTCCGCAAAAATGAGAATGTCCGCAAAAAGTGAGAAATGTCCGCAAATGAGAAATGAGGATGTCCGCAAAAAAAAGTCCGCAAAGAAAATATCCGCAAAATATGTCCGCAAATAAAAAAGTCTGCATAAAGCGCCCACAAATGAGAGTGTCCGCAAAAAACTTCCGCAAATTTAAAATGTCCGCAAATTAAAAAAAAGTCTACCGGTAAATTTTAAATCTTCCGGCAGATTTCAAAATTGCCTGAAATTAAAATTTCTAGCCCCCCTTAATTTTAAATTTTTTCTTAATTTTAGCTGATTACATTCTCAAAATTCTTCGAAATGTTCGAGAAAAAATTCAGTTGCACAGGTCGATTAATTTTCGTGAAATGTATGATGTTAAACAAACAGAAGGAGGACAAGTTATTAATGGTGAATCAAAAGATTCTCTTACACCTTTGGATAAATTTGCTGAAAAGGTTTTTTGATTTTTTTGGTTGGACACCTCCCTATAAGATACCCCCAATATTGGGTACACCTCTGTTTTAGATACACCTCCTTATAACAGACCCCCAATACTAGGTAACCTCGATTTAAGCTGCGTCTATTGATACTTGCCCGTTGGATGGGAGGGCTGTCTAGGTAAACCTATGTAAGAGACACCCCTATTTAAGAGACACCTCGTTATAAGTTACCCCTGATACTAGATACTAGTGATCGAGATTTTTGAAAAGCCTGGGCCTGTTGCTGGGTTCTGACAATGAGTCTAATTTATTGACCTGGGCCGGATCCTCGGCCTGTAGTCCAGGAAAAATCCAGGAAGGTCAAAAAATGCCTGGGCCTGAACACTGGGTACAGGAAAAACCCAGGCCTTGATCCAGACCCAGCTCGATCACTAGATACCCCCTTACTTTAAAAAACGTCTAAAATTTGGTTGGCCCCTGGATGGGGAGGGCTGCCTATCTATTTAAGAGACACCCCATTATAAGGTACAATTCTGCATCAATGGGGGGGGGGTATTTATAAGTGAGGTCTGACCAGGGTTGTCCGCAAGTAAAAAATTTTCCGCGGTCGCAGTCCGCAATTTTATTTTAAAATCCGCAGTCCGCAAGTCAAAAAAACAATCCACAATTGCGGACAGCCCTGGGTCAAAAAAATTTTTTAAAGTTGGCAACAATGAAATCCGAAGGGCAAATTGTCAAAGAAGAAGAACCAGCTCAGGATGACGTCGATGATTTGGAAATTTTGGAAATTTTTACAAAAAGCGCATCGCCTAGTGAAGCGTCGCACTACAATGATGCTTTACAGCCAACTACTTCAAAGGAAGCAACTGATATTGATCTGGAGATTATTGCGCTTGATAAAGATGTTGAGAATGCGAATGTTGGAAGTTGTGCTAATGTTGGGGACAATAATATGGTAAATTACTTAATTTTTTGAAGAAAATATTTTTTTGCGGACAATCCGCAAAAATTTTGCGGACTTTTTTTGCGGACAGATTTCGCGGATTTTTTTTGTAGAATTTTGATATAGATATAAAATTTAGTTGTCCTTCTTTTTAAGTTGTATTTCTTTCTAGAAAAGATGTCCGCAGAATTTTTGCGGACAAAAAGTTGCGGACACTTTTTTGTCTGCAAAAATTTTTGCGGACAAAATAATTTTTTATGTTTTTTATCTTGAACGACTGAGTTTCTGATTATGAAATCTTTTAAAATTCTGATTTAAAAAATCCGCAAATTTTGTCCGCAAAAATTATTTTGTCCGCAAAATTTTTGCGGAAAAAATAATTTTTTCTAAATTTTTTTTTTCTAAATTTTTTTTTATTACAAGGATTGTGTTTCTGATTCTGGAGCTTCAGCCGCTTCTTCAAAAAAATCTGATGACAGCATTGCTGTAGGCGAAAGTGCAATTAGCCCAATAGCTTCTCCAAAGAAGCAAGCAGAAAATGAGGTCAAAATGAAAGATTATGAGGAAGAAGATGACGATGATGTTATCTGTATTGACTGAGAATTTTATTGAGAAGTAAGGAAAAGGAGCTTTTATTTTTTTAAATTATTTTTTTTTCGTTTGTTGTGAACAGTCGGACCTCACTATAAAATACACCCAAGGTTAAAACTCCCTCTATAAGAGACTTTTAAAAAATGACCCCCCCTCTATCAATACTGAAGACCGTCACCTTTAAAGCTACTGAGGACCTATTGACCCTGACAACTGAGACACCCATGATGCCTATTGACCCTGAAGACCTACTTGAAAGGGAATACCGAGGATTGCTTTAAAGGGGTATTTATGAGTGAGGTTCGACTATATCTCCTCAAGCATAATTGCGGATACATTTCACCAAAAATTTTTTTTGAGTAACTATAAAGAAAAGTCCGAAAATGTGCTTGAGGATAAAGTACATACCTATATTAGGCTGCTGAAAATTTTATTTATTTTTTTAAATCTACGACCTCAATACAATTTTAGTGACCGACTCGGGGACCGACTTATCAACATTCAAATTTTTATTTTGTGTGTGGGGGGGGGGGGGGTTAAAAGAGATATCGAGGGATTAAGGGGATGAATTAGAGACTGACGGAGTGTTTCCTTCCAGACGCAGAAAATCCTCGAGAGTCTGAAACGGCGATTCTGGAACGTCCCCTACCCGAACAGGATCCCGAAAATGCAATTTTATCGGTCACTAAATATAAAATAAAGATTATTGGCATTGTTATAAATTGAATTTTACCAGACATTTTTTTAATTCAAAAAAGTGCTTTTTAAGAGCATACATATTTTTTTTAAATTTTTCTTGCAATAGGGGTTGGGGTCATTTTGGCGCGAGCCATAGAGACACAACAGTTTTTGGCGCGGTTATAAGGGCGCGAGTAGGACTGCGCCGAAACGTCCTGGTCGCTACAAAATTAAATAAGGGGTCATTTTGGCGCAGGCCATAAAGACACAACTGTCTTTGGCGCGGCTATAAGGGCGCGAGTAAGGGCTGCGCCAAAACATCCCCAAAATTAAATAATCTTTGGACGATGTTTTGTCGGACGGTATTTTGTCCTAAAAAAGTTGCATTTACTATAAAAAGAAGTTTTGTTTGTTGGTTCTCTCCTTTATTTTTTGTTTTTTCTTTTTGTTTTTATGTCATTTATTTTTATAAGAGAATCAATTTTTGTTTTGTTTTGTTGTTAACCAATGGCCTTTTTTGCCTTCAAAAATTATTTGCAAAGGCATTTTACGTAATTCTTAGGAGAGAACCTTCAAACTAAATTCTATTAACCTTAACAAAAATTATTTTTAGTAAACGTAAAGATAATTGAAAGACTTAGGCGCGTTAAGACCAATTTTTTTACTTGCGGACAAAATTTGCGGACAAATATTTCTGAGACCGGGTTGTCCGTAATTTCTGTCCGCACATATTTGCGGACAATCTTTCCGAGACCGGGTTGTCCGTAATTTCTGTCCGCACATATTTGCGGACAAATTTTGGCCTGATTAGATTCGGTTCGAAAATATTTGTGGACAGGCTTTTCCGTGACTATATTGTTCGCAACTTTTTAATTGTCCGCAAATATTTGCGGACAAAATTTGCGGATAATTAATCTTCACGGAAGGTTTGTCCGCAAAATTTGCGGACATAAGTTGCGGACCGAATTTAATCTAGTCAATATTTGTCCGCAAATATTTGCGGATAAAAGTTGCGGACAAATTTAGCGTGGAGATTGTCTGCAAATTTTGTCCGCAAGTTTTGTCCGCAAATTTTTTTTATTTTTAGATTTTTTTGTCTACTTAATATTATTATAAATTTGTTTAAAAATGACTACGACACCGTGCTGGAATGACCCAAGGATCCGAAGCAGAGAAAGATCTGATTTTGTGTTGAAATTCGACAAGTTAAACAATCCAAGAGCTATGAGCCAGAAGAAATATAATGAGGTTTTTATTTGTTTTTTTTTTGTTTTTGGAGGGAGGGGAGGCCTCAAAATGGAACACCCAAGAATGGGATAGACCCACAGATAGGCCCCCCAGAGAGGTCGAGAGAGAATTGGATAGGCTACCCTCTGGGTTGTCCTCTTGATGCTGTTAAAAAGTCGCGGGTTTTAACGCTTGGTCGAGGGAGATGACCTAGTTGTTCACTTACAATTAGTCTTCCCTAGAAACTGGGAAAAATCTCAACTGGGAAAAATCTCAAAGCAAGTTTTTGGGGGTGGGACTGGAGGGTAGTCTTAATGCCCCTGAAACGCTATGCCCTTGGGGTCTTGTACTGATTTGAGGTTTTTGGGTGTATCTTAGGGAGTAGAGATCGGCCCGGGTCTGGACCAAGGCCTGTGTTTTTCCTGTACCCAAAGTCCAGGCCCGGGCAATTTTTTGATCTTCCTGTGTGTTTCCTGGGCCTGGGGTTTTTCTGGACTACGGGCCCAGGGTCCGGCCCAGGTCAATAAATCAAACCTAGGAACAGGCCCAGGCTCTTCAAAAATCTCTATCTCTATTAGAGAGGTCCTCCAGACTTTTTAACTTTAAAATTTCCCAGACATTACAACAAATGGGAGAGTTTGGCCCAACTTGCCATGTTCAATCAGTCTACAATGTTTGCAATCAAAAAGATGCTTCAGGGCGTAATGTTCTGCGTTTGGTTGAATTAAAATCTGGAAAGCCTGTTATTCCGTTGGAAGATGTTTTTGACGAAATTGAGAGGTTTTTTTAAGTTTTATTGGGGGGTTTTAGTCTTGGGCTGAATAAGCGAAAGGGAGATTGGTCGAAAGCCCATAAAGGGCGGATTTCGGGTCAAAGAACAAGTCCGGTTTTCGGGTTGGTTATCCTCAAAATTTGTCCGCAAGTTTTTGCGGACTTTTTTCCTTGCGAGGAAATCCGCAAAAGTTCTCCGCAATTTTTCCGTTACTATAACAATTTCTGCGGACTTTTATCGCGGTTTTTTCTTCTTAAGGAAATCCGCAAAAGGTGTCCGCTTGACATTGTCCGCAATTTTTTCCGTCTATTTTAACTATTTTTTGTGGACTTTTGTGCAATAATTGTCCGCAATTTTTCCGTTTGTCCGCAAAATTATTCCGTTCATCTGACCTATTTGCGGACTTCTTTTCATGACAAAGTCCGCAAAAACTTGTCCGTAATTTTTTGCTGTGAAAGAAAGTCCGCAAAAAGTGTCCGCATTTGCGGACTTTTTTTCTTGCCAAGGAAGTCCTCAAAAATTTGTCCGCAAATTTTTTCCATTCATTTTAAACTCACTTTTGATTCCTTTTTAAGAATTCACCTTCAACACGACCACTTGTGCAATATTGCAAAATTCTACCAATCACTCAAAGAAGCATCAACAAACCTCGCTACGGGCAATATAAGCTTTGAAATGGCCAAAGATTTTATCATTCGCTGCCAAACCTGCACAATAAATTCGCAACAAAAATCTTCAAAAACTACGCAAAATTCTGGACTTTTTGCCCCGAAGCTGTCACCGACCAAATTTCCAAAGAAAAATGCGAGGCCGGAAAGCTCTCCGTTGTCTAATGGGGCTTCAAGTTCTGGTGGAAATGGAAAGAGTGATGCAAAGAATGGTTCTAAAAATGGTTTTTATTTTTTAAAATTGGGGGGGGGGGATTTTTTGGGGATTTTTGACGTGTTTTATGACCTTTCTCCTATCGAGTGTATGGCAGGGAAGGGCTGGACTAGGGAAAAAGTCGAAAGGTTTTTTGGGGGAAAAATCTTTTACATGAGTATCAGATTTTGCGTAATCCGCCTCTGAGTTTTTGGGGTTTTTTTTGGGGGTTTTATCAATTTTCTCCTATCATAGGCGTATCAGAAGTTGGCTGGGTTAAGGAAAAAAGGTCGAACGGTTTTGGACGGAAATATGTTCGAGCACCGGATTTCTGTTAATCCGCCCTATCAATGATGTTTCCAAAAGTAGAATTCTGGAAAGGGAGGGGAAATAATGGGGGAGCCTTTGGAATTGTAGGAATTTTCACATGTCAACACAAGTCCTCCCCGCCCTTTTACCGAATTGACCTTTTTTTGGGTTCTCTTAAAAAAATTTTTTTGTTTTCAGGCTCTAGTAATAATGGTCACAATTTTGTTAAGCCTTCTAGTCAACCTTCTTTTGTTGCACCAAGTCCGATATATACAGCAGGTTTGAAAAAAAAATAAAAAAATGTTTTTGTAATTATGATGGGTCTGGAAGACCACCAGAAATATTTTGGGGAACCTAAAAAATGAGGGGGTATTTTCGGACATTTTTTAATGGATTTGCGGACTTTCCTCTCGTCCACTCTTGCTGACTTTTACGGCCTTTAGAAATATTTTGTCCGCAAAAATTTTTGTCCGCAAATTTACCTAACCCTAAAAATTTATTTTTTCAGTTAATCGACAGTTCTTCCCACCAACGCCTCTATCAAATCAACCATTTTCTTCTATGACTTCATCATCTACTAAAGACTTTAATTACAAACCTGGATGGATGCCAGTGTTTACTTCTACTCCTCTTGCCACAAAAGCTGCTCAACCAAGAATTGGTATTTTTTAAAAATTTTTTTAGCAGTCGAACAAGACTGAAAAAAGTCTCTTATATGTGGGGTAGCTTAATTTGGGGGTAACGACTTACACAATTGGACATCCCCTTATGTTAAAATTCGTCAAAATTTTACGGACAGATTCTGTGTCCGCAATTTTTTCTGTCCGCAAAAATTTTTTTGTCCGCAAAATTTTGTCCGCAAAAAATTTTTTGTCCGCAAAATTCGTCCGTAAAATTTTTTTGTCCGCAAAGTTTGTCCGCAAAATTTTTTTAAATATTTTTTTCTTTTTCAGATATCTCTTCATTTTTGACTCCACAATTTACACCACTTCAAAATAATAATGCAAATCAACTGGCTAATACTCGAAGCGTCATTGTTACTGGACCAACTTTACAAACTTCAAATGCTTTCACTCAAAATACAACAGTTATAATTTGTGATGAACCTGAAGTACCTGCAATTAGAGAGGCTGTGCAGAATGCTGAGGGGAATGCTTCGATTACAGAGCCAGTGGTTAAACAGGTTTTTTAAAATTTTTGAACTAGTTTCTGGGGGTAGGTCAGGCCTTGACTTTTAGGGGTACGCCTCTTTACAAGGGCGTAGCCAGGGAGGGGGGTTGGGAAGAGCTGTTAATCGGGTGGGAAGAGCTCCTCAAGTTAATACCCTTTATTTAAGATACCCCTATTTAAGATAACCCCTCTATTTAAGCGACACCTCATTATAAGGCAAGGGCGTAGCAAGGGGGTTCAAGGACGGATGTTGAAGCCTACCCCCGTCCCCGAAATGTGGGAAAATAGGAAAAATTAGGAGATTTTTCGCCTATGACCGTCCAAATGCTCGAAATTTTCCTGCGGCTCTAGAAGAAATTTGGCTTCTTAGCCTTCCAAAATTCTCAAAATTTCGCCTCTGAAGAAACCTATTTTTAGTGGGGTTGCTTAATGAGGGTATATTATAGAGAGAGGTCGACTTTATGATAGAGACCGGACCGAGACGAGATCTCGATCTTGATTCTCTTACGACACTCCCAGTCCGGTCTCTACTTTGTGAGGATTATGGGGGAGGGGGGGGGGTGTCTCGACATAATAAAAAAATTTTTAAACTTTAGGAAGTCCATCCAATCGAGGAAATGCTTCAAAAATACATTGATGTCGGCGAATGGAAAAACGACTTTATTTTTACTGACACCGAGTGTCGCCAAATTCTTGGAGAGCTGGCTAGAACACATTTTGGAATGTGGGAATTGAAAGAATCTAGAACCAATCCTGGAGAATTTTATTTTTTTAATAAGAAAAATGGAACGTGTCAATGGAATGAACCTGATGCTTGGGTAGATGAAATTAAGAAGCGAGTCTCTATTGAAAAAGTTTTGAGAATTGAACAGGATGATGAGGTTTGGGGTTTTTAATTTTTTTAAAATAAATATTTTGCTGGGTTGGGAGAAGCTTGCCCCTTTTTTTAAAGATTTTTTAAAAAATTTTTGCGGACTTGCTTGCTGACTAATTTTTCTTGCGGACTTTTCACTTGCGACTCGTTTTTTGGGCGGACTTTTCTTGGGAGCTTTTTCTTGCGGACTGTTTTTGAGGACTTGCTCGCTAACTCTTTTTTTGGGCGGACTTTTTTTTTTGCTGTCTTTTTCTTGCGAACTTTATTTGCGGTCCTTTCTAGCCCGTTTTTACAGACTGTTTTTGCGGACTTTCACTTGCAGACCTTTTCTCGCGGACTTTTTTTTTAGCAAACTTTATTTGCGGGTTTTATTTTAAGACTATTTTTGGCGGACTTTTCTAGACCCATTTTATGCTTTCTGGACCTTTTTTTAAAAAGTTTATACAAAACTCAAGAAAATAAGCCTTAAAAATTAATTCAAAATTTTTAGAATAATCAACTTGAGGACGAAATTCTTGGTGAGGGTGATATAATTGAACAACCTGTTGAAGAAAACAATTTTGTTGTAGAAGATCCAATACAACATAGGGAGGAGAATGTTGTTCAATCTTTAGGTTTGAAAAATTTTTTTTAAATTTTTTAAAGACAATTTTTGGTTTTTATTTATTTTGGGGTTGTAAAAGGGTTTTTTGCGGACAAAATTTGCGGACTCCTAAATTGTCTGCAAAAATTTTTTTTGTCTGCAAAAATATATACAAAAATACATCTTTAAGGATATCTTTGGTGGAAATCTGTCTTTTTAAGGGCACTTTTTGGGTTTATTTAATTTTGGGTATTTTTTGTCCGCAATTATTTTGCGGATAAATTTTGCGGACTCCGAAATTGTCCGCAAAATTTTTTTCCGCAAAAAGAATACAAAAATAACTCCTTTAGGATATATTTTGGGAAGAGTCCGGCTTTTTTTAAGGGTCCTTTTCTGTATAATTTTCTGCACAACTTTTCCGCAAAGATTTTGCGGACTCACAAATTATCCGCAAACTTTTTTTTGTCCTTAAAAAATATATAAAAAATAATTCCTTGGATATCTTTGGGGGCGGGTGCAGCTGTTTTAAAAGGGCCCTTTTTTACGGTTTTTTTTGTCCGCAAAAAAATTTTTTTTGTCCGCAAAAATTCTTTTTAGTATTTTCCAGGAAAAATTCCCTTAATAAAATTCCTTTTTAATAATTAACAGAGCCAGCCAAAGAACAACAACAACCAGTCGTCGTTGAAAACAATATTGAAGAACTTATTGCTTCACCAACACAGCAAGATTTGCCCCAGCAAGATATGGAGGAAATTGTCCAATCTTTTGGTTTCGATTTTTTTTATTTTTCCTCAAATTTGTTTATACTTGTTTTTAATTTCCCTGGAAAATCATTCTATAATGGAAAAATTGTCCGCAAAATTTTTGTCCGCAAAAATTTTTCTTTGTCCGCAAAAATATTTTTTGTCCGCAAAATTTTTTTCTTAAATTTTTCAATCAATTTAAGTTGACGGCTTGATTACTGAACGTGAGAATGATGTAATTAAACAACCTCAATCTGCAGTTGTTTTGGAAGAGGAAGGGAAGAAGGATGTTTGTGAGGGAACTGAAGGTGTGGAGGAGACTTTGGAGGGGGCGGTGGAGAATTTTGTGGAGGAGACTTTGGAGGAGGCGGTGGAGACTGCTTTGGAGACGGCTTTGGATATTCCTGTGGAGGGAGCTTTGGAGGAGAATCCTGTGGAGGAGACTTTGGAGAATTTTGTGGAGGGGGCTTTGGAGACTGCTTTGGAAGTTCCTGTGGAAACTCCTTTATCTCCTCCATCAGCACCACCAGCAGAAGAAGAACCTCTTTTAAATATTCAACCAACAATTTGCTCTGTGACAACAATTGAAAAGCCTATTGAGAAAGAAAACAACAAAATTGTTGAGGAGAATGTTGCTGAGAATCCTCCAATACCTCAACAAGAAGAGCAACAAATTGTAATGAATAATGGGGGTGATGAAAGCACAAATTTTAATAATAGACCGTTTAATACGACTGATTCGTTTATGGCTGCTGCTATGGGGGGAGGTTTGTGAAAATTTAATTTATAAATAGGGGAAATTGTATAATGGGAAATTTGTCCGCAAACTTTTTTTTGTCCGCAAATTTTTTGCGGACAAAAGTTTTTGTCAGCAAAATTTTTTTTGATTCCCTGTCAATTCATAAGGATAACCATGGATGGATTTCAATGGGTGGGGCTAACATTGCGTGTAATGACATTTCCTGACATTTCTTGAATCATTTACCCATGGGAGCCTTCCTACCTTGGGAAGAAGTTAAGAAGAACTTGGAAGAGTCTTCTTAACTTGGAAGAGTCTTTTTAGCCTTCCTACCTATAGGCCTTAAAAACTCAAATTAATTTGGAGGTCCGGTCATGATGTCCGCAAATTTTTAAGTTTAAAAAAATTTTTTCAGGACTTAATGATGATACTATGGACATTGCCAATTTTATTGAGCAATTTGATGAACAATTAAATTCTCCTCCTCCAAATAATCGTGAAAATGTTCAACAAGTATTAAGCAATGAAATTGTAATTGAGGTTTATTTTTGAATTTTAAATGAGAAAATTTCTGTCCGCAAAATTTTTGTCCGCAAAAATTTTTTTTAAATTTGCGGACAAACTTTTTTGAAATTTTTTTAAAATTTTTCAAATTTTTTTCGAAATTTTTTGGAATTTTTTCAAAATCAAAAAATTTTTTTTGTCCGCAAAGTTTGTCCGCAAGTTTTTTTTAATTTGCGGACAAAAAATTTTTTAAAAAAATTTTAAAAATTTTTTTCTTTTTTTGCAGAAAGTCTCAGCAGAAGAGGTCAACAACAAAAATAATAATAATATTCCTCCTCCACGTCCAATTAAATATACTAATCAGACGGCGAAAAAGACGATTAATGGTGGTGGAGGTGGTCTTTCATTTTGTCAATTTTCGGTAACTGGACGGAAGGTTTATTTTTAATTTTTTTAAAAGATAAAAAGAAGAATTTTTTGGAAAATTTTTCAGAAAAAAATTTTTCTGAAATTTTTGAGAAAATTTTTTTCGACCCCAGGGTTCTGATTTTTTCAGAAAAAATTTTTTTTCGACTCCTAGGTCCTATGGTTGGGGTTTTCGAGTCGAGCCGACGTTCGAGTCATTTTTTTCGGGCCGGCCCGGCCGAGTCTTTTTCGGGTCAAAATGCAATGCCCACCGACTCCATCTTTCGGATCGGCCCCCAAACCCTACCCAATTCATAAGGTACTGCCGACAATCTCCCGTACAACCCTTAAGTATAAAGGGTTGTCTCATAAATTTAACTTCAAAAAAATAAGAAAAGTTTTTTCTGAAATTTTTCAGTCTTCCGTTTGAATAATTTTTTCTGAAAAAAAATTTTAAAAGAAAAAAATTTTGTCCGCAAATTTTTTCTTTAATTAAAAAGATTTTTCTATTTTTTCTGGATAGATTAATTAAACCTCATATTTTTAAATCCATGGGGGATGGGGGGGGGGGGGGGGGGCTAGCCTAATTTTATAAAAACCCTAGCAAATTTAATTTTAAAAATTTTTTTTCTTTTTTTTTTCTAGCGTGTAAACGACGCATTAAAATTTAAACCAAAAGAAGAAGCAAAACCTCCTCAACAACAACTTCTTTCTCTTTCATCTCCTCGAAAACGTCCACCAATATTTAAACATGTAGCATTACAACGTGTCCGTGTTTCTTTGCCAGATGTTGAAAAATTGTTTAAAGAACCGGAAATGGATTGTGGTCAATTGAAGAAGGCTATTTTGGAATTGGAACAAAAAATTTTGGTTTAAAAATTTTTTTTAATAATTTTTGGGGGGGGGGGGGAGGGGTGTTGGGTCTAAAATATTTTTTTGGGGTAGGTTGGGGTATTTAGAAAAAAATCCTGAATGGAGGTGTGTACCTTGGCTTGTGGATAATTTGGTGGATTTTTTTGTCGGCTTTTTTTGGCAATAATATTTTTGATTCCGACCCTTCCCCGAAAATTTATTAGGAGGGATTACAACAGGAAAGGCCCCCCCCCCCCCCCCCCCCCCCAAAAAATATCTTGAAGTTGGACATTAAGCTTTCTGTTTTCGACTCCTGGACATGTAAATTTTTTTTTTCGTAACCTGGTCCATCCCTGATATTGCGGACTTTTTTGCGGACGTTTCCTGCGGACGTTTTTTGCGGACTTTTTTCTTGCGGACGTTTATTGCGGAAACCGACCCGTTTTTTTTTCTCAATCCGACCCATCCTTGAGAAATGAACGTCTCATTAAAAAATTTTTTTTTCAAAGGCTTCAAACAAAAAAGAACATGAACAAAAATTTACTCCTCCTTCAACTTCTTCTTTTACACAACACCACCAATCGACCTCAACTTCTTCAACTTCATTTAAAGCAAAAATAACAATTAAGCGTCGTCCAGTGGCTAAAAGATATGGAAAAAATATTGACCAAATTTGTTCAACAAGTACAGGAGGAAATAGACGCTCATCAAGTTCAAGCAGTAATAATGGTGGTGGTCTTAAAAAGAGGGGAATGAAGAAGAAAAATGTTGTGAAGAAGGTTAAAAAGGTTTTTTTTTTGTAAAATTTTTTTAATATTGGGAGGGGGGGGTAAGGGTTTTAAAAAATTTCTTTGGTTTTGGGGGGTTAGCTCTGTTTTTTAGGGATTAGACTAGGATTGCCGTTGTCGAACCGGGCCGACATTCGAGTCATTTTTTGGGCCAAAATTCGATGTCCAATTCGATCTATCGAACCGAACAGATTTATAGGACCGAAAAAATGTCCGCAAAATTTTTGCGGACAAATAATTTTGCCGGTAACCCTAGTTTATACCAATGCGATTTTTATGAATGGAGAGGAATATTATTAGCTTCCGCACCAATGGCCGACTTTATTAATTAAAAAAAAATAAATTTGCGGACAGAAAAAATTTGCGGACAAAAAATTTTTGCGGATTTTTTAAATAAAATTTTTTCTAAAAAAAATTTTTTTTCTTCAGAATGATTCTTCCTTTGCTTCGGACACTTCATTTTTCCATTCATATGGTGGTCGACGTTCTTCTACTCCTTTTCTTGGAAAAGATGTTCAATTATTTATTTGTAAGTTTTAAAAAATCTTTTTTTTTTTGGTGCTTTTGTGGACTAAGAGGGGGGATTTTTGCGGGCTTGTGCGGATTTTTTACGATCTTTTCTTGCGGTCTTATTTTTGCAGCCGTTTTTTGCGGATTTATTTTTTGGGATTTTTTCTTGTAAATTTTTTTTGCAGATTAGTTATTCGCGGGGGTTTTTATTTGCCAACTTTCTCTTTTGTTTTGCGTACACTTTTACGGACTATTTTTGCGGACAAAATTTTTTTACGGACTTTTCGGGCGGACGATTTTTTGCTTTTTTTTTGCGGACGAATTCTTGCGGACATATATATATATATATATATTTTGCGGATTTTTTATTTGGGGATTTTTTCTTGCAGATTTTTTTTGCGGACACTTACGGACTATTCTTGCGGAAAAATTTTTGCGGACACTTTTTGCAGAATTTTTTTCGGATTTTTTTGCGGACAAATATTTTCTGCAGATTTCTTGCGGACTCTTTTTTGCGGACTTTTTAAAAATGTCCTCCCCTAGTCTACTTATCAACCATTTTTTTTTACTTTTAATTCTAATATTTTTTTTTCTTTAATTAAAGGTATTCATTGTCCTGCCGGCTCACATCTAAAATATACAAACGAAAATGATTATAGGCTTCATGTTTTGGCTAGACATCGAATTGTTACAAATGATTGTGAGGCTATTCATGACTATATTAAGAAGCAAAGATTTATTTACATTGGGAACTTGAATTTTTAGTTTGTTTTTTTTTTGAATTTTTAAAAATTTTTTAAAAATCCGCAAAAAATTTTTTGTCCGCAAAATTTTTGCGGATTTTGAAAAAAATTTGCGGATTGTCCGCAAATCTATTTAATACAAAAAAATAAAAAAATCCGCAAAAAATTTTTTGTCCGCAAGTTTTGTCCGCAAAATTTTTGCGGACAAAAAAATTTTTTGCCGATTTTTTTATTTTTATGTATTAGATAGATTTGCGGACAGTCCGCAATTTTTTGCGGACAAAAATTTTTTTTCCATTCTTTCAAAAAAAAATTTTTTTTGATAAATTTAGTTGTGAAGATTGTGACAAATTCTTCGACGACCAACAACAGAATGCTTTAGAACGTGCTACTGAGTGGGTTGTACATCGTTTAGAAGTTCATGGGACGGAATGCGAAGAGAATTGTGCTACTATTATTGAAAAAATTTTTGCGTCTCCAACTCATGTAAGGAAAAAATTTTTTTTGAATTTGCGGACAAAAAATCGTCCGCAAAATTTTTGCGGACGAAACTTGCGGACAAATTTTTTTTTCGTTTTTCATATTCTTTCTGATTTTTGCAGACAACTTTTTATCCGTAAAAATTTTGCGGACAAGATTTGCGGACAAAAAATCGTCCGCAAAAATTTTGCGGACGAAACTTGCGGACATAAAAAAATTTTTTTTTGGTTTTCTCGTTCTTACCGATTCTTGCAGACAAATTTTTATCCGCAAAAATTTTGCGGACAAAACTTGCGGACAAATTTTTGTCCGCAAAAAATTTACGGACGAAACTTGCGGACAAAAAATTTTTTGCGGACTTTTTAAAAAATTTAGAAATAAATTTTAAAATTTTTTTCTTTTTCAGCATCCATATTTGACCATTAAACGTGAAAAACAGGAAATCTTATCTGACAATGAAGATAATAATGATGAAGAAGACGATGTTGAATGGAAAGTATATAAGAAGAGGAAGGATGAGGACAATTCGTTTAACCCTTCACCTAAGAAAAATGGAAAAAAGAGAAAGAAGAAGATGGGGGTCAAGAAGAGTAATAGTAGCAGTGCTGGGGGAAGTAGTGGGGGAAGTTCTGTTAAAGTCAAAAAAGAAATTTGAAAATTGGAAAAAATTTTTAGAAAAAAAATTTTTTTTAGTAGAGGAGGGTAGTGAGAAGAGTAGAAATTATTATATTTTATTTATTTTCCCCCTTTAAAAAATACTCATATATGAGAAAAATGCCAATATATATTCTTCCTTAAATTTGTTTCCTTAAAAAATTTCACTTATAATTGATTTAAGTATTTATTTTTGTTCTTCTTTAAAAATTTTTTTAAATTCTATTTATGTATGCATTTTTGCTAGGGTTGTTAATATTTCCGGAAAACTAGTATATTTTCCTGAAAAAGTTTAAAATTAAAATGTTTTATTTGTATTTTCCGGAAAACTTATAATTATTTTCCGGTAAAAGTTTAAGTCTCCAGCATGTTTTCCGGAATGTGATTTGGAATAAACTATAAAGTGTGTTTTCCGGAAAACTTTAATTATTTCCAAAACTTGTTTTCCGGAAAAGTTTAATTATTTCTAAAACTCGTTTTCCGGAAAAGTTTATTATTTTTAAAACTTGTTTCCGGAAAACTTTAATTTTTTCAAAACTTGTTTTCCGGAAACTTTAATTATTTTCAAAACTTGTTTTCCGGAAAACTTTAATTATTTTCAAAACTTGTTTTCCGGAAACTTTAATTATTTTCAAAACTTGTTTTCCGGAAACTTTAATTATTTTCAAAACTTGTTTTCCGGAAGCTTTAATTTTTTCTAAAACTTGTTTTCCGGAAAACTTTTTAATATTATTTTACGGCTGCAAAATTTTGCGGACAATTTTTGCGGATTTGATACAACCCTACAATTTCTTGCTTTATTATTTATTTATTTATTGAAAATCTCTTATAAGAACATTCTACTTTTGACTTTCTTTTTTGTTTGTTTGAAGATTTTTGTTTCAAATATTATTATAAATAAAAATTATTGTTTAATTTTTTTGTTTTGTTGTTTTATTGTTTTTAAGATTTTATGGTATCTGTAGAGCGCAGATGCAGACAACAAAAGATTATATTTTCCGGAAGAATTTCCGGAAAAAGTTGGGAAATTAAAATGTTTTGTTTTCATTTAAATTTTCCGGAAAAAGTTCATTTTTATTTTCCGTAACACTTTATTTTTGTTTTCCGGAAAACAAAGAATTATTTTCCGGATAAAGTTTAATATTGTTTTCCGGAAAACCTATAATTTTGTTTAGAAAAATATATTTTCCGGAAAAAGTTTATTCTTTTTGTCTTTATTTCAACGCAAAAAAGTTCTCAAAACTTGTTTTCCGGAAAGCTTTATTTTTTCTAAAACTTGTTTTCCGGAAAACTTTAATTTTTCAAAACTTGTTTTCCGGAAACTTTAATTATTTTCACAACTTGTTTCCGGAAAGCATTTTTTCTAAAACTTGTTTTCCGGAAAACTTTATTTTCAAAACTTGTTTTCCGGAAAACTTTATTTTCTAAAACTTGTTTTCCGGAAACTTTAATTATTTTCAAAACTTGTTTTCCGGAAAACTTTATTTTCAAAACTTGTTTTCCGGAAAACTTTATTTTCTAAAACTTGTTTTCCGGAAAACTTTATTTTCAAAACTTGTTTTCCGGAAAACTTTATTTTCTAAAACTTGTTTTCCGGAAAACTTATAATTAAAATGTTCCAGTTTAGGCTTGTTTTTAAGGGGGTTTCTTTAGATTAATTTCTAGGTGTGTTTTAACAGTGTTTTTCCTCTAGACAAATTAGACTCTAAGGGCAACTTGCCCTTTTATTAATTTCTTAATGTTTGCCACGTTAATCACAAGGCGCAACATGCGCATGTTAAAGTGCTTGATTGACTGATTTAATTTTTTGCCTTGTATAGCTAAAGAAGCTTGAAAAAATAGTGTAAAAAATTGAGAGACTTGAAAAAAATTTTTTTTTAATTTTTAAATTTTTTATATAGACTCGTCTTTTTAGCTTTTCATTTTTGCCTTTCATTTCTCCCCCTCATTTTTCCCTTTCTTCATTTTCCCTTAAAAGTCTAACTAACGTCTTTATTTAATAGGCAGGCGACATTTGTGAACAAACGACATTTGCGAACATTGGCTGATTTCTAGGTTATAGAGGAATACGGTAACTGAAATACAGTAAAACCTCATTTATATACACCCCCTTGGTGTGGAAAAAATAGTGCCTTATAATGAGCGTATTTTAAATAGAGGGTATAGATTAGACGGCCTTCCCCTCCCTTTGTCTAGCCAAATTTTGAAAGCCGTATATTAAATAGAGTCCATATTGTTAATTGTATCTTATATCGAGGTCCTTACGAACTGTGTGAACTGTGTGCTTTAAAGACACAACAACCCAACCTCTTCTCTATAGGTTTAGGTCCATGTTCCCAAATGTCGGATGTTCGCAATTGTCGTAATTAGGGGGCTTTTGTGTCCTATGGTTGTTGTGTCCTCTGGGTAAGATCTAACAGCCCCTTGTCCCCATTTCAATAGGTTTAGGTCCATGTTCCCAAACGTCGTATGTTCGCAAATGTCGGATGTTCCCAAATGTCGGATGTTCAGTTATGTTCCCAAATGTCGGATGTTCGCAAATGTCGTATCCTCCAATTTTCATTTTTCTTTAAAGGAGTAAAATTTACAAGAGACAAACAGTAAAAATTTGATAGAAAAACAGGTGTTTCAACAAAAAATAAAAAAATAGAAGAAAGCAACAGTGCGTGTTTCTTCAAAAATAACAAGAAAGAAAAAATTATGGCCCCTCCCCGTCCAACAACTCCACGGTCAGAAGATGGAGAAGGAAAACCTCCTAGAGCTTGTAAGGAAAATGAGTAGATAAATAAAATTAATAATAAAATGTTCTTGAAAAAAAATTTTTTTGGAGTTAAAAAATCCGCAAATAATGTCCGCAAGTTTTGTCCGCAAATTTCTTGTTTAGCCCTGTTAATAGAAATAGCCCCTCGGGGCTGAAAATACCGTATAATGTGTTGTTTCCTAAATAGAGGGTATCTTATAGACAGGTCGTATCTTATAATGAGGTGTATGTTAAATAGAGGGTCTGAGCGTGGCCACTTGAGCGTCTTTTATAAAGTCCCCCATCCAGTGGCTAACCTAATAACTCGTTTATAAATAACCCTGAGAGGCTGAAAATGTCGTGTCTTATAATGAGGTGTATGTTAAATAGAGGGTACTTAGACACCTAATACAAAAAGTATCTTAAATTGAGGTGTGTCTAGTATTGGGGGTAGCTTATAAAGAGGTCCGACTATAAAAGAAAACTTGCGGACAATATTTGCGGACAATTTTTTGCGGACAAAACTTGCGGACAATATTTGCGGACTTTTTTTTGCGGACTTTTTTTGCGGACAATTTTTGCAGACTTTTTATTCATGATTAAAAATTTTTTTTATTCACCCACAGACTTTTATTCTCCCCCTATTTTCCCCATTAAAAATAAAAAATGTTTTCCCTAACCGGTGACGAATTTAATATGAATCCCAAATTTTGTGCAGTTGTCCGTCAATGTGTATTTTATGAAAAATATGGAGGGTGTAAATTTGGAAAGGACTGTTTTTATGCTCACAATGATGAAATGACGTTGGGGGTTAGGGTAAGAGTTTATTTTGAATTTTTTTAAGGACCCCTCAAGCCCTTGGGGTTGAGGGGACACCCATAAATGTGCTTCCCCCCTATAAGTTTCCGATTTTCGGTGACCTATATCTCGGCCCAAAATGAAGTCCCAAAAGAGATTTTGGTGTCATTCGACTTGGCTCGACAAGCTCTTTTGAATGATATATAGTTTGTAGCATTCGATTCTGGGACCTATACAAGTTTTACTGGTTTGAAAAATGGGGTAGGGGAGATTCAGTCCCGAGGATATATTTTTGGCCATAACCTTTTTGATTCCTAACCGATTTAAATAATTTTTATACCATTCGAAAGCTCTGGATCTGAGGATTATTTTAGCTAGCAGGATTGCTTCAATCAGATCATTCTGCTTAAAGTTATGGCCGAATAAAGATCAAAAATCACGATTGCGCACACTCATTTGGCTATAACTTTAGGCACAATGATCTGATGAAATCAATCCTGCTAGGTAAAACAATCCTCACATCCAGAGCTTTCGATCGGTATAAAAATTATTCAAATCGGTTAAGTACCAAAAAAGTTATGGCCCAAAATATGCCTCGAGACTGACTGAAAAAATTTATTTTTTAAAGAACGCAATGCAAATGGCACAGGCTATGGGACGTGGAGGTATTGGAGGTGGAGTAGAAATACGTTTTGATGAACGGTTAGTTAGATGTCTTGATGGTTTTCTGGGTAAAAAGTAAAAATAACGGAGAGAAATGGGGCAAAACACCGTCCGACTAAAATACCGTCTGGACAGAGTCAGTCCAATACCGTCCACTTTTACAGACAATAAATTCGACTTATGTCGATATTATGTTACCTTAATATCTTCAGACCCTATGGCTACTAGGTCTAGAGGTTACTACAGTACTGCTAAGCCTAAAAATTTTATTTTAAAATTTGTTTACTCTAAGCGAAATGGACGGTATTTTCCTCTAATGTGTGGACGGTGAATTGATCGGACGGTGAGTTGTCGGACGGTATTTTGTACTGACACGAAAAATAAAGTAAGAGAATGGGTAGCCTAGAGTTTAGCCTTAACCGCTAATTTGGCCCGAACGGAACCGAAACTGAAATTTTGACCGGATCCGGAACCAAAAAATCCCGGGATTTCCGGCCTACCGGAACCGGAACTTCCGGCACAGCACTAGGGTAGACCCTTTTCAAGGAACACTTAATTTTTACTAAAAAATTTAATTTTTTCAGTGAAAACGAAGTAAAAATGGTTCGAATTTCCGAAAGCGAAAAACACAGAGGGGAGAAACACCACAACAAAAACGATGACGATTCCGCCTCAAACGAAAATAACAGTGGTTATGGAAAATTTGATCGTTATGGGCACCATGGAGGCTATGCTGGGGGAAGATTTATGGGAAGAGGAGGGCGGACATTTGGAGGTGGAATTGGGGGAAGAGGAGGATTTATTGGAGGAATGGGAAGAGGAAGATTTGGAGGGAGTAGAGGAGCGTATAGAGGAGCAATGTGAGGAAATTCGTTAAATACCCCCCAAGGGAGGAAAAATAAAACGGAAAATAGACGTAAAGTATCAAAAAATCCCTAAAACCCCTTAAAATAATTTTAGAAAAAAGAAAAAAATTTTTAAAATTAATTTGAAGAGCAAATCTGGCAAACGCCAAAAATGGCGCACGTAAGAGGACATAAAGGGAAAAAGTTGTAAAGGAAAACTTTAATGTTGTAAAAACACAGGGAAAACTATAGGCTAATAGGTTAAATATATTAATGGATAAACCTGAACAAACAAATAGACAGAAAAAAATAAACCTAAAACTTAAGGAAATTAGACAGAAAATAATAGCAGAGACTGTACAAATAGTACAGAGCAAAACAAAGTTGTAAAAAAAGTTTAAACGAACAAACAACTTTGTTTGTTGTAAAAATAGACAAAAACAAGTTGGAAAAAACCAACTTGTTGTAAAGTTGGAAAAAACAAACTTGTTGTAAAAACAAGTTTGAATAAGTTGTAAAACAAGCTGTAAAACAAACCTAAACAAACATGCGTAGAAAAAGCTTAATAAAACTTAAACAAACAAAGTTGAAAAAAATATAAAAACAAACTTGTTGTAAAAATAAGAAAAACATTCTAAAAACATGTTGTAAAAACAAGTTGTAAAAAACATTGAAAAACACGATGTACAAACATGTTTAGGTAGAAACAGAAAAACAAACATTAAACAAACAAAGTTGTAAAAAAACAAAGTAAAACAGGGAACAAAAACATTAGACAAACACACATTAAAACAAAGTTGTAAAAACAACCCAAACAGTTTAAAACAGAGTAAAACAAAAACCTTATGTTAGACAGTAAAGATGGAAACATAAAGATGGAAAATACTTATAATTAAGAAAAATAATTTTATAGGAGGTTTAAATTTTATGGGTAAAATTTTTTTGGGGGGAAGTTTGATAAAAAAATAATTTTCAGGACTGGGCGTGGCATTGGTCGTGGCCGCTTTATTTCCCCTGTTCGAAGCTCTGGCAATATTTTCGCCGAGGAGAGAGAGCACCGTAAACGAAAATCGAAAAAGGACAGGCATCATCGGTCTTCGAGGTCTAGCACTCCCCACAAGAAGTATAGACGTGAATCCACTCTGTCTAGGTCTTCTAACGAGAAGGGAAGCAATTATGGGAACAGTAAGCATAGTTGTTCGAGAAGCAGCAGTCGAAATAGCCGGTCGAAATCGAAGTGGGTTTTAATGAATTTTGGGGGAGTATGTTATGATTGGGAGTCCTCTCCCAGTGGTCCGTAAAAATATTTTTGATAAAAAGCCTGAAAAGGAATAACGCCAAAAATGGCGCACATTTGGGGAAGGTAAGGGTAGAGTTAATTGACCATAGCTTTATGATCGGTCATAACTTTCTTCTTCCTAATCCGATTTGAATAAATCTTATATCATTCGAAAGCCCTTGATTAGCGCTATCTTTTTTCTAGTTGGATGGATCAAGTCTGATCACTCACTAAAAAGTTATGGCTTGATAAATGTGAAAAACACGAAATAATTTCTCTTATTGGGTTATAACTTTTTGTTGAGTGATCAGACCTGATCCATCCATAGGGAAAAAGATAGCGCAAATCAAGGGCTTTCGAATGATATAAGATTTGTCCGGATTGGATTAAGCACAAAAAAGTTATGGTCAATCAAAGTTGGCTGTCTCATAGTCTCCCACTAAGCTGTCCAACTTATTAGGCTATATCTTTTTGATGAGTGATCAGACCTGATCCATCCAATTGGAAGAAAGATAGAGCTAATCAAGGGCTTTCGAATGATATAAGATTCACCTGGATTGGATAAATCATAAAAAAGTTATTGTGACGTTTGGCGTGACGTTTTAGCGGGGACACGCCCAAATAGGCGCGCGTCCATAAAAGCGCAAAGCCATAACTACCTTGAAAATTTCTGATCCTTATCAATTTTGGTACCAATCTCTCTAGCTCGATGAGAGGAATCGTTTAATACTAAATTTGGTAAGATTCGGAAATCTTAAAGCAAGGTATGGCCTTACGCCGCTATGACCGCGCGCCTACTTGAGCTGTACCCCCATTCCCTCGCCAACTCCAAGGATGTGCGCCATAAACTTTCGGTGTCATCTTTAGACGATTTTGGTGTTCTGACGGCAAATGGTTGATTCTGACGGCACACCTCTGGCTACTCCTCCCCTTTGTATATTTTATTTTTAAGGTCTCGTTCCCGTTCCTCTTCTTGGCGTTCAAATTCACCCCACAAAAACAAAAAGAGTAAAAAGCAACGAAGCCTAAGCGGTTCCCCTATAGACACGGGGCGAATGGAATTACGCTCCTTCTCAAAAAATTTGGCTAGAGAAAAATATTTGAAAGCTAAAAATGAGGAAAGACAACAAATTTATTACCGTAACCACCACCACCACTACAGTAGTCATCAAAACATTCACAAAATTAAATACATAAAGGACTCGAAGGAAGGGAAAAGAGGCTCGAAAAGCAGCAAGAAATGTTTGTTTGATTGTCTTTGGGGGAGAGTGGGGGGTTAAGTTTGGGGGAAAAACATGGGGAAAGAACGACGAGAATATAGTGGAATCTGGCCGGAATCGGGTCTCGAAGGTTGTGCGCCATGACGTTTTGGCGTTATTTTTGGCAGAATTTGGCATTCTGATGTTTGGCATATTTTCCTAGTTTGGCACGCCAAACGCCAGGAAAAGGATGATCCTCTACCAAAGTTTTGTCCGCAAAAATCTTGCGGATTTTTTGTTTCCCTAAATTTTTGTCCGCAAAAAATTTGCGGATTTTTCTGGGACCCCAAATTTTTTCCTTAAAAAACTCCTTTTTTCAGCCTCCAGCAAAAAGAAACGTCATCGTCGCAGTTCGAGCTCTTCCACCTTTTCATCCGCCCCAAGCCACAAATCCTCCCATAACGACGATTCCCCCAAATCCCCTTCCCCAACAATTATAATGAATGAGGACTTGAGAGAAGAGGAAAAATTGAAAGAAAAGGAGGAGAAGGAAGAAATATTTGATGAAAATATAGAATTAATATATGAAGATTATAATGTTAGGGAGGAGGAGGAGGAAGAAAAGAAAAATGAGGAGGAAAGTACACGTTTAAAGTTGCTGGAGAAATTTGAATTGAAGAGGAAGGAGAGCGAAAATGTAAAGAAATATAGATTGTAGGGTCTATACAAGGGATGGGCCGGGTTGAGAAAAAAGTTGGGTCGGGTCTTGGAAAATTTTTGGATCGGGTTTCTGGCCCATCCCTGCTCTATACCAGGGATGGGCAGGATTACCGAATACTGGTACCCGGACCCAAATCCGGATCTAGTGTTGAGTCTCCTATAGGGAGGTGTATCTTATAATGAGGGGTGTATTGAATTGGGGTATCCCTTAAGCAGTTCTCTTACCCAATGGCCTTAGCATCATAAATCGAGGTGTATCTAGGGCTGTAGTTTAGTCGAGGGCCTGCACCGAACCGGGTCAAATGATATGTCAATCGATTCGTCTCGGCGAGCTGAGTCGTCGGTACCACTCTCCAGGTGCGGAAATGCCTGTGGACCGAGATATAGGTCCCTGAAATTTGAAAAAGCATAGGGGGGGAGTAAGGGTCCGGGACCCGCTTCCCGGTTTTTTTGAAACAACCGGAATGAAACCGGGAACGGGAATTTCCGGTTTTCCCGGTTCGGGTCCCTCCCGGTCAACCTTCAGAACCCGTCTCCTGGACCCGGTTTTTTCAAAATTCCGAACTCTAGTATCTAGTATTGAGAGTATACCCTATAGGGAGGTCCAACGGTCCTAACCCTCTATTAAGAGCCTCTTCTAGTCTAAAATTTAAGGGGATATTAATTAAAAATAGACCAAAAAATTTTAATGAAAAAATTAAACAGGACAATTCAAGCATCACCTCCCCTCAAGAGGCCAAACAAACAAATTTAGAGCTACAACAAAATTTGAAGGCAATAAAATCGTGTTCTAAACGACCCTGTTCACGTTAAAAAATATTTTAGAAAAATTTTTTGGATGGAAAGTGATAGTAAAAAAGTGATTGATTTTCGGGTTATTTAAAATAATGAGCATTTATTTATTTCTAATTTTATTTATTTTTGACTAGTTATGAATATGTATTAGCTGACATTTTCTGAATATTTTTAAATTTTATTTTTGTCGATTAAAATTATTTGAAGACTGATATAAACTGCTCAAGAAAACTAATCCGGAAAAGGTTCCGGAAACAAATCCGGAAATTGTCTAAGTACATTTCCGGAAAACTGTTCCGGAAAAAAATTTTCCGGAAGACTGATCCGTAATCTTTTCTGGGAATTGTTCAGGAAAACTGCTCAAGAAAACTAATCCGGAAAAGGTTCCGGAAACAAATCCGGAAATTGTCTAAGTACATTTCCGGAAAACTGTTCAAGAAAAAAATTTTCCGGAAGACTGATCCGTAATCTTTTCTGGGAATTGTTCAGGAAAACTGCTCAAGAAAACTAATCCGGAAAAGGTTCCGGAAACAAATCCGGAAATTGTCTAAGTACATTTCCGGAAAACTGTTCCGGAAAAAAATTTTCCGGAAGACTGATCCGTAATCTTTTCTGGGAATTGTTCAGGAAAACTGCTCAAGAAAACTAATCCGGAAAAGGTTCCGGAAACAAATCCGGAAATTGTCTAAGTACATTTCCGGAAAACTGTTCCGGAAAAAAATTTTCCGGAAGACTGATCCGTAATCTTTTCTGGGAATTGTTCAGGAAAACTGCTCAAGAAAACTAATCCGGAAAAGGTTCCGGAAACAAATCCGGAAATTGTCTAAGTACATTTCCGGAAAACTGTTCAAGAAAAAAATTTTCCGGAAGACTGTTCTTGAAAGTATTAAGTTCTTTCCGGAAATGTTAATCCGGAAATTATTAATTTATAATTCCGGAAATATAATTAACCTGAAAACCCTTTCAAAAAATTAAATTTATTTTATTAGCTCAGAAAGCTGGGTGAAAAGAGTAAAATTGTAGCGAATAATTTGCTTTCAATAATAGGAGAAAGTGCATAAGGCGATAAAACCAAGGCAAAAAGTGCTTGAGGTGAGAGAACCAACGGTGAAAGCACAAAGGGTGACAGTACTAGAGGAGAACCAACCTTAAAATTAAAGGAATCAGACATTCTGATAAAAATCAGAATAAAAATCAGAATTCTGATAAATTAAAAATCAGAAATTCTGAAATAAAAAACCAGAAATTCTGATAAAAAGTCAGAATTAAAAATTAGAAAAACCAGAAATTCTGAAACCAGAAATTCTGATTTTAATAAAATAAAAAACCAGAAATTCTGATTTTATTGAAATGAAAACACCAAAATTCTGATTTTACTAAAATCAGAAACTGACCATTGGGTTCAGAATTAAAGGGTTCAGAACCATCGGCGACAGAATCAACTAAAAATAAATATGTACTTTTTTGTCTTTATTTTCCGGAAAATACAAATTTTATTCCAGAAAAGTTTATAATCAATTTAGAATTTGTTTTCCGGAAAAATATTCAGAATTAATGCTAATAGTATTTTCCGGAAGGAGTTTATAAATTTCATGTTTTCCGGAAAAAGTTTATAATTAATTATTTTGTGTTTTCCGGAAAAAGTTTATATTTAATTATTTTGTGTTTTCCGGAAAAAGTTTATATTTAATTATTTTGTGTTTTCCGGAAAAAGTTTATATTTAATTATTTTGTGTTTTCCGGAAAAAGTTTATAATTAATTATTTTGTGTTTTCCGGAAAAAGTTTATAATTAATTATTTTGTGTTTTCCGGAAAAGTTTAAAGAATTAATTAAAGAATTACCGGTGTAAAAACTTGTGGAGAAAGAATAAATGGAGACAATACAAGAGGGCTGAGTACAAAAGGATTAAAAACTCCAGGGGATAGAATAAAAGGGTGCAATACAAGAGGTGAAAGAACCACTGGAGAAAAGATGAGAGGATTCAAAATAAGTGGAGATAAAACACGTGGGGACTGAAAAAAAAATAATTTTTAAATCTAGGTAAATTAAAAAAAATTTTACCAAAACAACGGGAATAAAAACCCAAGGAGAAAGAATAAAAGGTCCAAGCACGGCTGGAGTTAAAATGACCTTAAAATAAGAATTAAAAAAAGATTTTTTAGTGTTATTCGTTGGTGCTATTTTTCCGGAAATAGAAGTATAGACATTCCGGAAAATGTTATATTTTCCTTAGACATTAAATTGTGTTTTCCGGAAATGATATTTCCGGATTAACATTTCCGGAAAATGTCTACTTGTGTTTTCCGGATTTTGTATTTTGTGTGTGTTTTTCTGTTTTCCGGAAAGCATAAAATAATAATATTTCCGGAAAAGGCAACCTAAATTAATTTTATAGTCAGAATTTTCCGGAAGGGGGAAATAAACTTTCCGGAATAATATTTCAGTGATATATATTCAAATCAGAATTATTTTTAGAATCATAATTGTGTTTTCCGGAAGGAATATAATATTCTAGAAATTAATAATATTTCCAGAATGTATACCCCTTGAAATATTATATTTTCCGGAAATTAATATTCATTATATTCCTACCGGTGAAAGAACTACAGGCGAGAGAACAACTGCTTGACTAAGTATTGGTGCTGCCAAAACAAAAGGAGCACTGACAATAGGCGATAATACAACATCCCTTCTTCGTTTAAGTTCCCAGGAACGAAGTTCAGAAATTAGGTGTATCTATAGAAAATTTAAAATAAGTGGGTAAAATTGTATACAGTCGGACCTCTCTGATAAATACCCCCTTTAGGGCTGAAAATCGTATCTTATAATGAAGGTGTCTCTTATAATGAGAAGTCTATTATAATGAGGTGTACCTTATAATGAGGTTTTTATGACGAGGTGTCGCTTATAATGATGGATACCTTAAAATGAGAATGTCTCTTATAATGAGGGTGTCTCTATAATGAGGGTATCTCTTAAAATAAGGCGTCTCTTATAATGAGGGTATCTCTTATAATGAGGTGTCGCTTATAATGAGGGTATCTCTTATAACGAAGTGTCGCCTATAATGAGAAGTCTATTATAATGAGGTGTCTCTAAAATAAGTTGTCTCTTACACGGATGTGTCTCCTACACTGCGTTAAGAAAGTATAAGCACCCCCAAATTTTTGTAAAAAATACATGATCCCTAAAGATCATTTGTTTTATTTTTTTCCTACATTAGCAGGGATCCAAACCATAACTAAAAATAAAGTTTCAGAAATTTTTATCGATTTAAAAATTTTTAAATTGAATTTTCTCGAAGTTAAGGTGTTAAGAAAGTATAAGCACCCCAGTAAAAATTTAGTTTCTACCTATTGTAAAATTCTACAAAAAATACAGTAAACATCTCTATCGGTATTATAGAAAATAAAAAAAGAGTTAGGCCCATATCTCATTTCAGTGTCGAGATCTCGATACCCTGAAAATCAACGTAAAACAGGGGTAAGCAACTTCAAAATATTTTTTCAACCCTTTATGGATTACTTAAAATTTTTATTTTAGGCTTATCTGAAAGCCCTTGAAATTTGCTACAAGATAGCACTAGTTAAATTTTCCACAAAAAAGTTATCAGCAAAATATAGGCAGTTAATCTTACGAAGAAACCTTAAGGCGCATTTATGGGGCAATTTTCGTTTTTCTTTGAATTAGAACTTTAAAACTTAATAACTTAATGAAATAATTTTTCTGAAAAATAAGATTTTTGGTTTCTTGTAGCAAATTTCAAGGGCTTTCAGATAAGCCTAAAATAAAAATTTTAAATAATCCATAAGGGGTCGAAAAAATTTTTTGAAGTAGCTTACCCCTGTTTTACGTTGATTTTCAGGGTATCGAGATCTCGACATTGAAATGAGATATGGGCCTAATTCTTTTTTTATTTTCTATAATACCGATAGACAAATTTACTGAATTTTTTGTAGAATTTTACAATAGGTAGAAACTAAATTTTTACTGGGGTGCTTATACTTTCTTAACACCTTAACTTCGAGAAAATTCGATTTTAAAATTTTTAAATCAATAAAAATTTCTGAAACTTTATTTTTATTGAAGTTTAAGACAGTTGCTAATGCAGTAAAAAAATAGAACATTTAATGTTTCGTGATTGTGGATTTTTTACTAAAATTTGGGGGGTGCTTATACTTTATTAACGCAGTGTATAACGAGAGGTGTCTCTTAAAACGAGGTGTCTCTTATACTCAGGTGTCACTTATAATGAGGTGTCGCTTATAATGAGAAGTCTATTATAATGGGTGTCTTTAAAATAACGAGGGAACTTATTTTATCTTCTACTCACATCCCTTTCCATTCCTTCCAGCATTGAAGATTCATTTAATTTTGAAAGCCTTTTTAAAGCTTCAGTATTATTAAAAGGAGAGCGTTTCCCATAAACAATCTCCAACTGTTTTGAATCCATCGCTGCGAATCCAGTTTTGTTTAATTGGTCTTTCTTTGAAAAATAGTTAATAAAATAATGAGTTACTAGAATTTAAATGAATTATTCCGGAAATAATATCTTTCCGGAAAATATTAAATATAAACTTCTTCCGGAAAAAATAATCTCCGGAAATAAAAAAAAATATTTTTCCGGAAAATCCTTGATAAACTCTTTCCGGAAATACGATTATTTTTCCGGAAAATGTCAAATATAAACTTCTTCCGAAAAATACTATTTATAAACTTTTTCCGGAAAAAATATCTCCGGAAATAAAAAATAATATTTTTCCGGAAAACACAAAATAATTAAATATAAACTTTTTCCGGAAAATATTAAATATAAACTTTTTCCGGAAAAATACTATTTTTAAATTTTTAAATTTTTTAATACTATTTTTAATACTATTTTTAAATTTTTCCGGAAATATGTAGATACATATTAAAATAATTAATTTTCTACTCATAACATTATACTTGTTTTTGAGAGAAATTAGCCATAAATTGATCCCATGTATCTATCTTTCTGCGTTCATAATCCCCAAAACGTTCGGTGACATTCTCCTTTGTAAAATATAAAGGTTGCCCATCCTCTCCTCTGATCTGGTGTAATTAATTAAAATGTATTTAATATAAAAATACAAAATTAAAAATACATTTTCCCGAAAATATTATATTTTCCGGATTCAGTATAATGGTGAATTTAATTATTCCGGAAATAAATAATAATATTTCCGGAGAATATTAAACTAAACGTTTTCCGGAAAAATAGTGTATTTTCAAGAAATGTTATATTTTCCGGAAAAAGTTATAATTTATATACTTTCCGGAACTAATATTTTCCGGAACTAATATTTTCCGGAAAATATGATTAATTTCGGAAAATATCTGAAATAAATATTATCTGAATAATATTATCCGGAATTATAAATGTTTTCCGGAAAATACTTTCTTCCGGAAAATATTACTATGAAATTCTAAATGATTTCCGGAATGGTATATTTGGTTTGATTTTGTATCAATTTTCCGGAAAATTATATTTCATAAAATAATGCCTATCCGGAAAATACCGCTATATTAGTATTTTCCGGACAGCGTATAGAAGGGGAACAACTGCTATAAATTAACATACATCTTTTTCGTAGAGGGAACGAGCTTTTTTAAAAAGCAATCCCTTTTCAGAAGGCAAAATATTTTGTTGTCTAATTCCATCTTTTTTATTCCCAAAAAATTTATTATTATTTTCTTCTTCATCAAATTTTCCATTTTCAATTTTCTCCACTTGCTCATTAATACCAGCTGCTTCCATTATTAAATTCATCCAATGCTGTTGATCTTCACTAGAAAAATTGCTGAGTAAGGAAGGCAGCTTAAATTGTTTTAATTTTATTTTAAGTAAAAAATGAAAATTACAGAAGCAGCCTTTTCTAGGTCACGGCCACGGTCGTGCATGGAGAGAAGAGATGGAGACAGAAGACTCAACTAATTTTTAAAAATAGTTAGTGTTTTTAAGAGAGACTAATATTCCGGAAAATTATAATTCACTGGTAATATATTTCCGGAATATGTATAACAAAAATTTCCGGAAAATAGCAGAGAATATTATTTCCGGAAAACAAAATAAGATAGTTTCCGAAATTATTATATTCTCCTGAATATTATATATTTTCCGGAAAATAAATATTATTTCCGGAATCAAAGAATAATAATAAAATACTTTCCGGAAAACACATATTTTTTTGAAATATTATATTTTCCTGAAAATAAATAAAAGTATAATTTCCGGAATCCATAGTAATATACTTTCCGGAAATAGTAACATCCTTTCCGGAAAAAAAATAAAATAATGTTTCCGGAAATTAATTTCCGGAACTAATATATTTTCCTGAATTATTATATTTTCCGGCATTATTATATTTTCCGGAAAATATATTAGTTCCGGAAAATAAATAAAAATATAATTTCCGGAATCCATAATAATATATAAGTTAATATTGTCCGGAAAACCTATTCCCTCTTATTCACCGTTTCATTCTCGGCAGCAATCTCATCTTCAGCTACAATGCTCATAAATCTAGGCGAAATTAAACGCATATTTTTATCCTCCCAACCAGTTGTATTTTCCCCCGCAAGGGTAAATCCAAGTTTTACTCCTTGTTTAACTAAATTAATGAATTTATCAACATGTTGTGCTTCTGCTGATTTTTTGTGTTTTTGACGTTTAATAATTTTTTTAAGTTTGTCACGACGATTGTCTTGTGTTAATAATTGCCCTAACTAGAAAAATATTTTTTAATTTTAAAAATATATCGGGCCTCCTTATAAGATACCCTCAAGATATTAAAAACACCCTCGATCTAAGATACACTCTATTATTTGTCTGACGCCTCTGGGTGCTTCTAATGCTGTTTTTACATAAGAAGCGTCTTGCGTTTTGCGGCAGAAAATCGCGTCTCTTCATTCTCAATACTATTTTTGCCGCAAACCGCTTTTTATATAAACACAGCATAATCGATACCCTCTATTTAAGATACCCTCCAATAAGGTCATTAATATGACATCAATATACCCCCAATGGGCAGGGGGAGCTTCCTAATACCCTATATCTAACATACATTATAGGATACCCTCCATTCTAAGATACCTCTTTCATAAGATACTTCCAATATAGTAGATTTGAGGTGAGGGAGCATCCTAAGCGATGATACCTTCTACTACCCTCTATTTAAGGTAACCTCATTATACTATCCTTTCAACCCCTTATAAGTCAGGTCCGACTGTATTTTTAAAATAATTTTTTAACATTTTCGAGTTCATCAGAATCGTCAATTAATTCTTTGGGTGAATCAAACGATCGCCTTTCCTGCTCTGAGAGTTGTCTCTTAAGTTTTCTTTTATTATTCCTCTCTGCCTTTTTTGTATTTCTTTGTTCTGCTGCAATTTTTAAGCGTTGTATAGTTGTTTGCCAGCTATAAAAATCAGAATTAATTTAATAATCAGAATTGTGTTCCGGAAAATAGAAAATAATGTTTCCGGAATAAAAATTTCCTTGTAATATTATAATATATTTTCCGGAATTATTTCTGGTATATCCGGAAATATTTACAAAATTAATAAACTTTTCCGTAAAATTCTGTGTTTTCCGGAAAACGTTATAAAAGGGAATAGCCTATAATAACTTACCCGAATAATATGTATTTCTTGTCTATTCATATTTAAAGCAGAATTAATTTTATAATCAGAATTGTGTTCCGGAAAATAGAAAATAATATTTCCGGAATACACGTAAATAAGAATTAATTCAGGATTTTAAGATGTGTTTTCCGGAAAATAGAAAATACCTAATAATGTTTCCGGAATAGTCATATTAAATCAGAATTAATTTTATAATCAGAATTGTGATTTCCGGAAAATAGAAAATAATATTTCCGGAATGTATGTAAATCAGAATTAATTTTGAAGTCAGAGTAGTATTTTCCGGAAAATGAGCTATTATCTTTCCGGAAACAATATTTCACTAAATATTCAATCCAGGATTATTTTTAAAACCAGAATTATATTTTCCGGAAAACACAAAATAATAATGTTTCCGGAATAGTTATATTAAATCCTAATTATTTTTATAATTGTGTTTTCCGGAAAAGTTTTTATCTAATTAATTAAATGTGTTTTCCGGAAAGAAAAATATGTAGTATTGCAAAAAATAATATTTCGTATTTTCCGGAAAATAGAAATTTCCGGAAAATACGACAAAATAATATTTCCTGAACGTATATTCCGGAATATTATATTTTCCGGAAAATTATTAAATTTCCGGAAATATAAAGTATCTATTTAATGTTTCCGGTAAATAATTTTATATTTTCCGGAAGCCCATTTATAACTAATCCAAACTTACTCTACAACCGTAGGGGGTTTATTCTTCACTCTAAGCAATTCTCTAGTAAGAAACTTAGCTATAGCTCCAAGCGGTGTTGCATTAGGCCTCTTCTCCCTCAACGAGTAATTCTTTCCCGATGAAATAATAAAAGAACTGGATGGTTTATTCAATTTCGATTCTTTTGTAATTACAGGGTGATGAATAATTTTATTTTTATTTTTCAGAATATTTCCCCTCTTTTTAGCCAAATTTTGTATTCGATTGGGTTTTTGATTTTTTAGGGTTGAAATTAAAATATTTTTCCTTATTTCCTCTTTTAATGTATTATTAGTTGTTCCATTTTCTTCTTCTTCTTGAATAAATAATCTTTCAGTTATTCTTTCCGGTTTTTTCTTGGATACTCCCACTGTTCTTTTTTCTCGTTGTTTTGAGGAAGAAATTTTATTTATTGTATTTATTTGTTTTTCCGGAATGTTTTCTATTGCTTTTTCCGGAAAGGTTATTATTCTTCGTTTTTCCGGAATGTCTGTTGTTTCTGTTTCCGGAAATGTTGTCTGCTCCTTTTCCGGAATGGTCTTACGGTCATTTTCCGGAAATATTGTCTGCCCTTTTTCCGGAAACGTTGTCTGCTCCTTTTCCGAAAATGTTGATGCTTCTTTTTCCGGAATATTCTCTATTTCGTTTTCAGGAATGGTCGATACTTCATTTTCCGGAAATGCTTTATTATTTCTTTTTCCGGAATACCCCTTTTCCAGGATGGTCGTTTTTTCCGGAAAGTTTTTTACTTCCTTTTCCGGAAATGTTGATGATTCCCTTTCCGGAATATTCTCTATTTTGTTTTCCGGAAATGTTAGTCCTTTTTCCGGAATGCTTTTCTCGTCCTTTTCCGGAAATTTTGATACTTCATTTTCTTGAATATTCCTCTCTCTCTCCTCTTTAACATCTTTATAAGAATTAAATTGTCCTCTTAACAACTTAGATAAACACTTGGCATGTGAAATGATGTTCGAGGCCTTTAAAATTTTTTTAAATTTTATTTTATAACCAAAAATACCTTTTTCGAACACCTTTCTAAATTATCCTTTGTTTCACTTGTTTCTGTAGAAATTCTGAAAATTTAAAATTTTTTTAGTTAATAAGGATTTATTAGCTTGTCATTGGCTACAGCAGCAAAGAAGCCACTAAAAGCTTGATCTATCTATAAAAAAATTAAAATTCTTTAACTAGAATAAAATAAAAGCGTTTGAACTAGAAATTATTTTCCGGTAGCATCTTTGTAAAATAATTTTTCCGGAAAATAAATACAAAATCCGGAAACTATAACTTATTCCGGAAAGCATTTACATTCTTATAAATAATATTTTCCGAAAGTATTTTATTTTCCTGAAAATACAATTTTCAGAAAAACGTTGTATTTTCTGGAAAAATACAACATCTTCCGGAAAATATTTTTTATTTCCGGAAAATACAAGATCTTCAGGAAAGTACATCATCTTCCGGAAGGTTTATAAATAATATTTTCCGAAAATATATTATTTCCGGAGCAAGTAATTTAAATTCTAATGATACCAAAATTAATCCAGAAAATATAATATTTTCCGGAAAACTATTTATTAAATCAAATTTTAGCTAATATAGATAAAAACAAAAATTTAAATTCGAGTTTACCCAATGTTGAAGCAATTCAAATCCGGCATCTTCATTTAAAGGCACATTCAATGCTTTACCGTCATATAAAGGGTTTGTTTTGACTGAATGGAAGGTGTCTGATATTTCTCCGGTTACGACTAAATTTAATTGAGAAAATATTTTTAATGTTTGTTTTAGGAATAAATAAAATTTCCGTAAAATATTTATTTTAATTTTAGTATATTTCCGGAAATATTATTTACATAATGAATGTTTTCGGAAAATATGGAATAAAAATCAATCTAAAAGCAGAATTAAATTTTCGGAATTTTAAGAAAATAATCTTTCCGGAATAGAAATATCCTGATATTTTTAAGAAATATTATATACAAATGTTTTCCGGAAATAGATTTCCGGAAATAGATATTATATTTCCGGAATATTACGTCTTGCTAATATTATATTTTCCGGAAATGTTATTTCAATAATAATTTATTCCGGAAATGAGTAGTGTTTTCAGTAAATACTATAAAATAAATATTGCTTTCCGGAAAAAATATTATAATATTTTTCCATTAAAATAAACCTTCCGGAATATAACATCTTTATGTCTCTTCCGGAAATATTCCAAAAATAATAAACTTAATAATAAACACTTCCGGAAAATAATATTGTGTTTTCCGGAAAAATATTATTGTGTTTTCCGGAATACATTAAAATAAACTTTCCGGAATATAACTTCTTTGTGTATCTTCCGGAAATATTCCAAAAATAATAAACTTAATGAATATACACTTCCGGAAAAATAATATTGTGTTTTCCGGAAAAATATTATATTGTGTTTTCCGGAATATAACTTCTTTGTGTATCTTCCGGAAATATTCCAAAAATAATAAACTTAATGAATATACACTTCCGGAAAAATAATATTGTGTTTTCCGGAAAAATATTATATTGTGTTTTCCGGAATATAACTTCTTTGTGTATCTTCCGGAAATATTCCAAAAATAATAAACTTAATGAATATACACTTCCGGAAAAATAATATTGTGTTTTCCGGAAAAATATTATATTGTGTTTTCCGGAATATAACTTCTTTGTGTATCTTCCGGAAATATTCCAAAAATAATAAACTTAATGAATATACACTTCCGGAAAAATAATATTGTGTTTTCCGGAAAAATATTATATTGTGTTTTCCGGAATATAACTTCTTTGTGTATCTTCCGGAAATATTCCAAAAATAATAAACTTAATGAATATACACTTCCGGAAAAATAATATTGTGTTTTCCGGAAAAATATTATATTGTGTTTTCCGGAATATAACTTCTTTGTGTATCTTCCGGAAATATTCCAAAAATAATAAACTTAATGAATATACACTTCCGGAAAAATAATATTGTGTTTTCCGGAAAAATATTATATTGTGTTTTCCGGAATATAACTTCTTTGTGTATCTTCCGGAAATATTCCAAAAATAATAAACTTAATGAATATACACTTCCGGAAAAATAATATTGTGTTTTCCGGAATATAACTTCTTTGTGTATCTTCCGGAAATATTCCAAAAATAATAAACTTAATGAATATACACTTCCGGAAAAATAATATTGTGTTTTCCGGAAAAATATTATATTGTGTTTTCCGGAATATAACTTCTTTGTGTATCTTCCGGAAATATTCCAAAAATAATAAACTTAATGAATATACACTTCCGGAAAAATAATATTGTGTTTTCCGGAAAAATATTATATTGTGTTTTCCGGAATATAACTTCTTTGTGTATCTTCCGGAAATATTCCAAAAATAATAAACTTAATGAATATACACTTCCGGAAAAATAATATTGTGTTTTCCGGAAAAATATTATATTGTGTTTTCCGGAATATAACTTCTTTGTGTATCTTCCGGAAATATTCCAAAAATAATAAACTTAATGAATATACACTTCCGGAAAAATAATATTGTGTTTTCCGGAAAAATATTATATTGTGTTTTCCGGAATATAACTTCTTTGTGTATCTTCCGGAAATATTCCAAAAATAATAAACTTAATGAATATACACTTCCGGAAAAATAATATTGTGTTTTCCGGAAAAATATTATATTGTGTTTTCCGGAATATAACTTCTTTGTGTATCTTCCGGAAATATTCCAAAAATAATAAACTTAATGAATATACACTTCCGGAAAAATAATATTGTGTTTTCCGGAAAAATATTATATTGTGTTTTCCGGAATATAACTTCTTTGTGTATCTTCCGGAAATATTCCAAAAATAATAAACTTAATGAATATACACTTCCGGAAAAATAATATTGTGTTTTCCGGAAACGATATATTTTTGTATTCTTATTGTATTTTCTTTGTATTTTTCCTCTAATATTAAAAATAAATACAAACCTGAAACAAACACAAAATATACCACAAAATACAGCAACATAATTAAATATAAAAAGTGAGGGTTATTTTTTATAAAAAAATCTTTTCTGATTAAAAATAAAAATTAAGGTCATTAAATTAATTAAATAAATATTTAATTTAATTAAAATACAAAAAATACAAGAAAAATATTTTTTGTACTTGACTACTTTAATGCAACATTTCAACACTTACGGATATAAAATCACAAATAAAATTTACCAAAAAATAATTTTAAGATTAATGGGGGAAGGAATATTTAGGGGAGACTATAAAGATTTTAATTTAAAAGAGATAAAAGGTGAGAAACATCCCAAACCTTTTTTTATTCTTTGAAGGATAGTAAGGGAAAGGAAGGGAAGGAAAGGAATGGGAAGGAAAGGGAAGGGAAGGAAAGGAAAGGCATGGGAAGGAAGACAAAAAAGGTGAAAAATCAACTCTTGTTAATCTGATTTGTCTTTAAAAGCGAGTTAATTCGCTTCTCCCGTTCGGTCATCCATTCAATCCTATAACAGGTTCGGAGGATTGGAGACATTAACGGACAATATTTGCGGACAAGATTTGCGGACAAAAAATATAATTTTCTGAGACAGTATTTACTAAGTAAATATTTCCGGAAAATGCAAATAATTGTATATTCCGGAAATATTATTTTATGGTAGATGTATTCCGGAAAATACAAATTTATTTCCGGAAAAGATTACTACTTATATTTCCGGAAAAAATACTTGTAAATTTCAGGAAAAAATATAAAACTTTTCCGGAAAAAATTACTTGTACATATGTTTCCGGAAAAAACTACTTCTTATATTTCCGGAAAATAGGTATAAAATGTTACCAGAATATTTATTATTTTCTCTTACTATTCCGAAAGTATGCATATTATACTTTCCGGAAACGCATCCAAACATATGATAGTATCCTATAGTGTGATCTTATTTAGGTGGCATATTACAATTAAGTGATCCTGTTATAAACAAAAGCGTTAATCCGCAAATATCATTTTATTATTACCTTTCCAGGCAAAAAAATGGATGGGAAAATTACTGGAAGGAGACGAGGAAGCTAATTTTGTTTTGTTTTTTTTCTTCTTCCCCCCAATTTCCCACAAATTCTCTTTTATTTTTTCAAAATTATTTATTTAATATAATTAGTGTGTCAAGCACTTTTAAGCTTCTTTTTTAATTATTCTCGATTAGAGTAAAATTTACCCCAAACTACATATTTGTGTTATATTGATTTAAAAGACGATTATTTCCAGGCAATCTGAAAAGACAAATTTATTTCCGGAAAAAGTACTTACTATATTTCCGGAAAATATACCTATTATTTTTCCGGAAAAATTGTATATTTCCGGATGGAGGTCGAACTCTTTCCGGAAATAGTTGTATTTTCCGGAAATAATTATTTAAATTAATATTTCCGGAAAATACTTTCCTGGGACATTTATTTACCTATGTAAAGTTTCCGGAAAATACCAATGAATTTGAATATATTCCGGAAATATTATTTGTTTGACTATTATCCGGAAAGAAATATAAAATATTTTCCGGAAATTTCATAATAACAGAGAATATTTCTATTCCGGAACAGAGAATATTTACTTCTATTCAACTTATTCCGGAACGTATTTCTTATTTCTATTCCAGAACTATTATATTGTGAAGGGCTTCCGGAAATATATTAACCTTCCGGAAAATTATACACCGTCTTATTTCCGACATTTATCCATCCCGACAACTTGCCTAAATTGGGCTGTTCTTCCCACCTCCGCTACAAATTTAATCAGAATTCTTTAAAGTTAATACAGAAAATCGTACCCGTTTAGCTCACATTTGAGATATGATTGATCCGTTTAAGAGTTTTATATACACCTATTAACGTGCCCGACTTGCACTTATCACAAATATTTTTTTCTTTCTGTCAGTCAAATCTGGGTGCAGACGGATAAATTTTATTCTCTCTTAATTTTGACAGTTTTTGATTTAAAAATGGAGAAAAAAGAAATAAAATATTTATTAAATTGTCACATGTTTTGTTCATTATTAGTGCAAAATTAAAAAAAATTCTTTAATAAATAAATTGTTCATTCTAAGTAGGGTTGGGGTTCTCGAGTCGGGTCGACGTTCGAGTCATTTTTTCGGTCCGACCGTGTCTTTTTCGGGCCAGAATTCGATGCCCGACTCGATCTTTCGGACCGGGCAGGATCGGGCCCCCAATCCTAAATTCTAGTGTAATAAAGTCGAAACTGACCTTAGGATATTCGGAATAAATCCGGAAAGACCTCTCATTATAAACGATTCTCGTTAAGACACCTCCCCTTATAAGCGACATCTTTTTATAGTTCCAGTAGCCACTAAAACGCCTAAAAAAGGCGCAGTTCAGGTTTCAGAAACAACGAATAGCCATAATTTAAAATTTAAATATTCGCTGCTTTAAAACCCGAACAACCCTTTTTTTATTGGCTAAAAATTTGAATTGAAAAATGTTGTTAATTAATTAAAAAATTAATGCTGAATAATTATAAATAATTATTTTTGGTGCTAAATAAAGAAAATCGTTGTTTGGGAATATTTTCCGGAAATATATTTGTTCCGGAAATAATTAATAAATTATGTATTTTAGAAATTTGTATTTGTTGTATTTTACGGAATATTCTTAGAAAATAATGTTTCCGGAATTAAAATAATGTTTTAATATCTAATGTGTTTTCCGGAATTTTTAATTAAATCCTTCCGGAAAATTCATATATAATCAGAATTATAATCGTGTTTTCCGAATTTTAAGAAAATAATTTTCCGGAATAGAAATATTCTGATAATATTATAATTTTCCGGAAATGTTATACACAAAAATATTTTTCCGAAAATAGATATTGTGTTTTTCCGGAAAAATATTATAGTACTTTTCCGGAAATAATATAAAATATATTGTTTTCCGGAAGACATTAAAATAATATTTTACCTTCCGGAAAACATTGTTTACTGAAAAAATAAACAGTATTTTTCGGAACTCTATTAAATAAATATTGTGTTTTTCCGGGAAAAAATACATATAATAAATATTGTGTTTTCCGGACAAATATAATAAATAAATATTGTGTTTTTCCGGAAAATAGACATAATAAATGTTGTGTTTTCAAGAAAAAATACATATAATAAATATTGTGTTTTTCCGGAAAATAGACATAATAGATGTTGTGTTTTCAAGAAAAAATACATATAATAAATATTGTGTTTTCCGGAAAAATACATATAATAAATATTGTGTTTTTCCGGAAAAAATATAATAAATATGTATTTTCTCTTCCGGAATATAGTAAATAATATTTCCGGAATATAACTTAATTATCTTAATAAACTTAATAATAAACATTTTCCGGAAAATAATAACTGGTTTCTTAAGCCTGAGATGTTTTTAGGAATATTTACACATTTATTCTACAAAAATAATTAATAAAAAAATGCCAAAACACAAAATTAAAAAAAATATTTTTTATAAATAAAAATATTTAATTATATATTAAATAACCTAAAAGTAATTTTTATAATTATGTTGCCTTTTTAAAAATAATTTTTGCAAAAAAAAATTTTAAGAAAATATAACGGTTCTCTCTAAAAAGAGTAAAAAATAAAATATGCGCAAGTCTTTGGCAACTATGAAATTGAAGGTAAAGGGAGAAAAGGGGGAAAAGAAGCGGAACGGAGAACACTAAAAAATTTTTAGAAGAAAATTTGTATTTTTGCGAGAATGGATATACCCAAGAGGTCGATTAAAAAGGGTCAAAAGTGTTGATAAAAGTGGGATGGGTTCAAGGGTTACTGTATTGGTGGGATGGAAAATGATGAAAAATAAAATCAGAATTTCTTCTTAAAATTTTGATTCTGACTCTTTTGGGTTTTCTGAAAATTCTGATTTTTTCTATTCTGATTCTGATTTTTCAATTCTTCTGATTTTTTAATTCTGATTTCTGAATTTTTGGGGTTTCTGATTTTTTCTGAAAATTCTGATTTTGATTTTTTTCTGATTCTAAAATTATTCTGATTTCTGAGAAAATTCTGTTTTTTTTCTATAAAATTCTGATTTTTTAGTTAACGGATTAGGCTCGCGGTGAATTGTTCTGCTTCCCGTAAATTTTGTTCTTTCGACTAAAAATTAAAGTAATAAGGTTCAGAACTGTAAGAAAAGAAGAGGATTAATTTTGTAACATTATTTTAATATAAAAAAGTATTAAAAAATATTTAAAGAGATAGAGGTACATTCCTTTCTACCGCAACTTAGTCTGCCGCAGGGCTTATAAGTCGACTTGTAGAAGTCTGATTTAGATAATTTTGGTACCATTCGACGCGTCTCTTCATGCTGAATCGAATGGTACCTAAATTGTATTTCTATGAAATTTTTACGTGGAGTTCTGGCTATTTAAAGAGGAATACCTTTTTACCGCAATCAAGTCTGGCGCAGAGCTTGTAACTCGACTTATAAAAATTGTATCAATCTAATTTTGGTACCATTCGACGCATCTCTTCAAGCTGCATCGAATGGTACCAAAATCAAGTGTCTACAAAATTTTTACGAGGAGTTATGGCTCTGAAACTGACCGTGGTCGCGATGGATAGACCCTAACCCCTTCTCCTTTTAAAAGAGTAAAGGTGTGCAAAACGTAAAAAGTGGCTGCATTGACTACGTAGAAGGAGATCAAAAAGGGGAAGGATTGAAAATAAAAGAGGGCCAAAATGAGAGTATAAATGGCCGAGAGAAAATTAAATTTTTGTACGCGTTTTTAATTAATTAATTAATTAATTACCACCCTTAATTTTTGTACAAGTTTAAAGAAGAAAAATACAGGAAATGGAAAGAAAATAAAGAGAAATTAAAGATAAAATTAAAAAGAAAATTATTTGGGTAAAAGAAAAATTGAATAAAAAATTTTTAGATTATATTTTGTGTTTATTAATGTGTGTCCGAATTTTGTATTCTATTTATAATTAAGCTAAAGAAGGCCGAGACGATGATAAAAAATTAAAAAGATTGATTTAAGAATTTGGAAAAATTCTTAAATCAGCTGTAAAATTTGAAATATATTTGTGGAGCAAGCTTGTAATTTTTTAGGAGATTCAGAGGCCTTTTGTGTTTTTAAGTCTAAAGAACAACGAAAAGGGGATAGGAAATTTTTTATAAAAATTTTGAAATTGTGAACTTGAATTGGAAATTGAGTTGGAAATTTGCGACTGGATTCGTAGAAGCCGCTATGAAATTTTTAAAAATAATTGCGAGAGGGAAAGAAGCACTTTTCGGGAGATTAGGCAGTCTTATGCTTGCTTCCCTCCTCCCCATTGTAGTAGGGATGGTTTTTAAAGGATTTAATTTTAATAAAAGATCAAACCTTAACAAACGGTACCTCATTCGACGCGGGTTTTCGAGCTGAATCGAATGGTGCTTGTTTCAGAAAAAGCGGATGTGTATGGATCAAGTTAGGGTCGATCAAAGCTGTTCTGTTGAGCTTCCCTCCGATAGTAAAAGGTGAGTTTTTAATTAATCTAATTTTAACAGAATTTCAATCCTTAACAAATGATAGCTTATTCGACGCGGATTTTTGAGCTGAATCGAATGGTGTTACTTTCAGAAAAAGCGGATGTGTATGGATCAAGTTAGGTTGGATCAAAGCTGTTCTGTTGAGCTTCCCTCCTCCCCATTGTAGTAGTGATGGCTTTTAATAGATTTAATTTTAACAGAATTTCAATCCTTAACAAATGCAGGCTCATTCGACGCGGATTTTCGAGCTGAATCGAATGGTGCTGGTTTCAAAAAAATCGGATGTGTGTGGATCAAGTTAGGGTGGATCAAAGCCGCTCTGTCGAAGATAACAACGGCTAGTTTACGTTAAAAAAATTTTTTTGTTGAGAGAATTTAAAAAAAAAATTTTTTTATTAAAAATAAAATTATTTTTAATTTAAAATTTATTTTATTTATTTATTCCAAATATTTTTTGCGTGATAACAACTTTCTATTTTTGTCAATTTTTCAATTAACGTCACAATATGCAAAAACAATTTTTTTATAAATTAGGCATGTTTTAAACAATAAAAATTTAAAATAATAAAATTTATTTTAAAATTAAATTTTGATTTTTTGATTTTTGGTTTATTATTTAAAAAAACATTTTTTGAAAATTTCTGAAAAATTTTTTTTCAAAAAATTTCTCAATTTCAGAAATTTTTTTTTGAAAATTTCAAAAAATTTTTTAAAATTTTTCAGAAATTTTTTGAAAAAAATTTTTGAAACTTGAAAAAATTTTTTTGAAATTTCAAAAAATTTGAAAAAAATTTTTTTTGAAATTTTTTTGAAATTTTTTGAAATTTCTTAAAAATCAAAAAAAAATTTTTCCCCAATTTTCTCAATTTTTTAAAATTATTTAAACTTCAATAATTCACTTTTAAAAAATTATTTATTAAAAAATAAATTCCCCTCTTCAATAAAAATATTTTTTAACTCTCTAAAAGACAGCCAAAATAAGGCTAAAAAATTATTGATACAACTGACTATTAGAGTAAAATAAATTTATTTAACAAAGCAACAAATGTGACTTAAAAATAAATATATTTATAGTCATCCCATCTTCCCCCAATTTTTTGTCTTCTCATTTTATTCCTCCCGAATTGATTTCTTTTTCTTGTTTTCTTCATATCCGATTTTATTTTTATTTTTTTTTGTTTCCTTTATTTTCTAGACGATTTATAGCATTTCCTGCTATAATTGTGGGCAGTCTCGAGGCCGTATTTTGACCATAACTTTTTTTATACTTAACCGATTTAAATAATTTTTATATCAATCGAAAGCTCTGAATGTAGGAATTATTTTATCTAACAAGATTAATTTGATCAGATCATCCTACAAAATGTTGTAGCTGGATAAGCGCGCGCAATCGTGACGCAATCGCGATTTTTGATCGTTATTTTTGATCATAACTTTTTTGATTCTTAACCGATTTAAATAATTTTTATACTAATGGAAAGCCCTTGATCAGAGGATTATTTTATCTAGCAGAATTGATTTGATCAGATCATCCTACCTAAAGTTATAGCTGGTTAAGTGCGCGCAATCGTGATTTTTGATCGTTATTCGGCCATTGCTTTAGGTAGGATGATCTGATCAGATCAATCCTGCTAGATAAAATAATCCTCTGATCAAGGGCTTTCCATTAGTATAAAAATTATTTAAATCGGTTAAGAATCAAAAAAGTTATGGCCAAAAATATGGCCTCGAGACGGCCCCTACCCTAACAATTTTTTAATTTTAATTAAAGGACAAAATGAGCAAGAGAAAAATTGAAGACGATAAAAGCACTCAAAATATTTGGGAAAAATTCAAGCTGGACAGTAAAGGATTTCTATTTGATATTCAAATAAAACAACAATTAAAAGAAGATGAAAAGAGTAAACAGAAGCTTTTTGAAGTTTATCAAGGCAGTAGAGAAGAAAAATTAACGGTAAGTTTAATTAAAGGTTAAATCAGAATTAAAAAATAATTTAAAATCAAAATCAGAATAAAATCAGAATTTCTTTAAAAATCAGAATTTTATAGAACTCAGAAAATTTTCAGAATTTTAAAAAATCAGAACAAAATCAGAATTTTTTAAAAATCAGAATTTTTCAGAACTCAGAAATAAATTTCAGAATTTCAGAACTTTCATAAATCAGAATTTTTAAAAATCAGAATAAAATCAGAATTTATTTTTTAGTTTCTCCCCACCCCAAGTGCAGAACCAACACCAGGAATAAATGGTTTCCGTTCAATTACTCTTCAGGGAATGAGAGATTGGGAAAGTGGAATTGAAAATATTACAGAATTTATTTCAAAAATATTTACATTATCGCCGCCCAAGGGTAGTGAAGAGGAAACAGAACAAAAATTATGCCTGGAAATTCATTTGCCTTTTGCTTTTAAAGGTGGGGAAGTGTTACAGAATTTTATTAAAATCAGAATTAATAAAAATAAACTTGAAATCAGAATTTTTCAATTAAATTAAATCAGAATTTATTTTATTAAACTTGAAATATCAGAATTTTAACCTAAATCAGAATTTATTTTATTAAACTTGAAATATCAGAATTTTAACCTAAATCAGAATTTATTTTATTAAACTTGAAATATCAGAATTTTAACCTAAATCAGAATTTATTTTATTAAACTTGAACCACAATTTTAAAATAAAAATAAAACCAGAATTAAATAATTGAACTTAAAATCAGAATTATTAAAAAATAAACTTGAAACCAGAATAAATAAACTTTGAAAATAAACTTTAATAAACAATCAGAATTTTTAATATTAAATTAAATCAGAATTTATTTTATTAAACTTGAAACCAGACTTCTAATAAATAAGATACAAATCAGAATAAAAAATGAAACCAGAATTTTATTAAACTCAAAATAAATAAAAGAATAATTAATCAGAAAAAATCAGAATAAAAATCAGAATAAATAAACCTCAAACCAGAATTTTATTAAAATCTGAACTTTAAATCAGAATTTTAAATAAGTACATAAAATCAGAATTTCAAGAAAATAGACTTTAAAAACCAGAATTTTTTAAATTAAATAAAATCAGAATTTAAACATTTATTTATTCAGGTAATCAAGAGACAAATTTTTCCAAGAATCTCGGTGCACTTTTATCAATTCCAACCCTTACAAAATTTATTGGTGCCTTCAGCTATTCAACTGGTGGTTGTTTAGCGGAATTTTTAACTCGTTTTCCCTTGCTAGAACCAAATCCAGAATTGTTTTATCGTTATGATATTAATGTTTATTGTGAGAATGATACGCTTGTTGAGGTAAGGGAGAGAGAGAAATTGAGTTCTGAAAAAAATTTTTTCAGAAAAATTCTGATTTTTTCAGAAATTTTTTTCAGAAAATTCTGATCTTTTTTTGGAAAAATTCTGAAAAAATTCTGATTTTTCAGAAAATTCTGATTTTTTCAGAATTTTCTTCAGAGACTTCTGATCTTTTTTTGTAAAAATTCTGAAAAAATTCTGATTTTTTCCCGAAAAAATTTTTTTTCAGAATTATTTTTCTGATCTGGAACGATGGTTAACTTCTCAATGGAGTAAAGCCCCAACACAAGACAATTTAAACAATGTCCGCCAGGCACGTTTAAAATTTGTAGTGGATAGAGAAGATACAGCGCAACAAATAATTTCTTTATTAAAAGAGGTGAAATTAAATTTAAAAATTAAAAATATTTTTTTTAGAAATTTGAAACAGCCACCAATCAGTGTACTTTTACATTACGTTTGGATTGCCCTGATTTTGCTTTACAACCCTTTAGTGTTGAAAATACAAATAGCGGTGAAGTAAGTTGTGTTTTTCATTTGTATTTTTATTCAAACTTAAAACACAAAAATATTCTAGAAAATACAAAAGCGTTCCGTAAAATATTTTAGTAGATAATATTTCCGGAAAATACTATTATCACAAGAAATTATGTATTTTTGTTCCGGAAATAATAATACATTGTTTAGATTTCCGGAAATACTTTCAGGAAACATCTATAATTTATTTAAAATATTTCCGGAAAATACAAAATAAATTATTTCCGGTAATATTACTTTATGGTAAACTATTCCGGAAAGGACAATATTACCTACAAATAATATTTCCGGAAATTATAATTATTCCAGAAGGTTTGTATCTCTATTCCGGAAAACACTTAATTCTTAAATTAATTCTGATTTTATATTTTCCGGAAACATCTATTTTAAATAAAATTCCGGAAAGTATAATATTAAAAGGATTATTTCTAATCCGGAAATATTATGTTCTGAAAGGTATTCCGGAAAATAAAATATTAATTTCTGAAACACATATACCTACATATTTATTAATTTTTCCGGAAAATACATTATTCGTTTGTTGTAATATATTTAAAATACATAATTCCGGAAAATACAAAAGGAAAAATACAGAAAAATACAAAAACCAGAATTTCTTGTGTATCCGGAAAATACAAAGGGAAAAATACAGAAAATACAAAAATCAGAATTTTTGTATTTTTCTTCCAAAATAGAACAGAATATTATTCTTAAAAATACAAGTTTTGTATTTTAGTTTATGGCAATGGAATTTAAAAATGAATACACAATTAAAGCAGATCAGAATATTGATGATTTTGAAGAGGAAATAGAAATAGAACCTTTAGCCAAAAAGAAGCCTTCCCAAGAGAAAGAAAGCAAAGACGGGAGGAATGGAGCTGAGGCGAGTTTTTAGTCATAACTTTGTTGAAACTTGATCAATCTTGATAATTTTGGTCTCATTCGATTCAGCTCGACGAGCTCTTTCAAATGAGCTATCACTTGGTATAGAAAAAATTTTTTAGGGGACAATTTTATTTTTCGGGTACTTTAGGGAGGGCTCAGAAATTTCAAAAATTTTTTGGAAATTTTTCCTAGGCTAAAAAATTTTTTTTGGGAAAAATTTTATTTTTCGGGTACTGTGGGGAGGGCTCAGAAATTAAAAAATAAATTTTGAAAAATTTTCCTAGGCTAAAAATTTTTTTTAGAATTTTATTTTTCGGATACTGTAAGGAGGGCTCAGAAATTTTTAAAAAATTTTTTAAATTTTTCCTAGGCTAAAAAATTTTTAGGAAACAGAAGGAGACGGAGACAGTAACACTTCTTCAACATCAGTAGTGGTCTGGAAAAGTTACAAACTTGTTAGAGCCTCCAATGCTAATTTACTCGGTCAATTAATGAAAGGACACTTGCCTTTACTCAAAAGAAAATTAATTTTGAACTGAAAAAATTTTTTTAGGAAAAAAATAATTGAAATATACTCAAGATTTTATTACTCTTATTTTTGTTGAAAAAGAGCAAAACACATTTTTTTATAAAATAAAATTTATTTCCGTCAGAGTAACTTAGATATTTGCATTTTTATGGGGTTTTATGGGAAAAAGGGTAAAAATCAACGAAAAAATAAAATAATAAAAAAATACAATTAAAATAAACTGCCAAACATAACGCATGCGTATGCGCAAATTTATTTTATTTTTTGCACTTTATTTCCTAAAGGTTTTAAAGAAAATACTTTTTTCACCCTGAAAACACAAATACTATACATATTCTAGAAAATACAAAATATTCCGGAAAATATTTTAGTAAAGAATATTTCCGGAAACTATTAATATTATATGAGAATATGTATTTTTATTCCGGAATACATTTAATTGTTTATAAATTAATTCTGATTTTATATGTATTTTCCGGAAAAAGGTATAAGAGAATATGTATTTTTGTTCCGGAAATATATATTCTTTTGCTTTCAGGAAAATACTTTCCGGAAATAATTTATAATTTATTTAAAGGTTTCCGGAAAATCCATAAGAATTAATATTCCGGAAATATCTATTTCAAAGACAATTTTAATCTTTCCGGAAATTAAAATATGTATTTTTATTCCGGAAAACATTTAATTCTTCTTAAATTAATTCTGATTTTATATTTTCCGGAAACATCATTTTAAATAAATTTCCGGAAAATATAATATTAGAAGGTAATATGTATTTTCTTCCGGAAACATTTGTTGTGAAAATTATTCCGGAAAATACATTATTTTTCTGAAACACATATGTATTTCAATTGTATTTCAATTCTATTTATTACCTTTTCCGGAAAATATAATATCATACACTATTCCAATTCCGGAAAGAATTATTTTAAGGTGAATATATATTCCGGAAAATTATATTCCTATTCCGGAAATATATTTTGAAACGGTATTTCTGTTATAATTTTATAATTAGAGGTATGCCCTCTCTGTGCGGTGCATTAGACTGACCCGCTCTTCTCCTCTCCTTTTTGACTTTTGCCTAAATTTAATTTAACCTCAAAAAAATTTTTTTTTATTATTTTTCATGATCCTTTGTTCAAAAAAAAATATTTTTTTATTTGTTTAAATTTTTCTAAGAAAAAGGGGAATATTTTTTAATTTATGTGTCAGCTTTAGCGAAGCAATAAAAATTTGTTTTTGCCCCAAAAAAATCATTTTTCCATTGAAAAAAAATTATTTTTTTAAACAAATTACCTTAAAAAATAAATTAGAAATTAAGTTTAAAAAATTATTGTTTTGATAATTAAATTTTTTTAAATTTTTTTGATTATTTAAACAGTCAAAAAATGGCTGAAAATTGGACAGTTTTAATTGTTTATTTTTAAATTTATTTTTATTTCCTTCTTCAATTTTTTTTCTCTTCTCCCTTTTTTAGTTAAAGAGAGGGTGAGAATTATTTTGTATTAGTAAGCCTTTTAGTAATTTGGGGAAGAAAAATTTTATGGACTTCCTGGTTAACACTTGAGACCGGATCGAGGTCTCGATCAAAAATCTCGTTTATCTAGATCGGGATTTTCACGATATCTCGAGCTCGATTCTCGTACGACCCTTCCAGACCCATCTCTATTAACACAACAAAATTTTAATTCATACAGGTCTCTTATAATGAGCTGTAGCCTAAATAGAGGGTATAGTTGGGAGAACTCCTCTATCCAGTAGACAATAGTGATGGTCGGGATTCCCGGTCTCGGTTCCCGAGTCGGGAAATTTCAAGGGATTTGGGTGATTATGAACGATATATAGGGATTTTTGGGGATTAGGAGGTATATCAATTGATATCTTGCCTAATCACTTGGTCTCGACTCTCGGTCTCGACTCTCGGGTCGGGACTCGGTCTCGGGGTCGATTCCCGGTCTCGGTCTCGACTCCCGACTCTCGGCATTTTTTAACTCTCTATCCAGTAGCCAACCAAAATTTTTATACAGTCGAGTCTAATTTGTAAGTACATCTTTGTGGGTGGAATGACCTTATAATGAGGTCCTTAAATAGGGGGTATGTAGAAATAGTAGGTCTATGAGTCTGTCCACGTCAGTGCATATAAGAGAATGTTTAAGATTCGTGTTCTAAGTTTATTTTAAATTTAATAAAATATAATGACGTGGAAACCAAAAATTTTCGTACACATGACACAGTTAAATATTTTCCTTCTTTGTTTGTTTTATGTCAATTAAATATTTTAGAAAATAAAAATTTTATAAAACAAGCTATTTTTAAGCAAATCAGAATTTATTAAAATAAACTTGAACCAGAATTTTAAAATAAAAATGAAATCAGAATTAAATAATTGAACTTAAAATCAGAATTATTAAAAAATAAACATGAAACCAGAATAAATAAACTTAATAAATAAAATAAAAACAGAATTTTTAACTTAAAATTAAATCAGAATATAAAAATGAAACCAGAATTTTATTGAAATCAGAATAAATAACAGAATAAAAATCAAAATAAAAATCAGAATAAATAAACCTGAAACCAGAATTTTATTAAAATTTAAACTTTAAATCAGAATTTCAAGAAAATAGACTTTAAAAACCAGAATTTTTAAAATTAAATAAAACCAGAATTTAAACTTCTATTTATTCAGGTAACCAAGAGACAAATTTTTCCAAGAATCTCTGTGCACTTTTATCAATTCCAACCCTTTCAAAATTTATTGGTGCCTTCAGCTATTCAGAGGGCGGTTGCTTAGCGGAATTTTTAACTCGTTTTCCTTTGCTAGAACCAAATCCAGAATTGTTTTATCGTTATGATATTCATGTTTCTATAATTTATTTAAAATATTTCCGGAAAATACAAAATAAATTATTTCCGGTAATATTACTTTATGGTAAACTATTCCGGAAAGGACAATATTACCTACAAATAATATTTCCGGAAATTATAATTATTCCAGAAGGTTTGTATCTCTATTCCGGAAAACACTTAATTCTTAAATTAATTCTGATTTTATATTTTCCGGAAACATCTATTTTAAATAAAATTCCGGAAAGTATAATATTAAAAGGATTATTTCTAATCCGGAAATATTATGTTCTGAAAGGTATTCCGGAAAATAAAATATTAATTTCTGAAACACATATACCTACATATTTATTAATTTTTCCGGAAAATACATTATTCGTTTGTTGTAATATATTTAAAATACATAATTCCGGAAAATACAAAAGGAAAAATACAGAAAAATACAAAAACCAGAATTTCTTGTGTATCCGGAAAATACAAAGGGAAAAATACAGAAAATACAAAAATCAGAATTTTTGTATTTTTCTTCCAAAATAGAACAGAATATTATTCTTAAAAATACAAGTTTTGTATTTTAGTTTATGGCAATGGAATTTAAAAATGAATACACAATTAAAGCAGATCAGAATATTGATGATTTTGAAGAGGAAATAGAAATAGAACCTTTAGCCAAAAAGAAGCCTTCCCAAGAGAAAGAAAGCAAAGACGGGAGGAATGGAGCTGAGGCGAGTTTTTAGTCATAACTTTGTTGAAACTTGATCAATCTTGATAATTTTGGTCTCATTCGATTCAGCTCGACGAGCTCTTTCAAATGAGCTATCACTTGGTATAGAAAAAATTTTTTAGGGGACAATTTTATTTTTCGGGTACTTTAGGGAGGGCTCAGAAATTTCAAAAATTTTTTGGAAATTTTTCCTAGGCTAAAAAATTTTTTTTGGGAAAAATTTTATTTTTCGGGTACTGTGGGGAGGGCTCAGAAATTAAAAAATAAATTTTGAAAAATTTTCCTAGGCTAAAAATTTTTTTTAGAATTTTATTTTTCGGATACTGTAAGGAGGGCTCAGAAATTTTTAAAAAATTTTTTAAATTTTTCCTAGGCTAAAAAATTTTTAGGAAACAGAAGGAGACGGAGACAGTAACACTTCTTCAACATCAGTAGTGGTCTGGAAAAGTTACAAACTTGTTAGAGCCTCCAATGCTAATTTACTCGGTCAATTAATGAAAGGACACTTGCCTTTACTCAAAAGAAAATTAATTTTGAACTGAAAAAATTTTTTTAGGAAAAAAATAATTGAAATATACTCAAGATTTTATTACTCTTATTTTTGTTGAAAAAGAGCAAAACACATTTTTTTATAAAATAAAATTTATTTCCGTCAGAGTAACTTAGATATTTGCATTTTTATGGGGTTTTATGGGAAAAAGGGTAAAAATCAACGAAAAAATAAAATAATAAAAAATACAATTAAAATAAACTGCCAAACATAACGCATGCGTATGCGCAAATTTATTTTATTTTTTGCACTTTATTTCCTAAAGGTTTTAAAGAAAATACTTTTTTCACCCTGAAAACACAAATACTATACATATTCTAGAAAATACAAAATATTCCGGAAAATATTTTAGTAAAGAATATTTCCGGAAACTATTAATATTATATGAGAATATGTATTTTTATTCCGGAATACATTTAATTGTTTATAAATTAATTCTGATTTTATATGTATTTTCCGGAAAAAGGTATAAGAGAATATGTATTTTTGTTCCGGAAATATATATTCTTTTGCTTTCAGGAAAATACTTTCCGGAAATAATTTATAATTTATTTAAAGGTTTCCGGAAAATCCATAAGAATTAATATTCCGGAAATATCTATTTCAAAGACAATTTTAATCTTTCCGGAAATTAAAATATGTATTTTTATTCCGGAAAACATTTAATTCTTCTTAAATTAATTCTGATTTTATATTTTCCGGAAACATCATTTTAAATAAATTTCCGGAAAATATAATATTAGAAGGTAATATGTATTTTCTTCCGGAAACATTTGTTGTGAAAATTATTCCGGAAAATACATTATTTTTCTGAAACACATATGTATTTCAATTGTATTTCAATTCTATTTATTACCTTTTCCGGAAAATATAATATCATACACTATTCCAATTCCGGAAAGAATTATTTTAAGGTGAATATATATTCCGGAAAATTATATTCCTATTCCGGAAATATATTTTGAAACGGTATTTCTGTTATAATTTTATAATTAGAGGTATGCCCTCTCTGTGCGGTGCATTAGACTGACCCGCTCTTCTCCTCTCCTTTTTGACTTTTGCCTAAATTTAATTTAACCTCAAAAAAATTTTTTTTTATTATTTTTCATGATCCTTTGTTCAAAAAAATATTTTTTTATTTGTTTAAATTTTTCTAAGAAAAAGGGGAATATTTTTTAATTTATGTGTCAGCTTTAGCGAAGCAATAAAAATTTGTTTTTGCCCCAAAAAAATCATTTTTCCATTGAAAAAAAATTATTTTTTTAAACAAATTACCTTAAAAAATAAATTAGAAATTAAGTTTAAAAAATTATTGTTTTGATAATAAATTAAAAAAAATTTTTTTTTTGATTATTTAAACAGTCAAAAAATGGCAGAAATAATGGACTATTTTAACTGTTTATTTTTAAATTTATTTTTATTTCCTTCTTCAATTTTTTTTCTCTTCTCCCTTTTTTAGTTAAAGAGAGGGGGAGAGGAGAATTATTGTATTAGTAAGGTGTTTAGTAATTTGGGGAAGAAAAATTTTATGGACTTCCTGGTTAACACTTGAGACCGGATCGAGATCTCGATCAAAAATCTCGTTTATCTAGATCGGGATTTTTCCGATATCTCGAGCTCGATCCTCGTACGACCCTTTCAGACCGATCTCTAGTTAACACAACAAATTTTAATTCATACAGGTCTCTTATAATGAGCTGTAGCCTAAATAGAGGGTATAGTTTGAAGAACTCCTCTACCCAGTGCAAGAGGTGGGTCGAAACAGTCAGAGGTGTGGGAAATCGGAACTGGCTCAAAAATCGGAACTCGGAAATCAAAATTTTTTTCGGAAATTGGAATTCCGACCCACCTCTGCTTATATTGAGCTGTAGCCTAAATAGAGGGTATAGTTTGAAGAACTCCTCTACCCATTGGCCAACTAAAATTTTTATACAGTCGAGCCTAATTCGTAAGTACACCTTTGTGGGTGGAATAGACCTTATATCAGAGACGGGTCGCAATTCCAATTTCCGTAAAAAAATTTGATTTCCGAGTTCCGACTCTTGAGCCAGTTCCGATTTCCGGCTCTTCCGATTTCCGACACCTCTGACTGTTCCGACCCACCTCTGCCTTATAATGAGGTCCTTAAATAAGGGGTATGTAGAAATAGGAGGTCTGTGAGCCTGTCCACGTCAGTGCATATAAGAGAATGTTTGAGTTTAGTGTTCGAATGTTTATTTTAAATTTTAATAAAATATAATGACGTGGAAACCAAAAAATTTTTCGTACACATGACACAGTTAAATATTTTCCTTCTTTGTTTGTTTTATGTCAATTAAATATTTTAGAAAATAAAAATTTTATAAAACAAGCTATTTTTAAGCAATCCAGGATATTTTAGAATTTTATTTTTATTTAAAATATTTTTGTACTGAAAGGAGAACCATAATCTCTCACTAAGCTCAACTGAGAGCCATCCAAATTTGACTGACCATAACTTTTTTCATCTCAATCCAATCCAAACAAATCTTATACCATTCGAAAGCCCTCAAAAAGCGCTATCTTTTTTCTTGTTGGATGGATCTGGTCTGATCGTTCATTAAAAAGTTATAGCCTGATAACTGTGAAAAACACCAAATAATTGTACTTATCGGGCTATAACTTTTTAGCGATTGTTCAGACCTCATCCGTGTAATTGGGAAAAAGATAGCGCCAATCAAGGGCTTTCGAATGACGTATGACTCACTTGGATCGGATCAAGCATAAAAAAGTTATGGTCGATTAAAGTTGGTTGGTCGACGCATAGCCCCTCCCTCACACAAACCCAACCAAATAATTCCTTTTTTAAATTTTTTCACAGATTTATTTTAAAAATAAATCCAAATGGCTTTAAATTGTCAAATTTCTTTAATTATTATTCCCTTTATTCTTTTAAATATTTTACAATTAATTAATCCACATTCTTGTCCCTCCCAAAATGTCTGCAGTGGAAGTGATCCGGCTACTTTACAACTTGAAAATTATAGCAGACAAAAGAAGGTGATAAATAAATCTCAAATACAGTAGGACCTCAGTCAGGGGATTTGAAGGACTTCGAGGGCAAAAAAGGATTAAGGAAGATATCGACGAATTGGAGGGAGAGATTAAGGAGAGCGAGGGCTTTGGGATTTTAATCCGCAAAATTTGTCCGCAAAAAATATTGAGGGTCGTGGGAAATAAATATCTCCATGATCCTCTTAATCTCTCGATATCTTTCCCAAGTCCTCTTTAATCCTTCAATATCCTCTTAATCTCTCGATATCCCTCCTAATCCCTCAAATCCCTTGATATCCTAAATACCCAAATTGGGGATATTTAGGGAGATGAAGGGACGTCAGAGTACCGGAACATGGTAAGGTCTGCCATTGTTTGCTTATAAAGAGCATTTGGATATTTCTTGCGGACAAATTTTGCGGACAAATTTTTGCGGACAAACTCTTGCGAACAAATTTTTGCGGATAAAATCTTGCGGACAAATTTTTCCGGACAAATTTTGCGGACAAAAATTTTGCGGACAAATTTTTGCGGACAAACTCTTGCGAACAAATTTTTGCGGATAAAATCTTGCGGACAAATTTTTCCGGACAAATTTTGCGGACAAAAATTTTGCGGACAAATCTTAATTTAAAAAATCCGCAAGATTTGTCCGCAAGAGTATCCAATTTTACTTATACCAACAATAATTGCCCTTTCTTTTTAAAGAAAATTGACACAATGACAACCTCCCACGGTAGCCTAATAGAAACAAGAACCGCCGTATTAACAGCCGGCAAGAGAGGACCAATGCTCCTTCAAGACTCTGTCTTCCTAGACGAACTAATGAAATTTGACCGAGAAAGGATACCGGAAAGAGTAGTCCATGCAAAAGGGGCAGCGGCTTTTGGCTATTTTGATGTGACCCACGATATTACAAAGTATACGAAAGCTTCGATTTTTGCAAAGATTGGGAAGAGAACCTCCTGCTTTTTTAGATTTTCGACTGTTGGTGGGTTTGGAATTTTTCTTAAAAGATAAATAAGGGGGAAGGAAAAGCCCTGAACGGAGTCTGACTGAACCTCAAGTAAGGTAAATGCCATTTTTCCGTAATAGAGCCAATGAGACTTTAAGTGGCTTTAGCCCTTGATGCTAAACAAGGGGAAAGGGGATGGCTTTAAGAAGGGGGTGGGCTCTCAGAAGGTGGAGGGCTCCCAGAAGGAGGGATTTAATACAGAAAATACGGTCAAAATGGAATATTACTAGAAAATGGCTTATTGACATTTGCGGACTAAATTTTGCAGATAAAATTTGCGGACAAATTTTGCAGACAGAACTAAAGTCAACTGAGATTACTACGGTACCTGACCATACAGTACTTAAGCCTGAGGGTGACTGACTTGATTGAGGGAAGTAACCTCTGGGAGGTATTAATCTCTCGATTTAGTGGCAGTTATTGCTAAGCAGCTTTTTGCTCGCCACGTACAGATGATTGACTAGCTAAGCTACTGAGGGGTGCTGGCGTCTTTTTAATAGATCTTAAACCCTAGTCTAGCGAGCATTCTATCTTCCTTCTCCCAAGCCTGTGGGTGTCAAAAATGAGTAAGAAAAAAATTTTTTTAATTACTCAAGCTGGAGAGCAGAAAGCTAGGCAGCTTTTCGAACGCCACGTACGTGTGGTTGATTAACTAAGCTGCTGAGGGGCGCTGGCGTCTTTTTAATTTTAAACCCTAGGCTAATAAGTGTTGTATCTTCCTTCTCCCTTACATGCAGTCTTAAGCCTGAGGGTGTCTAAACTAATTAAGAAAATTTTTTTAATTACTCAAGCTGGAGAGAAAGGAAGTTCCGACCTGTTGCGTGATCCACGAGGATTTGCCATGAAATATTTTACAGACGAAGGCAATTGGGACTTAGTTGGCAACAATGCCCCAATATTCTTCATTCGAGACCCCATCCTCTTCCCCAGTTTTATCCACAGCCAAAAGAGAAATCCGAGAACAAATCTGCACGACCCAAATATGGTTTGGGATTTTGTGTCATTGAGGCCTGAGGCTATAAACATGATATTGAGAATATTTTCTGATTTGGGAACGCCTGATGGTTTTAGAAAAATGAATGGGTTTGGGACTAATACGTTCAAATTGGTGAGAATTTTAATTAATCCGTGTTGGGACAAAATACCGTCCGACAAATAAACGTCTACACAGAACAGAGAATCTGCTAGCTTTGATCGAGCATAACTTTTTTCGCCTTAATCCTATCTGAATGAATCTTATATCATTCGAAAGCTTTTGATTAGCGCTATCTTTTTCCCAATTGGATTGATCAAGTCTGATCACTTAATAAAAAGCTATAGCCCGATAAGTGTGAAAAACACCAAATAATTCCACTCATCGTGTTGTAACTTTTAAGTAAGTGGTCAGACCTGAACCATCCACCTGGAAAAAAGATAGCGCTAATCAAGGGCTTTCGAATGATATATGATTCATCCGGATTGGATCAGGCATAAAAAAGTTATGGTAGATCGTAGCCCTCCAACTCAACATACTAAACAATTTTTCCCACAGGTAAACGCAAATGGAACGGCTGTTTATTGCAAATTTAAATTAGAATCGGTTCAAGGTGTTCACAATTTAACAGCAGAAAAGGCTGCAAAGCTAGCGCAGGAAGACCCAGATTATTCTACGAGAGATTTATTTAATGCGATTGAAAGAGGAGACTTCCCTAAATGGATCTTTAAAATACAAGTAAATTATAAAAGGAATAATCAGAATTTTTTAAATCAGAATTCTGATTGTAGTAGAAAATTAAAATTTTGACCAAAAATCAGAATTCTGGTCACAAAAAATCAGAATTATGGTATTTTAGTCACCAAAAAATCAGAATAATGGTTTCCAAAATTCAGAATTCTGGTCATTAAAAAATCAGAATTCTAGTCACTAAAAATCAGAATTCTGCTCATAAAAAATCAGAATTCTGGTATTTTGGTCACCAGAAATTCAAAATACTGGTAAGTAAAAAATCTGGTATCAAAAAATCAGAATTCCAAGAAATCAGAATTCTGGTCAGTAAAAATTCAGAATTTTGGTCACCAAAAATCAGAATTCTGTTTTACAAGCCATCACTCATAACAGGTAATGACATTCGAACAAGCAGCAAAATATCGCTACAACCCCTTCGATGCAACAAAAACTTGGTCTGAAGCAGAATTTCCTTTAATAACTGTTGGACAAGTAACACTAAATAAAAACCCTACCAACTTTTTTGCTCAAGTGGAACAAGCTGCTTTTGACCCTGCAAGGATGGTTAGGGGAATTGAAGCTTCTCCTGACAAATTACTTCAGGGTAGGGTCAATTTTATGAGGGGAGAATTTGGGAGAGAATATGCCCCTTAAAGGACATTCGATTCTCTTAAGTGAAAGACGTCCTGTCCTTTTCATTGTGAGAGGGGATAGAAAAGTGGTAGTTTGTTACGTGTCAACCAGCTTTGATTGATCGCCCATAACTTTTTTATGCCTGATCCAATCCGAGCAAATCTTATATCATTCGAAAGCCCTTGATTAGCGCTATCTTTTTTCCAATTGGAGTGATCAGGTCTGATCACTTAACAAAAAGTTATACCCAAATAAGTGCAGTAATTTGATGTTTTTCACATTTATCGGGCTATAACTTTTTAATGATTGATCGGACTTGATCTATCCAATTGAAATAAAGATAGCGCTAATCAAGGGCTTTCGAATGGTATAAGATTTGCTCAGATTGGATCAAGATTAGAAAAGTTATGGTCGATCAAAGTTGGTTGGTTGACGCTCCCTAACCCTCCTGTGGCCTTTCTCACGGCATAACGGGTTTGACTCTTTAGGCGCCATGATGTGGGGTTTGACGGCCCAAACAAACTTTAAAAAATTTTCTTTTAAAGGCAGATTATTCTCCTACATGGACACTCATCATCACCGTTTAGGCCCTAACCACATGCTCTTGCCAATAAACAGACCCCTTAAACCAGCAGAAAATACACAAAGAGACGGCCTAAACCAATTTGGAGAGAATGGGGGAGACTCTCCCAATTACTATCCAAACTCTTTTAAAGGGCCTGAACCTACTGGGAAGGCTGCTCAAGAAAGCCAGTTTGTTTTGGAGAAGGAAATAGTTGCGCGGTTTGAAAGTGGAGATGATGATAATTACTCACAACCTGCGGATATGTGGAAAAATGTAAAAAAAATATAAGTGTTTTATGGGGGTTGGACCTCTTTATAAGACCTTTAGGGACCCCCCTTTAGGGAAAAAGATTGGGGGGTTGTTTGAACATCTCCGCCAAGTGGACAAGTTTAAATAGACGCATCTTAAATTGGGGTATGTCTTAAATAGAGGGGTATCTTATAATGAGGTGTATCTTAAATAGAGGGGCATTGCTTATAATGGACTCTATCTACAACAACACCCCTTTATCGGGTCACTTTCTCTCTTATTCCGGCAAATCTCGATACGAAGGGTGTCATTATAAAGAGAGTCAGTCCACTGTATAGGATACTTATAGGCTAAAATAGCGTATTTATGAGGTGTATCTTGAATCTAGGCGAATCTGAGGATGTATGTAGTATTGGGGGTACCCTATAAAGAGGTTGTTATCTTATATAGAGGTTTAGCCTAGACAGCTTTTCCCATCCAAACACCCTATTTAAAATACATCTCATTATAATAGACGTATCTTAAATAGAGGGTGTATACAGTCTCGGGAGTGTCTTATAAAGAGGTCAATCACTATAAGCAACATATATCCATTAAATTAAATTTTTACAGCAATTAGACCCAGGAGCACGTAAACGCTTATCAGAAAACATAGCAGCTTCATTGTGCCAAGCATTGCCCAGAATTCAAAAGAAAATGCTTAACGAATTCGGAAAAGTTTCAAAGGATTTGCAAAGAATGGTTGAACAAGAAATAAAAAAGAGACAAAATTATTAAAAATTAGGTCATCCCTCCAATAAAAATTTTTACAAATTGTTCCCCTTTTTAAACAAACTTTTTTCTATTCATCCCTTTTAGTAGAGAGAGGGGGGAAATAAAACGCCTGTGTTTCTGCTTAATGAGTGAGACGAAAATAAATACACTGTTTTTCCAGAAAATATTAAAATATCAGAATGTGTATTTTACTAACATTTTTCTATGTGTTTTTCCGGAAATTTGTATTTTAAGGGTTCCGGAAAAACATTAAAAAATAAGAATAGTATGTATTTTCATTTGTTTTTGTATTTCTTTTAAGTTTTCCGGAAAGATTCTGATTTGTATGTGGGTATTTTATTTCCTTCTTTTGTATTTCTTTCCGTAAATATTCGTTTGAATGTTTTTCCGGAGATATTCTCTTGTACGTTTTCCGGAAAACATTAAAAAAAGAATAGTGTGTGTGTATTTTCCTTCTTTTGTATTTCTCTTAAGTTTTCCGGAAAATACATAAGATCAGAACACGATTGTATTTGTTTAGTTCTTTATTTTGTATTTTTGTAAATATAGTTTTCCGGAAACTATTCTGATTTTACCTGCCTTTGTATTTCTTTCCGGAAATATTCATTTGCATGTTTTTCCGGAAGTATGTATTTTATTTGACCGGAAACGCTAAAAAGAAAAATCAGAATAGTGTGTATTTCCCCTCCTTTTGTATTTCTTTCCGGAAAATAAAAAATAATATTTTATTACCTTTTTTTGTATTTTTTCCGGAAATATATTTGTTTTCCGGAAAGCAAAATCAGAATAAGTATTTTCCACTCCCTTTGTTTCGTTTTTCCAGAAAAATTCATTTGTGTATTTTCCGGAAATATGTGTTTTTGTTTTCCGGAAATATTCTTTTGTATTTTTCCGGGATAGTTTTCCGGAAACATTAAAAAGAAAAGTCAGAATATTTATGTATTCTCCCTCCTTTTGTATTTTTTCCGGAAAATAAAATCAGAATATGTATGTATTTTCCCTCCATTTGTATGTATTTCTGTAAATATTTAAACTTTTCCGGAAACTATTAAAAATCAGAAAATACACAATTTTCCCCTTTTGTATTTTTCCGGTTTAATAAAGTGTTTTTCTTTTTCTAGTAGCTAATAATTAATGTTATTATAACAAGCATTATGCCCTTGAGTGAAGAGAATGCCCTTGAGTGAGAGAGCTTTTTAATAAATTGCGCCACTACAAATAAATTTATTATTTAATTAAAAATTATTTTCTATTAAATTCCTAAATATTTAAATAAAATTTATGGTTTCAACAATTAAAATTTGGATTAAATTTATTTTATTTGTGCATACTTCTTTTACTGTCTTGGCGCGTGAAAGGGTAATTAATTATTTTTTTATTTTTGGAGAAGCTTTATAAAATACCTATAAAATTCAATGTATTTTTGATTAATTAATTATTTGATTGGAAGTCAAATATGTATAATCAGAATTTGTATTTTATTTACTATCTGTTTCCGGTTATTGATTTTTCCGGTTATTGATTTTTCCGGAAACTTTTTAAATGTTTGTATTTTTGTTTGTATTTTTTGTTGTTATTCCGGATTGGTTTTCCGGAAAATACATCTTAAAATGTTTCCGGAAAATGCATATTAGTTTTCCGGAAAATACATATTAAAATGTTTCCGGAAAATAAAAAATCAGGATATTATGTATTTATTCAGATTTGTTAAAGTTTCCGGAAAAAAATTAAAAAACCGGAAATGAATACAGAATTAACAGAAAAACACATTTTATATTTCTGTTCTTTTGTATTTTCTTCCGGGATAAATAAATTAATTTAAATTAATTCTATTCTCTTTCAGTTTTCACCACAAAAATCACCTTTAACTTCACCTAAAAATTCCACAAAATTTTCTTCCCATAATAACTCTTCAATATCAAAAATGGGAAAAATTAATCGTCGAAAGACTTCAATGCCTGTATTTAATTACAAAAATTCCAATTTTATAAGTAGAGAAACTACCAATTTAACAGCACAAGAGGAGGGGTTTTCAGAGAATGAACAACAACAGCACCAACATGTAATGACTGCGTTGCCTGATTTAAGTGAGTAAACAATACCCAATATTATTCTCCTTAACCGGAAAATACAAATGAAAAAATACATTTTCAGCTATTTAATTTTAATTCCTTCCGGAAATTAATTTATACAATTTTCCGGAAAATATAAAATAAGAAATAGAATTCTGATTTTTCTTTTCCGGAACAATATAAGCTGTTCGGGAAAAAATACAAATATTCTCCTTAACCAGAAAATACAAATGGAAACTATTCTGATTTTTATTTTTAATTGTTTCCGGAAAATTATTTAAAAAATATTTCCGGGAAATACAAAATAAGCGAATAGGATTCTGATTTTTCTTTTCCGGAACGATTTAAATTGTTCCGGAAAAAATACAAATAATAAGGCAAAAACACATTTCAACAAAAACACAAAAAGTATAAATATTTCCGGAAACAATTTTGAATTCTCTTTTCCGAAAAAATAGTTCCGGAAAGAAATACAAATAAAATTCCGGAAGCATACAAATAAAATACAAATACTATTCTGATTTTTATTTTCGGGAAACAGAAGAGGAGAAAGATGAGGGATTCTGGGTGAATTCTGATTTATACATTTCCGGAAAATACTGAATAAGCAAATATAATTCTGATTTAAATTATTCCGGAAAAAATACAAATATTAAAGAAAAACACATTTTATGTGTTTTTAATTATATTTCCGGAAACAATTTGATTTCTTTTCCGGAAACAGAAGAGGAGAAAGATGGGGGATTCTGGGAGAATTCTGATTTATATACTGATTTAAGTATTTCTGGAAAAATTAAATAAATAAAAATACTGTATTTTTAATAGGCGATCCTTGCTTCCGTCGCTACATAAATAGGTGGATTTTTTAATTTTTCTATTTTTAATTTATTTCCCCAGTATAATAATTAATGCCCAACCCTATGAACGTCGTTCCAGTATTTCTTTGGTTAATTGTAAAATTCAATGTCTTCGTTCACAAGTTGGCCATTATACTTGCCGGTCTTTTGTCTATGATAATATTAATCAAGTGTGCGACCTCTTTGCCCACGTTGGAGATTTGGCACCGGCAAGGTGGTTGCTGTAAAAGTGTTTTATAAATGAGAGGGAGAGGATTTTGATGGAAGGAAGACTAATTCACCTTAAACCTCTTACTCCTCAGGGCTGTACGCCATGGCGTTTTGGCGTCCATTTTTGGCGTTGTGGCGTTTGGCGTGTTTTAAGAATTTGAAAAATTGGCGTTTGGCGCGCCACGAGAAAATTTTGGCGCACGGCCCTGTCCTCATCTATGAGGGAATTCCATGGGAAAGAGGGGAGATTCCCATGAAAAACATGCCTCTCTGAGCTATGGAGAGTTAGGCTCCCCGTCTCTGCCCAACAATGCTTTTTAAGCTATTCCCCGACATCCCTGTTCCTCACAAAAAGTAAAAAAAGGGAAGGTCAGGGAACTATTGGCCTAAAATTGTCAAATTGTAGGATTGTAGGAAAAAGCCCTATACCAATATCCTGCTTCGGCTTTGGATCTGGGACACAGAGTTAAATAGGGTCGGAGCTTGGGCGCTCTAATAAGTGGCTAGTAAAATTTTAACTAAATTCCCTCCCAAAAAAGATTGCTTCGCTTCCAAACCCGCGATTATTTCGAACCCACATCAGCTATCCATTGCTTTTCATCAACTTTTGTTTCATTGACTGGAACGTCTTTTGAACACAAACAAATACAAGTACCTGCAGCTACTGTGCCGATAAATTTGTTTGAATTTAATTCGCTCCCTACAAGAGGGCTTGGATGGCCTTTTACTTCTACTGATACTCCAACTGTGGTGAGTGAGTAACTGAAGGGGTCAAATAGGCGCCGATCCACTGGGCGCCAGCAACTGAGCTCGACCCAGTTTGATCGGCCACAACTTTTTTAAGCTTGATCCAATCTGAATGAGTCGTATATCATTCGAAAGCTATTGATTAGCGCTATCTTTTTTCTAACTGGATTGATCAAGTCTGATCGCTCGCTAAAAAGTTATAGCCCGTTAAATGCAAAAAACACCAAATAATTGCACTTATAACGGTATAACTTTTTAATGGTTGATCAGATTTGATTCATCCACTTATGAAAAAGATAGCGCCAATCAAGGGCTTTCGAATGATATAAGATTTGTTCGGATCGGATCAAGTCGAGAAAAGTTATGGTCTATCAAAGCTGCCTGGTTGGCGCTCAGATGGGGTTCCTTCTGTAAGGCTATTCAAAGATGATATTTTTAATTTTTACTAGCCCTCATCCTCAATAAAATCAAAAAACAATATAACAACAACATTGAATAACACCTCCAAATTATTAACCGAAAAGGCACCTAAAAATGAAAAAATGGAAAATAACCAAGAGAAGGAAGAAGACATGCTGTTGGAATTGTTTAAGCCTGAGAAGGAGCAGAAAGAAGGAAAGCAAAATTTAAATAAAAATACTGGTGGTGGACGTTGTTCAGCTGATCAGGGTATATTGGAAAAATTGTCTATAAAATAAAGAGTTCATTCGGGTTCGAACCAAGATCCGGACTCGTATTCGAAATCCGGACTTGAAATACGGTATTCGAAATTCGGGCGCGAACTCGAAATTCGAACTATAGCTCGAAATCCGGGTCCGATATTCGGGCTTGATGTTGAAATTCGGACTCGAATTCGAAAGTCAAACTCGAAGTACGATATTCGAAATTCGGTAGTCGATACCCTAATTTACTTTAAATTAGGGTAGCACCCCTAGTCTTCGGGGCGGGAATGTCGGGTTTCGGGGTTTGACGGGGTAGAGCCTTCGGAGTTCGGGTCGGGGTTTTGACAAGAAAAATAGTCGGGTGTCGAGGTGCTGCTCTACTTTAACTACAGTCGGATCTCGTTTTCATGTACCCCCAATTTAAGATAGGTTATGGCCGCCCCAAGTAGGCGCGCGGCCATAACGGCGCAAAGCCAGAACTTGCTTCAAGATTTCCGAATCTTACCAAATTTGGTATTAAACGATTCCTCTCGTCGAGCTAAAGAGATTGGTACCAAAATTGTTAAGGGCCAGAAATTTTCCAGCTAGTTATGGCTTTGCGCCGTTATGGCCGCGCGCCGATTTGGGTATATTTAAAGTAATTATTTTTAATAAAGCTGTGCATTTTCTCCGAACAAATGGGTTTGAATTATTTGGCGAGGACCATCAAAAACTGATTTTACCCACTGAACAAAGCTGTATAGAACAATGTTCCCAACAGGAAAACTGTAATTCGTTAGAATTTTCTGTTGCTACTGGAGAGTGTGTGCTCTCCCAGGAAACGGCCGTTCCTTTGGGGAATGGACAACTTAGGCAGAAAATGGGGACTGATTATTTGGAAAGAGTTTGTGTTGATCTACAATTGAATGGGTAATTTATATTGGAATTTTTTTGAATGTTGCAATCCAAAAAAATTTTTAAAATTTCAAATTGTCAAAAATCCGCGAATTTCAAAATGTCAAAAATCTGAGTCTAAAATGTCGACAATGACAAAGAATGTCAAAATGTCGAAAATATTTTAAACTGTCAAAAATCCGCGAGTTTCAAAACGTCGAAAATACGCAAAAAATGACAAAATGCAAAATCTCCACAAAAATGTCAAAATGCCAAAAATATTTCAAAATATCAATAATTTAAAAATGAATTAAAAACAGATATATTTTAAGTGATGCCGGACCGGATCCGGCCGGATTTTTCCGGATTAATCCTATCCGGTTTTAGTCCGGAAATCTCAAAAAACCCCCGGATTTGGGGCCCAAACTCCGGGTAAATTTGTCCGGAGTTCGCACCGTTGCCGGTCATTAATAAAAATGTCGAAATGCCAAAAAATGTCGAAATGTCGAAACTCCAAAAAACTGTCAAAGTAACATTTACCTAAAACCAATACAGTATTTTAAGTGATTGCCCACATGCAATCTACAGAAGATTTCCCCAAATGATATTAGTTGGGTTTGCAGAAACCGTTGTTGATACACCTACTTTACAACATTGTTTGGATAATTGTTTAAAAAGTTTGTTAGGAAATTAATTAAATTACGGTCGAACCTCACATCCACACGGGCATTTTCAGGTCGCCATATAATGCCCAAGGGGGTAGCAAATAATTTTATGAACAAATACTGACCTTTATCTTGTTAGTTATGTGTGGGTCTAGTATAAAAGTAGCCTGAAGAGATCAATCTCGGTCAGCACCTGGGCTTGTTCAGCAGTGGATGGAAGCTCGTACCAAAATTCGTACCTGTGTACGAGGGCGAGACGAGGAAAAAATAAGGCCAGTATCAAGGTACGAGTACAAGGTACGAGGCGAAATAGGGCTTGTACGAGTACGAGCTACAAGCAAATTTCAAAATTCCAACCACTGTTGTTCAGCAAGTGCAACAAATACAACATCAAGGTTAACTAGAGGTTATCATCTAGACAGCTCCCCCATCCAATTACCAACCAAATTTCAATTAGATCTAGTATTAAGGGTATCTTACAGTGAGGTTCGACTAATTATAGTATTTATTCTATAATTTTCAAGGTCTCAAGCTTTATGGTTTTCGCTGTTCTAGTGGAATGTTTTATTTCGAGGAACCCAAATTAAATTGTATATTAAACACTGAGGTGTTAATAAATATTTTTAAAAATTTTTTGAATATGTATTAAAAGGACCGCAAAAGTCAACCAGAACTTTTTATAATAGAAACGTCCGATTTGGTTGATTATTTTGAGACAGGTTGGTTTGAGGAGGCTAGGGTGGGGAGAAGGGAGGGGGAACATGGTCTGCTTTATTCCTTATAACTTGTGAACGGATAGAGCTTTTTAGAAGCTTCTGGTATCATTCGATAGAGGGGAAAATTTGCTATAAAATAGAATAAAAATACATATTTTTTGTTCCTCTAGTAACAAAGTTATGATCAAAAATTTAACATAAACACGCAAAAAATAGATGAACATGGTTCGCCTTATTCCCTATAACTTTTGTACGGATAGAGCTTTATAAATTCTTTTGGTATCATTCGATAGAGGAGAAAATTGGCTATAAAATAAAATAAGAATTATAATCCTTAATCATCTAACTACAAAGTTATCAAAAATCTAACAAAAAGAAGCAAAAAACTAGTTTTTTGGCAATAACTTTGTTTATAGATATCCAAAAATTGAATTTTTTATTTTATTTTATAGCAAATTTTCTGCTCTATCGAATGGTACCAAAAGCATTCAAAAAGGTCTGTCCGTTCAAAAGTTATCAAGAATGGCATAGATCATGTTCACACCTTCACAGCCCCTATTTATTGTTGCAATAATTAATTAAAAACATTTTTAAATTAAAAACAAAGATTGTTCCGGTTTATCATCTCAAAAACATACAACAACAACAACAAAAACATTAACTAATAATTTAAACTTAACCAATATAAACGAGGACGATGATTATGAAAATCGTGAATTTGATGGGGAAGAGGATGAAATGAAAGTTACTTTAGGGGAAAATAGCTTAAATGAGGGGAAAATTAGAAGAAGAGGTAAGGGGATATTTTAGGGATTAAAAGGGAAAAAATAAATTTAAAATAATTTTTTAAATTAAAGATTTTGTGGAGAGACAAGCAGCAACAGACCACGCATCCCTAGGCTGGACTCAATGGACAAAATGTAGAGCTCCCAATAATCAAGGGAATATAGGGGTGCAGGCTAGGTAGAAAAAATTATTTTAATCGAGAAAAAAATTTTTTTAATTATTAAGGTGGCGGGTGTGTACAGGCAACCGAGTTTGTGGGAGGGAACAACGCCAATGTTTATTAACAACTACCAAAAGATTTAAACAAAAAGGAGAAACACAAACAAAATTAAAGAGAAAATTAATTAACACAAAACAAACATTAGCAACAATATTTCCCTTTAATAAGTTTGGAAAAAACACAAAACAAACAAAAACACAGCAACAACAGAGAGGAGAGGGAATAATAGAAACATCAACAAAAACAGAAACAAACAAAATACAAAAACAACAAGAAAAATATAAAAAACATCAACAAAACATCAATAAAACATCAATAAAAACACCATAAACAATGAGAGAAAACAAAACACAAAAACATCAACAACAAAAACATCCCTAAAAACAATAAAAACAACAACAACAACAAAAACACAATAAAAACATTAGCAAAAACATCATTAAAAACATTGAAAACATCAATAAAAACATCAATAAAAACATCAACAAAAACAAATAGAAAACAAAACAACCACAACAACATAAACAACTAGGAAAATCAGAATTAATTTCCAACAATCAGAATTTTTATTAAACCAGAATTTTTATTAAACCAGAATTTAAACTTTAAATTAAAATCAGAAAACAAAGTTTTAAGTAAATCAGAAATTCAGGAAAATAAAAATAAACTTTCCGGGAAATAAAATAAACTTTCCGGAAAATAAAATAAACTTTCCGGAGAATAAAATAAACTTTCCGGAAATATATTAATATTTTAAATCAGAATTATTTAAACTTAAAACTTTAATTAAAATCAGAATTATTTTTTCTATTTTCTTCCTTCCCTTACCAAGTTTAATTTTCTAATAAATTACTACCATATATCTTATGATTTTTATTCAAGCAAAAAATAAAAAAAATATTTTTTAAAATATAATTAATTTGGAAAATGTACAATAGCTTCTGGTCGCCCTCTCCTTCGAAGAACTACTATATCTATAAAATTTTTAAATTAATAAGTTTCTTTAATTTAATAAGTTTCTTCAGAAGTAAATACAAACCCTCGGCATCTGAAGGTTCCTCTTCTCTATAGTATTTGTCGTTGTACGGCCAGCCTTGCCTGGACAATTAATATAAATATAGTGTATACTTAAGCTTAATCTTAAAAACCTTCCGGAAAATAAAAAAATTCCGGAAAATAAAATAAACTTTCGAAAAAAGAATCTTTCCGGAAAATATAATTTTCCGGAAAAAAATTCCGTAAAATATAAAATGAAAGAAGCCTTTCCGGAAAAATATTTAATATTCCGGAAAATAAACTACAATTTCCGGAAGATAAGACTTTCCGTACAAATGAGAAAAAAAATTGGAAAAAATATTAAGCTTCCGGAAAGAATAAACATTCCGGAAGCTAAAGAGTAATATCAGGAAAATATAAACCTTACGACACCTACTATATTGAGTTCCCGGAAAGTGAAAAAGAAAAATCCGGAAAAATATATAGACATTCCGGAAAATAAATTAAATATCCGGAAACTTAAGTTTTTTACTTTATTTGTTCAAGCAGAAAGTTTTTAGCAGAGTCGTTCTCATCAATTTCTTCACTATTTTGCCCTTCATTAATTCGAAAATCCTTTTCTTCTTTTATTTCTTCTTTATTATAAATCTCGTATTTTGGTCCATTCTCCCTAGTTTTAGCGCTTAATTGTTTATTTTTTAATTGTTGCTTCGAGGACCAATCATTTCCTTCCTTAAAAAATTATTTTAAAGAATAATAGATTCGGAACTTGTTTGTAAGTATGCCCTTAGGGTTACAACCCCTTATAACGAGGTCGTACTTTATCATGGGGTGTGCCTTAATAGAAGGTCTCTTATATTAAGGGTCTTATAAAGAGGGTCTCTTAAATAGAAGGTATATTATATCTTATATTGAGAGTATCTTATAAAGTGGGTCTCTTATATTGAGGGTCTCTTATAGTGAGGGTAACTTATAATGAGGGTCTCTTATAGTGAAGGACTTTTATAAAGAGGGTCTCTTATAGTGAGGGTAACTTATAATGAGGGTCTCTTATAGTGAAGGACTCTTATATTGAGGGTCTCTTATAGTGAGGGTAACTTATAATGAGGGTCTCTTATAGTGAAGGACTCTTATATTGAGGGTCTCTTATAGTGAGGGTAACTTATAATGAGGGTCTCTTATAGTGAAGGACTCTTATAAAGAGGGTCTCTTATAAAGAGGGTCTCTCATAAAGAGGTCTGCCTCTAATAAATATAATCCCCTTTATCCCACATTTTTATTCTCAATAATTCTAGTTGATTTATTCACTAAAAATGTTGTTGCTGATAATAAGCTTATAGTTGATGTTTTTGTTGTTGTTGTAGAGGCTGTAGTAGTAGTTATAGGCGTTGTTTTAGTCAAGTCTTGTTCAAAACTCCCAACAAATGTTTTAGATTTATTCTCCTCCAAAACATCCTCTGTTGGGACAACATTTGAGTGCAAAACATGTTTTGGTGTTTCCGCTGAATTTTTGTTTGTTTGTTCGTTGTCTTTGTAGAAAAAGTTTTCGCAACAAACAGAAGTTTCTGAAATTACGCCTGTTTCAGAAAAACAAAACATTTGGGCCTGAAATAAATGGGAGAATAATTGTGTTTATTTTTAGTATTAGTACTCGTTCCGGAAAATATATTTCATTTCCGGAAAATATATTTCATTTCCGGAAAATATATTTCATTTCCGGAAAAATATATTTCATTTCCGGTTGCTTTCCGGAATATTATTTTTTATATGTGCTCTTCTATTCCGGAAACTTATCAGAACAAAATTAATTTCCGGAAATCTATCGGAGAATAGAATAAAAATTTTCGGAAAAATATTATTGCACCTTCCGGTTATTTTCCGGAAATATAAAAACTAAATAAAATTTTCCGGAAATATATATATTAATTTCCGGTTACCTTACGGAAAAATATGAGTATAAAATAGATTTCCGTAAAATTTTCCGGAAAACTACAGAAATAATAAATACTTTCCGGAAAATAAATTAACTTCAATTAATCGTAATATTTTCCGGAAATGATTCCGGAAATGCTGCAAAATATAATAAATTATATACATTGGGGCATTTCCCTGCCCCATCACAGTACATAACATCCCCAGCAGAATCAAGCACCGCCAAAGCGTCGTCAGGGCATTCATCTCTTTCATCCTCAACTTTTTTAACCTCTTTATTATTTAATTTTGAATTAATTAATTCATCATTTCCATCAGTTGGGCAACATTGGTAATTAAATCCGGAAAAGAAGCATGAGTAGTTTGGCCCACAAGTGGCTTCAGATGACCAACCTTTTTTTCAAAATTAGTAAAATAAATATTAAGTGTATTAAATTAGAGAGAGAGGGTATCGCTAGAGCCCCCAAATTAGAACAAGAATAAAAAGGAAATCAGAATAAATATCAGAACAACCCAGAAAAAATCAGAACAAAATCAGAAGAAATTGGAACAAATCAGAACAAACCAGAACGAAAATCAGAACACATCAGAAGTAAAAATCAGAACAAGAAATCAGAACAAAAATTCAGAACAGAAAATCAGAACGAAAATCAGAAGAAAAAAATCAGAATCAAAACAAGGTTACAATAAGGTACAACAGTAATAAACAAACCAGGCAAGCATTGAATAAGTTCCCCACTGTCTATATCCCTTTTAGGCTCTCCATTATTTGGACAGTTGAATACACTATTCTCCACAATCTCACCAATAGATAAATAAAAAATACAAAAATAAAAAATAATTATTTTCATTGTTTAAGCAATCATTGGGGGAGAAAAAAAATATTTTTATCGAAAAAATGCCAAAAATAATTTTTATAAAAATTGCTGCGAAAATAACCACAGGTTTTTAACGTTGAAGCGGTTGAAAGAAAAAAGCTTCAAATTTGGGTCATGTAAGCGATGAGAGAAATAAAAAGAAAATTTAATTGTTAATGTTAATCAATTCGATTTCTTCCGCCGCATTAACTTGAAGAAGTTTAAAAAATTATTCTTATGGAATAAAAATCAGAATAAAAATCAGAATTTTATTTCAAGTTTGTTAACAGGGAGAAAACAAGGGAATAAAAGAACTTGGGGGAAGGGTAAATAAACTTTCCGGAGAGAATAAACTTTCCGGAAAGAAAAATACAAAAATATAAAAAATACAAACCGGAAACTTTCCGGAACAAAAATTAAATAGATTCCGGAAACAAAAATGAATGACGAAAAGGAAAAAAATTCCGGAAAGCATGAAAATACAAAAATACATAAAATACATTAAACTTTCCGGTAAGCTTGAAAATATGAAAATACATAGTACATTAAACTTTCCGGAAAATTGAAAATACATAAAATACATTAAACTTTCCGGAAACATGATAGAAAAATACATGGGTAAAACATAAGGTAGAATTAAATTCTTTCCGGAAAAGTAAAATTAAATAAAATACTTTCCGGAAAAAAAAATACAAAAATAAACTTTCCGGAACTTAATTCTGAATCAAATAAAATACAAATAAAAACAAAAATACAGAAGCTTTATACATTAAATAATTAGTTTTATACAAAAATACATAAACACATTCGGTCATTATTTGGAGGCATTTTTACATTAAAAATTTTAAAAATTAATTAAAATTAATTAAAATTATTTTTTTATAAATTAATCTTCCTCAATATCCCTTTGAATAATCACTATCAACAAATTTAAATTCGCTATTATTAATTAATTTGTTTACAAATTTATTGGTATAAGATTGCTGTTCAATTCCCAACGTCTAAAATTAAAAACATTAAGACTCAAGATTATGTGTCAGTCAATTATTTTCCGGAATTTAATCATTTAAATTAGAGTTCGAACTGGACCAGATCCCGATCCGGATTTTCCGGATCTGGTAGTCCGGAATCCGGGTATTTTGATAAAAACCGCATTTCAGGATTTTGATCCGAAAAATTGATCCGGAAAATTTTCGGAAATTGATATGAAAATTTTCCGGATGTTGATCCGGAAATTGATCCGGAAAATCCGGTCTGGATAGAAAAAAATTAAACATCCGGAAACCGGATCCGGAATTTTTCAAATTTTGAACTCTAATTTAATCAAATTTTTCCGGAAAGATTGTTAGGGAAAATGAATAAAATAGGTATTATTTCCGGAATGTTTATATTTTCCGGAAATTTTTTTTTATTTTCCGGAAAAATCCTATATTATTTTCAATTAAAAACACACCTTAAGAATCATAATTATAATATTCTGAGTCCAGTTATCTTCATTTATCATGCTCACGTCATAAATTCCTTTATATATTTTTAAGGCTTCTTCTCTACATTCCTTTAGTTTTTCATTTTTAATTAAAATAGTTTTTCTAGTGTTAAAAGTAAGATATTTTTTCTCGTAAACATAGATCAAGTAAATTATTAAGGGCTTGTTTTGAGCTTGTGCTAACAGGGAGTTTACATACTCTAATTCTTCATCTGAAATTAATAATCCGCCTATTTGTATTTTTTGTGTTTTTTTGTATTTTCTTTTGTATTTATTTTGTATTTTTTTCTGTATTTTTATTCTTAAGTTTATTAACCGGATTTGTTTTATATTTTCCGGAAAATATTTAATTATTTTATAGTTAAGTTTTTCCGGAAATTTTGTGTTTTTCCGGAAAATTTATATTCTCCGGAAACATTGTATTTTTCCGGAAATTTTGTGTTTTTCCGGAAAATTTATATTTTCCGGAAACATTGTATTTTTTCGGAAATCTTGTGTTTTTACGGAAACTTTATATTTTCCGGTAACCTTGTATTTTTTCGGAAATTTTGTGTTTTCCGGAAAGTTTATATTGTATTTTTCCATAAAATCTATATTAACCTTTTTCCGCCTTTATTTCCGAACTTGAAGCACCATCATCTCCATACGATAATCTCAATGCTGTATTCTCCTTTTCAAGTCTAAACATGTTTAACAGCGACATCATTCTCGAATACCCCGAAATAACCCTATTCGCATCTATACTCACTTCCTCAGCGTCACTTCTTATTTTTTCCACAGATTTTTTAAATTCAATAATATCCCTCCATTTATAGTCTGCATAAGCACACCCTCTCAGATTTTTTCTAATTTTTCTTGTAGGGATATTTTTTGCCAAATTTAGGTAAACTTCGTTTGAAAGCTTCCCTAGTTGAGTAGTAATTCGTTGCATTAAACTTCTTTCTTCTGTCGAATCGTTTTCTAAAATAGTTTGAGACGTTTAGGCGTTTGGACGTTTGGGCGCGCGCCTCGATATCGTCGAGTAGCTAAACCCTAAATTCTTAAAAATTTTCTCATATTTTCTTAACCCCCTTGACTAACTCCTCCAAAAATTTCAAAATTTTTCATCAAATATTCTCCAAGTTATAGTCTATAAACCTCGAAAAATTAGTCATTTTTGGGAAAATTTCTGAAATTCCAGCCCAAAAATTCTGAAATTTTTGGCAGACGTAGATAAACATATGAGGGTCATTATTCCAAAATTTTATCCTTCTAGATAGCCAATTCACAGGTTTATAAGCTCCCGCCCTCTCCACGCCCTAACAGCCCAATGCCCTAACGACCTCGCGCCGTAACGGCTCCCTAATAGCCCGCACCCCCGATCCCTACCTAAACTGCCTGTTATTCTTCCCTCATTACTTTCAATACATCTTCCAATCAACTTTTTAGCTTGAGTAATTTTATCTTCATAATTTTTTCTTAGGCTATCAATTTGCCCCAATTCGTGAATTGTGTTGTTGTCTAGATAGCAGGACAGGACGGCTACTAATAACTTTCTTTTTTCTTTGAGCCATTTTTTGAAATCTTTGTCGTATTTTGATGATAAGGGTTCGACCTTTAAATAGAGAGTTTTATTAAGTTGTAGGGAATTCTAGTAAATTGTATATTACGTGTTGCAATTTTAGGAAAGAATATTATAAAGTTCCGGTTACTTTCTAGAAATACAATTTTTAACTAAAAAAATACATTTTTTCCGGAAAATCCAATACTTTCCGGAAAACACAATTTTTCCGGAAAGTATTTTTACGAAAAATGTATTTTTTCCGGAAAATCCAAAATCCAATTTTTCCGGAAAATCCAATGTATTTTTTCCGGAAAATCCAATTCCGGAAAACACAATTTTTCCGGAAAATACAACTTTCCGGTGGAAAAACATTTGCAACTTTCCGGAAACAATTTCCAATAAACCACGAATACAATATTCCTTTTCCTACCTCTTCTCTATACACAGTCCTTTCATGTATATAATCGCTAATTAAATCTTCAATATACTCATTTTCTTCTTTACTAATCATAAATTCATCATTTTCCAAGACATAATAAAGCTCTTTTTCTATTTTAATTTTAATATCGTTAATATTCCTCTCCATTTGACTTAATTTCTTCTCATCCTTTTTGTAGTCCTCTACCATCATTTTTAGTACTTCAACAACTGGTACTAGCTGTTCAGTTAAATTTCGTTTCAAGGCATGTAAAAAGTTATAATACTCATCCAATTTTCTGGTATAAGGATCCTTCCCAAATTCTCCCAAATCTCTAACTAACTCGGTATAGCTGATAGTATACTCTGAAATATTATTTATATTTATTTACAACTTTCCGGAAAACTTTTTACAACATTCCGGAAATGATTAGAATATTCCGGAAGCAGTTAAAAATATTCCGGAAACATTTCACAATTTTCCGGAAATACTTTTGAAAATTCCTGAAACATTCTAAAAGATTCCGGAAAGAATTTACAACAATCCGGAAAAATTTTAAAAATTCAAGAAACTTTAAACCGTTCCGGAAAGAATTTACAACAATCCGGAATTAATTTAGAAATTCCGGAAATGATTTATAACATTCCGGAAGAATACATAATATTCCGGAAACATTACCATTACACCTCTAGAAACAACGTACTAAACATACAACTCACCGCTTCTATTCCAAACTTCATCTGCTTCCTTAACCACCATAGCGCTTCCACTTCTACACCCTCTATTTAAATCGGTCACCAACGCTTTTATTTGCCTTAAAATTAGTTTTAATTAATTTTAGCTTTAACGGGTATCCCAGAAGGTCAACGTCTAGAAGTTCAATTTCCTAGTGATAAAATGACCCTAAAGGTCAACTCCAAATATTTGGAGAGATAAATAAGGATTCTTGAGTATTAAGGGGATATCGATGGATCTGGCCTTGTTAAGCTGGATTTGCTGGGATTAAACGGATTAAGGGATATAAGACCGAAATTCTGCAAGTGGAACTGTCACTTGAGGTGAAAGGGAGCATATTTTCGTAAAAAATACTTTCCGGAAAAATTGTGTTTTCCGGAAAAAATGTATTTTCCGGAAAGTATTGTATTTTCCGGAAAAATGTATTTTCCGGAAAGTATTGTTTTCCGGAAAAAATGTATTTTCCGGAAAGTATTGTATTTTCCGGAAAAAATGTATTTTCCGGAAAGTATTGTGTTTTCCGGAAAAAATGTATTTTCCGGAAAAATTGTGTTTTCCGGAAAAATTGTATTTTCCGGAAAAATGTATTTTTCGTAAAAATTTTATTTCCGGAAAGTAACCGGAACTTTTTCCCTTTCATCTTGAGTATTGTCTGAAAGGTCTTGAGCTTATCGATCCCATTTTAAATTAATTTAAATTTTACTGTGGAGATTTTGATATAGCCGTGACAATGGAAGAAGATGTTTTGCTGAGTCGACTTCGATTATGTGGGGTAAACATTCCAGAAATTTGTAAATATTTTGGGAACAAAATAATTAAAATAAAGGAAAGAATAATGTCCAGTTGCATTTTATTAGGAGGAATCTGCTGAAACTCCCTATAAAATAGACTTCTTTTTAAGATAAGGCTCCTAAAGGTATTGGGTAGAGGAGTCACTGTGTGGCAAAGGTGGGTAAAATTCCGATTTCCGGAAAAACATTTTAATTTCCGATTTCCGAGTTCCGAGATGGTTGACTTGAATTGGCACTATTGGTTTAAGGTATAGCCTCTATCATTATAAGAGACAACTTTCAGCCTAAAGGAGCATCTATTAGAGACCGAGCTGGGTCTAGACCAAGGCCTGGGGTTTTTCCTGTACCCCAGAGTCCAGGCCCAGGCATTTTTGCCTTCCTGGGTTTTTCTGATTACAGGCCCAAGATCCGGTCCAGGTCAATAAATCAAACCCAGAGTCCAGGAACCGGCCCAGGCTTTTCAAAAATCTCGATCTCTAGTATCTATAGCGAGTCTGACTCTATTAAAAAAATTAATTTAAAAAATTATAAGAAAATTTTTTCAAAAATAATAAGTAGTAATAATTAAGTTAAGGCGGCTTTTTAATTAAATAAAAAAATATATAATTTAAGGCATTTATAAAGGGGAATTTTATTTACAAAATAAAGTGCATTTTTATAAAAATGACGGGGTGACGTAAGGAACTAAAACACAGAATTGTTAAAAAATTAATTATGAAATTTGTTTTATAGACAAAAGTTTGTGGGTGGTCAGTCTAGGTTTGCTGTTGTAATTGAAAAAATTCGAATTGCCCTCTACACTCCACAAAGGGCTGAGAAGTTTCGGCGCGAGGGCAGTTTAGGCGCGAGAGCTTATAAAACACTGAATTGCTTAACTTGAATGATAAAATTTTGGAATAATAACCCTCATATGTTCAACTATGTGCTCCAAAAATTTCAGAATTTTTGGACCAGAATTTCAGAAATTATGGCTAAAAATGTTGAATTTCCCATAAAATGACCAATTTTTCGAGGTTTATCGACTATAACTTGGATAATATTTGATGAAAAATTCTGAAATTTGTGGAGGAGTTAGTCAAGGGTGTTAAAAAAATTTGAGAGAATTTTCATGAATTTAGGCCTAGTCTAAGTGTTAATTTCGAGTTTCGCGCCAAAAACGTCAAGGCGCCAAGACAACCCTAACCCTCCACCCTCATAATTTTAAGCATTTTACAAATTGTAAATTATTTATAACTCAAATTCCGGAAAGCTTTCTTTCCGGAAAACTTTTTTCAAATTCCGGAAAACTTTTTACAAATTCCGGAAAAGTTTTTACAATTTCCGGAAAAGTTTTCACAAATTCCGCAAAACTTTTTACAAATTCCGAAAAACTTTTTACAACTACCGGAAAACTTTTTTACAAATTCCGGAAACTTTTCACAAATTCCGCAAAACTTTTTACAAATTCCGGAAAACTTTTTACAAATTCCGGAAAAGTTTTTACAATTTCCGGAAAAGTTTTCACAAATTCCGCAAAACTTTTTACAAATTCCGGAAAACTTTTTTACAAATTCCGGAAACATTTTACAAATTCCGGAAACATTTTACAAATTCCGGAAAACTTTTTACAAATTCCGGAAAACTTTTAATAAATTGCGAATCTATTACAACCCAGAAAAACAAATCGGAAACGGAATTTAAAATAAAAATAAAATTATCAGAAAAACATTAGACTTTTCTAAGGACTACACGTGCACTTTAACTGCTTTTTAAAATGCACTTAAAAATTGGTTAAATAATTTTAATTGTCTATCAGTCATGTTTTTTAAATAAATAACATGTGAGAGAGTTTAAAGTAAAAGTGCAAGACTTTGTCTGGCAAAAAAAAAATTTTTTTTTAATTTTAAATTTCAAAATTTTGGAAATAAATTTAATTAAAAAATAAAAATAAAAGAAAAATTTATTATTTAATTAAAAAATGCTTTTATATATTTTTAATGGCACTATGAATAAAATTAAAAAAGGCAAGAATTGTTGGGCAATAATTTTTAATAATTCCGGAAAACATAAATAAAGAAGAAAGTTAGGGAAAGAATAAAAGAAACATTAAAATTCATTCCGGAAAACATTTTACAAATTGTAAAGTACCTATGTATTTTTTTTTGCAAATTATTAAGAGTGTTTTACAAATTTGCGAACTTCTACAAATTGTAAAATATGTATTACAACTTCCGGAAAATGTTTATAAAATTTCTAAAAACATTTTACAATTTGTGAAAAACATTTTAAAAATTCCAGAAACATTTACAAATTCATAAAAACATCTTAGATATTCCGGAAAACTTATTGTTAAAAACATTCGAAAAATTGCGGAAAACATTTTACAAATTAAGAAAAATGTTTTACAAATTCCGTAAAAACATTTTAAATTTTTAAAAACATTTTCTATTCCGGAGTGTTTTACAAATTCCTTCCGGAAAACATTTACAAAATTGTTACAAACATTTTACAATTCCTAAAAACAAACAAATGTTTTACAAATTCCTATAAACATTTTAACCAGAAAAACATAAATGTATAAGCCATATAATATAGTTGGGGGAATGTTGTAATTAATTATATTTAATAAGAGAACATTTTAATATAATTTTAATAATGTTTAATCTAAACAATAATAATCTACAATAATAAGTGTGTTTTTGTTGAATTGAGTTAATCACAAAATTAATAAAAATGCACCACAATATTAAAAAAATAAAAGAATTTTTTCGGGAGTATACAACAATAATTTTATTAATTTAAAAAAATGCCATTTTTGTTGTTTAAAAAATATAATATGGTCAGTTAATTTAAAACAAGTCCCCATGTTTGATCTTCGAAAAACATTATAAACGTTAATTGAAATTACAACCGGAAAAGATTAATTATTAAATAAGTTTACAATTTCCGGAAGCATTGTAAAAACATTTTTAAAAATTTCTGGAAAATACATTTTTAATTTTACAATTTCCGGAAAGGATTGTAAAAACATGAAATAAAATTTCCGGAAAACACATTTTTAAAAATATATTTTAAAATGTGTTTTAAAATGTTTTTACAAATGTTTTTACAAATGTTTTTTAACAATCAAACGGGAAACATTAATAAAAACATTACAATCTTCAGAAAACATTTTGTTACAAATTCCGAAAATGTGTTTTAAAATGTTTTTACAAATGTTTTTTAACAATCAATATGAACATGTTTTTAAAAAATAATTCTTGCGGATTGTAATCTATGTTTTTATCAATGTTTCAGAGAATTGTAATTTTTAAAAACATTTTTTACAATTTCCGCAAAACATTTTAAAAATTAATGTTTTTCCGGAAAAACATCAATAAAAACATTACAATTTCCGGGCAATATTTTTTTTAATTTTACAATTTCCGGAAATTTCCTAGAAACATTAAAGTTTCCGGAAAACATTTTTTTAATTTTACAATTTCCGGAAAGAACTTCAAACTTGCGGACTTGTTTCAAACTAAAAGAAAACTCTATATATTTAATATATAAGTAAAAATTCCAAAATTATAAAAAAAAAAATAAAATTAATTTAATAATTATTTCAATCCCTCTCTAATAATGCTGCAACAAAGCGTTCTCTCTGCTCTAAATTACCAGTAACCAATTTAAGTTGCTTTAAAAGGGTATCTGCCTTAATTTGTTCCAATACTTGTAAAAATTCTTTTCCATTGGAATATTCCATTATTTGTTCAAAAAAATATTCAAAACGTGTTCTTTTTGAATAATCCATTGAAGGCTTCTCCTTCAAATTTATTTCTCTTCTTATTAAAATTGAAGTTTCAGCCAAATGTTCATCTACCCATTTACACCCTTTTTCTAACTCATCTATTGTAAATGAAGAAGACAAATTTGTTGTATTTGAACATGCAGATAAATAATTTTTTGCCATTTCCATTTTAATTGATTGTACACAGAGTAAATTGTAAAAATAATTTCGAGTATTTTGCCAAGCTACTTCATCCTAGAAAATTTTTTTTGATTAAATGCTTATTTAAAAAATGTCAAAATAAATTATAATTTCCGGAAAAGGTTTGCTTATAATAGGAAAAAATTGCAAAAATAATAATGTTTTCCGGAAGTTTTAATAGATGTTTTTACATTTCCGAACATTGGAAAAATATTAAATAGAACTTCCGGAAAAACATCAATTTTTAAAAAATCTAATACAACTTCCGGAAAAACGTAATATTAAAGTTTTCCGGATTGTAATTTATGTTTTTATCAATGTTTTTCCTGATACTTGTAACTCTTAAAAACATTAGAATTTAAATTTCCGGAAAACATTTTAAAATGTTTTCCGGAAATTCTAATGTTTTTATGTATTTTAAATTATAAAAACATATTTTTTCCGGAATGTAATTTATGTTTTTATTAATGTTTTACAGAAAATTGTAACATTTAAAACAGTCAAAACACTTCAGGAAAAACATTATTTTTTCAAAACATGTAGATATTACAATCCGGAAAATTATACAACTTTAAAATAAAAACATAATTTACAATTTCCGGAAAACCTTATAAAATGTTTTTCCGGAAATTGTAATTTATGTTTTTATGTTCTACAGTGAATTGTAAGTTGTAAAACTTTATGCAACCTCCAGAAAACTATTAATATTAAAAACATGTTGATATTACAATCCGGAAAAATTACACAAATTTAAAACAAAAACATAATTTACAATTTTTACAATTTCCGGAAAATATAATGTTTTCCGGAAAAACATTCTCTTTAAATGTTTGCTAGAAATTGTAAAACATGTTTTTAAACATGTTTTTCCGGAAATTATAACTTGTTTTTTTCTCTTACATGTATAGCCCCTTTAGCAAGCATTCTAGCAGTAGTATCATGCAAATCAGCAAATTTAACTGCAGCAGCTCTACATACAGGTAAAAGTTTTTCTTTACGTTTTTCATATTCTTGTAGCAATTCTTTTTTATTTACTTCATTAATAACATTTTTATTATTTTTAACCAATTCTTCTTCCAATTTTTTCGTTTTTTCATCACATTTTCCAAGTAAAACACACAAATCTTTCTCTCTAAATTTTATTTCAACTATCCCATTTGCTTCTAAAACACCTCCACGGCTATTGGAATCTGCTAACATTGTTATACATGTTGGATTTATTTGGGTGTCTAATACTGCCCAAGCACCACCACGAAGTTCGCCAAATGGAGGTAAATAAATTATTACTGGTTGGGTATATGTTTGTAAAGCATCAACTATCCAAGCACCAAATTTTAGTACCATTTCAAACATATCTAGAGAAGAAAAAATAAATTGTAATTAAAAAATAATTTCCGGAAAACATTTTAATAATAGGTATATTTTTCCGGAAAACATTTCAGTCCGGAAGGAACGAACTGAACATTTTCCGGAAAACATTAATAAAATTTTCCGGAAAACATTTCAGTCCGGAAGGAACGAACTGAACATTTTCCGGAAAACATTAATAAAATTTTCCGGAAAACATTAATAAAAACTTAAATTACAATTTCCGGAAAAAATAATTCTTAATACGGAAAAATACATTTCAGAAAAACAATCCGAAAATTAATATATGTACAATCAAGAAAATATACCTATTCAGAAATAATTATAGTAGTTTCCGGAAATGACTTTACGGCTAAAAAATAAACACTTTTCCGGAAGTTGTAGTGATTAAATAATTAATAAAAAAATTAAGTTTTTAACTTAAGTTTTCGTATTATTATTAATTTACCCACCCTTTTGTCCACCACTAAATCCTCGAATATTTGCTAATATAATTAAAGGAAGTCCTTCATGATTGAAATCGTTAATTGCTTCTGCTGTCTAAAAAATAAAGGTAATTTTACATGATACTTATTTAGCCGTAAATAGGCAAAGAAATTTTTTATAAGGTGATCAGTAGTAGGATACACAGAGATAAAACGATGAGGCCTTGCCTCTCATCCCACCTTATTAGTTTCAGGAAAGAATTTCCGGAAAGTTTAAAAGGATTTTCCGGAGAAAATTTTCCGGAAGAGCTGAAAAATGAGGTGGGAGATGAGCAAGATGAGGCAAGCATTAGTTTCCGGAAAAAATTCCCGGAAAGCTTAAAAAGATTTTCCGTAAGACAGGAAAAATGAGGTAACGTGTCCTAGGGTGCCCAGAGAGCAACATGCCCCAAAGAAAAATTCTTTTGATCACCTTAAACGCCGAATCTGTATGCCAAACTTGACCAGCTTGCAGCACACATTTAGCCTGAGAATCTTGCGTAGCTGGATCGGCAGGTATTTCACATTCCACCGTTCGTGTTTCCACAGCTAAAACACCAACAGCAAGTCCTCTTAAACGTGCCCTCCCAGCAATTATAGTTTTTGCCCATCCACTCATAATTTCATCAAATGTTCCCTTATCAAAAAGACCACCACCATCTGGGGGATCTAACATTAAACGTGGATCATAAGCACTTTTTGTTGGTTGGGTATGAACCATTCTTGCTTTGTCGTCTTTTAACATTGATAGAGAAGGTAATTTTTGTTGTTGTGTTGTAGGGGAAGGTAATAATAGCATTGTTGTTGTTGAGGGAGGAGGAGGAAGATAAGTTATCCAATGAAGAATTTTTTTTATTCCATCCATATCATCATGGGCGACAGAATGTGTTACACCATTATGGTACATTATCTATTAAAAGAAAAAAAAAGTTTTCCGGAAAATTAAAAATATTAACAGTAAACTTAAGTTTCCGGAAAATTATAAATATTATTGAACTTAAGTTTACGGAAATTGTAAATGTTAATATTAAACTTAAGTTTCCGGAAGATTATAGATATTAACAGTAAACTCATGTTTCCGGAAAATTATAAATTTTTTTAAACTTAAGTTTCCGGAAAATTATAAATATTATTATTAAACTTAAGTTTCCGGAAACTTATATAAATATTAACAGTAAACCTAAGTTTCCGGAAAATTATAATGTTATTAATAAACTTAAGTTTCCGGACTATTATAAATATTATAATTAGACTTAAGTTTCCGGAAAGAAATAAATATTATTATTAAACTTAAGTTTCCGGAAAATAAATAAGTTTACTTGTTTCCGGAATATGGAAAATAATTTAGAATTGTAAATGTTTCCAAAAGAATGTAAATGTTTTACATAAATTTAAGGTTCCGGAAAACACTTAAGTTTGTAAATGTTTCCGGAAATTGTATACTTGTATTATTAGGCTTCCGGAAAAACTTAAGTTTATTTAAGTTTCCAGAAATGTTTCCGGAAAAGTTGTAGAGGTTGTTATATTAAATTTAAGTTTCCGGAAAATACTTTAAAGAATTGTAATTTTTCCGGAAACTTGTAAAAATTATATAAGGTTCCGGAAAGCAGTATAAAATTGTAAAAGACTTTAAAACAAAGTTTTTCTACCTGTGGTCCACCAAGCTGGTTATTTGATGTATACACTTCTCTACCCAAAACAGAATTTAATGCAGCTGCACCAGTAAGAATTATATGAGAATTTTCGACTTGACAAATGCGATGAGAGAGACGAGCAACATAAGCTCCAATACCAACTGCACGTCCAGAAACCTGATTATATTTTTAAATAAGTTTCCGGAAAATTTTTTAATTTTATTAGTTTCCGGAAGTTTTAGTAAAATTGTAAACATGTTTTCCGAAATTGTAAATATAATGTTTTCCGGAAATTTAATAAATGTTTTCGAGAATATGTTTTGAGGAAAAGTTATTTAATGTTTTTGCAATGTTTTTCCGGAAATTGTAATAATATAGAGTTTCGCAAATGTTTTCGCAAAATGTAAAAAATGTTTTTTTGAATTGTTATAGAATTGTAAATGTTTCCGGAAAATGTTTTAAGAACATTTTGTAGGTGTTGTTATATTTCCGGAAAGTTTAAATTCTATTAAGTTTTCCGGAAAATGTTTTAGGAACCTTTGGAGTTATTTCCCCGTTTCCGGAAAAGTTTAAATTTTATTAAAGTTTCCGGAAATGTTTTAGTAGAATTGTAAATGCTTCCGTAAAATTGTAAACACCAAAAAATATTTCCGGAAAGTTGTAAAAGTTTATAAAGTTTACCAAGCAATATGTTGGAACTTTGCGATAAGCAGCAGATGTTTCAGCTGCAATTAAACCGGAACCGACCAAGTTTTCAACACCAATATCTCCTTCTTTTCCAATAATTGCGTCAATACGTCTGTTGCCGTTGTTTAAAAGAGTTGACTCGATCTGAAAAAAAATTTTGAAATTTTTTTAATTTTCCGGAAAAAATTTTTTCCGGAAAAGTTTTTGAAATTTTTTCCGTAAAAAATTTTTTCCGGAATTTTTTAATTTTTTTCCGGAAATTTTTTTTAATTTTTTAAAGGGGAAGTACCTGTGAAAGAATTTCAGAATTTTCAACTTTAGGGTCCAAAGTTAAATATTTAAATCCATCTTCAGGTCTATCATCATCATTCCATACAATATTTAAATGGTTTTTTATATCTGAAGCAAATCCAATTCTTGCACCAGAATTTGCAGCAATATAAACACGAGGCATTTTATTAATACGGCTATATTCACTTGCCTGAAAAATTAAAAAAATAATAATTTTGAAATTATAAGAGGTTTTCTGAGTTATTCCTAATGTTTCCGGAAAATAAAAATATCAATTTTTATAAAATTGTTAAGGTTTCCGGAAAATTTAAAAATAGAATTGTAAATGTTTCAAGTTTCTGGAAAATATTTTAAAATAATTCTAAACGTTTCCGGAAGATCGAAAAATTTTATTATATGTAGCAAACTTTATATGTAGCAAAATAATTTTATAATAATTGCGAATGTTTCCGGAAACCGGAAAATTGTAATTTTTATTATTAAACCAAGTTTTCCGGAAAATTTTAAATATAAATGTAACTGTTTCCGGAAAACTGTAAAAGTTAAATATTTATTTAAGTTTTCCGGGAAAAATATTAGTAGTATAATTGTAACTGCAATTGTAATTATTTATTATTAACTTAAGTTTCAAGAAAATAATTTTATGATATTGCTAACGCTTCCGGAAAATTGTAAATGTCTACCATTAAACTTAAGTTTCCGGAAACGTTTTTAAAAATTGTAATTGTTTCCGGAAATTGCAAAAGTTTAATATATCATATTTAAGTTTTCCGGAAAGCAATATAATAGAATTATAAATGTTTCCGGAAAATTTTACTGTTTTATTACTTGAGTTTTCCAGAAAATATTTTAATGAAGATGAAGCTCCGAAAATTGTAAACATTTGTTATTAAACTTAAGTTTCCGGAAAATATTTTTATAATAATTGTGAATGTTTCCGGAAAATGTTTCCGGAAACTTAAGTTTGTGGAAAATGCTTTAGTATAATTGTAATAGTTTCCAGAAAGGAAAAAGTGCATAAAATTTAAAGATACTTCCCGATAAAATAAGAAAAATAAATTAAGCATAAAAAATTCACTTTTTGATATAACCGATGTTCTCTCATAGAAAAAGAACCCATTTGAAAAGTAATATCATTTGAAATTAAAACAATTGTACGCCCATGAGGTGAATCTGGTGTCCAAATTTGCATTTCCCAAGCAATCATTCCACGGTCATTACAGCCAGAAGACATTCTTCTATTTAATTCTTCCTCACTTCGAATAATATTTAATTGAGCATTAGGGTCGTCCGAGGTTAAAATCATTTCGAAAACTTTAAAAAAATTCAATTTTATTTTTATTTTATTCTAGTTAAGGGGCGTATAAATAGAACAAATTTAAACTAGTTCTGAAAATAATAATTGATACTCTTCCAGAAAAAAATAATTCTGAATTTATTTAAGAAGAAAGAGCTGGAGACACTCAAGAGAAAAATACCCGAGAAAATACTCTGATAGTCCGGAATGATAGTTCCGGAAAATGAAATAGTTCCGGAATGAGCGTTGTGTTCGTCTGTCATTGTTTTCCGAAAAAATAAATACTGGGTTGTTTCTTGGAAAAATAAAATTAAGTTTTCTGGAACATTAAAATACGTTTTTCCGTAAAACACTGAGTTTCCTGACCAAACTAGTCCGCCCAAATTAATTTTAATTTTCCGGAAACCCAAAGAAAAATGAACACAACAACCATTCCGGAAATATCAAATTTTTCAATTATATTTTTCCGGAAACTAAATTTCCGGAAAATAAATAAACGTGTTTTCCGAAAAAAAATTCTGATTTATTTTTGAAACAAATATCTCCCCTAAAACACACACCTTTAGCCAATTTTCTAACATCAGAATTGTTAATAGCCAGTTGTTGTTCACTGGGCAACATATCAAATGCCCTATAAAAATTAACAAAATTTTCAAAAAAAAAATTCAAAAAAAATTTCAAAAAAAATTCCGGAAAGAAAAAATCCGGAAAAAAAATTCCGGAGAAAAAATCCGGAAAAAAAAGAATTCCGGAAAAAAATTTTCAAAAAAAATTTCAAAAAAAAAATTCCGGAAAAAAATTTTCAAAAAATTTTCAGAAAAAATTTTTTCTTACGCAGAATAAGATTTAGGATCAGAACGTTTAAAAAATGTCCATTCATCAAAAGCAGCCTTTCCAAACATTATAGGCATATCATAAACATAAGTAGTTCCCAATTTATTTGCCTGATATCTTTTTTTCTGTACATTAACTTGTTGTATTGTGTGATGTGGAGTTGCTGAACTTTTTCCTGCTAAACGTGCATGACCTCCACTTTCTATTGGAATTAATTTTCTGTCTTCGTTTATCTAAAAAATGGGAGTGAAAAATGGAAAGGATTCTGATGTTTCCGAAAAAAATTCTGAAAGTTCCGGAAAAAAATTCTGATATTTTCGGAAAAAAATAAAAATGTTGTTCCGGAAAATTAATTCTGAATTCTGATAATTCCGGATAATAATAAAAATTGTCCGGAAAATGATTCCGGAACCCACCTGATATTTATTTTCCGGAAAAACTTTTAAAAATTTCCGGAAAGAAATATCATGTTTCAGAACACGAGAAGAATATTATGATAGTTCCGGAAAAGAAATAAAATACACAAGTCCGTCCCGGAAAACTAATTACAATTGTAACGGAAAATAAATAATATTAGGTGAACATTTTCCGGAAAATAATAAATTCCGGAAAAATTATTAAAAAAATATTTATGTATTTACCCGATAAACACAAATTTCCGGAATTGCACCAGTTTCATTCATATAAACAATTCTGATAGTTTCAAAGTGTTGCTGTGATTCTGTAATGTTGTTAGAATTTGTGTTGGTTGTTGAAGGACGTAATTGTTCATAATTCACTTCAACTTCTATAAAATTCAAAAAAAAAAGATTACTTTATTTCAAATCGGACCTCACTTTAGGATACATAATGTGAGGTATTAAATAGTGAGAAGCTAGTGATATCAGGGGTTAAGTCGGTGAATAAATTAAGTAACTCACTAACCAATGAAATTTCCGGAAGACATTATTAATTTTACAATTTTCCGGAAACATTGTGAGCTGTGAAGACATTTACTAAAGTTTCCGGAAAACATTGCAAAAATATTAAATAACAATTCCGGAAAACTAATTTTAGATGTATAAAATTAAAAAAAAAGAATTATTCACCAGTAATTCTGTGTTTTATCAAATATTTTTCACAACGTTTAATTGCTTCTTCAATAGATCTAGGCCAATAATCTGTATTCCTTTTTCCAATTTCTGTATCATATTCCAAACGAATAAAGACATGATTGCAATCAAATGTACTTCTAGATTTATCAGCAGCACAAGAAACACGAATTTCACCACAAGCACCATCCAAAAGTTCAAATATTTTGTTTTGTAAAAGTGTAGATTCACTGTAAAATTATATTTAAAAAAAGGAAGTTACCTAATTTTTAAAATATAGTTTTACAAAATATTAGAGTTAAAACAATTTCAATTCCGGAAAACATTAAAAGATAATTTCCGGAAAACATTAAAATTACAATTATACAAATTTATTTTGAATATTCCTGAGGATTATTTCCGGAAAAATAATAAATATAAACTATATTCCGAAAAACAACCTTCAAAAACATTCTTTCCGGAAAACATTTAATTTAAAAAATACAAACACAATCTCCGAAAAGAATTGTGTTCGTTCAATTTCCGGAAAGAAACAATTTACAGAAATAGTTTCCGGAAAAAAACATTTATTTAAAAAAACATTTATTTATTTCCGGAAAACAGTAAAACACAATTTCCGGAAACATTATTATTATATTCCGGAAAACATTATTTTAAAAACATCTATTTATTACAATTTCCGGAAAAAACATTTATTAATTTCCGGAAAACATTTAAATATAGGTAACTACAATCCCCCATTTTAAATTTTACCAACAAAAATTCAACAAAATACTCACTCAATTTGAGAAAAGCGTTCATGAATAGTAGTAATAGAAGAAATATTTTTTAGTGAACACCGAACAAATATTCTTGAAAGGCCATGATCATTAGTTCGAAATATTAAATATGGAGAGTCTGGATGTGTTAAATTTTCTGCTCCAAGGGGTAAACGGTAAAGTTCAAGTTTTTCTCTAGCAGAAAAATCTAGTGTTGTTGTGTAAAATGGTTGTTTTAATTTTGTAGATAACATTAAATCTATATATCTTGGTTTAACATCAAAAACATCTGAACTGAAAATTAAAAAAAATATTATTAGTGGAAATAATATACCGTAAATACTCTAATATAAGCCCACACGAGGAGACCCATTCAAGAATATAAGCCAACCTCTAATATAAGCCCAGTCAAAATGACCTATTGAAAAATATAATCTCAGGGCTTATATTAGAGTATTTAAGGTATTTCAATTTTAAGATTGAACTTGATTTTCAGTTTGAAAAATTACTCCCCAACAATTCCCGGAAAATTAGTTAATTGTTAGGTCCAAAGGAATCCACCGGAAAAATTTATTTTTACAAACAAAATTTCCGGAAAAATTAATTCAAAAGTTTTCCTAAAAACACCTATTTTTAAAAATTCTAAAAAATATTAATCTCAACCAATTTCCGGAAAGGTAATCTTTTCCGGATTTATAGTAATCTTTTCCGGATTACAATCCGGAAAAGATTACTATAAAAAATTTTACAATTGCTTTTCTGGAAATTGTAATGTTTTTACAATCCGGAAAAGATTAATATTCAAAAACATTTACAAGTGGAATGTTTTTCCTGAAAGAAACATTTTTATTTTTAATAAAAACATTTGTATTACAATTACGGAAAAACATTATTCTTTTTAAAAACATTTATTACAATTTTTCCGGAAAGTTTATTTTCCGGAAACATTTATTACAATAATTTTAAAAACATTTATTACAATTGTAAAAATGAAATAAACTTTACGGAAATTTTGTAAAAACATGTATTGCATTTCCGGTATTGTAAAAACTTAAATAACTTTCCGGAACTTTATTATTCATAAAAACATTTGTATTAGTTCCGGAAAAACATATTTACATTTGCCTTAATCACTTATTGTATTTTCTCTTACAAACAACAAATTATTTTTTTCTCTCACAAACAACAAGAAGAAAAAAAGTTTTTTTAGATTTGCCCAACAAAATTACCATTAATCAAAAAATTAAATTTGAAATATGCAACTTACCCAAGACTAGCAGTAAACCAATCTTTTAAATTTTTTGCACATTCTTCACAATTTTCATTCTGTTTTTCATTATATTTTATAATAAAAAGAAAAGTATCTTCAACATTAATTTTTGCAGTAGATATTTGCATATTGTCTAATGCAGCAAAATTTTCTCGACAATTTTCGTCAAATGAATCAATGTTGTTGATAACCGTTATATAATAATTGAACGCTTTGTTGTTTTGATTTTCAGTTTCTAAAATAGAAAATTATTACAAGACATTTTTAAGAATTTACGGAAAACATAGAGATTGTAAAAACATGTATAGCATTTTCGAGAATTGTAAAAAAACATTAAATTTTTATATTTTCCGGAAAACATTATTATTTTTTAAAAACAGATTTACAACCTCCGGAAAAACAATGTAAAAACATTTAATAAAATAATGTTCTTCCGGAAATTGTAAAAACAATTTAGAATTTCCGGAAATTATATTAAATGTTTTTACAAAATTGAAGCGTTCTACCAACATTTATTAAAATTTCCGGAAAACATTTGTTATTACAAACATTTTTACAATTCCGGAAAAAATATTTTAAAAACATTCTATTTTCCGGAAACATCGTGGAAACATTAAGTACAACTCTTCAATTTTTGACAACATTTATTACAATTTCCGGAAAACTTTATTAATTAAAAATACATCTAATTTTCCGGAAAACACTAATCTTACAATTTACAAAAAATTGTAAAAACTTTTACTACAAATTTCCGAAAAACATTTGTTTTTACAAACATTATTACAAGTTCCGGAAAAACATTAATTCTACAAATTGTACAAACAAGTTCCGGAAAACATCTGTTCTTATAAACATTATTACAATTTTCGGAAAACTTTGCTAAGAAACATCAGATTTTCAGGAAAAACATCAATTTTACAAATTGTAATTTTTTTACAATTTATTTAATTTTATTTTTAATTAATTTTACAATTTGTTAGAAATTCCGGAAAACATGTCCTTACAAACATTTGTTTTTCCGGAAAACATTAATTTTACAAATTGTAAAAACATTTATTACAAATTCCGGAAAAATTGTAAAAACATTTGTTCTTATGCTAGAAATTCCGGAAAACTTAAAAACAGTATTAAAATTTCCGGAAAAACCTACAAACATCAAAAACATACCTCCATTATTATTATTTGAACTTGTTTCTTCATTATTACTAGGTGTTTGTTGTTGTTGTAATCTACAATTAAAATATGGGGAAGACGAATTTAATTCAAATTTGAAAAACATTGCATCTTTATTTTTTGAATAAAAATTAACATTTTCTTCATTAATTAAAAATAATTTTGAGAAAAATAATTTTATTGCAAATTTAGAAATTTCTTCATTTGAACTAAAGAAAAATTCATGAAGTAAATTTAAATATTCTGCTTTATTATTTTCTTTAATAAATTGACGTAAATATTGTTGTTGGTTTGTAAATTCTTCATTGTTATTAAAATATAATGAAATAAATTCTTTCATTTCATATTGTTTTGAATTAAATCGAATCTAAAAAATAGATATATAATTCAACCGGAAAACCTTTTATTGTAAAAACATTTCAAAACAATTCCGGAAAAACATTAGTGTTTTTACAAACATTTATTACAATTTCCGGAAGGACTGTAAAAACATAAATAGACTTTCCGGAAAGATTGTAAAAACATGTATTGTATTTACGGAATTATAAAAACATTAAATATAACTTTCCGGAAAACAAAACATTATTCTTAAAAACATTCAACAAAACATTAGAAAAACATTTCATTTTACAAATTCCGGAAAACATTGTAAAAACATTTATCAAGTTTTCCGGAAAACTATAAACATTAGTTTAAAACATAAACAACAATTCGGAAGACAAACACAGTTTTCGGAAAACACAATTTGCGGAAAACATTGTTTAAATATAACTTAAAAAACACAAAACATTCGGCAAACATTTAATTTTATAAGTTCAGAAAAACATTGTAAAAACATTTATTAAACTTTCCGGAAAACCATATTAGTTTCCAAAACACAAAACAAAACGAAAACAAAACACAAAATAAAACACTAAAAACACAAAACAAAAACACAAAACATTTAAAAACATAAGTAGTTTTAAAAACACAAAACAGCAATTAAAAAAACACAATTTGCGGAAAACATTGTTTAAAAATAATTTTTAAAAAACACAAAACAAACTCACATTTGAGCACAAATTAGAATAAGAAAGTTGATGCATTTTGTTGAGTATTCGTCTAATATAAATAGCAATAGGTTCAATTTCTTGATTAAACATATTAGCTATTCGTTTTAAAGGCATTTGTAATTTAATAATTGACTGGTCATCTAGTCTTGACAATAATTCTTTTAAAAAAACATTCTTGTCCAAAACTTTTGTGTGTGAATAAACCATCCGAACAACTCTTTAAAAAAATAATATTTAGGGGATTGAAATTTATTACAATTTGCTGAATAAATTATTATTTTTACAATTTCCCGAGATCGAAAAAATGGATGTAAAAACATTTACATTTGTATTTTTCCGGAAAACATTTATTGTAATTATGGGAAAAATTGATTGTGAAAACAACATTTTTCCGGAAAAAAATAATTGTAAATGTTTTTAATAATTCATTCATTACAATTTCCGGAAAACCTTCTAAAAACTATATTAAACCTTCCGGAAAACATTATTAATTCTACAATTTCCGGAAAACATGTAAAAACATTTCATCTAATAGAAATTCCGGAAAACATAATTATATTCAATTTCCCGAGATTGAAAAATAATGGAAAAATGTTTAAAAAGATGTTTTATGGAATGTTTTACGGAAATTACAATTGTAAATGTTTTTCCGGAAATTGTAATTAATGTTTTAAACCAAAATATTTTCAGAAAAAAAAAATAATTGTAAATTTTTTTTTGACAATTAATCTCTTCCGGAAATTGTAAAAACATTACAATTTCCGGAAAACATGTGAAAACATTTATCGAAATTTCCGGAAACATTCTTAAAATTAAATGCTTTCCGGAAAAATACAATTGTAAATTTTTTTGACAATTAATCTTTTCCGGAATTGTAAATTTATGATTGAATATTATTCCTTTCCGGAATTTGTTTGGGAGTAATTCTCCAGAAATTACAATTGTAAGATGATTGCTTTCAAATTTTTTTTATTTTCCCAGAAAACATAATTTCTAGAACTGGATCGTTTGGGCGCCTGACCTATGCTGGTGCGTTACCAAAAAATATAAAAAACCACACCTTGAAGGGTCAGAAATGATTGATTTAATTGAAGAAACGCCTTTATCATAAGAAACGTCTTGAAAATGATGCTCAATATCGATAAAGTTTTCTAAAAATTCTGAGATTACAATTTGTAAATGACCAAGAAGACCATCGCCAAATCTGTGTATGAAAAAAATTTTTTTATTTTTTAAATTTAATTTTTTGGAGGATTAATGAATAGTGTTCGGCGCCGAAAAGGATACCAAGGACGTGACCAGAGAATGGGGTGTGCGCAAAACCTTTGGCGTTGCCAAAAATGAGTATGAGCACATTTTGGCGTTCCCAATTTTAGACGTGCGCCAAACATTTGGCTTCCCAATATGAGATGTGCGCAAATTTTTGGCGTTCAATTTTTTGGCGTTGGCGTCCAAAATTTAGGGGTGTGCGCCAAACCTATGACGCTCCTGGGAAACCTTGGCGTTCTAACTTTGGAGGTGTGAGCAAAACTTTGGCGTTTCGAACGCAAAAAATTATGCACATATCAGCGATTTTAAACCAGGGTAGCACCCGGCCCCCGACGAATTTTTAGGCAAAACCCAGAATCAAACCCCGAAGACTCTACCCACAACAAACCCCGATCCCCGACGATCCCACCTCCGAATGTTTGGGGGTGCTACCCTATTTTAAACAAAAAAAAAAACCCCCCCCCCCCCCCCCCCCACCTTTCACAAATTTTAATAAGAGATTCAAAATATTGTTTTTCAATTCCCAATTCAGTCGGATTTAAAGTACACAAATAAGATTCCATTTCTTCAGCCAATTCATTTGCTGGGAAAGTTTGGAAGTTAACATTAGAAATTAATTTTTTAATTTTTGAGTATGAAGACATTCGACAAATTCGACTTTCGACAGCATACAAAAAAACTTTGAATAGAGCATAGGGGAGCTGTGGATTGTTTAAAACGTTGTAAAAATCGTCTACTAGACGAACAATTTTTTCGTGAAAATAAGGTTCTGGCATACAATAACCAGACAAAATGTCTTTACATGTCTGTGTTGTTAAAAAAATTGAATAATTAAAATTAGTTAAATTTTGAATAAATTAATAAAAAAATTTTGTCCGCAAAAAAATTTTTTGTCCGCAAGTTTTTTGCGGACAAAAATTTTATCCGCAAATTTATCCACAAATTTTGTCTGCAAAATGCTTGCGGACAAAATATTATCCGGAAAATTTGTCCGCAAATTTTTTGTCCGCAAATTTTTATCCACAAAAAATTTTATCCGCAAATTCTTTACAAATTTTTGTCCACCAAAAAATTTTTTAAAAATAAAAAAATACCAAAATGAGATCCTCAAATCGAGTATCTAATCGACTCTTTCCTCTATCAAGCACATCTTTGGTTATAGCAGAATCCCATTCCTCCATCCTCCCAACAAAGTTTTTAGGTTTTTGTGTTGAAACATCATCTTGGTCTTCAAGTCTAGCAATTAAAGTGCCTGGGAAAAGTACATGGCCGGGTTGGGCTACCTAGAAAAAATTGAAGTGTGAAATAAATATGTTAAATTTTTTTCCCCAGCCAACAAAAAAAATTTTTCAGCGTCCGCAAATTTTTTTAAAATGTGTTATACAAGGGAAAGGAGGTTTTTTTTCAATCCTGTTAGCCAAAATAATCCTCGAATCCAGAGCTTTCGATTGATATAATAATTAATTAAATCGGTTAAGAAATAAAAAAGTTTTGCCCAAAATAGTGGGCGCATATGATTATTAAACAAGGGTTAGAGACTTCCAAGACTCTTGGTCTTGAGTCTTTATTCCAAGACTTTCTTCTTGGGGTTTTTTCGTCCTTGGCCCTACCAAAAAATAGTCTTGAGTCTTGGGGTGAAGTCTTGGTATTGGGTCTTGAGTCTTGGAAAATTTTCGGTCTTGGAAGTCTCTAAACAAAGGAAAAGTCTGCAAAAGTTTGTCCGCAAAAAAGTCTCTTGCCTTGTCTACCCCATCATTCAAATCCCAAAAAAAAAACACACAACCACACACACACACTATACCTGTATAAGCCTTCCACCAGCTTTAGACACTTCCAAATTTATAACCATTTTCATTGATTCCATTTCAGCAAAAACTTCCCCAACACAAACATAATCCCCCTCCCTTTTTAAATATTGCATAAAACGCCCAGCATTTTTTGAACGTAGCATTGATGGATCATTTTCTTTTTCAAATATTGTTAAGGTTCTTCCAATAACGACTTTGAAACGTTCAGACTTGAAAAGAAAAAAAAATTTTTTTAACCCTGTCGGTGGAAATTCTAAAGATTTTTTTAAAAACGTCCCATTGGATTGTCTTCTTCTCAACTTGGGGAGGTGAACCAGGGACGGGTCGTCGGGTTACCCGAAACACAAGAGCTGAAACCCGGCCTTTTTTCAATCCAAACCCTATCCGAGGATTTCTTTAAAACCCCGATCCGAAATTCGACCCGATTTTTTTCTAGACCCGAATCCCTGCTTGGGGTATTTCAATCAGAAAGATGTCAATGTATAGAGGGAAAAAAGTCGGATTTCAGATTGGGTGTATTTTATCAGGACGGTGTATTGTACGAAAACTTTCTCAGTTACAAAACAACAAAAAAAAGCTAGAACCTCTTCCTCCAAATGACAAGTATAAGCTAGCTCTCAATACTAGAGAGTTCCCTATCTTCGGATCGAAAATTGTCTGGGTTTCGGATTTTGGATAACGAATTTCGTGTTTCGAATCTCGTGTTTCGCATTTCGGTTTGGGTTTCGAATTTCATTTTTTAGAATAACCCGTGGCATCCTAGACAGTGTTTTGTCCCAAAACGAGATCCCCCCTCTCCCTCCTCCCCTCATATAAAACGAGATCCCCTTCTCCTTTCTCCCTCTACTCCCCCCTCCTTCCTTATAAAATCAAAAACCATACCTCCTCCTCCAAATGGCAAGTATAAGCTTGATGTGAATAAATAATAATTAAAGTTCCATTCCCCAATTCTCTAACAATTGTAGTTACAACCGAATCATTTAGACGAACCAAATAATTTATTGGGCCAAATTTATTAACCATAACACTATATTTTATGTTTGAATGAACTAATTCTAATTCCCATGTTTCTGTTAATCCAGATTTTGGTAAGATTTGTCCACGTTCCAAAGCACTTTGAAATTTTGAAAATACTTCTGATATACGGGTATATCCAACTTGAAAGAAAAAAGAAAAAAAATTTTTTTTAGTGTGAAGAATATATAAAAAAAAAGGTTAAGGGTTGCTGGAGAACTTCCCAAATGTCCGCAAGTCCTTTTCCGCAAATCTTTTCTGCGTCCGCAAATTTTTGTCCGCAACTTTTTTGTCAGCAAGCTTTTTTTATTAGAAAGGTGGAAGTGGGAGGGAAGCTGCTGAGTGACTGGGACATAGAAGGGGGTTGGAAATCCCCAGATGTTCAGACATCTTGTCACAAAATTTTGTCCGCAACATTTTCTCCGAGTGAATTGTTGGGACAATGGTTGTTGGTACTTGGTCAACTCTTTTTTTTTAACTGGTCTACAAAAGCCCTAGTTGGAAATTCCCAAATGTCCGCAACTTTTTTTTGTCCGCAAGTCTTTGTCCGTAGCACTTTGTTTTCAAAGTTCTGAATATTCCCTCCCTTCCTCCCCCGACTCATTTAAGAAAACTGGAAGAACTACGGTCCTCCGGACGCATTTCCGACCTCTCAACCACATCCCCAACTTCACGAATCCGACCTGACCCATCGGACACATTCCCGATCCCTTGGACCCACCCAAGTCTTTTTAAAATAAAAAAATTTTAAAACAAAAACCAACCTAAAGTAGCCCCAATAGCCACAGTAACATGTACAGGCAATTCAGGCGCAGATTGTACTCTAGCAGCAATTCTAGCATCTAACCAACCCGTATGAAATTCATTATTTTCAAATTCTTTATCGTGTAATAATCCAACCAAATAATTTACTTGAGAAGTAAATGTTGCCCGTAATTCTAATTCTTTTAAGGCACATAATAGGGCAGAAATTGCTTCGTACCTTCAAAAAAAATTTTTTTGAAATTTTTTTTGAATAGGAAAATGGATGTGAAGGCACAAATCAAGGAAACGGACGGCTATAATCCTAAAAACGGCACAATGCCAAAACCCCCTAAAAAACGCCGAAATGCCAAGCCCCAAAAGACTCCGAAAAATCAACTTAAAAAATGCCATTGAACAGCCAAACTGTAAATCCTAGTAAATCCTACACACGTCCTTGTCAGAGTTTCCGCTTTGCCCCAACTAGGGTAAGAAAACCAGGAAATTAGACAGAAAATCGGGAAGAGTGTTGGCTTCTTTCCTTTGTTTAAATTGATGGCTTTTGAGTGCCATAGGAAAAAAATAACCCCGGTTGTTGGCATATATTTTGGTTAGACAGCTTATTAGGATTCACAGTCTGGCTGTTCAACGGCGTTTTTGGGACTTGGTTTATTTGGAGTCCTAATTCTAGGATCCCTAATTTTAACCAAAATTAAAAAGAAAAAAAACCTAGTAGTTCCTTTAGCAAATAAATGCCCAAATTGTGAATCAGCAAATTCGTGAACCTTTCCGGTACTTAAAAAAAATTTTTTTTTTAATTTTCAAAAAAATTTCAAAAAAAAACCTAGAAACAGAAAAATAACCCCAAACATTTTGATTAGATTGAAAATTTAAAACTTCAACAGATCCACTCGCTGGACGAAAACCTTCAGCTGGATCTTCACTTGTTATACGAGCAGCAATAACGTGAATATTTGTGTCTGTACGGCATTGATTTTGAGGAAAAGGGGAATTTCTGTAAGAAAAAAAATTTTTTTGAATTTTCTTTGAGAAATTTTTAAAAATTTTTTTTGAAAAATACAAGATTGTCGAGTGTGAGATATAAGTAGAGTAGCACAACCCCGGTTAATTTTTCCCTGAATTGGGTCAAAAAGAGAAGAGGGAAAGAGAAACAAACCCGAAGAATGACCTCAAAAAATAATTTTTGGGCCGGATGGAAAAATAAATAATTAAAAAAAGGTTAAGAACTTTATCGATAGTCGACAAGCTCTAAGCCAGGGATAGGTCGGGTCATCCGATACTCGAAACCCGGTCTTTTTTTCGACCCGAAACCCGATTTGAAGAATAATTTTTGAAACCCGATCCGAAATCCGACCCGACTTTTTTCTCAACTCGACCATCCCTGCTTTAAGCAGGGAAAGCTATCCCTGCTTTGAGCCCACATTTAAAAATCAAAAAAAAAATTTTTTTTCGGAACTTGGAACTCGGAAATCAAAATTTTTTCGAATCGGAATTCCGACCCACCTCTTTTAAATTCAAAAAAAAATAAAATATAAAATACCCATATCTATCCATTCCATAAAAAAGACGAATTTCAGTTATTCTATGTAAAGGTATACCCATAGCAATTTGAAGTTGAATAGCTGGAATGTTTATATTTGCAACCATTTCAGTACATGGATGTTCTACTTGTAGACGTGGATTTAATTCCAAAAAATAATATTTTTGTTCTGATGGTAAATACATGTACTGGAAATTAAATAGAAATTAGGAATAGTCTAAAAAAATTTTTTTTGCGGACAATTTTTTGCGGACAATTTTTGCGGATTTTTTAAAAGTCATTAAAAAAGTTGCAAAAAAAATTTACAAAATATAACGGGAATAAGTGTCGTTAAAGTAGGATAGCACCTCACCCTTCGGGGCGGGATCGTCGGGGACGGGGGTTGCCGGGGCTCGGGTCGAGGTTTTTGCCCACTGGGGGTGGACTTCTTTTGTATTAAAAAACTAAACCAACAAACCGAACAAAACCGTTGGTTTGGTTCGGCCCTAGAACCAAAAACAATCTTACAGCTCCAAAAGAGTACCACGTAAAAAAAAATTAAAAATATATGGAGGGGGAGGAGGTGGATATCGACCGAAACAATATAAAGTAAAAAAAATTTTTTTAGAAATTTTTTTGCGGACAATTTTTGCGGATTTTTGGAAAAAAATTTTTTGAAAAAATTTTTTTGCGGACAATTTTTCCGGATTTTTGGGAAAAAAATAATTTAAAAAAAATAAAAAAAACCTCCACAGTCCCAGCACTAACATAACCAACTTTTTTAGCCAAGTTAACCGCATCCATTTGCATTTGCCGTTGAATTTCTGGGGAGGCTATACCCGCTGGGGCTTCTTCTATTATTTTTTGACAACGCCTCTGTATTGAACAATCACGGGTAAATATTGGAATTACTTGGCCGTAATGGTCCCCAATTAATTGAACTTCTATATGTCTTGCATTGACCATACATCTTAAAGGGGGTAGAGAAAGAAAAAGAATTATTAATTTTAATTATTTTTCTGGAAGAGCGGAGCAGGACTAATAGGCGCGGCCGAATAGGCGCCCGAAGTTATCTTTTCCTAGCCGCGCCTATTCGTCGTGTACCGGAAAGGAGAGAAAAAAAATATTAAAGAAATAGTTCCGGAAAATAAGATAAAATTCATTCCGGAAACTTAAATAATAAGCGACACTTTATTTTTCCGGAAAATAGAAAATAAAAAGAGTGAAGAAATAGTATGCATTTATTTTAATTAAAATCAGAATTAATTTTCCTGAAATAAAATAAAAATACATTCCGGAAAGTATAAATCTATAAATATGTATATATTTTCCGGAAAATAGAATACGAATAACGGCCTGCCTTGCATTTTTCCGGAAGGAGAGAAAAAAAGAGTGAAGAAATAGTTCCGGAAAATAAGATAAAATTCATTCCGGAAACTCAAATAATAAGCGACACTTTATTTTTCCGGAAAATAGAAAATAAAAAGAGTGAAGAAATAGTATGCATTTATTTTAATTAAAATCAGAATTAATTTTCCTGAAATAAAATAAAAATACATTCCGGAAAGTATAAATCTATAAATATGTATATATTTTCCGGAAAATAGAATACGAATAACGGCCTGCCTTGCATTTTTCCGGAAGGAGAGAAAAAAAGAGTGAAGAAATAGTTCCGGAAAATAAGATATAAAATTCATTCCGAAAACTCAAATAATAAGCGACACTTTATTTTTCCGGAAAATAGAAAATAAAAAGAGTGAAGAAATAGTATGCATTTATTTTAATTAAAATCAGAATTAATTTTCCTGAAATAAAATAAAAATACATTCCGGAAAGTATAAATCTATAAATATGTATATATTTTCCGGAAAATAGAATACGAATAACGGCCTGCCTTGCATTTTTCCGGAAGGAGAGAAAAAAGAGTGAAGAAATAGTTCCGGAAAATAAGATAAAATTCATTCCGGAAACTCAAATAATAAGCGACACTTTATTTTTCCGGAAAATAGAAAATAAAAAGAGTGAAGAAATAGTATGCATTTATTTTAATTAAAATCAGAATTAATTTTCCTGAAATAAAATAAAAATACATTCCGGAAAGTATAAATCTATAAATATGTATATATTTTCCGGAAAATAGAATACGAATAACGGCCTGCCTTGCATTTTTCCGGAAGGAGAGAAAAAAGAGTGAAGAAATAGTTCCGGAAAATAAGATAAAATTCATTCCGGAAACTCAAATAATAAGCGACACTTTATTTTTCCGGAAAATAGAAAATAAAAAGAGTGAAGAAATAGTATGCATTTATTTTAATTAAAATCAGAATTAATTTTCCTGAAATAAAATAAAAATACATTCCGGAAAGTATAAATCTATAAATATGTATATATTTTCCGGAAAATAGAATACGAATAACGGCCTGCCTTGCATTTTTCCGGAAGGAGAGAAAAAAGAGTGAAGAAATAGTTCCGGAAAATAAGATAAAATTCATTCCGGAAACTCAAATAATAAGCGACACTTTATTTTTCCGGAAAATAGAAAATAAAAAGAGTGAAGAAATAGTATGCATTTATTTTAATTAAAATCAGAATTAATTTTCCTGAAATAAAATAAAAATACATTCCGGAAAGTATAAATCTATAAATATGTATATATTTTCCGGAAAATAGAATACGAATAACGGCCTGCCTTGCATTTTTCCGGAAGGAGAGAAAAAAAGAGTGAAGAAATAGTTCCGGAAAATAAGATAAAATTCATTCCGGAAACTCAAATAATAAGCGACACTTTATTTTTCCGGAAAATAGAAAATAAAAAGAGTGAAGAAATAGTATGCATTTATTTTAATTAAAATCAGAATTAATTTTCCTGAAATAAAATAAAAATACATTCCGGAAAGTATAAATCTATAAATATGTATATATTTTCCGGAAAATAGAATACGAATAACGGCCTGCCTTGCATTTTTCCGGAAGGAGAGAAAAAAAGAGTGAAGAAATAGTTCCGGAAAATAAGATAAAATTCATTCCGGAAACTCAAATAATAAGCGACACTTTATTTTTCCGGAAAATAGAAAATAAAAAGAGTGAAGAAATAGTATGCATTTATTTTAATTAAAATCAGAATTAATTTTCCTGAAATAAAATAAAAATACATTCCGGAAAGTATAAATCTATAAATATGTATATATTTTCCGGAAAATAGAATACGAATAACGGCCTGCCTTGCATTTTTCCGGAAGGAGAGAAAAAAAGAGTGAAGAAATAGTTCCGGAAAATAAGATAAAATTCATTCCGGAAACTCAAATAATAAGCGACACTTTATTTTTCCGGAAAATAGAAAATAAAAAGAGTGAAGAAATAGTATGCATTTATTTTAATTAAAATCAGAATTAATTTTCCTGAAATAAAATAAAAATACATTCCGGAAAGTATAAATCTATAAATATGTATATATTTTCCGGAAAATAGAATACGAATAACGGCCTGCCTTGCATTTTTCCGGAAGGAGAGAAAAAAAGAGTGAAGAAATAGTTCCGGAAAATAAGATAAAATTCATTCCGGAAACTCAAATAATAAGCGACACTTTATTTTTCCGGAAAATAGAAAATAAAAAGAGTGAAGAAATAGTATGCATTTATTTTAATTAAAATCAGAATTAATTTTCCTGAAATAAAATAAAAATACATTCCGGAAAGTATAAATCTATAAATATGTATATATTTTCCGGAAAATAGAATACGAATAACGGCCTGCCTTGCATTTTTCCGGAAGGAGAGAAAAAAAGAGTGAAGAAATAGTTCCGGAAAATAAGATAAAATTCATTCCGGAAACTCAAATAATAAGCGACACTTTATTTTTCCGGAAAATAGAAAATAAAAAGAGTGAAGAAATAGTATGCATTTATTTTAATTAAAATCAGAATTAATTTTCCTGAAATAAAATAAAAATACATTCCGGAAAGTATAAATCTATAAATATGTATATATTTTCCGGAAAATAGAATACGAATAACGGCCTGCCTTGCATTTTTCCGGAAGGAGAGAAAAAAAGAGTGAAGAAATAGTTCCGGAAAATAAGATAAAATTCATTCCGGAAACTCAAATAATAAGCGACACTTTATTTTTCCGGAAAATAGAAAATAAAAAGAGTGAAGAAATAGTATGCATTTATTTTAATTAAAATCAGAATTAATTTTCCTGAAATAAAATAAAAATACATTCCGGAAAGTATAAATCTATAAATATGTATATATTTTCCGGAAAATAGAATACGAATAACGGCCTGCCTTGCATTTTTCCGGAAGGAGAGAAAAAAAGAGTGAAGAAATAGTTCCGGAAAATAAGATAAAATTCATTCCGGAAACTCAAATAATAAGCGACACTTTATTTTTCCGGAAAATAGAAAATAAAAAGAGTGAAGAAATAGTATGCATTTATTTTAATTAAAATCAGAATTAATTTTCCTGAAATAAAATAAAAATACATTCCGGAAAGTATAAATCTATAAATATGTATATATTTTCCGGAAAATAGAATACGAATAACGGCCTGCCTTGCATTTTTCCGGAAGGAGAGAAAAAAAGAGTGAAGAAATAGTTCCGGAAAATAAGATAAAATTCATTCCGGAAACTCAAATAATAAGCGACACTTTATTTTTCCGGAAAATAGAAAATAAAAAGAGTGAAGAAATAGTATGCATTTATTTTAATTAAAATCAGAATTAATTTTCCTGAAATAAAATAAAAATACATTCCGGAAAGTATAAATCTATAAATATGTATATATTTTCCGGAAAATAGAATACGAATAACGGCCTGCCTTGCATTTTTCCGGAAGGAGAGAAAAAAAGAGTGAAGAAATAGTTCCGGAAAATAAGATAAAATTCATTCCGGAAACTCAAATAATAAGCGACACTTTATTTTTCCGGAAAATAGAAAATAAAAAGAGTGAAGAAATAGTATGCATTTATTTTAATTAAAATCAGAATTAATTTTCCTGAAATAAAATAAAAATACATTCCGGAAAGTATAAATCTATAAATATGTATATATTTTCCGGAAAATAGAATACGAATAACGGCCTGCCTTGCATTTTTCCGGAAGGAGAGAAAAAAAGAGTGAAGAAATAGTTCCGGAAAATAAGATAAAATTCATTCCGGAAACTCAAATAATAAGCGACACTTTATTTTTCCGGAAAATAGAAAATAAAAAGAGTGAAGAAATAGTATGCATTTATTTTAATTAAAATCAGAATTAATTTTCCTGAAATAAAATAAAAATACATTCCGGAAAGTATAAATCTATAAATATGTATATATTTTCCGGAAAATAGAATACGAATAACGGCCTGCCTTGCATTTTTCCGGAAGGAGAGAAAAAAAGAGTGAAGAAATAGTTCCGGAAAATAAGATAAAATTCATTCCGGAAACTCAAATAATAAGCGACACTTTATTTTTCCGGAAAATAGAAAATAAAAAGAGTGAAGAAATAGTATGCATTTATTTTAATTAAAATCAGAATTAATTTTCCTGAAATAAAATAAAAATACATTCCGGAAAGTATAAATCTATAAATATGTATATATTTTCCGGAAAATAGAATACGAATAACGGCCTGCCTTGCATTTTTCCGGAAGGAGAGAAAAAAAGAGTGAAGAAATAGTTCCGGAAAATAAGATAAAATTCATTCCGGAAACTCAAATAATAAGCGACACTTTATTTTTCCGGAAAATAGAAAATAAAAAGAGTGAAGAAATAGTATGCATTTATTTTAATTAAAATCAGAATTAATTTTCCTGAAATAAAATAAAAATACATTCCGGAAAGTATAAATCTATAAATATGTATATATTTTCCGGAAAATAGAATACGAATAACGGCCTGCCTTGCATTTTTCCGGAAGGAGAGAAAAAAGAGTGAAGAAATAGTTCCGGAAAATAAGATAAAATTCATTCCGGAAACTCAAATAATAAGCGACACTTTATTTTTCCGGAAAATAGAAAATAAAAAGAGTGAAGAAATAGTATGCATTTATTTTAATTAAAATCAGAATTAATTTTCCTGAAATAAAATAAAAATACATTCCGGAAAGTATAAATCTATAAATATGTATATATTTTCCGGAAAATAGAATACGAATAACGGCCTGCCTTGCATTTTTCCGGAAGGAGAGAAAAAAGAGTGAAGAAATAGTTCCGGAAAATAAGATAAAATTCATTCCGGAAACTCAAATAATAAGCGACACTTTATTTTTCCGGAAAATAGAAAATAAAAAGAGTGAAGAAATAGTATGCATTTATTTTAATTAAAATCAGAATTAATTTTCCTGAAATAAAATAAAAATACATTCCGGAAAGTATAAATCTATAAATATGTATATATTTTCCGGAAAATAGAATACGAATAACGGCCTGCCTTGCATTTTTCCGGAAGGAGAGAAAAAAAGAGTGAAGAAATAGTTCCGGAAAATAAGATAAAATTCATTCCGGAAACTCAAATAATAAGCGACACTTTATTTTTCCGGAAAATAGAAAATAAAAAGAGTGAAGAAATAGTATGCATTTATTTTAATTAAAATCAGAATTAATTTTCCTGAAATAAAATAAAAATACATTCCGGAAAGTATAAATCTATAAATATGTATATATTTTCCGGAAAATAGAATACGAATAACGGCCTGCCTTGCATTTTTCCGGAAGGAGAGAGAGAAAGAGTGAAGAAATAGTTCCGGAAAATAAGATAAAATTCATTCCGGAAACTCAAATAATAAGCGACACTTTATTTTTCCGGAAAATAGAAAATAAAAAGAGTGAAGAAATAGTATGCATTTATTTTAATTAAAATCAGAATTAATTTTCCTGAAATAAAATAAAAATACATTCCGGAAAGTATAAATCTATAAATATGTATATATTTTCCGGAAAATAGAATACGAATAACGGCCTGCCTTGCATTTTTCCGGAAGGAGAGAAAAAAGAGTGAAGAAATAGTTCCGGAAAATAAGATAAAATTCATTCCGGAAACTCAAATAATAAGCGACACTTTATTTTTCCGGAAAATAGAAAATAAAAAGAGTGAAGAAATAGTATGCATTTATTTTAATTAAAATCAGAATTAATTTTCCTGAAATAAAATAAAAATACATTCCGGAAAGTATAAATCTATAAATATGTATATATTTTCCGGAAAATAGAATACGAATAACGGCCTGCCTTGCATTTTTCCGGAAGGAGAGAAAAAAAGAGTGAAGAAATAGTTCCGGAAAATAAGATAAAATTCATTCCGGAAACTCAAATAATAAGCGACACTTTATTTTTCCGGAAAATAGAAAATAAAAAGAGTGAAGAAATAGTATGCATTTATTTTAATTAAAATCAGAATTAATTTTCCTGAAATAAAATAAAAATACATTCCGGAAAGTATAAATCTATAAATATGTATATATTTTCCGGAAAATAGAATACGAATAACGGCCTGCCTTGCATTTTTCCGGAAGGAGAGAAAAAAAGAGTGAAGAAATAGTTCCGGAAAATAAGATAAAATTCATTCCGGAAACTCAAATAATAAGCGACACTTTATTTTTCCGGAAAATAGAAAATAAAAAGAGTGAAGAAATAGTATGCATTTATTTTAATTAAAATCAGAATTAATTTTCCTGAAATAAAATAAAAATACATTCCGGAAAGTATAAATCTATAAATATGTATATATTTTCCGGAAAATAGAATACGAATAACGGCCTGCCTTGCATTTTTCCGGAAGGAGAGAAAAAAGAGTGAAGAAATAGTTCCGGAAAATAAGATAAAATTCATTCCGGAAACTCAAATAATAAGCGACACTTTATTTTTCCGGAAAATAGAAAATAAAAAGAGTGAAGAAATAGTATGCATTTATTTTAATTAAAATCAGAATTAATTTTCCTGAAATAAAATAAAAATACATTCCGGAAAGTATAAATCTATAAATATGTATATATTTTCCGGAAAATAGAATACGAATAACGGCCTGCCTTGCATTTTTCCGGAAGGAGAGAAAAAAAGAGTGAAGAAATAGTTCCGGAAAATAAGATAAAATTCATTCCGGAAACTCAAATAATAAGCGACACTTTATTTTTCCGGAAAATAGAAAATAAAAAGAGTGAAGAAATAGTATGCATTTATTTTAATTAAAATCAGAATTAATTTTCCTGAAATAAAATAAAAATACATTCCGGAAAGTATAAATCTATAAATATGTATATATTTTCCGGAAAATAGAATACGAATAACGGCCTGCCTTGCATTTTTCCGGAAGGAGAGAAAAAAAGAGTGAAGAAATAGTTCCGGAAAATAAGATAAAATTCATTCCGGAAACTCAAATAATAAGCGACACTTTATTTTTCCGGAAAATAGAAAATAAAAAGAGTGAAGAAATAGTATGCATTTATTTTAATTAAAATCAGAATTAATTTTCCTGAAATAAAATAAAAATACATTCCGGAAAGTATAAATCTATAAATATGTATATATTTTCCGGAAAATAGAATACGAATAACGGCCTGCCTTGCATTTTTCCGGAAGGAGAGAAAAAAAGAGTGAAGAAATAGTTCCGGAAAATAAGATAAAATTCATTCCGGAAACTCAAATAATAAGCGACACTTTATTTTTCCGGAAAATAGAAAATAAAAAGAGTGAAGAAATAGTATGCATTTATTTTAATTAAAATCAGAATTAATTTTCCTGAAATAAAATAAAAATACATTCCGGAAAGTATAAATCTATAAATATGTATATATTTTCCGGAAAATAGAATACGAATAACGGCCTGCCTTGCATTTTTCCGGAAGGAGAGAAAAAAAGAGTGAAGAAATAGTTCCGGAAAATAAGATAAAATTCATTCCGGAAACTCAAATAATAAGCGACACTTTATTTTTCCGGAAAATAGAAAATAAAAAGAGTGAAGAAATAGTATGCATTTATTTTAATTAAAATCAGAATTAATTTTCCTGAAATAAAATAAAAATACATTCCGGAAAGTATAAATCTATAAATATGTATATATTTTCCGGAAAATAGAATACGAATAACGGCCTGCCTTGCATTTTTCCGGAAGGAGAGAAAAAAGAGTGAAGAAATAGTTCCGGAAAATAAGATAAAATTCATTCCGGAAACTCAAATAATAAGCGACACTTTATTTTTCCGGAAAATAGAAAATAAAAAGAGTGAAGAAATAGTATGCATTTATTTTAATTAAAATCAGAATTAATTTTCCTGAAATAAAATAAAAATACATTCCGGAAAGTATAAATCTATAAATATGTATATATTTTCCGGAAAATAGAATACGAATAACGGCCTGCCTTGCATTTTTCCGGAAGGAGAGAAAAAAAGAGTGAAGAAATAGTTCCGGAAAATAAGATAAAATTCATTCCGGAAACTCAAATAATAAGCGACACTTTATTTTTCCGGAAAATAGAAAATAAAAAGAGTGAAGAAATAGTATGCATTTATTTTAATTAAAATCAGAATTAATTTTCCTGAAATAAAATAAAAATACATTCCGGAAAGTATAAATCTATAAATATGTATATATTTTCCGGAAAATAGAATACGAATAACGGCCTGCCTTGCATTTTTCCGGAAGGAGAGAAAAAAGAGTGAAGAAATAGTTCCGGAAAATAAGATATAAAATTCATTCCGAAAACTCAAATAATAAGCGACACTTTATTTTTCCGGAAAATAGAAAATAAAAAGAGTGAAGAAATAGTATGCATTTATTTTAATTAAAATCAGAATTAATTTTCCTGAAATAAAATAAAAATACATTCCGGAAAGTATAAATCTATAAATATGTATATATTTTCCGGAAAATAGAATACGAATAACGGCCTGCCTTGCATTTTTCCGGAAGGAGAGAAAAAAAGAGTGAAGAAATAGTTCCGGAAAATAAGATAAAATTCATTCCGGAAACTCAAATAATAAGCGACACTTTATTTTTCCGGAAAATAGAAAATAAAAAGAGTGAAGAAATAGTATGCATTTATTTTAATTAAAATCAGAATTAATTTTCCTGAAATAAAATAAAAATACATTCCGGAAAGTATAAATCTATAAATATGTATATATTTTCCGGAAAATAGAATACGAATAACGGCCTGCCTTGCATTTTTCCGGAAGGAGAGAAAAAAAGAGTGAAGAAATAGTTCCGGAAAATAAGATAAAATTCATTCCGGAAACTCAAATAATAAGCGACACTTTATTTTTCCGGAAAATAGAAAATAAAAAGAGTGAAGAAATAGTATGCATTTATTTTAATTAAAATCAGAATTAATTTTCCTGAAATAAAATAAAAATACATTCCGGAAAGTATAAATCTATAAATATGTATATATTTTCCGGAAAATAGAATACGAATAACGGCCTGCCTTGCATTTTTCCGGAAGGAGAGAAAAAAAGAGTGAAGAAATAGTTCCGGAAAATAAGATATAAAATTCATTCCGAAAACTCAAATAATAAGCGACACTTTATTTTTCCGGAAAATAGAAAATAAAAAGAGTGAAGAAATAGTATGCATTTATTTTAATTAAAATCAGAATTAATTTTCCTGAAATAAAATAAAAATACATTCCGGAAAGTATAAATCTATAAATATGTATATATTTTCCGGAAAATAGAATACGAATAACGGCCTGCCTTGCATTTTTCCGGAAGGAGAGAAAAAAGAGTGAAGAAATAGTTCCGGAAAATAAGATAAAATTCATTCCGGAAACTCAAATAATAAGCGACACTTTATTTTTCCGGAAAATAGAAAATAAAAAGAGTGAAGAAATAGTATGCATTTATTTTAATTAAAATCAGAATTAATTTTCCTGAAATAAAATAAAAATACATTCCGGAAAGTATAAATCTATAAATATGTATATATTTTCCGGAAAATAGAATACGAATAACGGCCTGCCTTGCATTTTTCCGGAAGGAGAGAAAAAAAGAGTGAAGAAATAGTTCCGGAAAATAAGATATAAAATTCATTCCGAAAACTCAAATAATAAGCGACACTTTATTTTTCCGGAAAATAGAAAATAAAAAGAGTGAAGAAATAGTATGCATTTATTTTAATTAAAATCAGAATTAATTTTCCTGAAATAAAATAAAAATACATTCCGGAAAGTATAAATCTATAAATATGTATATATTTTCCGGAAAATAGAATACGAATAACGGCCTGCCTTGCATTTTTCCGGAAGGAGAGAAAAAAAGAGTGAAGAAATAGTTCCGGAAAATAAGATAAAATTCATTCCGGAAACTCAAATAATAAGCGACACTTTATTTTTCCGGAAAATAGAAAATAAAAAGAGTGAAGAAATAGTATGCATTTATTTTAATTAAAATCAGAATTAATTTTCCTGAAATAAAATAAAAATACATTCCGGAAAGTATAAATCTATAAATATGTATATATTTTCCGGAAAATAGAATACGAATAACGGCCTGCCTTGCATTTTTCCGGAAGGAGAGAAAAAAAGAGTGAAGAAATAGTTCCGGAAAATAAGATATAAAATTCATTCCGAAAACTCAAATAATAAGCGACACTTTATTTTTCCGGAAAATAGAAAATAAAAAGAGTGAAGAAATAGTATGCATTTATTTTAATTAAAATCAGAATTAATTTTCCTGAAATAAAATAAAAATACATTCCGGAAAGTATAAATCTATAAATATGTATATATTTTCCGGAAAATAGAATACGAATAACGGCCTGCCTTGCATTTTTCCGGAAGGAGAGAAAAAAAGAGTGAAGAAATAGTTCCGGAAAATAAGATATAAAATTCATTCCGAAAACTCAAATAATAAGCGACACTTTATTTTTCCGGAAAATAGAAAATAAAAAGAGTGAAGAAATAGTATGCATTTATTTTAATTAAAATCAGAATTAATTTTCCTGAAATAAAATAAAAATACATTCCGGAAAGTATAAATCTATAAATATGTATATATTTTCCGGAAAATAGAATACGAATAACGGCCTGCCTTGCATTTTTCCGGAAGGAGAGAAAAAAAGAGTGAAGAAATAGTTCCGGAAAATAAGATAAAATTCATTCCGGAAACTCAAATAATAAGCGACACTTTATTTTTCCGGAAAATAGAAAATAAAAAGAGTGAAGAAATAGTATGCATTTATTTTAATTAAAATCAGAATTAATTTTCCTGAAATAAAATAAAAATACATTCCGGAAAGTATAAATCTATAAATATGTATATATTTTCCGGAAAATAGAATACGAATAACGGCCTGCCTTGCATTTTTCCGGAAGGAGAGAAAAAAGAGTGAAGAAATAGTTCCGGAAAATAAGATATAAAATTCATTCCGAAAACTCAAATAATAAGCGACACTTTATTTTTCCGGAAAATAGAAAATAAAAAGAGTGAAGAAATAGTATGCATTTATTTTAATTAAAATCAGAATTAATTTTCCTGAAATAAAATAAAAATACATTCCGGAAAGTATAAATCTATAAATATGTATATATTTTCCGGAAAATAGAATACGAATAACGGCCTGCCTTGCATTTTTCCGGAAGGAGAGAAAAAAGAGTGAAGAAATAGTTCCGGAAAATAAGATAAAATTCATTCCGGAAACTCAAATAATAAGCGACACTTTATTTTTCCGGAAAATAGAAAATAAAAAGAGTGAAGAAATAGTATGCATTTATTTTAATTAAAATCAGAATTAATTTTCCTGAAATAAAATAAAAATACATTCCGGAAAGTATAAATCTATAAATATGTATATATTTTCCGGAAAATAGAATACGAATAACGGCCTGCCTTGCATTTTTCCGGAAGGAGAGAAAAAAAGAGTGAAGAAATAGTTCCGGAAAATAAGATAAAATTCATTCCGGAAACTCAAATAATAAGCGACACTTTATTTTTCCGGAAAATAGAAAATAAAAAGAGTGAAGAAATAGTATGCATTTATTTTAATTAAAATCAGAATTAATTTTCCTGAAATAAAATAAAAATACATTCCGGAAAGTATAAATCTATAAATATGTATATATTTTCCGGAAAATAGAATACGAATAACGGCCTGCCTTGCATTTTTCCGGAAGGAGAGAAAAAAAGAGTGAAGAAATAGTTCCGGAAAATAAGATAAAATTCATTCCGGAAACTCAAATAATAAGCGACACTTTATTTTTCCGGAAAATAGAAAATAAAAAGAGTGAAGAAATAGTATGCATTTATTTTAATTAAAATCAGAATTAATTTTCCTGAAATAAAATAAAAATACATTCCGGAAAGTATAAATCTATAAATATGTATATATTTTCCGGAAAATAGAATACGAATAACGGCCTGCCTTGCATTTTTCCGGAAGGAGAGAAAAAAGAGTGAAGAAATAGTTCCGGAAAATAAGATATAAAATTCATTCCGAAAACTCAAATAATAAGCGACACTTTATTTTTCCGGAAAATAGAAAATAAAAAGAGTGAAGAAATAGTATGCATTTATTTTAATTAAAATCAGAATTAATTTTCCTGAAATAAAATAAAAATACATTCCGGAAAGTATAAATCTATAAATATGTATATATTTTCCGGAAAATAGAATACGAATAACGGCCTGCCTTGCATTTTTCCGGAAGGAGAGAAAAAAGAGTGAAGAAATAGTTCCGGAAAATAAGATATAAAATTCATTCCGAAAACTCAAATAATAAGCGACACTTTATTTTTCCGGAAAATAGAAAATAAAAAGAGTGAAGAAATAGTATGCATTTATTTTAATTAAAATCAGAATTAATTTTCCTGAAATAAAATAAAAATACATTCCGGAAAGTATAAATCTATAAATATGTATATATTTTCCGGAAAATAGAATACGAATAACGGCCTGCCTTGCATTTTTCCGGAAGGAGAAAAAAAGAGTGAAGAAATAGTTCCGGAAAATAAGATAAAATTCATTCCGGAAACTCAAATAATAAGCGACACTTTATTTTTCCGGAAAATAGAAAATAAAAAGAGTGAAGAAATAGTATGCATTTATTTTAATTAAAATCAGAATTAATTTTCCTGAAATAAAATAAAAATACATTCCGGAAAGTATAAATCTATAAATATGTATATATTTTCCGGAAAATAGAATACGAATAACGGCCTGCCTTGCATTTTTCCGGAAGGAGAGAAAAAAGAGTGAAGAAATAGTTCCGGAAAATAAGATATAAAATTCATTCCGAAAACTCAAATAATAAGCGACACTTTATTTTTCCGGAAAATAGAAAATAAAAAGAGTGAAGAAATAGTATGCATTTATTTTAATTAAAATCAGAATTAATTTTCCTGAAATAAAATAAAAATACATTCCGGAAAGTATAAATCTATAAATATGTATATATTTTCCGGAAAATAGAATACGAATAACGGCCTGCCTTGCATTTTTCCGGAAGGAGAGAAAAAAAGAGTGAAGAAATAGTTCCGGAAAATAAGATAAAATTCATTCCGGAAACTCAAATAATAAGCGACACTTTATTTTTCCGGAAAATAGAAAATAAAAAGAGTGAAGAAATAGTATGCATTTATTTTAATTAAAATCAGAATTAATTTTCCTGAAATAAAATAAAAATACATTCCGGAAAGTATAAATCTATAAATATGTATATATTTTCCGGAAAATAGAATACGAATAACGGCCTGCCTTGCATTTTTCCGGAAGGAGAGAAAAAAGAGTGAAGAAATAGTTCCGGAAAATAAGATAAAATTCATTCCGGAAACTCAAATAATAAGCGACACTTTATTTTTCCGGAAAATAGAAAATAAAAAGAGTGAAGAAATAGTATGCATTTATTTTAATTAAAATCAGAATTAATTTTCCTGAAATAAAATAAAAATACATTCCGGAAAGTATAAATCTATAAATATGTATATATTTTCCGGAAAATAGAATACGAATAACGGCCTGCCTTGCATTTTTCCGGAAGGAGAGAAAAAAAGAGTGAAGAAATAGTTCCGGAAAATAAGATAAAATTCATTCCGGAAACTCAAATAATAAGCGACACTTTATTTTTCCGGAAAATAGAAAATAAAAAGAGTGAAGAAATAGTATGCATTTATTTTAATTAAAATCAGAATTAATTTTCCTGAAATAAAATAAAAATACATTCCGGAAAGTATAAATCTATAAATATGTATATATTTTCCGGAAAATAGAATACGAATAACGGCCTGCCTTGCATTTTTCCGGAAGGAGAGAAAAAAGAGTGAAGAAATAGTTCCGGAAAATAAGATATAAAATTCATTCCGAAAACTCAAATAATAAGCGACACTTTATTTTTCCGGAAAATAGAAAATAAAAAGAGTGAAGAAATAGTATGCATTTATTTTAATTAAAATCAGAATTAATTTTCCTGAAATAAAATAAAAATACATTCCGGAAAGTATAAATCTATAAATATGTATATATTTTCCGGAAAATAGAATACGAATAACGGCCTGCCTTGCATTTTTCCGGAAGGAGAGAAAAAAAGAGTGAAGAAATAGTTCCGGAAAATAAGATAAAATTCATTCCGGAAACTCAAATAATAAGCGACACTTTATTTTTCCGGAAAATAGAAAATAAAAAGAGTGAAGAAATAGTATGCATTTATTTTAATTAAAATCAGAATTAATTTTCCTGAAATAAAATAAAAATACATTCCGGAAAGTATAAATCTATAAATATGTATATATTTTCCGGAAAATAGAATACGAATAACGGCCTGCCTTGCATTTTTCCGGAAGGAGAGAAAAAAAGAGTGAAGAAATAGTTCCGGAAAATAAGATAAAATTCATTCCGGAAACTCAAATAATAAGCGACACTTTATTTTTCCGGAAAATAGAAAATAAAAAGAGTGAAGAAATAGTATGCATTTATTTTAATTAAAATCAGAATTAATTTTCCTGAAATAAAATAAAAATACATTCCGGAAAGTATAAATCTATAAATATGTATATATTTTCCGGAAAATAGAATACGAATAACGGCCTGCCTTGCATTTTTCCGGAAGGAGAGAAAAAAGAGTGAAGAAATAGTTCCGGAAAATAAGATAAAATTCATTCCGGAAACTCAAATAATAAGCGACACTTTATTTTTCCGGAAAATAGAAAATAAAAAGAGTGAAGAAATAGTATGCATTTATTTTAATTAAAATCAGAATTAATTTTCCTGAAATAAAATAAAAATACATTCCGGAAAGTATAAATCTATAAATATGTATATATTTTCCGGAAAATAGAATACGAATAACGGCCTGCCTTGCATTTTTCCGGAAGGAGAGAAAAAAAGAGTGAAGAAATAGTTCCGGAAAATAAGATAAAATTCATTCCGGAAACTCAAATAATAAGCGACACTTTATTTTTCCGGAAAATAGAAAATAAAAAGAGTGAAGAAATAGTATGCATTTATTTTAATTAAAATCAGAATTAATTTTCCTGAAATAAAATAAAAATACATTCCGGAAAGTATAAATCTATAAATATGTATATATTTTCCGGAAAATAGAATACGAATAACGGCCTGCCTTGCATTTTTCCGGAAGGAGAGAAAAAAAGAGTGAAGAAATAGTTCCGGAAAATAAGATAAAATTCATTCCGGAAACTCAAATAATAAGCGACACTTTATTTTTCCGGAAAATAGAAAATAAAAAGAGTGAAGAAATAGTATGCATTTATTTTAATTAAAATCAGAATTAATTTTCCTGAAATAAAATAAAAATACATTCCGGAAAGTATAAATCTATAAATATGTATATATTTTCCGGAAAATAGAATACGAATAACGGCCTGCCTTGCATTTTTCCGGAAGGAGAGAAAAAAGAGTGAAGAAATAGTTCCGGAAAATAAGATATAAAATTCATTCCGAAAACTCAAATAATAAGCGACACTTTATTTTTCCGGAAAATAGAAAATAAAAAGAGTGAAGAAATAGTATGCATTTATTTTAATTAAAATCAGAATTAATTTTCCTGAAATAAAATAAAAATACATTCCGGAAAGTATAAATCTATAAATATGTATATATTTTCCGGAAAATAGAATACGAATAACGGCCTGCCTTGCATTTTTCCGGAAGGAGAGAAAAAAGAGTGAAGAAATAGTTCAGGAAAATAAGATAAAATTCATTCCGGAAACTCAAATAATAAGCGACACTTTATTTTTCCGGAAAATAGAAAATAAAAAGAGTGAAGAAATAGTATGCATTTATTTTAATTAAAATCAGAATTAATTTTCCTGAAATAAAATAAAAATACATTCCGGAAAGTATAAATCTATAAATATGTATATATTTTCCGGAAAATAGAATACGAATAACGGCCTGCCTTGCATTTTTCCGGAAGGAGAGAAAAAAGAGTGAAGAAATAGTTCCGGAAAATAAGATATAAAATTCATTCCGAAAACTCAAATAATAAGCGACACTTTATTTTTCCGGAAAATAGAAAATAAAAAGAGTGAAGAAATAGTATGCATTTATTTTAATTAAAATCAGAATTAATTTTCCTGAAATAAAATAAAAATACATTCCGGAAAGTATAAATCTATAAATATGTATATATTTTCCGGAAAATAGAATACGAATAACGGCCTGCCTTGCATTTTTCCGGAAGGAGAGAAAAAAAGAGTGAAGAAATAGTTCCGGAAAATAAGATAAAATTCATTCCGGAAACTCAAATAATAAGCGACACTTTATTTTTCCGGAAAATAGAAAATAAAAAGAGTGAAGAAATAGTATGCATTTATTTTAATTAAAATCAGAATTAATTTTCCTGAAATAAAATAAAAATACATTCCGGAAAGTATAAATCTATAAATATGTATATATTTTCCGGAAAATAGAATACGAATAACGGCCTGCCTTGCATTTTTCCGGAAGGAGAGAAAAAAAGAGTGAAGAAATAGTTCCGGAAAATAAGATAAAATTCATTCCGGAAACTCAAATAATAAGCGACACTTTATTTTTCCGGAAAATAGAAAATAAAAAGAGTGAAGAAATAGTATGCATTTATTTTAATTAAAATCAGAATTAATTTTCCTGAAATAAAATAAAAATACATTCCGGAAAGTATAAATCTATAAATATGTATATATTTTCCGGAAAATAGAATACGAATAACGGCCTGCCTTGCATTTTTCCGGAAGGAGAGAAAAAAGAGTGAAGAAATAGTTCCGGAAAATAAGATAAAATTCATTCCGGAAACTCAAATAATAAGCGACACTTTATTTTTCCGGAAAATAGAAAATAAAAAGAGTGAAGAAATAGTATGCATTTATTTTAATTAAAATCAGAATTAATTTTCCTGAAATAAAATAAAAATACATTCCGGAAAGTATAAATCTATAAATATGTATATATTTTCCGGAAAATAGAATACGAATAACGGCCTGCCTTGCATTTTTCCGGAAGGAGAGAAAAAAAGAGTGAAGAAATAGTTCCGGAAAATAAGATAAAATTCATTCCGGAAACTCAAATAATAAGCGACACTTTATTTTTCCGGAAAATAGAAAATAAAAAGAGTGAAGAAATAGTATGCATTTATTTTAATTAAAATCAGAATTAATTTTCCTGAAATAAAATAAAAATACATTCCGGAAAGTATAAATCTATAAATATGTATATATTTTCCGGAAAATAGAATACGAATAACGGCCTGCCTTGCATTTTTCCGGAAGGGGGGAGAGTAGGGGAGGAGAAAAGGTTCCGGAAAATAAGATAAAATTCATTCCGGAAACTCAAATAATAAGCGACACTTTATTTTTCCGGAAAATAGAAAATAAAAAGAGTGAAGAAATAGTATGCATTTATTTTAATTAAAATCAGAATTAATTTTCCTGAAATAAAATAAAAATACATTCCGGAAAGTATAAATCTATAAATATGTATATATTTTCCGGAAAATAGAATACGAATAACGGCCTGCCTTGCATTTTTCCGGAAGGAGAGAAAAAAGAGTGAAGAAATAGTTCCGGAAAATAAGATAAAATTCATTCCGGAAACTCAAATAATAAGCGACACTTTATTTTTCCGGAAAATAGAAAATAAAAAGAGTGAAGAAATAGTATGCATTTATTTTAATTAAAATCAGAATTAATTTTCCTGAAATAAAATAAAAATACATTCCGGAAAGTATAAATCTATAAATATGTATATATTTTCCGGAAAATAGAATACGAATAACGGCCTGCCTTGCATTTTTCCGGAAGGAGAGAAAAAAAGAGTGAAGAAATAGTTCCGGAAAATAAGATAAAATTCATTCCGGAAACTCAAATAATAAGCGACACTTTATTTTTCCGGAAAATAGAAAATAAAAAGAGTGAAGAAATAGTATGCATTTATTTTAATTAAAATCAGAATTAATTTTCCTGAAATAAAATAAAAATACATTCCGGAAAGTATAAATCTATAAATATGTATATATTTTCCGGAAAATAGAATACGAATAACGGCCTGCCTTGCATTTTTCCGGAAGGAGAGAAAAAAAGAGTGAAGAAATAGTTCCGGAAAATAAGATAAAATTCATTCCGGAAACTCAAATAATAAGCGACACTTTATTTTTCCGGAAAATAGAAAATAAAAAGAGTGAAGAAATAGTATGCATTTATTTTAATTAAAATCAGAATTAATTTTCCTGAAATAAAATAAAAATACATTCCGGAAAGTATAAATCTATAAATATGTATATATTTTCCGGAAAATAGAATACGAATAACGGCCTGCCTTGCATTTTTCCGGAAGGAGAGAAAAAAAGAGTGAAGAAATAGTTCCGGAAAATAAGATAAAATTCATTCCGGAAACTCAAATAATAAGCGACACTTTATTTTTCCGGAAAATAGAAAATAAAAAGAGTGAAGAAATAGTATGCATTTATTTTAATTAAAATCAGAATTAATTTTCCTGAAATAAAATAAAAATACATTCCGGAAAGTATAAATCTATAAATATGTATATATTTTCCGGAAAATAGAATACGAATAACGGCCTGCCTTGCATTTTTCCGGAAGGAGAGAAAAACAGAGTGAAGAAATAGTTCCGGAAAATAAGATAAAATTCATTCCGAAAACTCAAATAATAAGCGACACTTTATTTTTCCGGAAAATAGAAAATAAAAAGAGTGAAGAAATAGTATGCATTTATTTTAATTAAAATCAGAATTAATTTTCCTGAAATAAAATAAAAATACATTCCGGAAAGTATAAATCTATAAATATGTATATATTTTCCGGAAAATAGAATACGAATAACGGCCTGCCTTGCATTTTTCCGGAAGGAGAGAAAAAAAGAGTGAAGAAATAGTTCCGGAAAATAAGATAAAATTCATTCCGAAAACTCAAATAATAAGCGACACTTTATTTTTCCGGAAAATAGAAAATAAAAAGAGTGAAGAAATAGTATGCATTTATTTTAATTAAAATCAGAATTAATTTTCCTGAAATAAAATAAAAATACATTCCGGAAAGTATAAATCTATAAATATGTATATATTTTCCGGAAAATAGAATACGAATAACGGCCTGCCTTGCATTTTTCCGGAAGGAGAGAAAAAATTTGTGAAGAAATAGTTCCGGAAAATAAGATAAAATTCATTCCGGAAACTCAAATAATAAGCGACACTTTATTTTTCCGGAAAATAGAAAATAAAAAGAGTGAAGAAATAGTATGCATTTATTTTAATTAAAATCAGAATTAATTTTCCTGAAATAAAATAAAAATACATTCCGGAAAGTATAAATCTATAAATATGTATATATTTTCCGGAAAATAGAATACGAATAACGGCCTGCCTTGCATTTTTCCGGAAGGAGAGAAAAAAAGAGTGAAGAAATAGTTCCGGAAAATAAGATAAAATTCATTCCGGAAACTCAAATAATAAGCGACACTTTATTTTTCCGGAAAATAGAAAATAAAAAGAGTGAAGAAATAGTATGCATTTATTTTAATTAAAATCAGAATTAATTTTCCTGAAATAAAATAAAAATACATTCCGGAAAGTATAAATCTATAAATATGTATATATTTTCCGGAAAATAGAATACGAATAACGGCCTGCCTTGCATTTTTCCGGAAGGAGAGAAAAAAAGAGTGAAGAAATAGTTCCGGAAAATAAGATAAAATTCATTCCGGAAACTCAAATAATAAGCGACACTTTATTTTTCCGGAAAATAGAAAATAAAAAGAGTGAAGAAATAGTATGCATTTATTTTAATTAAAATCAGAATTAATTTTCCTGAAATAAAATAAAAATACATTCCGGAAAGTATAAATCTATAAATATGTATATATTTTCCGGAAAATAGAATACGAATAACGGCCTGCCTTGCATTTTTCCGGAAGGAGAGAAAAAAAGAGTGAAGAAATAGTTCCGGAAAATAAGATAAAATTCATTCCGGAAACTCAAATAATAAGCGACACTTTATTTTTCCGGAAAATAGAAAATAAAAAGAGTGAAGAAATAGTATGCATTTATTTTAATTAAAATCAGAATTAATTTTCCTGAAATAAAATAAAAATACATTCCGGAAAGTATAAATCTATAAATATGTATATATTTTCCGGAAAATAGAATACGAATAACGGCCTGCCTTGCATTTTTCCGGAAGGAGAGAAAAAAGAGTGAAGAAATAGTTCCGGAAAATAAGATAAAATTCATTCCGGAAACTCAAATAATAAGCGACACTTTATTTTTCCGGAAAATAGAAAATAAAAAGAGTGAAGAAATAGTATGCATTTATTTTAATTAAAATCAGAATTAATTTTCCTGAAATAAAATAAAAATACATTCCGGAAAGTATAAATCTATAAATATGTATATATTTTCCGGAAAATAGAATACGAATAACGGCCTGCCTTGCATTTTTCCGGAAGGAGAGAAAAAAGAGTGAAGAAATAGTTCCGGAAAATAAGATAAAATTCATTCCGGAAACTCAAATAATAAGCGACACTTTATTTTTCCGGAAAATAGAAAATAAAAAGAGTGAAGAAATAGTATGCATTTATTTTAATTAAAATCAGAATTAATTTTCCTGAAATAAAATAAAAATACATTCCGGAAAGTATAAATCTATAAATATGTATATATTTTCCGGAAAATAGAATACGAATAACGGCCTGCCTTGCATTTTTCCGGAAGGAGAGAAAAAAAGAGTGAAGAAATAGTTCCGGAAAATAAGATAAAATTCATTCCGGAAACTCAAATAATAAGCGACACTTTATTTTTCCGGAAAATAGAAAATAAAAAGAGTGAAGAAATAGTATGCATTTATTTTAATTAAAATCAGAATTAATTTTCCTGAAATAAAATAAAAATACATTCCGGAAAGTATAAATCTATAAATATGTATATATTTTCCGGAAAATAGAATACGAATAACGGCCTGCCTTGCATTTTTCCGGAAGGAGAGAAAAAAAGAGTGAAGAAATAGTTCCGGAAAATAAGATAAAATTCATTCCGGAAACTTAAATAATAAGCGACACTTTATTTTTCCGGAAAATAGAAAATAAAAAGAGTGAAGAAATAGTATGCATTTATTTTAATTAAAATCAGAATTAATTTTCCTGAAATAAAATAAAAATACATTCCGGAAAGTATAAATCTATAAATATGTATATATTTTCCGGAAAATAGAATACGAATAACGGCCTGCCTTGCATTTTTCCGGAAGGAGAGAAAAAAAGAGTGAAGAAATAGTTCCGGAAAATAAGATAAAATTCATTCCGGAAACTCAAATAATAAGCGACACTTTATTTTTCCGGAAAATAGAAAATAAAAAGAGTGAAGAAATAGTATGCATTTATTTTAATTAAAATCAGAATTAATTTTCCTGAAATAAAATAAAAATACATTCCGGAAAGTATAAATCTATAAATATGTATATATTTTCCGGAAAATAGAATACGAATAACGGCCTGCCTTGCATTTTTCCGGAAGGAGAGAAAAAAAGAGTGAAGAAATAGTTCCGGAAAATAAAATAAAATTCATTCCGGAAACTCAAATAATAAGCGACACTTTATTTTTCCGGAAAATAGAAAATAAAAAGAGTGAAGAAATAGTATGCATTTATTTTAATTAAAATCAGAATTAATTTTCCTGAAATAAAATAAAAATACATTCCGGAAAGTATAAATCTATAAATATGTATATATTTTCCGGAAAATAGAATACGAATAACGGCCTGCCTTGCATTTTTCCGGAAGGAGAGAAAAAAAGAGTGAAGAAATAGTTCCGGAAAATAAAATAAAATTCATTCCGGAAACTCAAATAATAAGCGACACTTTATTTTTCCGGAAAATAGAAAATAAAAAGAGTGAAGAAATAGTATGCATTTATTTTAATTAAAATCAGAATTAATTTTCCTGAAATAAAATAAAAATACATTCCGGAAAGTATAAATCTATAAATATGTATATATTTTCCGGAAAATAGAATACGAATAACGGCCTGCCTTGCATTTTTCCGGAAGGAGAGAAAAAAGAGTGAAGAAATAGTTCCGGAAAATAAGATAAAATTCATTCCGGAAACTCAAATAATAAGCGACACTTTATTTTTCCGGAAAATAGAAAATAAAAAGAGTGAAGAAATAGTATGCATTTATTTTAATTAAAATCAGAATTAATTTTCCTGAAATAAAATAAAAATACATTCCGGAAAGTATAAATCTATAAATATGTATATATTTTCCGGAAAATAGAATACGAATAACGGCCTGCCTTGCATTTTTCCGGAAGGAGAGAAAAAAAGAGTGAAGAAATAGTTCCGGAAAATAAGATAAAATTCATTCCGGAAACTCAAATAATAAGCGACACTTTATTTTTCCGGAAAATAGAAAATAAAAAGAGTGAAGAAATAGTATGCATTTATTTTAATTAAAATCAGAATTAATTTTCCTGAAATAAAATAAAAATACATTCCGGAAAGTATAAATCTATAAATATGTATATATTTTCCGGAAAATAGAATACGAATAACGGCCTGCCTTGCATTTTTCCGGAAGGAGAGAAAAAAGAGTGAAGAAATAGTTCCGGAAAATAAGATAAAATTCATTCCGGAAACTCAAATAATAAGCGACACTTTATTTTTCCGGAAAATAGAAAATAAAAAGAGTGAAGAAATAGTATGCATTTATTTTAATTAAAATCAGAATTAATTTTCCTGAAATAAAATAAAAATACATTCCGGAAAGTATAAATCTATAAATATGTATATATTTTCCGGAAAATAGAATACGAATAACGGCCTGCCTTGCATTTTTCCGGAAGGAGAGAAAAAAAGAGTGAAGAAATAGTTCCGGAAAATAAGATAAAATTCATTCCGGAAACTCAAATAATAAGCGACACTTTATTTTTCCGGAAAATAGAAAATAAAAAGAGTGAAGAAATAGTATGCATTTATTTTAATTAAAATCAGAATTAATTTTCCTGAAATAAAATAAAAATACATTCCGGAAAGTATAAATCTATAAATATGTATATATTTTCCGGAAAATAGAATACGAATAACGGCCTGCCTTGCATTTTTCCGGAAGGAGAGAAAAAAAGAGTGAAGAAATAGTTCCGGAAAATAAGATAAAATTCATTCCGGAAACTCAAATAATAAGCGACACTTTATTTTTCCGGAAAATAGAAAATAAAAAGAGTGAAGAAATAGTATGCATTTATTTTAATTAAAATCAGAATTAATTTTCCTGAAATAAAATAAAAATACATTCCGGAAAGTATAAATCTATAAATATGTATATATTTTCCGGAAAATAGAATACGAATAACGGCCTGCCTTGCATTTTTCCGGAAGGAGAGAAAAAAAGAGTGAAGAAATAGTTCCGGAAAATAAGATAAAATTCATTCCGGAAACTTAAATAATAAGCGACACTTTATTTTTCCGGAAAATAGAAAATAAAAAGAGTGAAGAAATAGTATGCATTTATTTTAATTAAAATCAGAATTAATTTTCCTGAAATAAAATAAAAATACATTCCGGAAAGTATAAATCTATAAATATGTATATATTTTCCGGAAAATAGAATACGAATAACGGCCTGCCTTGCATTTTTCCGGAAGGAGAGAAAAAAAGAGTGAAGAAATAGTTCCGGAAAATAAGATAAAATTCATTCCGGAAACTCAAATAATAAGCGACACTTTATTTTTCCGGAAAATAGAAAATAAAAAGAGTGAAGAAATAGTATGCATTTATTTTAATTAAAATCAGAATTAATTTTCCTGAAATAAAATAAAAATACATTCCGGAAAGTATAAATCTATAAATATGTATATATTTTCCGGAAAATAGAATACGAATAACGGCCTGCCTTGCATTTTTCCGGAAGGAGAGAAAAAAGAGTGAAGAAATAGTTCCGGAAAATAAGATAAAATTCATTCCGGAAACTCAAATAATAAGCGACACTTTATTTTTCCGGAAAATAGAAAATAAAAAGAGTGAAGAAATAGTATGCATTTATTTTAATTAAAATCAGAATTAATTTTCCTGAAATAAAATAAAAATACATTCCGGAAAGTATAAATCTATAAATATGTATATATTTTCCGGAAAATAGAATACGAATAACGGCCTGCCTTGCATTTTTCCGGAAGGAGAGAAAAAAAGAGTGAAGAAATAGTTCCGGAAAATAAGATAAAATTCATTCCGGAAACTTAAATAATAAGCGACACTTTATTTTTCCGGAAAATAGAAAATAAAAAGAGTGAAGAAATAGTATGCATTTATTTTAATTAAAATCAGAATTAATTTTCCTGAAATAAAATAAAAATACATTCCGGAAAGTATAAATCTATAAATATGTATATATTTTCCGGAAAATAGAATACGAATAACGGCCTGCCTTGCATTTTTCCGGAAGGAGAGAAAAAAAGAGTGAAGAAATAGTTCCGGAAAATAAGATAAAATTCATTCCGGAAACTTAAATAATAAGCGACACTTTATTTTTCCGGAAAATAGAAAATAAAAAGAGTGAAGAAATAGTATGCATTTATTTTAATTAAAATCAGAATTAATTTTCCTGAAATAAAATAAAAATACATTCCGGAAAGTATAAATCTATAAATATGTATATATTTTCCGGAAAATAGAATACGAATAACGGCCTGCCTTGCATTTTTCCGGAAGGAGAGAAAAAAAGAGTGAAGAAATAGTTCCGGAAAATAAGATAAAATTCATTCCGGAAACTCAAATAATAAGCGACACTTTATTTTTCCGGAAAATAGAAAATAAAAAGAGTGAAGAAATAGTATGCATTTATTTTAATTAAAATCAGAATTAATTTTCCTGAAATAAAATAAAAATACATTCCGGAAAGTATAAATCTATAAATATGTATATATTTTCCGGAAAATAGAATACGAATAACGGCCTGCCTTGCATTTTTCCGGAAGGAGAGAAAAAAAGAGTGAAGAAATAGTTCCGGAAAATAAGATAAAATTCATTCCGGAAACTCAAATAATAAGCGACACTTTATTTTTCCGGAAAATAGAAAATAAAAAGAGTGAAGAAATAGTATGCATTTATTTTAATTAAAATCAGAATTAATTTTCCTGAAATAAAATAAAAATACATTCCGGAAAGTATAAATCTATAAATATGTATATATTTTCCGGAAAATAGAATACGAATAACGGCCTGCCTTGCATTTTTCCGGAAGGAGAGAAAAAAAGAGTGAAGAAATAGTTCCGGAAAATAAGATAAAATTCATTCCGGAAACTCAAATAATAAGCGACACTTTATTTTTCCGGAAAATAGAAAATAAAAAGAGTGAAGAAATAGTATGCATTTATTTTAATTAAAATCAGAATTAATTTTCCTGAAATAAAATAAAAATACATTCCGGAAAGTATAAATCTATAAATATGTATATATTTTCCGGAAAATAGAATACGAATAACGGCCTGCCTTGCATTTTTCCGGAAGGAGAGAAAAAAGAGTGAAGAAATAGTTCCGGAAAATAAGATAAAATTCATTCCGGAAACTTAAATAATAAGCGACACTTTATTTTTCCGGAAAATAGAAAATAAAAAGAGTGAAGAAATAGTATGCATTTATTTTAATTAAAATCAGAATTAATTTTCCTGAAATAAAATAAAAATACATTCCGGAAAGTATAAATCTATAAATATGTATATATTTTCCGGAAAATAGAATACGAATAACGGCCTGCCTTGCATTTTTCCGGAAGGAGAGAAAAAAAGAGTGAAGAAATAGTTCCGGAAAATAAGATAAAATTCATTCCGGAAACTCAAATAATAAGCGACACTTTATTTTTCCGGAAAATAGAAAATAAAAAGAGTGAAGAAATAGTATGCATTTATTTTAATTAAAATCAGAATTAATTTTCCTGAAATAAAATAAAAATACATTCCGGAAAGTATAAATCTATAAATATGTATATATTTTCCGGAAAATAGAATACGAATAACGGCCTGCCTTGCATTTTTCCGGAAGGAGAGAAAAAAGAGTGAAGAAATAGTTCCGGAAAATAAGATAAAATTCATTCCGGAAACTTAAATAATAAGCGACACTTTATTTTTCCGGAAAATAGAAAATAAAAAGAGTGAAGAAATAGTATGCATTTATTTTAATTAAAATCAGAATTAATTTTCCTGAAATAAAATAAAAATACATTCCGGAAAGTATAAATCTATAAATATGTATATATTTTCCGGAAAATAGAATACGAATAACGGCCTGCCTTGCATTTTTCCGGAAGGAGAGAAAAAAAGAGTGAAGAAATAGTTCCGGAAAATAAGATAAAATTCATTCCGGAAACTTAAATAATAAGCGACACTTTATTTTTCCGGAAAATAGAAAATAAAAAGAGTGAAGAAATAGTATGCATTTATTTTAATTAAAATCAGAATTAATTTTCCTGAAATAAAATAAAAATACATTCCGGAAAGTATAAATCTATAAATATGTATATATTTTCCGGAAAATAGAATACGAATAACGGCCTGCCTTGCATTTTTCCGGAAGGAGAGAAAAAAAGAGTGAAGAAATAGTTCCGGAAAATAAGATAAAATTCATTCCGGAAACTCAAATAATAAGCGACACTTTATTTTTCCGGAAAATAGAAAATAAAAAGAGTGAAGAAATAGTATGCATTTATTTTAATTAAAATCAGAATTAATTTTCCTGAAATAAAATAAAAATACATTCCGGAAAGTATAAATCTATAAATATGTATATATTTTCCGGAAAATAGAATACGAATAACGGCCTGCCTTGCATTTTTCCGGAAGGAGAGAAAAAAAGAGTGAAGAAATAGTTCCGGAAAATAAGATAAAATTCATTCCGGAAACTTAAATAATAAGCGACACTTTATTTTTCCGGAAAATAGAAAATAAAAAGAGTGAAGAAATAGTATGCATTTATTTTAATTAAAATCAGAATTAATTTTCCTGAAATAAAATAAAAATACATTCCGGAAAGTATAAATCTATAAATATGTATATATTTTCCGGAAAATAGAATACGAATAACGGCCTGCCTTGCATTTTTCCGGAAGGAGAGAAAAAAAGAGTGAAGAAATAGTTCCGGAAAATAAGATAAAATTCATTCCGGAAACTCAAATAATAAGCGACACTTTATTTTTCCGGAAAATAGAAAATAAAAAGAGTGAAGAAATAGTATGCATTTATTTTAATTAAAATCAGAATTAATTTTCCTGAAATAAAATAAAAATACATTCCGGAAAGTATAAATCTATAAATATGTATATATTTTCCGGAAAATAGAATACGAATAACGGCCTGCCTTGCATTTTTCCGGAAGGAGAGAAAAAAAGAGTGAAGAAATAGTTCCGGAAAATAAGATAAAATTCATTCCGGAAACTTAAATAATAAGCGACACTTTATTTTTCCGGAAAATAGAAAATAAAAAGAGTGAAGAAATAGTATGCATTTATTTTAATTAAAATCAGAATTAATTTTCCTGAAATAAAATAAAAATACATTCCGGAAAGTATAAATCTATAAATATGTATATATTTTCCGGAAAATAGAATACGAATAACGGCCTGCCTTGCATTTTTCCGGAAGGAGAGAAAAAAAGAGTGAAGAAATAGTTCCGGAAAATAAGATAAAATTCATTCCGGAAACTCAAATAATAAGCGACACTTTATTTTTCCGGAAAATAGAAAATAAAAAGAGTGAAGAAATAGTATGCATTTATTTTAATTAAAATCAGAATTAATTTTCCTGAAATAAAATAAAAATACATTCCGGAAAGTATAAATCTATAAATATGTATATATTTTCCGGAAAATAGAATACGAATAACGGCCTGCCTTGCATTTTTCCGGAAGGAGAGAAAAAAAGAGTGAAGAAATAGTTCCGGAAAATAAGATAAAATTCATTCCGGAAACTCAAATAATAAGCGACACTTTATTTTTCCGGAAAATAGAAAATAAAAAGAGTGAAGAAATAGTATGCATTTATTTTAATTAAAATCAGAATTAATTTTCCTGAAATAAAATAAAAATACATTCCGGAAAGTATAAATCTATAAATATGTATATATTTTCCGGAAAATAGAATACGAATAACGGCCTGCCTTGCATTTTTCCGGAAGGAGAGAAAAAAAGAGTGAAGAAATAGTTCCGGAAAATAAGATAAAATTCATTCCGGAAACTCAAATAATAAGCGACACTTTATTTTTCCGGAAAATAGAAAATAAAAAGAGTGAAGAAATAGTATGCATTTATTTTAATTAAAATCAGAATTAATTTTCCTGAAATAAAATAAAAATACATTCCGGAAAGTATAAATCTATAAATATGTATATATTTTCCGGAAAATAGAATACGAATAACGGCCTGCCTTGCATTTTTCCGGAAGGAGAGAAAAAAAGAGTGAAGAAATAGTTCCGGAAAATAAGATAAAATTCATTCCGGAAACTCAAATAATAAGCGACACTTTATTTTTCCGGAAAATAGAAAATAAAAAGAGTGAAGAAATAGTATGCATTTATTTTAATTAAAATCAGAATTAATTTTCCTGAAATAAAATAAAAATACATTCCGGAAAGTATAAATCTATAAATATGTATATATTTTCCGGAAAATAGAATACGAATAACGGCCTGCCTTGCATTTTTCCGGAAGGAGAGAAAAAAGAGTGAAGAAATAGTTCCGGAAAATAAAATAAAATTCATTCAAGAACTTTAAATATAAAGCGACACTTTATTTTACCGGAAAATAGAAAATAAAAAGAGTGAAGAAATAGTATGCATTTATTTTAATTAAAATCAGAATTAATTTTCCTGAAATAAAATAAAAATACATTCCGGAAAGTATAAATCTATAAATATGTATATATTTTCCGGAAAATAGAATACGAATAACGGCCTGCCTTGCATTTTTCCGGAAGGAGAGAAAAAAGAGTGAAGAAATAGTTCCGGAAAATAAGATAAAATTCATTCCGGAAACTCAAATAATAAGCGACACTTTATTTTTCCGGAAAATAGAAAATAAAAAGAGTGAAGAAATAGTATGCATTTATTTTAATTAAAATCAGAATTAATTTTCCTGAAATAAAATAAAAATACATTCCGGAAAGTATAAATCTATAAATATGTATATATTTTCCGGAAAATAGAATACGAATAACGGCCTGCCTTGCATTTTTCCGGAAGGAGAGAAAAAAGAGTGAAGAAATAGTTCCGGAAAATAAGATAAAATTCATTCCGGAAACTCAAATAATAAGCGACACTTTATTTTTCCGGAAAATAGAAAATAAAAAGAGTGAAGAAATAGTATGCATTTATTTTAATTAAAATCAGAATTAATTTTCCTGAAATAAAATAAAAATACATTCCGGAAAGTATAAATCTATAAATATGTATATATTTTCCGGAAAATAGAATACGAATAACGGCCTGCCTTGCATTTTTCCGGAAGGAGAGAAAAAAAGAGTGAAGAAATAGTTCCGGAAAATAAGATAAAATTCATTCCGGAAACTTAAATAATAAGCGACACTTTATTTTTCCGGAAAATAGAAAATAAAAAGAGTGAAGAAATAGTATGCATTTATTTTAATTAAAATCAGAATTAATTTTCCTGAAATAAAATAAAAATACATTCCGGAAAGTATAAATCTATAAATATGTATATATTTTCCGGAAAATAGAATACGAATAACGGCCTGCCTTGCATTTTTCCGGAAGGAGAGAAAAAAGAGTGAAGAAATAGTTCCGGAAAATAAGATAAAATTCATTCCGGAAACTCAAATAATAAGCGACACTTTATTTTTCCGGAAAATAGAAAATAAAAAGAGTGAAGAAATAGTATGCATTTATTTTAATTAAAATCAGAATTAATTTTCCTGAAATAAAATAAAAATACATTCCGGAAAGTATAAATCTATAAATATGTATATATTTTCCGGAAAATAGAATACGAATAACGGCCTGCCTTGCATTTTTCCGGAAGGAGAGAAAAAAAGAGTGAAGAAATAGTTCCGGAAAATAAGATAAAATTCATTCCGGAAACTCAAATAATAAGCGACACTTTATTTTTCCGGAAAATAGAAAATAAAAAGAGTGAAGAAATAGTATGCATTTATTTTAATTAAAATCAGAATTAATTTTCCTGAAATAAAATAAAAATACATTCCGGAAAGTATAAATCTATAAATATGTATATATTTTCCGGAAAATAGAATACGAATAACGGCATGCCTTGCATTTTTCCGGAAGGAGAGAAAAAAGAGTGAAGAAATAGTTCCGGAAAATAAGATAAAATTCATTCCGGAAACTCAAATAATAAGCGACACTTTATTTTTCCGGAAAATAGAAAATAAAAAGAGTGAAGAAATAGTATGCATTTATTTTAATTAAAATCAGAATTAATTTTCCTGAAATAAAATAAAAATACATTCCGGAAAGTATAAATCTATAAATATGTATATATTTTCCGGAAAATAGAATACGAATAACGGCCTGCCTTGCATTTTTCCGGAAGGAGAGAAAAAAGAGTGAAGAAATAGTTCCGGAAAATAAGATAAAATTCATTCCGGAAACTCAAATAATAAGCGACACTTTATTTTTCCGGAAAATAGAAAATAAAAAGAGTGAAGAAATAGTATGCATTTATTTTAATTAAAATCAGAATTAATTTTCCTGAAATAAAATAAAAATACATTCCGGAAAGTATAAATCTATAAATATGTATATATTTTCCGGAAAATAGAATACGAATAACGGCCTGCCTTGCATTTTTCCGGAAGGAGAGAAAAAAAGAGTGAAGAAATAGTTCCGGAAAATAAGATAAAATTCATTCCGGAAACTCAAATAATAAGCGACACTTTATTTTTCCGGAAAATAGAAAATAAAAAGAGTGAAGAAATAGTATGCATTTATTTTAATTAAAATCAGAATTAATTTTCCTGAAATAAAATAAAAATACATTCCGGAAAGTATAAATCTATAAATATGTATATATTTTCCGGAAAATAGAATACGAATAACGGCCTGCCTTGCATTTTTCCGGAAGGAGAGAAAAAAAGAGTGAAGAAATAGTTCCGGAAAATAAGATAAAATTCATTCCGGAAACTCAAATAATAAGCGACACTTTATTTTTCCGGAAAATAGAAAATAAAAAGAGTGAAGAAATAGTATGCATTTATTTTAATTAAAATCAGAATTAATTTTCCTGAAATAAAATAAAAATACATTCCGGAAAGTATAAATCTATAAATATGTATATATTTTCCGGAAAATAGAATACGAATAACGGCCTGCCTTGCATTTTTCCGGAAGGAGAGAAAAAAAGAGTGAAGAAATAGTTCCGGAAAATAAGATAAAATTCATTCCGGAAACTCAAATAATAAGCGACACTTTATTTTTCCGGAAAATAGAAAATAAAAAGAGTGAAGAAATAGTATGCATTTATTTTAATTAAAATCAGAATTAATTTTCCTGAAATAAAATAAAAATACATTCCGGAAAGTATAAATCTATAAATATGTATATATTTTCCGGAAAATAGAATACGAATAACGGCCTGCCTTGCATTTTTCCGGAAGGAGAGAAAAAAGAGTGAAGAAATAGTTCCGGAAAATAAGATAAAATTCATTCCGGAAACTCAAATAATAAGCGACACTTTATTTTTCCGGAAAATAGAAAATAAAAAGAGTGAAGAAATAGTATGCATTTATTTTAATTAAAATCAGAATTAATTTTCCTGAAATAAAATAAAAATACATTCCGGAAAGTATAAATCTATAAATATGTATATATTTTCCGGAAAATAGAATACGAATAACGGCCTGCCTTGCATTTTTCCGGAAGGAGAGAAAAAAAGAGTGAAGAAATAGTTCCGGAAAATAAGATAAAATTCATTCCGGAAACTCAAATAATAAGCGACACTTTATTTTTCCGGAAAATAGAAAATAAAAAGAGTGAAGAAATAGTATGCATTTATTTTAATTAAAATCAGAATTAATTTTCCTGAAATAAAATAAAAATACATTCCGGAAAGTATAAATCTATAAATATGTATATATTTTCCGGAAAATAGAATACGAATAACGGCCTGCCTTGCATTTTTCCGGAAGGAGAGAAAAAAAGAGTGAAGAAATAGTTCCGGAAAATAAGATAAAATTCATTCCGGAAACTCAAATAATAAGCGACACTTTATTTTTCCGGAAAATAGAAAATAAAAAGAGTGAAGAAATAGTATGCATTTATTTTAATTAAAATCAGAATTAATTTTCCTGAAATAAAATAAAAATACATTCCGGAAAGTATAAATCTATAAATATGTATATATTTTCCGGAAAATAGAATACGAATAACGGCCTGCCTTGCATTTTTCCGGAAGGAGAGAAAAAAGAGTGAAGAAATAGTTCCGGAAAATAAGATAAAATTCATTCCGGAAACTCAAATAATAAGCGACACTTTATTTTTCCGGAAAATAGAAAATAAAAAGAGTGAAGAAATAGTATGCATTTATTTTAATTAAAATCAGAATTAATTTTCCTGAAATAAAATAAAAATACATTCCGGAAAGTATAAATCTATAAATATGTATATATTTTCCGGAAAATAGAATACGAATAACGGCCTGCCTTGCATTTTTCCGGAAGGAGAGAAAAAAGAGTGAAGAAATAGTTCCGGAAAATAAGATAAAATTCATTCCGGAAACTCAAATAATAAGCGACACTTTATTTTTCCGGAAAATAGAAAATAAAAAGAGTGAAGAAATAGTATGCATTTATTTTAATTAAAATCAGAATTAATTTTCCTGAAATAAAATAAAAATACATTCCGGAAAGTATAAATCTATAAATATGTATATATTTTCCGGAAAATAGAATACGAATAACGGCCTGCCTTGCATTTTTCCGGAAGGAGAGAAAAAAGAGTGAAGAAATAGTTCCGGAAAATAAGATAAAATTCATTCCGGAAACTCAAATAATAAGCGACACTTTATTTTTCCGGAAAATAGAAAATAAAAAGAGTGAAGAAATAGTATGCATTTATTTTAATTAAAATCAGAATTAATTTTCCTGAAATAAAATAAAAATACATTCCGGAAAGTATAAATCTATAAATATGTATATATTTTCCGGAAAATAGAATACGAATAACGGCCTGCCTTGCATTTTTCCGGAAGGAGAGAAAAAAAGAGTGAAGAAATAGTTCCGGAAAATAAGATAAAATTCATTCCGGAAACTCAAATAATAAGCGACACTTTATTTTTCCGGAAAATAGAAAATAAAAAGAGTGAAGAAATAGTATGCATTTATTTTAATTAAAATCAGAATTAATTTTCCTGAAATAAAATAAAAATACATTCCGGAAAGTATAAATCTATAAATATGTATATATTTTCCGGAAAATAGAATACGAATAACGGCCTGCCTTGCATTTTTCCGGAAGGAGAGAAAAAAGAGTGAAGAAATAGTTCCGGAAAATAAGATAAAATTCATTCCGGAAACTCAAATAATAAGCGACACTTTATTTTTCCGGAAAATAGAAAATAAAAAGAGTGAAGAAATAGTATGCATTTATTTTAATTAAAATCAGAATTAATTTTCCTGAAATAAAATAAAAATACATTCCGGAAAGTATAAATCTATAAATATGTATATATTTTCCGGAAAATAGAATACGAATAACGGCCTGCCTTGCATTTTTCCGGAAGGAGAGAAAAAAAGAGTGAAGAAATAGTTCCGGAAAATAAGATAAAATTCATTCCGGAAACTCAAATAATAAGCGACACTTTATTTTTCCGGAAAATAGAAAATAAAAAGAGTGAAGAAATAGTATGCATTTATTTTAATTAAAATCAGAATTAATTTTCCTGAAATAAAATAAAAATACATTCCGGAAAGTATAAATCTATAAATATGTATATATTTTCCGGAAAATAGAATACGAATAACGGCCTGCCTTGCATTTTTCCGGAAGGAGAGAAAAAAAGAGTGAAGAAATAGTTCCGGAAAATAAGATAAAATTCATTCCGGAAACTCAAATAATAAGCGACACTTTATTTTTCCGGAAAATAGAAAATAAAAAGAGTGAAGAAATAGTATGCATTTATTTTAATTAAAATCAGAATTAATTTTCCTGAAATAAAATAAAAATACATTCCGGAAAGTATAAATCTATAAATATGTATATATTTTCCGGAAAATAGAATACGAATAACGGCCTGCCTTGCATTTTTCCGGAAGGAGAGAAAAAAAGAGTGAAGAAATAGTTCCGGAAAATAAGATAAAATTCATTCCGGAAACTTAAATAATAAGCGACACTTTATTTTTCCGGAAAATAGAAAATAAAAAGAGTGAAGAAATAGTATGCATTTATTTTAATTAAAATCAGAATTAATTTTCCTGAAATAAAATAAAAATACATTCCGGAAAGTATAAATCTATAAATATGTATATATTTTCCGGAAAATAGAATACGAATAACGGCCTGCCTTGCATTTTTCCGGAAGGAGAGAAAAAAAGAGTGAAGAAATAGTTCCGGAAAATAAGATAAAATTCATTCCGGAAACTCAAATAATAAGCGACACTTTATTTTTCCGGAAAATAGAAAATAAAAAGAGTGAAGAAATAGTATGCATTTATTTTAATTAAAATCAGAATTAATTTTCCTGAAATAAAATAAAAATACATTCCGGAAAGTATAAATCTATAAATATGTATATATTTTCCGGAAAATAGAATACGAATAACGGCCTGCCTTGCATTTTTCCGGAAGGAGAGAAAAAAAGAGTGAAGAAATAGTTCCGGAAAATAAGATAAAATTCATTCCGGAAACTCAAATAATAAGCGACACTTTATTTTTCCGGAAAATAGAAAATAAAAAGAGTGAAGAAATAGTATGCATTTATTTTAATTAAAATCAGAATTAATTTTCCTGAAATAAAATAAAAATACATTCCGGAAAGTATAAATCTATAAATATGTATATATTTTCCGGAAAATAGAATACGAATAACGGCCTGCCTTGCATTTTTCCGGAAGGAGAGAAAAAAGAGTGAAGAAATAGTTCCGGAAAATAAGATAAAATTCATTCCGGAAACTCAAATAATAAGCGACACTTTATTTTTCCGGAAAATAGAAAATAAAAAGAGTGAAGAAATAGTATGCATTTATTTTAATTAAAATCAGAATTAATTTTCCTGAAATAAAATAAAAATACATTCCGGAAAGTATAAATCTATAAATATGTATATATTTTCCGGAAAATAGAATACGAATAACGGCCTGCCTTGCATTTTTCCGGAAGGAGAGAAAAAAGAGTGAAGAAATAGTTCCGGAAAATAAGATAAAATTCATTCCGGAAACTCAAATAATAAGCGACACTTTATTTTTCCGGAAAATAGAAAATAAAAAGAGTGAAGAAATAGTATGCATTTATTTTAATTAAAATCAGAATTAATTTTCCTGAAATAAAATAAAAATACATTCCGGAAAGTATAAATCTATAAATATGTATATATTTTCCGGAAAATAGAATACGAATAACGGCCTGCCTTGCATTTTTCCGGAAGGAGAGAAAAAAGAGTTAAGAAATAGTTCCGGAAAATAAGATAAAATTCATTCCGGAAACTCAAATAATAAGCGACACTTTATTTTTCCGGAAAATAGAAAATAAAAAGAGTGAAGAAATAGTATGCATTTATTTTAATTAAAATCAGAATTAATTTTCCTGAAATAAAATAAAAATACATTCCGGAAAGTATAAATCTATAAATATGTATATATTTTCCGGAAAATAGAATACGAATAACGGCCTGCCTTGCATTTTTCCGGAAGGAGAGAAAAAAGAGTGAAGAAATAGTTCCGGAAAATAAGATAAAATTCATTCCGGAAACTCAAATAATAAGCGACACTTTATTTTTCCGGAAAATAGAAAATAAAAAGAGTGAAGAAATAGTATGCATTTATTTTAATTAAAATCAGAATTAATTTTCCTGAAATAAAATAAAAATACATTCCGGAAAGTATAAATCTATAAATATGTATATATTTTCCGGAAAATAGAATACGAATAACGGCCTGCCTTGCATTTTTCCGGAAGGAGAGAAAAAAGAGTGAAGAAATAGTTCCGGAAAATAAGATAAAATTCATTCCGGAAACTCAAATAATAAGCGACACTTTATTTTTCCGGAAAATAGAAAATAAAAAGAGTGAAGAAATAGTATGCATTTATTTTAATTAAAATCAGAATTAATTTTCCTGAAATAAAATAAAAATACATTCCGGAAAGTATAAATCTATAAATATGTATATATTTTCCGGAAAATAGAATACGAATAACGGCCTGCCTTGCATTTTTCCGGAAGGAGAGAAAAAAGAGTGAAGAAATAGTTCCGGAAAATAAGATAAAATTCATTCCGGAAACTCAAATAATAAGCGACACTTTATTTTTCCGGAAAATAGAAAATAAAAAGAGTGAAGAAATAGTATGCATTTATTTTAATTAAAATCAGAATTAATTTTCCTGAAATAAAATAAAAATACATTCCGGAAAGTATAAATCTATAAATATGTATATATTTTCCGGAAAATAGAATACGAATAACGGCCTGCCTTGCATTTTTCCGGAAGGAGAGAAAAAAGAGTGAAGAAATAGTTCCGGAAAATAAGATAAAATTCATTCCGGAAACTCAAATAATAAGCGACACTTTATTTTTCCGGAAAATAGAAAATAAAAAGAGTGAAGAAATAGTATGCATTTATTTTAATTAAAATCAGAATTAATTTTCCTGAAATAAAATAAAAATACATTCCGGAAAGTATAAATCTATAAATATGTATATATTTTCCGGAAAATAGAATACGAATAACGGCCTGCCTTGCATTTTTCCGGAAGGAGAGAAAAAAGAGTGAAGAAATAGTTCCGGAAAATAAGATAAAATTCATTCCGGAAACTCAAATAATAAGCGACACTTTATTTTTCCGGAAAATAGAAAATAAAAAGAGTGAAGAAATAGTATGCATTTATTTTAATTAAAATCAGAATTAATTTTCCTGAAATAAAATAAAAATACATTCCGGAAAGTATAAATCTATAAATATGTATATATTTTCCGGAAAATAGAATACGAATAACGGCCTGCCTTGCATTTTTCCGGAAGGAGAGAAAAAAAGAGTGAAGAAATAGTTCCGGAAAATAAGATAAAATTCATTCCGGAAACTCAAATAATAAGCGACACTTTATTTTTCCGGAAAATAGAAAATAAAAAGAGTGAAGAAATAGTATGCATTTATTTTAATTAAAATCAGAATTAATTTTCCTGAAATAAAATAAAAATACATTCCGGAAAGTATAAATCTATAAATATGTATATATTTTCCGGAAAATAGAATACGAATAACGGCCTGCCTTGCATTTTTCCGGAAGGAGAGAAAAAAAGAGTGAAGAAATAGTTCCGGAAAATAAGATAAAATTCATTCCGGAAACTCAAATAATAAGCGACACTTTATTTTTCCGGAAAATAGAAAATAAAAAGAGTGAAGAAATAGTATGCATTTATTTTAATTAAAATCAGAATTAATTTTCCTGAAATAAAATAAAAATACATTCCGGAAAGTATAAATCTATAAATATGTATATATTTTCCGGAAAATAGAATACGAATAACGGCCTGCCTTGCATTTTTCCGGAAGGAGAGAAAAAAAGAGTGAAGAAATAGTTCCGGAAAATAAGATAAAATTCATTCCGGAAACTCAAATAATAAGCGACACTTTATTTTTCCGGAAAATAGAAAATAAAAAGAGTGAAGAAATAGTATGCATTTATTTTAATTAAAATCAGAATTAATTTTCCTGAAATAAAATAAAAATACATTCCGGAAAGTATAAATCTATAAATATGTATATATTTTCCGGAAAATAGAATACGAATAACGGCCTGCCTTGCATTTTTCCGGAAGGAGAGAAAAAAAGAGTGAAGAAATAGTTCCGGAAAATAAGATAAAATTCATTCCGGAAACTCAAATAATAAGCGACACTTTATTTTTCCGGAAAATAGAAAATAAAAAGAGTGAAGAAATAGTATGCATTTATTTTAATTAAAATCAGAATTAATTTTCCTGAAATAAAATAAAAATACATTCCGGAAAGTATAAATCTATAAATATGTATATATTTTCCGGAAAATAGAATACGAATAACGGCCTGCCTTGCATTTTTCCGGAAGGAGAGAAAAAAAGAGTGAAGAAATAGTTCCGGAAAATAAGATAAAATTCATTCCGGAAACTCAAATAATAAGCGACACTTTATTTTTCCGGAAAATAGAAAATAAAAAGAGTGAAGAAATAGTATGCATTTATTTTAATTAAAATCAGAATTAATTTTCCTGAAATAAAATAAAAATACATTCCGGAAAGTATAAATCTATAAATATGTATATATTTTCCGGAAAATAGAATACGAATAACGGCCTGCCTTGCATTTTTCCGGAAGGAGAGAAAAAAAGAGTGAAGAAATAGTTCCGGAAAATAAGATAAAATTCATTCCGGAAACTCAAATAATAAGCGACACTTTATTTTTCCGGAAAATAGAAAATAAAAAGAGTGAAGAAATAGTATGCATTTATTTTAATTAAAATCAGAATTAATTTTCCTGAAATAAAATAAAAATACATTCCGGAAAGTATAAATCTATAAATATGTATATATTTTCCGGAAAATAGAATACGAATAACGGCCTGCCTTGCATTTTTCCGGAAGGAGAGAAAAAAAGAGTGAAGAAATAGTTCCGGAAAATAAGATAAAATTCATTCCGGAAACTCAAATAATAAGCGACACTTTATTTTTCCGGAAAATAGAAAATAAAAAGAGTGAAGAAATAGTATGCATTTATTTTAATTAAAATCAGAATTAATTTTCCTGAAATAAAATAAAAATACATTCCGGAAAGTATAAATCTATAAATATGTATATATTTTCCGGAAAATAGAATACGAATAACGGCCTGCCTTGCATTTTTCCGGAAGGAGAGAAAAAAGAGTGAAGAAATAGTTCCGGAAAATAAGATAAAATTCATTCCGGAAACTCAAATAATAAGCGACACTTTATTTTTCCGGAAAATAGAAAATAAAAAGAGTGAAGAAATAGTATGCATTTATTTTAATTAAAATCAGAATTAATTTTCCTGAAATAAAATAAAAATACATTCCGGAAAGTATAAATCTATAAATATGTATATATTTTCCGGAAAATAGAATACGAATAACGGCCTGCCTTGCATTTTTCCGGAAGGAGAGAAAAAAGAGTGAAGAAATAGTTCCGGAAAATAAGATAAAATTCATTCCGGAAACTCAAATAATAAGCGACACTTTATTTTTCCGGAAAATAGAAAATAAAAAGAGTGAAGAAATAGTATGCATTTATTTTAATTAAAATCAGAATTAATTTTCCTGAAATAAAATAAAAATACATTCCGGAAAGTATAAATCTATAAATATGTATATATTTTCCGGAAAATAGAATACGAATAACGGCCTGCCTTGCATTTTTCCGGAAGGAGACGAAAGAGGAGTGAAGAAATAGTTCCGGAAAATAAGATAAAATTCATTCCGGAAACTCAAATAATAAGCGACACTTTATTTTTCCGGAAAATAGAAAATAAAAAGAGTGAAGAAATAGTATGCATTTATTTTAATTAAAATCAGAATTAATTTTCCTGAAATAAAATAAAAATACATTCCGGAAAGTATAAATCTATAAATATGTATATATTTTCCGGAAAATAGAATACGAATAACGGCCTGCCTTGCATTTTTCCGGAAGGAGAGAAAAAAAGAGTGAAGAAATAGTTCCGGAAAATAAGATAAAATTCATTCCGGAAACTCAAATAATAAGCGACACTTTATTTTTCCGGAAAATAGAAAATAAAAAGAGTGAAGAAATAGTATGCATTTATTTTAATTAAAATCAGAATTAATTTTCCTGAAATAAAATAAAAATACATTCCGGAAAGTATAAATCTATAAATATGTATATATTTTCCGGAAAATAGAATACGAATAACGGCCTGCCTTGCATTTTTCCGGAAGGAGAGAAAAAAAGAGTGAAGAAATAGTTCCGGAAAATAAGATAAAATTCATTCCGGAAACTCAAATAATAAGCGACACTTTATTTTTCCGGAAAATAGAAAATAAAAAGAGTGAAGAAATAGTATGCATTTATTTTAATTAAAATCAGAATTAATTTTCCTGAAATAAAATAAAAATACATTCCGGAAAGTATAAATCTATAAATATGTATATATTTTCCGGAAAATAGAATACGAATAACGGCCTGCCTTGCATTTTTCCGGAAGGAGAGAAAAAAGAGTGAAGAAATAGTTCCGGAAAATAAGATATAAAATTCATTCCGAAAACTCAAATAATAAGCGACACTTTATTTTTCCGGAAAATAGAAAATAAAAAGAGTGAAGAAATAGTATGCATTTATTTTAATTAAAATCAGAATTAATTTTCCTGAAATAAAATAAAAATACATTCCGGAAAGTATAAATCTATAAATATGTATATATTTTCCGGAAAATAGAATACGAATAACGGCCTGCCTTGCATTTTTCCGGAAGGAGAGAAAAAAAGAGTGAAGAAATAGTTCCGGAAAATAAGATAAAATTCATTCCGGAAACTCAAATAATAAGCGACACTTTATTTTTCCGGAAAATAGAAAATAAAAAGAGTGAAGAAATAGTATGCATTTATTTTAATTAAAATCAGAATTAATTTTCCTGAAATAAAATAAAAATACATTCCGGAAAGTATAAATCTATAAATATGTATATATTTTCCGGAAAATAGAATACGAATAACGGCCTGCCTTGCATTTTTCCGGAAGGAGAGAAAAAAGAGTGAAGAAATAGTTCCGGAAAATAAGATATAAAATTCATTCCGAAAACTCAAATAATAAGCGACACTTTATTTTTCCGGAAAATAGAAAATAAAAAGAGTGAAGAAATAGTATGCATTTATTTTAATTAAAATCAGAATTAATTTTCCTGAAATAAAATAAAAATACATTCCGGAAAGTATAAATCTATAAATATGTATATATTTTCCGGAAAATAGAATACGAATAACGGCCTGCCTTGCATTTTTCCGGAAGGAGAGAAAAAAAGAGTGAAGAAATAGTTCCGGAAAATAAGATAAAATTCATTCCGGAAACTCAAATAATAAGCGACACTTTATTTTTCCGGAAAATAGAAAATAAAAAGAGTGAAGAAATAGTATGCATTTATTTTAATTAAAATCAGAATTAATTTTCCTGAAATAAAATAAAAATACATTCCGGAAAGTATAAATCTATAAATATGTATATATTTTCCGGAAAATAGAATACGAATAACGGCCTGCCTTGCATTTTTCCGGAAGGAGAGAAAAAAGAGTGAAGAAATAGTTCCGGAAAATAAGATATAAAATTCATTCCGAAAACTCAAATAATAAGCGACACTTTATTTTTCCGGAAAATAGAAAATAAAAAGAGTGAAGAAATAGTATGCATTTATTTTAATTAAAATCAGAATTAATTTTCCTGAAATAAAATAAAAATACATTCCGGAAAGTATAAATCTATAAATATGTATATATTTTCCGGAAAATAGAATACGAATAACGGCCTGCCTTGCATTTTTCCGGAAGGAGAGAAAAAAGAGTGAAGAAATAGTTCCGGAAAATAAGATATAAAATTCATTCCGAAAACTCAAATAATAAGCGACACTTTATTTTTCCGGAAAATAGAAAATAAAAAGAGTGAAGAAATAGTATGCATTTATTTTAATTAAAATCAGAATTAATTTTCCTGAAATAAAATAAAAATACATTCCGGAAAGTATAAATCTATAAATATGTATATATTTTCCGGAAAATAGAATACGAATAACGGCCTGCCTTGCATTTTTCCGGAAGGAGAGAAAAAACGAGTTAAGAAATAGTTCCGGAAAATAAGATATAAAATTCATTCCGAAAACTCAAATAATAAGCGACACTTTATTTTTCCGGAAAATAGAAAATAAAAAGAGTGAAGAAATAGTATGCATTTATTTTAATTAAAATCAGAATTAATTTTCCTGAAATAAAATAAAAATACATTCCGGAAAGTATAAATCTATAAATATGTATATATTTTCCGGAAAATAGAATACGAATAACGGCCTGCCTTGCATTTTTCCGGAAGGAGAGAAAAAAAGAGTGAAGAAATAGTTCCGGAAAATAAGATAAAATTCATTCCGGAAACTCAAATAATAAATGACACTTTATTCTTCCGGAAAATATAAATTAATTTTCCGGAAAATATATGTTTATATTCTTCCGGAAAATATTTAAAATACATAATAGGCTGCCCCTTATTTATCCGGAAAAAGAAAAAAAGACTGAAGAAATAGAATTAATTTTCCGGAAACAAAATTAAAATACATTCCGGAAACCATAAATCTATATTCTCCGGAAAATAGAATAATGAATTGTTTCGGTTTAAATTATTTTTCCGGAAAGAGAGAAAAAAATAGTGAAGAAATCGGTACACCTCAATTGAGTCCCGGACCCTATAACTTATGAAGGGAAGGTCACTTTTCTTTGTTCTTGGTACCATTGAATAGGGCATTAAATAGGCTACAATATACCAAAAAATCAAAATTCCTGACCAACTGGTAAAAAAGTTATGCTCGATAAAGTGCCGAAAAATTCGATTTTTTTTAAAAAAGTTAGTTTTTAAATCATAACTTTTTTAAAAATCAATCAGAAATTCTGATTTTTTGATATGTTATAGAGCTTTTGATTCTCTATCCAATGATACCAAGAACATTAAAAAGTGACCATTTCTTGCTAAGTTATAGGGCCGGGACTCAGTTGAACTGCTCTGTGAAGAAATAGTTCCGGAAGATAGAAAATACAAAAAAATACTTTTCCGGAGAAAATAAATCTTCAAGTCGGAAGGAAAAAATGCTGAAAATCGGAATTCCGACCCTTATTATACCCGAATCCCTTATTAATAAAAAAAACAAACAAACTTCATCAAGAAAATAGGACTTCCCGGCACTTCAGCTTGAACTCTTCTAAAATTTAAACGAAATTCTTCATCACTAATACACTTTCTAATTCCTTTTCCACCACCTCCCTCAGATGCTTTTATCATTACTGGGTAAGAAATATTTTTTTCTTTCATTGATGCCAAGCCTTCTTCAACTGTGGAGACACAAGCTTTTAAGTACAATTCTTTGGAGATTTCTAATTCACTTCCTCCACCTCCTCCCCCTCCTTCTTTTCCCCCTCCTTCTTCTTCTCCTGTTGATTCAACTACTAATCCACTTCCTGACCATTCTATTGTTGGAATTTTTACTGTCTAAATTATTGAAAAAAATTATTTTTTTTTGAAGTCTGATTCAATTTGCGGACAAATTTTTGCGGATATTTCCTATCATGCGGATTCTTAGATTTTTTGCGGACTTTAAAAAATATTTGCGGACTAAAAAATTTTTTGCGGACAACTTTTGCGGATTTAAAAATTTTTGCGGACATTTTCCAGAAGAGTTCACTATAGCATTCCTTCGCTTGTAAAAATAAATTTGTTAAGATTTTATGCTCTTATTAAAAAAATCCGCAAAAATTGTCCGCAAGAAAAAACAGAAATTATTCTTAGAGGTCTGAATTTTTTGCGGATTTTTTTAAAAAATTTGGAATTGCGGACAATCCGCAAATATATTTGTCAAAAAATCTATCCGCAAAAACGTCCCCACAAAAGTTTACTTGAATAAATCCGCAAAAAAATTTTTGTCCGCAAAAATATTTGCGGACAGTCCGCAAATTTAATTTTCCCCAAGAAATAAAAAAATAAACCTGAGCTATAATGGTGCTAGCAATTTTATCTCCCAAAGCAAACATTGCTTTGCTTGGAGGGCCAATAAAAACAATATTTCTTTTGCTCAATTCTTCGGGTAAACGAGGATTTTCGCTAGCATGTCCCCAACCTGCCCAGACTGCGTCGACGTTGTTTCGAGTTGCGTGTTCAACAATTTCATCAACATTTGCATAATTATTTGTATTTGCACCGGCTGGGGAGAAAACGAGATAATCGGCCATTTTTAGATATTCTGAAAAATTGGAAGTAAAAAATTTTTTTGTCCGACAGTTTTTGGGGGTAGACAGTTTCAGTGGTTTGATATATTTTGACGAGCAAGAAAAGCTAAAAAATCCGCAAGAACTGTCCGCAAATACTTTTTCGGATTAATCCGGTCCGGAAAAAATCCGGAGATTACGAAAAAACCCGGATTTGGGATCCGGACTCCGGGAAATCCGGCCCCTGTGCTAATATGGAATAATGACTCATTTCCTCAGATTGACATTTCTGAGGATTTAAGTATTTCGGCATCACACCTATGCGACTTAAAACCTATTAGTGATCGAGCTTGGTTTAGCCCAAGGCCTGGGGTTTTCTGTACCTTGAGACAAAGCCCAGGCATTTTTTGACCTTGCTGGGTTTTTCCGGGGCCTGGGTTTTTCTAAGACTACAGGCCCAGGATCCTGCCAGGTCAATAAAATCAAACCCAGATTTATTCCAAAAAATTGCGGACAAAATTTGCGGACTTTTTCCCGGGCCTGGGTTTTTCCCAAATTACAGGCCCAGGATCGGCTCAAGTCAATTAAACCAAACCCAACACCCAGGAACAGGCCCAGACTCTTCAAAAACCTCGATCACTAAGCCCCTATTAAAACCCCTCTAAAATCCCCTCTAGCAAACCTGCTTTTGACTGAATTTCCTGTTCAGTAGTTAGACACACAAATCTAATAATTCTGTCATTCCGGAAAAGTTGCATCAACAACTTTCTCATAGAAAGAATACATTTGACTGCAGCTATACCATTTGTTGCTACCAAAATCTAAAAATTAAAAAAAAATTTTTTTGTCCGCAAAAAATGTCCGCAAATTTTTGTGCGCAAGTCGGCATTTTTATTTTCTCAAAGAATATGGAGGATTATTTTCAACACAAAAAATATTACAAAACAAATCAGAAAACCATAATAATGGAAGTTTGGGAGAAAAAATTGAAAAAAATTTGCGGACAAAAGTTGCGGACAAAACTTGCGGACTTTTATAAAAATAACTGAAAGGAGTCCAAAAATAACCTTGAGAACACAAAAAATTACAGAAAACTATGTTTTCCTCAACGGAAATTAATAAGGAGAATCCTAGGGAGAAAAAAATTGAAAAAATTGCGGACAGAGTTTGCGGACAGAACTTGCGGACATTCCGAAAACATTCAGACTAAGGGAAATAACGCCTAGTATTTTCTCCCCTTTAATTAAAATTAAAAAAAACCTTTCTAATGCTTCTAGCTTTTGTAGGGTCCTCACAAAAATGATTAACAAAATCGTCAATGTCATTAAAAACGAGATTTTTTTGATCAACCTTTGAAAAAAAAATTCTGAAAATTAAAAAAAAATTTTCCCTACCAAATTACTACTCAAAGTAGCAGAAGTCCCATCAAATTTGCTAACCCGAAAAGTTTGTATGCTGGGTAAAGTCATTGGTCTAGGCATATGCTTTTTTTAAATTATTTTTAATTAAATGCCTTAAAATGCCTGAAAATAATAAAATAAATAATAAATACTGGACACATCGGCGCGCGGCCATAACGGCGCAAAGCCATAACTAGCTGGAAAATTTCTGGCCCTTATCAATTTTGGTACCAATCTCTTTAGCTCGATGAGAGGAATCGTTTGATACCAAATTTGTCAGGATTCGGAAATATTGAAGCAAGTTATAGCCTTGCGCCGTTATGGCCGCGCGCCGGGCTGTACACATAAAATACATTGTATATTTTCCGGAAAAAATATTCAATAATTAATTTCAATGTTTTCCGGAAAACAAGTTTAGGAAATAGTAATTCTGAGTCTTTCCGGAAAACATATTTTCTTGAATTAATTCTAAAAACACAATGAAAACACAGTGAAAATAATTATGAAAAACATTCCGGAAAAACATATAATAATTAGGTAATTTAAATGTTTTCCGGAAAACAAGTTCAGAAATTTAAAAAAAATACGGAAAACATGCTAGAATTATAAATAATTTTCCGGAAAAACACATAAAAATAGTCTCCGGAAAAACACATAAAACAACTATAAAGTTTCCGGAAAATACAAATTATATTCGACTTAAAAACATTTTCCGGAAAACATGCTGGAAATAATTATGAAAAAAACATTCCGGAAAAACACTAGTTAATTTTAACGTTTCCGGAAAATTTCCGGAAAACACAAGTTTTAGAAAATAAGAAACATAGGAAATAACTCTTTCCGGAAAAACATTGTACAATTAATTTTTAAATATTTTCCGGTAAACAAGCGAAGAAAACAAGAAATTCCGCCTATTTTTAAAATATTTTTAACAGTGAAAAATTTAAAAATAACACAATTAAAATATCAAAAAATTAAAAATAAATTAAAATTAAAAAAGAAAAATTTTGGTGGAACGTTTTATATATAAAATAATTTATATAAATCAGCCCATTATAGAGAGGGAATGTGGAGTGCTTCCTTCTAATAATCAGCCAAAAAGTCGTGTTATCAAAAAATTATTTATGAGTTTGAAATTTAAGTGAGATACTTTTGTCTTTTGACCTTTTTATTTTTTTTCTTTATTTTTTTCTGTTGTTTTCGAATTTTAGAGGATGGTAAGACTGACGGGAATGTTTTCCGGAAAACATTTTAATATTTAATTCTAAAAGGTTTTCCGAAAAATGTTTCCGGAAATTTTAATATTAATTCTAAAAGTTTTTCCGGAAACAAAAAATAATAATTATTTCCGGAAAGAAAATTTTTCCGGAAAACCTTATATAATTGTTTTCCGGAAGCAAAAAATATAATACTTTCCGGAAACCGTTTTCCGGAAAATATTTTAGTAATAATTCTATAAGGCTTACGGAAAATATTTTCCGGAAATTTTAATATTAATTTTGAAAGGTTTTTCCGGAAACAAGAAATTATAATTATTTTCCGGAATTTGTTTTCAGTAAAATCTTAATATTAAAATGTTTTTCCGGAAAACTTTTTAATAATTAAGAAAAGTTTTCCGGAAAACCTTATAGGTATACTAATTGTTTCCGGAAACAGAAAAATATTTATTTTCCGGAAACAGTTTTCCGGAAAATACTCATATTAATTCTGAAAAATTTTCCGGAAAACATTTGTCTGTTTGCAATTTCCGGAATAGGCTCCCTAAAATTCCGGAACGAAATCTCTTGTTCTCTAACATTCTCTAACATACCCTCCTCTCTATAGCGCACATATCTTTCCGGTTATTGACAAAAAGAGAATAAATAAAATGAAAAAATAAAAATAAAAGAATGTTGTGGGGGAAATAAATAAAGAAAAAAAAGATATTTATCTAAACACAGTTAGTACATTAAAACAAAAATGATTCACTTTGACTTTAATTAACAACGTTTTTTGCTCTACTACTTATTTGTTACTTTTTTTAAATTTTTTAAAGTTGATTTTTTTTTAATTTGAGAAAATCAAAGTTATTCCCTAGCGTTATTTGCGGACTTTTATTTTCTCTACAAACATTGTGGTGTGAAAATAGAGGGAAAAAAGAATAGGCAAGAAGGCGAGGGCATTCTCAATAGGCTTCTGTTTTGTCCGCAAATGTCGGGTGTTCGCAAATGTCGCTTGCCTTCTAGTAAACGCTGTTTTGTTCTGTTTTGTCCGCAAATGTCGATTGTCCGCAAATGTCGGTTGTACGCAAATGTCGCTTGCCTTCTAGTAAACGCGAAATCCTCTGAACATTTTTTATTCTGGCATTTTGTCTTTACTTAAATTCCTTCTAAATAAACCCTTATATTTGTTGCTACGACACGACACTTGCGGACCGACATTTGCGGACATCTACTAAGCTTTTTGGCTTATAGCTTTTATAAAGTTACGTTAGGTGAGTGTTACATTATCAAAATTTTACTATATGCTTAGCTTGCGATGCTGTACTAGACCCAATGACATTTAGTTACAATTTCAAAAGGCTTCGGTTTTGTTCGCAAATGACGGCTGTCCGCAATTGTCGTTTGTTCGCAAATGTCCGGTGTACACAAATGTCGCCTGTCCACAAATGTCGCAAAAATTTTTTTGCGAGTATTTTTGCTATTTTTTCGATTTTTTATCAATATTTCCGCCCTACAAAGTTTCTATTAAAATTTACATGTATTTTATATTTAAATCAGAAGCAAAAAAATTAATTTCAGTCATTTCATTTAATCGATTCCCTTCAATTAAAAGAATATTTACACGTCTGGGAATGGATAACAATAAAAATGATAATATTAAAAACAATTCTACTACTCTTCCAAAATTCACTGTTGGATATTTATTTGCTAATCCAGACACGGCTATTTCTTCTATTAAAGTAGGGAAAAATAAAAAAAATTTTTTTAATGACTGTTTGACTGGAGGCGTCCCTTCCCCCGGTAAAGGCGCTGTCTCAGTCTTAAGGCCATATTTTAGGCCATAACTTTTTTAATCCTTAACCGATTTAAATAATTTGTATATCAATCGAAAGCTCTGAATGTGTGGATTATTTTATCTACCAAGATCGAGTTGAACAGTTCATTCTGTAAAAAGTTACATTTGGGTAAGTGTGCGCAAACGTGATTTTTGATCGTTATTCGGCTATAACTTGTGGTTGGATGATCTGATCAAATCAATCCTCTGAGCTAAAATAATCCTCACATCCAGAGCTTTCATTTGATGCTTAAATTATCTAAATCGGTTAAGTATCAAGAAAGTTACAGCCAAATAACGATCAAAAATAACCATTGCGGTCACTTACCCAAATGTAACTTTGGTAGAATGGTCTGATCAGATCAGTCCTGTAAGATAAAATGTTCCTCACATCCAGAGCTTTCGATTGATATAAAAATTGTCTAAATCGGTTAAGAATCAGAAAAGTTACAGCCAAATACATAACTAGCAGAAATCACGATTGCGGTCACTTACCCAAATGTAACTTTTGGTAGAATGGTCTGATCAGATCAGTCCTGTAAGATAAAATAATCTACACATCCAGAGCTTTCAATTGCTATTCAAATTATTCAAATCGGTTAAGAATCAAAAAAGTTATGGATAGAAATATAGCTTAGGGCAGTTTCCCCACAGCGCCATCCACCCAGCGCCTAACCAAAAAAGCCGGCTAATTAAAAAATTTTTTTTTCTAGTCGATGGACTTTGGAAAGGAATTTGGAACAAATCCAAAATTAATTTTCCAACCTTCTTCAACCTTTATCAACAATATAGAAAAACAAAAAATTTGGGAGGAACAAATTAATGAAGATTTATTGCCTATAGAAATAAGAAGGCAAAAGGAAGGAATACCTAAAAATTGTTTTTGTGGCTTTGATATAATCAAATTTTATAAGAAAATTGAAACTAAAGTTTTTGGACAATTTATTGTTTTTGTGCCTGTTTGTACTTCGACTATGAATATTGCTGATAGGTAAAAATACAAAAAACAAAAAAAACACAAAATACTAAAAATACATAAAATACAAAAACACAAAAAAATACAAAAACAAAAATACAAAAAAACACAAAAAAATACAAAAACACAAAAAAACAGAAAAAATACAGAAAATACAAAAAATACAAAAAAATACAGAAAAATACAAAAAAACACAAAAAATACATAAACACAAAAAAACAGAAAAAATACAGAAAATACAAAAAATACAAAAACACAAAAAATACAGAAAATACAAAAAATACAAAAAAATACAGAAAAATACAAAAAATACAAAAACACAAACGCAAAATACAAAAACACAAAAAAACACAAAAAATACATAAACACAAAAAAACAGAAAAAATACAGAAAATACAAAAAATACAAAAACACAAAAAATACAGAAAATACAAAAAATACAAAAAAATACAGAAAAATACAAAAAATACAAAAACACAAACGCAAAATACAAAAACACAAAAAAACACAAAAAAATACAAAGACAAAAAATACAAAAACACAAAAAAAACAAAAACACAAAAAACACAAAAAAATACAAAAATACAAAAAAAACACAAAAATACAAAAACACAAAAAAATACAAAAATATTAAAAATAATTCTTATTTTGTATTTTTCAGTTTTTCAAAAGCTTTCCCAACGGTCGATGGTTTTGTGGTGATTACCGGGTGTCAAACTGCTGGAAGAGATAATTATTTTAATTTTTTAAAATATTTTTATTAATTTTTAAGACGTTCCGGTAATGAATGGGTGAGCCCACTCGGTGAGTTTTCTTAAAATTGGGTGAGGGGCAAAACACAGTCCGATAAAATACCGTCCAGGCATTAAAGTGTCCTGAGTCATGTCTGGACGGTGAATTGTCTGGATGAATTCCGAATTGTCAGTGAATTGTCTGGATGGTGAATTGTCTGGATGATTTCTGAATTGTCGGTGAATTGTCTGGATGAATTCAGAAGTGTCAGTGAATTGTCTGGATGGTGAATTGTCTGGATGATTTCTGAATTGTCGGTGAATTGTCTGGATGAATTCCGAATTGTCAGTGAATTGTCTGGATGGTGAATTGTCTGGATGATTTCTGAATTGTCGGTGAATTGTCTGGATGAATTCCGAATTGTCAGTGAATTGTCTGGACGGTGTTATAGTCGAACGGTGTATTGTCCTAACACATTGTAATTTTTAGGAGCAGCCTTGTTTACAATTAATTTAATTGTTCCGTTCGACTCTAATGTTAGCAAATCTCTTGTGCTTATTCAGCATTTGACAGCGGTTTCTATTTGTAAAGCAATTACAGAATTTATACCGGTGAGTTTGTGTTTTACAAAAATACAAATTTAAAATTTTTTTGTGTTTCTTGATAAATAAATACAAAAATACACGAAAATCGAAAATACAAAAAAAGACGAAAACACAAAATACAAAAAACACAAAAATACAGAAACACGAAAATACAAAAACACAGAAAATACAAAAACAAAAAAATACAGAAACACAAAGATACAAAAATACAAAAAATACAAAAACACGAAAATGTATTTTTATAAAAATACAAATTTAAATAATTTATTTTTCAGGATTTTCCTATCAGAATTAAATGGCCAAATGATCTTTATTATAAACGCGAATTTAAATTGGGCGGAATATTAGTTTCAAGTTCGCAATCAGACAATGGATATAATTGTTCGATTGGTAGGTTTATAAATTTACAAGCTTTATTTTTGTTAAAACAAGTTTATAAACTTGGGATAAATAAAACACATAATAAGTTTACAAACTTGAAATACAAAGTTAGGTTGAGCAAAAATAAACTTGAAACACACAAACTCGAAAATCATAAACAAAACACAATATTGTATTTTCACGTATTTAAAATAAAAAAAAATAAAAATAAACTTCAAAACGTGAAACAAGTTTATTTTTACAAAATAAACTTGAAATAAACTTACAAACTTGAAACAACTTGTTTTAGTGAAAATAAACTTGAAAAATACAAACTTGAATAAAATACATTTAGGTTTTAAAATACAATTTTTAAACAAACGTGAAAAACAAAAAATACAAATTAGAAAAAATACAAAACTTAAAAACTTAACAAAACAACTTGTTTTAAATAAACTTGAAAATCAAATAAAACACATAATTAACTTACAAACTTAAAAAATACAAAACATCTTGTTTTAACAAGAATAAACTTGGAAATATAACAAACTTGATAAAATATTCCTAAGTTTCGTAAACTTTAAAACTTGAAAATAAAAAAACACATAAGTTTACAAACTTGAAAATACAAAATTAACTAGATGTTAAGCTTAAACTTAAGGAAAAATAAACTTGAAATAAAATTACAATTGTAAATTATAAACTTAAAAAATATATTTAAAGGTGTCGGTCTAAACATAGCCAATTCAAAACCAACAATTTGTATTAATGATTTAATTTCTAAAGAAATGGGGAAACTTGAAACAGAAGATGTTATTGCAAAAATATTGAATAAATTTGAAAGTAAGGAATAAAATTGTAAAGTCTGGCCCCATTATAAATTCACCCTTGGGGCTTGAAAAAATCTTATCTTATAGAGAGGTGTATCTTAAATTTTAGGTTTTGTTTGGAGAATACCTCCAACTAGTAAACCGTTAACAGAGGTCGGTCGGAAATGACGAATGTGTCGGAAATCGGAATTCCGACCTCCAATTAGTGACCAATTAAATCTAAACAAGGGTATTCGAGTTATGTCCACTATTGGGGGTTTTGTTTTGGAGGTATTGCTTAGTCTACAAAGTAGTGATGTTCGGGCAATCCTAACTCCCGACTCGGGAAAATTTCCCGAATTTTTGTCCTCCCGATCCAGACTCCCAAGGTCATTTCCCGACCCAACTCCCGTTCCCTGAGTTTTTTCTTCTCCCGAACATCAATACTAGACAGTGCAGTGACCGGCTAAATTAAAAAGGGTATCTTAAATAGAAGGTCTTTTATTGGGGTTACCTTATAATGAGGGGCTATAATATAATTAAATTTAAGCCCAACTCGAATTACTCAAATCAAAGGGCTTTGCTAGTTTAGTACGCGAATATGAAAAGTTTTGGTTACATACAAATGAACAAGTCTCAATTAGCCTGGCTTCTGGGATTCAAGAGAAGGTTACAATTAAAGGGCTAGATGAAAATGGTTATTTGTTGGTACTTAAAGAATCGGGGGAATATGAAAGTGTAATGGATAATGGTAGGTATAAAACTTTAATTTTATTTTTACTCTTAAGTTTGTTAAGTTTATTTAATTATCTAAGTTTATTTTTATATTTTAAGTTTTCAAGTTTGCTTAAGTTTTTAAGTTTAAGTTCTTAAGGTCATGTTTACAAGTGTAATCTTAAATCTCAAGTTTATTTTCAAGTTTTTTACAAGTTTATTTTTTTAACTTTTAAGTTTATTTCCGTATTTTAAGTTTAGGTTAAGTTTGCAACTTTTATTTTATTTTAATTTTCAAGTTTTACAATTGTAGGCTTAAAGCTCAAGTTTATTTTCAAGTTTTAATTTAGCTCAAGTTTATTTTTGCTAAAACTAGTTACCTATTTTGTATTATAAGTTTATTTCCGTATTTTAAGTTTAGGTCAAGTTTGCAAACTTATTTTGTATTTTAGTTTGTATTTTGTATTTCTATAGGCTGTATTTTATTTATAGTTGTATTTTCAAGTTTTATAATTGCAATTTTAAATCTTAAGTTTATTTCCAAGTTTATTTTTTTGCTAAAACTAGTTAGGTTGTATTTTAAGTTTGCAAGTTTATTTTTGTATTTTCTTTTCAATTTTCAAGTTTTAAGTTTACTATTATACTTTTCAATCTTAAGTTTATTTTTTAAATTTCTTAAGCTTTTAAAAAGTATCTTAAAATAACCATTAATATTTAAGGGAACCGTTTTGACCTCCTTCAAGGACTCATCTTCCAGAGAAGGAACTGAATTGAGAGCTTGATTATTTAATTGTTATTTAATTGTTATTTTTTGTTAAAATTCTATTTAAAAAATATTTTCTGTCGCAATATTTTAATTTCATAGTTTGCATAATTTTATTTGGAAAAATAAATTTAAATTGAAAAAAGTCGGGGTAAAAAACAGAAAAAATATATTCAAGTTCAATAATGATCCCCTCTTGAGTTTAAAAATTGTAATTTATTACGAGATTTATTACAAAATTACGAGAGATTTAATAATGATCCCCCTCTTATTTCGAGTTTTCGAGTAGGAAAGGGTCAGGATTTCGGGTATCGAAATTTGGGCAATCCTATTTATCTCTGCTAGATACAACTGAATTTAAGAGGCATTTTGTTGAATATCTGACCCGAAACCCGATTCGACTTTTCCTTCTAAACCCGACATATCTCTGGTATCTTGTATTTGGTTTATCTTATTTATAATGAGGTCTGAGAAGTTAATAAAAATTAAATAAAAAAATTAAAATTAAAAAATAAAATAAAATTCAAGCAAAATCGTTTCATAAAAATATTAGTTACTACTAAAATTCAGTCACAAAACAACATGTAAAAATAAATGCCTTAAAAACGTGCAAAACACCCTTAAACCTATAGTTATATAGATTTATTTAACTGATAAAATAAGGAAATATATATACTAGGCATGGCGTGATTTCCAAAAAATAATTGATGCGGAAAATCGCCGACATTGAGAAGGGTAAAAAAGGGAAAAATAAAAATTGGAGAATATAATTTGAAAATCCTTTTTTTATTTGAAAGTATAGGAGGGAACTGGAAATGTTTGTCCTATAAAATCTATGGGAGGTTAAAGTGTTTTGAATTAAAATAATACAAATTTAATATTTCAAGTTTGTAATTTAGCAAAATTAAGTTCATTATTTTCCAAGTTTATTTCTAAACTTAAGTTTAAGAACCCAAGTTTTTACAATTTGTAGTAAAAATAAATTGAAAATAAAAATCACAAACTTAAGTTTATTATATTTTCAAGTTTATTTAACTATATAATTGTAAAAACCTTTTTTTAAGTTTCTTGTCTTATAAACTTAAGTTAAATTATATTTCAAGTTTTATTTTAAATAAAATTACAAAAACGAATTCGCAAACTTAGGTTCATTGTATTTCCAAGTTTATTTTAATAGATAGTTGTAAAAACTTGCTTTCAAGCCTCTTGTTTTGTAAACTTGTTTGATATATTTCAAGTTTTATTTTTAAACTTAAGATTAAAAATACAAGTTTTACAATTATGTAGTAAAATAAACCTTAAAACTTAAGTTTGCAATTTTATTTTCAAGTTTATTTTACTATATAATTGTAGAAACTTGCTTTCAAGTTTGTTGTGTTGCAAACTTAAATTTATTATATTTTCAAGTTTATTTTTAATACAATTACAAAAACGATTGTATTTCAAGTTTATTTTTCAATCTAACGTCTTTAAGAGAAATAAATATAAAAAAAATAAATAATTCGACTTTCAAGTTGATTTTTATTTTATTAAATATCACAATTTACTCTTCATCTTTTTACGAGTATTTATCATTATTTTTTGAAGTTTTTGAAGTAAAGTCAACTTTCCTTTGATTTTAAGTCGACCGGTCAGGAAAGCCTTAAAAAATAAATATTTTAAAATTAAAAATTGTATTTTAAAATTTTTAAAAAATTACAATTATAATTTCTTTTTCATCTCAGGTTTTCCAGTTTATTTTTATTCTCAAGTTGGATATAGCTAAACTAGTTACCTATTTTGAAAGTTAAGTTTGTAATTTTATTTGTGTTTTAGGTTTTATTATTTTTGTATTCTAGATTAGTTTGTATTTAAATTTGTAATCTTAAAGCTCAAGTTTTATTTTCAAATTTATTGTTAGTAAAACTTTTTTAAGTTTATAATTATTTTTATTTTTATTTCTGATTTCAAGTTTACAATCTTACAATTATAAGTTCGTATCCTAAGTTTATTATTCTTCAAGTTTATTTTTCTAAGTATTTTTTTATTTTGAGTTTGTAAGTTTATTTGCTGGTCTGGGTTATCTGGGTTATTTATTGTATAAGCTAGAGACTGGATCGATACGATCCCCATTCATTGAAACAACTTCCCTCGTCGGGGAAAATATCGAAAAATTATCGATATTTTTTGTTATCGATACCGATCTTATCGTACGACCACTAAAGTCCGGTCTCTAGTCTAGGCTATTCCATAATACCGGCTGTTTTTATAAATAATTATTTAGTTTTGTAATCTCAAGTTTACAATAATTTCAAGTTTATTTTTAATTTTACTATCTAAAAATAATTTTTTATTTAAGGTCTATCACTCTTGTAAGAACATAAATTTCTTCTAAAAAATTCAAAAATATTTTTGCGTCTTTTCTTCCATAAAGTTTTCTTTTCATTCTCCTCCAAACAAAGTTTTAAAGCCAGGCAAGCGCCCTAGCATTTGCAAAAGTGTTTCAGTTTTGTCTTTTTCCTCGGTCCCAACCTTGACGTTCACAATTTTTGAATAAATTACAATTAAATTTACAAACTTGTGTTAACTTAAACTTTATGTACAAGCTTCTAACAAGTTTATTTTATTTTCAAGTTTATTTTATTCAAGTTCAGACTTAAGTTTATTTTATTTTCAAGTTTATTTTAATTCAAGTTCAGACTTAAGTTTATTTTATTTTCAAGTTTATTTTATTCAAGTTCAGACTTAAGTTTATTTTATTTTCAAGTTTATTTTTATTCAAGTTCAGACTTAAGTTTATTTTAATTTCAAGTTTATTTTTATTCAAGTTCAGACTTAAGTTTATTTTATTTTCAAGTTTATTTTATTCAAGTTCAGACTTAAGTTTATTTTATTTTCAAGTTTATTTTAATTCAAGTTCAGACTTAAGTTTATTTTATTTTCAAGTTTATTTTTATTCAAGTTCAGACTTAAGTTTATTTTATTTTCAAGTTTATTTTATTCAAGTTCAGACTTAAGTTTATTTTATTTTCAAGTTTATTTTAATTCAAGTTCAGACTTAAGTTTATTATATTTCAAGTTTATTTTTAAGTTTATTTTTAAGTTTATTTTATTTTCAAGTTTATTTTTAAACGCTTAAGTCAAGTTTATTAAATTCAAGTTTGAACTAAAAAACTTGAATTCTAGTTCAGACCTAACTTTAGATACCTTTTATTTTATTTAATTCTCCCACCTTTGTACCATCCAAATCCCCATTAACTAGCCTAACAAAGTCTTCATCCGCAATTGAAACAGTCACTTTAGTAGTCTTCTTATCTTGGTTTTGGGCTTGTTTTTGACCTCCACTTGGCTCTCCTTGATAAACCTTTCCCTTTCCATCCCCAGTTAACTCGATAGCTAAAATTATGATTTTTGAAAAAATTTATTTTTAATTAATTTACTGTATTTTGTAATAGACTTGCTTCCATCCTCCCCCTCACTGCTAATTTCGTATAAAATCAAAGCATTGCCCAGAGGTTTGAGGGACTCGTTTGTTTCTGCCAACTCCTTCCCCATTACATCAAAAATTGCTTTTGATTTTAGGGGTGGACTTGAGGAGATTTCCAAGCCTTTTGTATTAACACTAGAAGGTTCTTCACTCAAATTTTGAATAACTGAAACTTCGTTTAATTCAATGCATCCATTGGAAATGGCAACTTTGCCTGTTTCTTTAATCTTAAAAAGTTGGGAAATTAATAAAACATTTTTATTTTTTGAGTACTTAAGTTTATTTTTTAAGTTTCAAGTTTATTAAACCAATTGTATTTTCCGTTTTCAAGCTTAATAAGTTTATTTTTTAATCTTAAGTTTGCGAATTATTTTAAAGTTTATTATTTTTCTCAACAAGTTTATTTATTTTTAAGTCTGCGAATTTAAGTTTATTATCTTAAGTTTATATTTGTATTTTTTTGTGTTTTCAAGCTAGACAGGCTTATTTAATATTTTTAAGATTACGACTGAGTACTTAAGTTTATTTTTCATTTTCAAGTTTATTAAACTAATTGTATTTTGTATTTTAAAACTTGGAAAATTTATTTAATGTTTTTAAGTTTGCAAGTTTATTTTCAAGTTTATTTTTTATAAGTTTTTAAGTTGGAATTCAAGTTTATTATTTAAAGTTGTTATTTGTATTTTTTGTATTTTCAAACTTAACAAGTTTAATTAATTTCTTACAGCATTTTTATTTATTGAGCACTTAAGTTTATTTTTTTATTTTTAAGTTTATTAAACTACTAATTGTATTTTCTATGTTTTCAACCTTAACCTTAACTTTTTGTTTTCATCGTTTTCGGGCCCCTTACAATTTTACAAATTTCTACCTTTGCAGTAAACAAAATTTGATTTTGGTTCTGCCACATTTCCACAATCAAAGTCTGCCCAGGGATCACAGGGGAAGAAAAACGACAACGCACTGAACGCAAATTCTTGGCTAATTTATCGCCATAAACACGCAAAACAAGGCGAGTAGCAAAACCAAGAGAGCAGAGCCCGTGAAGTATAGGGGTAGAAAAACCAGCCATCTGGGCAAAGTCTGGGTCGATATGTAAAGGATTTAAGTCACCAGAGCCGATACGGTATAGAGCTGCCTGAAAAATATTGAAATTAAATTAGAAAATTAGCACAGATTTTATGACCTGATCAGGATGAATCCGATCTTCTAAAATGGTATCTGGTGGTCTTTCTGGAAATGGAGGCGATTTACGTTCATATGGCGATGTGCGGTTGCCCTTTTATTAGAATAATATTTTTTAAGTTTTTTTAAAGTAGGTAATTTATTTTTAAGTTTTAAGTATTCAACTTTGTTTTTTTATTTTAAGTTTGAAAGCATTTTAAAGTTTATTTTTATATTCTTAATTATTTAAAATTTAAATAAACTTTAATTACAAACTTGAACTTGAATTATAAATAAGTTTAATTAAATCAACTTTAAGTTTATAAATCAAGTTTAAACTTGAAAAGAAAAATAAACTTGATTTGAAAAATTAAAGTTTATTTTCCTATAATTATCAAGTTTATAATTATCAAGTTATAATTATCACTTAAGTTCACAAATCAAGTTTATTTAACAAATAAAACTTAATCTTACAAAATAAAGTTTATAAGCTTAATTTTGTAAAAACAAGTTTATAAATTTAAGTTTACAACCCCAAGTTTATTTTTGTAATTCAAGTTTAAACTTATTTGTAGACTTTAAGTTTATTGCATTACATTTTAAGTTTGTCAAGTTTATTTTTATATTCTTAAGTTTGTAAAAAATACAAAATAAATACCCCGAAACCACCCGCTCCTGATAGGAAAATGCCAAATTCTTGAACTGCCAATTTCTCATTGGTTTGACAATCATAAGTTGTAACTGAAAATTTTTTTTATAAATTTAAGTTTGTAAATCAAGTTTATTTTTTATTTTTAAGTTAGAGAGGTGTTTTTAGGTTTGTTGATATTTGTATTTTTTTGTATTTTCAAGTTTGATAAGTTTATTTTACTATTTTAAGTTTGCGAATGTATTTTCAAGTTTAAATAATTTATATTTATAATTAGAGTATTTTAAATATATTTTATTTTTGTAATTTCAAGCTTATCAAGTTTATTTTTGTATTTCAAGTTTGCGAATGATGTATTTTCAAGTTTTATTTGTAATTTTGTAAGCATTTTCAAGCTTAATAAATTTGCTTTTGTTTTTTCAAGTTTAAAATTTTTGTATTTTCAAGAGGGATAATTTTCTGAAATTTATACTATTTTTCAAGTTTGTAAATTAATTTAAAGTTTATTTATTTTACTCTTCTTCTTACCGTATTTTTCCTAATAGTGCGACTATTTCTATTAGACCGACCTTTTCTAATAAACCGACCCTCTAGAGGATGGTTGAAAAATAAACCGACCGGTTGCACTATTAGGAAAAATCGGTATTTGGGTACAGCCCAAGTAGGCGCGCGGCCATAACGGCGCAAAGCCACATAACTTGCTTCAAGATTACCGAATCTTGTCAAATTTAATGTTAAACGATTCCTCTCATCGAGTTAAAGAGAATGGTACCAAAATTATTAAGGTCCAGAAATTTTCCAGGTAGTTATGGCTTTGCGCCTACCTGCCCGCGCGCCTACTTGGGCGTGCCCTCGGTATTTGTCTTGTATTTTCAAGTTTGTAAAAAAGCTACCTTCTTTAATAATTAAAGCAGCCTTTCCTTTGTCCAAAATATCAAGAACCCTAGTTTCCGTTCTTAATTTGCCCCCATCTGCAGGGATTGAATTAAACAGCTCAATATAGTGTTCCCCATGAAGAAGACGGCTAAAATCCAAATTAGCCCCAGGCCAGTCACTCGCATTACTCGTTTGGGCTAGAAAGCCGGGAACTACTACAAATGTAGGGAAGACTTGAAATTCTGGATGCCCCTCATAAATAAAGTGTAATTCGTCTTTTGTAGTTGCTCCAACTATGGGAAATAGAGAAATAAGGGTAATATTGAACCTGACAGACCCCCTTTTTCCTCCCCAACTTTTTCCTATATATCTACAGAATGGTTAGACTTTTTCCTTACATTCCAATTCTATATTTTGCTTAAAAACAATCAAAAAGAATTAATTTTTATTTCCGCCTGGATGGCAGAAAGGAAATTTGGGATGGAAGAGGGGAAGAAGTCTGACCATTCTGCAACTATATAGGAAGAAACTTGGGTAGGAAAAAATGGGGTCTGTCAGGTTCAATATTACCGAAACAAGTGTGTATTAAAATTGTAAGATTGTAAACTCACTTCCTAAAGCATAAACAATAGCATCTTCTAATTTGTAATTAAAAAAGGAAGGCTCAGGAATAAATTGTTTAGCGGTTTCGGGATCCATTTACTGCTTTAAGCGTCCTAGGTTTACTTAAGCATAAATAAACCTTAAGTATACAAATAAGTTAAAACCTGAACTATAAAAATAAACTTGAATTGTAAACTTGAATTCTTATATTAATTAAACTTAATGTTAGTCTAAAAATCAAATTTAAACTTGAATTACTAAAATAAACTTGAATTTTTTAGACACTGCACGTTTATAAAACAACTAAATAAACCTAAATTTTGATAAACTTGATAATTATAGTGGAATAAACTTTAATTTTAAAAATCAAGTTTATTTTTGTAATTGCTTGATTTTGTAAACTTAAAGTTTATTTATTAAAATTACTTATAATTCAAGCTTGTTATTCAAGTTTTTTGAAATACATTTGTATTTGTAAAGGAACAAAATTATTTGACCTTGCAAAACAACGAATGATTTTTACCTTATCGCTGCTTTTATTTTTCCACTATTTATATTTTCTCTATAATATTGATTTCCAATAATTTTTAAATGGTCTCATTATAGAGGAAAATTGCTAAAATTTAATTAAAAAATACAAAATTTATTTTTACAAGCTTAAATTTATAAAATAAAGTCTATAAACTTGAGTTAAAAAAATAAACCTTAATTTTCAAGCTTAGACTTAAATTTTTAAAAAATAAACTTTAATTTTCAAGTTTAAACTTTATTTATAAAATTGAAGTTTATTTCACTAAACTTGATAAGTTTACAATTCATTTTTGGGTGTTAATTTTACAAACCAAGTTTATTTTTGTAATTCAAGTTTATTTTACAAATCAAGCTCAAGCTTCCAAAATAAAGTTTATAAACTTAATTTTGTAATACCAAGTTTATAAATTTAAGTTTACAAAAAGGTTTATAAGCTTAATTTTACAAAAATATAGTTTCTAGCTTAGCTTACAAATCAGGTTTAAACCTGAAAAAAATAAACTTGATTTGTAGAATTAAAGTTTATTTTACTATAATTATCAAGTTTACAATTCAAGTTTATTTAGATGCTTTATAAAATGCCTCAATAAATTTAAGATTACAAATCAAGTTCATTTTTATAATTCAAGTTTATTTAACAAATTAAGCTTAATCTTACAAACAAAGTTTATAAGCTTAATTCTTTAATACCATTACAACCCCAACTTTATTTTTGTAATTTAAGTTTATTTTCTAAAAATTTGCAATAAAAGTTTTGAATAAAAAATAAGAGATCTTCAAAAATAAAAAATTTTTTTTACAATTGTAAAATAATAAATTTATATTTAATAACATTTTTTAATCGTCATTCAAAAGTTCATTAATCATTTCCAACTGAGCCGAAATTTTAGGAGATAATTTCTCTCCATTATTCGAATTCATTAATTGCTGGCATTCTGTATATTCCTTATGGGCAGTCTGAAGAACAAAAATTGGTTTAGATTATTTTTGTTTCGATTTAAATTTTTTCGAGTTATAAAATTTTCTTATGAATTCTGAAGAAAGAGCACAAAACTTATGTGCACTGCTGGGTATGGCTCTGGGAGCTAGCTCCGGAGCCATGATTTTGAAACCCCGGAGCCAGAGCCAACAAAGTCAACTACCCAGCACTGCTTATGTGTGTCGAAAACTGAGTACTACAGTACCCCAAAAATATTTCATGCTTAAGAATGGCTAGGAGACCTCTCAGAATAGCCTATTTTCCTGTCTCGAAGCCATATTTTGGGCCGTAACTTTCTTCGTACTTAACCGATCTAAATAATTCTGATATCAATCGAAAGCTCTGAATGTGTGGATTATTTTATCTAACAAGATTGATCAGATCAGACAATTCTACCTAAAGTTATAGCTTGTTAAGTGCGCGCAATCGTGATTTTTCATGGTTATTCGGCTATAACTTTAGGTAGGATGATCTGATCAAATCAATCCTGTTAGCTAAGATAATCAAATTCGGAAAAAGGAGAAAAAAGGAAAATGCCTAGAGTACAGAGAATAACTGTTTATTTTTTGGGAATTAGATAATCTACTTAATAAATGTTATTTTAATTTAAATTTGTATAAAGTTTAAATAAAATAACATTAAGTTGCCATCGCGACGAATACTTCTCGTATTTTTGTAAGTTGGAGAGTCCAACTAAAATTTTAAGCTTATGTACTTATTAGAGGTCGGCGCGGGATCCCGACGGGATTTTGCGGGATCCCGAAATCCCGCACTTTTTTTGATTTTCGGGATCCGGGATTTTTCGGGATTTATCCCTCGGGATCCCGTCCCGGCATCGGTTAATAAAAAAAATCCCGACTCGGGATCCCTGAAGTACGATTTTGCCGACCTCTACTACTTATATGTAAGCCTGTGTATCGCGCTAAAAAGTTCTTTCCGTCGATACGGCTACTTTGACGCAAATGGGTGATTAATTAAATTACCATAATAAGTCTATTCAATTGTTGAATAACGATTGCGGTCACTTACCCAAATGTGACTTTTGGTAGGATGGTCTGATCAAATCACTCCGGCTAGATAAAATAATCCTCACATTCAGAGCTTTCGAATGGTATAAAAATTATCTAAATCGGTTAAGGATCAAAAAAGTTATGACCAAAAATATGCCTTAGGATTGAGACAAAAACGGGCCTTACAGTAATTAAAATTACCATAATAAGTCTATTCAATTGTTGAATAATTCCAATATATTTAGTTCCACACGTCAGCAAGCCTCTGCTCAAATATTTTTGAAACAGTTGATTATTCGAAGAGACTGGAGCATTCCCAACAATTTTTCCCCCACCTCTCTCCTCTTGGGTAGCGTCTTGTGGGGCTTTTTGGGGGGCTTCTTGGAAAGCCTCCTGAGGCGCTTCCTCCAAAATTTCAAACAGCAAAGGATGCCCATTCAACTTTGAAGCACTGTTTACTGTCTCGTACTCACTCCCTCCTAGTTGTTTGCCTGTTTTTTGGGGTAAACCTTGGTGGAGATTGTGCTGTAGACTGTGCCGGTGTTGTTGGGAGTTGTCAGTAATTGCTAATACAATGGAGATGATTAATAGGGAAGAGTTGAGTTTAATGAAATATTTCATTTTTTTGAATTTTTGAATAATTTATATGGTCGGGTAAGCAATCTGAAAATACTGTAATAATTTTTAAAAAATAGTAAAATTTGTATGGAGAGTAGAAATAGGGTTGGGGGTCCGATCCGGCCCGGTCCGAAAGATCGAGTCGGGCACCGAATTTTGGCCCGAAAAGAGTTCGATGAGAGGAATAGTTTATACTAAATTTTGAATGATTCGAAAATCTTGAAGCAAGTTATGGCTTAGCGCCTACTTGGGCCGTACCCGACTCTTATCCATTAAATTCCCAGTGTCTATACAGAGAAAATTTTCGTTTTAAAATTTTAAAAAGGAACTAAAAAGGGATATCATAAAACGATGATAAAATTAATTTAAAATAAACCTATTTGTAATTTGAACTCATAATTAAAAATATTAATTGAGAGGATATACCTCAAGTACATAAGAGTGAGGGAAACTATTTTTGAAAGGCATGAGGCAAAACACCGTCCGACAATACACCGTCCGACAAAACACCGTCCAGACAGTAAAAAAACGTCACATTTACGGATAATAATTCGAATTATGTCGATATTATCAAGTCTTAATATTTTTAGACCTAGAGGCTATTTAGCTCAGTTAAATACAGTACTCGTATGCCCGAAAATTTTATTGAATTGACGGTATTTTGACTTCGATGGATCTGGACGGTATAACGTTGGACGGTGTATTGTCCCTTTAACACATCTCAAAAATTTAACTCACAGAAAAATTTAATCTTATTTATATACCAAAAAATGTAAATAATATACAAATAAAAAAAATTTATAAAAAAATTTTGTGGGTGTGTATGTCAAAAACAGTGGTGAGTGAGTAAGCACGGGAAGGCGCAATCCGGCTTAATTTTAAAATAAAGCAAAAGGGTTTTTTGCTTTGTTTAGGAGGTAAATATATTTATTATTATTACTTTTGCCTTAAGCGAATCGGGAAATGAAATGGGGGATTTTTTTAAAAAAGTAAAAAAATAATATTATTAAAATCCAGGAAATGTGGGCGAGGGGAAGGGGAAGTGCGTGAGCGTTGTGGTTTTTACTCTCTATTTCATTGTTTATTTGTTCATTGACCTTATTAAATACTCTAGTGGGGTGGGAAAACATGGGGGAATTTAAATGTTTTACAAACATTCCGGAAACATTCCGGAAAGTTTTCAGGTGACAATGTTTTTAATGGGATGTGGACGGTGTAAAGTCGGACGGTGTATTGTCAGTTGAACAATGTTTTAATGAAAAATGACAGTGTGTTAATTAATTTTCCGGAAAACATTTTTAATTACAACAATCCGGAAAGTCAGCTGAACAATGTTTTTATGGGAAGTTTAGTGTTTTGATGAATTTTCCGGAAAACATTTTATTTTTTCCGGAAAGGTTGTCTTTTTTATTTCTCAGATAAATACACCGTATGCATTTTTTTAAAAACAAAACAGTTTTAAAACTCGACAAGATTAGGTCATTATCTTGGAGAAGCACATTCAGCTGCGCATTATTTTTTGGGAGTCTTGTAGTTCCAAGATTATTTAATAATCATTAAAAATTAATACATTATCAAATCTATCACCAACGTTAAGAATTAAATCGTACGGGACACACCAAAAACGGCCCGCAGCCGTAACAGTGCAAAGCCATAGCTTGCTTCAAGATTTCTTAGTCCTACCAAATTTAGTATTAAACGATTCCTCTCATCGGTCTAGGGGTTTTCCGGAAAACATTAAAGAAATAATGTTTGAGGAAACATGTTTTTAAGTTTTTCCGGAATGTTTTAAAAAGTTAGTTGGTGTGTTTAAGTGTTTCCGGAAGGTAGTAAGTAGTGTTCGGCATTTGCGATTTTTCGAGATCGAGATCGAGATTATCGAAAAATCTCGATTTTTTCAAAAATTGATTGAGACGAGATCGATAATCTCGAAAAAAAAATCTCGCGATATCTCGAAAAATATCGTCGATATATCGTCTAGTGCCGAACACTAGTAGTAAGTGTAGTTATTTCATGTTTTCTTGAAGGCACATTGTTTTGGTGTTTTTCCGGAAGGGCTGTCTATTTCATTTCCTGCATACTTTCCGGAATGTTTTAATGTTTGCCTGAACATTGTTTCATAATAATACTCTTAAAAACATTTTCACATGTTGAAAACAAGTTTTAAAAGAATTTATAAACAATAAAAACATCATTAAGTAAAATATGCCTCCCTCGCCTTTAATTTTACAAAAAAAGGGGTTTTACTATATTAAATTAAGCAAATTGAATTTTATTTAATTTTTTATTTTTATTATTATGAAATTATAAATTTATTTAATATTTGTATAAATATAGAAAATTCGTCATTTCAAAAAATTTTTTTAGTCAAATAAATTTTAGACCAAAAATTATTAAAATTCAGCCTTAGTCAAGATATGTTGAGTATGGTGGCTATATTTGAGACAAGTTAAAACTGGGTAAATTTGCTGCGACCAACCCTGCGCTTCTCTAGGCAGAGATAAATTTTGCTGAAAGATCCATTCCCTACGCCAGAAGTGGCCTCAGACTCAAGACTGTGGGAGGATTTTACAAAATATATAATAATTTAATTTTAATTCGTTAAGAGTTAGACTAGTACAAAGGTGATCATTCGAAAAAATAGGTGTAATTCCGTTATATTTTTGTAAGTTGGATATTCCAACTAATAAAAATTTTGTGAAGTCTCACAAGCTAGAGTAAGGCACAGCGCAAGTAGGCCCGCGGCCATAACCACGCAAAACCATAACAAGCTTCGATATTTCCGAATATTACCGAATTTAGTATTAACTCGGTATACTCGGTATTACTCGGAAGTTCCGAGTAGGAACTGAACTTCTGCCAAACTCTAACTTCACATATGTATTTGCTGAATAATTTCAGCATCCAAAAAATAAAGCCTTCCGAAATCAAAATTGTGCTCGACTTTTATAATTAAGTGGAATTAATAAAACGAATTAATTAATAAATTAAATATTGTGTAAAATAGTGTAAAAAAATTTTGGGATACAGAAAGTTGAAGGTTCACGTCCAAAGCCGAGAGAGGCTCCTGAAAAATGATAGAATGCTTTTTTGATTAATTAGCCATGAACGTTGTTCAGGCTTCCAAAAAATTAGAACCAAAAAACGCAACCGAAATGACAACATAAGAACAAAAAAATATTTGAGTATTTATCAAAACAAAAATTTAATTAATTAATATGGTTCCGTGACTTTTGCGCCGAGAACATTTGCGCCGCGACTTATGCGCCGAGCGACTTTTGCGCCGGGGGACTTATGCGCCGCGACTTATGCGCCGCGACTTTTGCGCCGGACGACTTTTGCGCCGCCACTACCATTAATAATTATGAAAAACTACAGCCGGACCTCACTATAGAAGATGTAGGATAGTTGGAGATCTTCGGATATCAAGATCCGGATCCTATATCCGACCTAAAATTTTCGGCTACCTGGGCTTTTTCATATCCGGATATCTGGACCCGACAACCCTACACTATAGTGCAGCCTTTTCTGGCAGAAAATCATGCCTGAATAGAGGTAGCAGACCAAATATCCTGATCGGAAAAAGTCAAGATCTTTGAAGATGACCCCTCTAGGGGGTCGGTTTATTTTTCAACCTTCCTCTAAGGGGTCGGTTTATTAAAGGGGGCTATTGTACTTCCCGAAATATTGTACTTCCTGAAATTCCTTCAGCTCCTGGATACCATTTTTTAAGGAGTACACTATAATTAAGTCCGACTGTAGATATTATTTTTTTAAATTATTGCGGCGCAAATGTCGCGGCGCATAAGTCTCCCGGCGCAAAAGTCGCGGCGCAAAAGTCGCCCGGCGCATAAGTCGCGGCGCACAAGTCGCGGCGCAAAAGTCGCGGCGCAAATGTTCTCGGCGCAAAAGTCGTGATACCATTAATATTATGCTACGGTCACATAAATTTACTCTTCCAATAGAAAGATACCAAGAAGATAGGAAATTTTATCTCAAATAGTCCTGAAAGGTGTCCCGAGGGATAAAAAGGTTGCGTATTTCTCTGACTCTCGTTCTCTGCTTAACTACTCGGGATTCTTATTAGAAACTAGAACTCGGGGTAAAAGGAAAAATTAGACAAAAATTAGACAAGTGAATGATCATTGAGTGTCCAGTTGTAAAAAATAGAAGAGAGAATAGTCATCTGAGAGGTCAGAGTTGGAAAGAAAGATATAAGAAAAAAGCATATGCACTTGCAAAGGAGATAAAAAATTCCGGACAGATAATTTTTTGCCAGCCACTAGTAAAAGTAGCTATGAACAAATGTTCATGCTCCCAAAAATAAAGACGAATAGGAAAAAAATAAACAAAACTATGTTAAACATTCAGAATTTATAAAAATAAAAAATGAAATAATTAATATTAAGAAAAGATTAGGGCAGCATAAATCAGATTCAATACCAAACACAAATCCCCAGATATCCTTTTAATAATCCAAATCTAATCCCTCGATATCATCTCTAATGCGTCAATCACATACGAAGGACTAAATTTTCATAACGATAAAATTAGCTATGAACAAATGTTCAAGCTTCCAAAAATAAAGTACTGAGGACTTCCAATACACGTAACTATGCTAAACATTCAGAATTTATACAAAATTAAAAATTAAATAATTAATATTAAGAAAAGGTTAGAGCTGTCAGATTTATTTTCTGTAAGGTGGACTTTGTTTTTCAGTCTGATTACCTAACGATGATTTGTTTGGATCAAGAGCAGTGCTGGCCTGATATGCTCTAATCTCTTCTTTCAGTTTACACTTCGTTTCATTTCTTTGCCCATCCCTGATTGGGACTCAACCTAAGTCCTGTTTAGAAGTTAGTTAGTTAATTCATATTTGGGCTATTTCGACGAGATATATTTGCAGAAGAAAATATATTTCAATACAAATCCGTGCCCTAAAATAAAAATTAATGAAGTGAATACAAAATAAATGAGTGGATTTTACAAAATATATAATAATTCAATTTTAATCGTTAAATGTTAGACTAGTACAAGTATGATCACGGTGGAACAAAATGGGTGTTTGTCATTTTTTGTAAGTTGGATATTCCAACTAATAAAAGTTTTGTCGACTCTCAGGTATAACATACTTTTGTGCTTGCATATCTGGGTCATAACTCTTGCCATTTTTGGCTTAAGGAGTTGTGCTGTTCGAGCTTGTACAGCTTGCTTGAATTTGAAAAGAGCTTAGTCTTTTCTTCGTCGAGCTTAATTATTTCGGTCACACTATCGGCACTATCCTTAAAAATAATTTTTAAACAAATTCAGTAAAGCAGCTGGGCTATAGCTATTGCTCTCCTTTAGCTAGAGCAAAAGGTTATTCGGCGGCTGGGAGCGAACCAGCATCTTCAGTAGACCGGACTGATGTGTTAGCCATTACACCACGCCGCCTACTGCTCCGCCTTAGGAAATTAATAGCTATATGCTTTACAATTCCAAGCCTAGACCCTAATAATACCAAATTTGTTAAAATTTTAAAATTCTTCTAAACAATATTAAATTTTAAATATATCGTTTACATAAACTCTTAAAGTATTCCTTAATTTTGTGTTGAAGTTCCCGAAGTTGTTTATTTTTTGGAAGCTGAACGATTTTCAGCTAATTTTAGTTCAGTACCCGTACTATACGAACAAAGTATGTCAGTCCTCTGTTATCTACTTTCTCCAAAAATTTCAAATTTTATGGCCAAAAATGTTTTGATTTTCCACAAAATGACTAATTTTTCGAGGTTTATCGAATTTGATGAAAAATTTTGAAATTTCTGGAGGAGGTAAGCAAGGATGTTAAAGAAATTTGGGGGAATTTTCATGAATTTAGATTTCACCAAAGTCGTGCCAAAACAGCCCCGCGCCAGTCGACCAAAGACCCCTCTTGCTACACCACTACACATCAATACCTTTTAGTCAGTCTGCATGACTGAATAAAGCCCTCATGTTTTTTATTCCTAATCGTAACTGAAATTCTGCCAAACTCTAACTTTACATATTTGCTGAATAATTTCAGCATCCAAAAAATAAAGCCTCTCCTAAATGAAACGCCTATGTGCCTGTCATAATTAAGTGGAATTAATAAAAACAAATTAATAAATTAAATATTGTGTAAACTAGTGTAAAAGAAGTCTGGGTCACAGTAAGCTGGAGGTTCACATCCCAAGTCGAGAGGCTCCAGAAAAATGATAGAATGATTTTTTGATTAATTAGCCATGAACGGTGTTCAGGCTTCCAAAAAATTACGTCGCTACGAAAGAGTGGATTAAAACCAAAAAAATATTTGAGTATTTATAAAAACAAAAATTTAATTAATTAATATTATGCTACGGTCACATACATAAATTCGCTCTTCCAATAGAAAGGCCGAGTAGTCAGATTTCTCCTATTCTCAATCCGTGCCTAATGATGAGTGATGCTGTTTGATATCACTTTTTGAAAAATATTAATTTTCTTATTATTTCATTTTTATTAAATCTCAAAATTTATAAATTTTGACTGTGTGACGGCTTTCGTGTGAGCATTATTTTTTGGAAGCTGAACGATTTTCAGCTAATTTCAGTTCAGTGCCCGTGCTATAAGAAGCAAATATTTCAGTCCTCTATTATCTACGTTCTCCAAAAATTTCAGTTTTTTTTAATATTTGAGTATTTATCTCATGAAAAATGATAGAATGATTTTCTGATTAATTAGCTTTGAACGTTGTTCAGGCTTCCAAAAAATTACGCGGCCATGAAAAACAAGCTTAAAGCAAAAAAATATTTGAGTATTTATCAAAACAAAAATTTAATTAATTAATATTATGCTATAATCATACGATAAAATCTCTAATGGGACTATCAGTAAGAATGTAAGTGATTTTCATAACGATAAAAATAGCTATGAACTAATGTTCAAGCTCCCAAAAATAAATAGCCCACGAATATGTAAAGCACTACCAAACATGTTAAACATTCAGAATTTATAAAAATTAAAAATGAAATATTTAATATTAAAAAAAGATTAGAGCAGCTTAAATCAGATTTATTTCATCTAGGGTGGACGTTGTTTTTCAGTCTAATTACCTAACGATGATTTGTTCGGACGGTGTTCTTGGTTTACCAATGCTGTTTTAAAAGAACGTATCTTGGATTGAAGTGTAGCTATTATTGGGGGATATATTGTAGCGAGGCCCTTAAATGTGTCTTAAATGTGTTTTTATCAGTAAACGCAGGGTGACCGATTCCAAACCACTAAAATAGGGCGCAGCCACTCAAAAATGTGGCAAAAATAGGGCAAAATTGTTCAAAAATAGGGCAAAAAATAGGGCACGATTTTAAAAATTAATATAAATCTCAAATAAAGAGTAGTATTCTGCATATTTCCACTAGTTCTAAGTAAATTGAGCAATTCAGGCTCAAAATAAAGAGATCAAGTGCGAGAGTCAACAAGAGCACTGCTTTAACCTTCTCTCTTAATCGTGGTTATAACAGTGATTAGGGTTGCGAGCCCGGTTAGGAAGGTCGAATTGGGCACCGAAGAATGCCCAAAAAAATCGATAAAAATGGGCAGGCGAAATTTTGAGATTATTCGAGGCAAATTTCTTCCATTATTGCGCCGCAGGCGCAAATTTTGAGAATTTTGGAAGGCTAAGTGATAGATTTCTTCCTTTTTTCAGCCTTTTCGTTACGAAATGCTAAAAATTGATAAAATTTTACAAAATAGTAAAAATAGGGCAAAAAATATGGCAAATAAAAAAATAGGGAAAAAATAGGGCGAAAAGGTCAAAAATAGGGCAAATGCCCTATAAATAGGGTAAAATCGTCACCCTGAGTAAACGTCATTTTACTACAACATATCATTTATTAGATTAAAATATGTTTAAATGTTTTTATTAAGTTGTATCTGAAATCTGGCCAATCAGCGCGGTTGTGTATTTTTGGAAGCCATCAGAGATGGCTAATGAGTAAAGCATATAGCTATTTAATTCCTAAGTGTTATGACCCCGCTTACGAAGAGATCAGAACAAAACGTTTATCGCACAACGAAATACAGAGCAGGTGAAGGTAGGTAGAAGAACTAAAACTGGGAGAGAGAACTAACTATTGGCTGGGCTTTTATACTAATCACACTAAGGGCTAACGCCCATACACAACACCTCCCCCCTTGAAAAAAAAGGTTCGGCTTCACTTAAAGCCGAAGCTTTACAATATACTTAACTTTGCCAGCCAAACAAACAACAACAAAAATACATACAAAAATTTGGGGGAATAAGGGCAATGGGAACAAAAAATACATACAACATTACAAAAAATACAACAATAATATTATCACAAAATTTTATTTATTTATTTATTTTACACATCTACGTCTCCATATTTTTATCATCTTCAACATCTTTCATCTTCGGCTTGTTCCCATTGTATGTGTCCTGCGTCTTTGCCTTGATCTTCTTTGATTTATCCACACTGTTGACACTTGACGAAGTTACACTACTTTCACTCACTATTGTTTCTTCACTAATATTCATCCTTTTGATGTCTTCATTCAGCAACTTCTTTTTATTACTCCACTCATCACGCCGAATTTCTTTAAACGACCTGGTCACAATACTCTTGAGCACTGACACTTTGACCTTCCAGGCGTTTTCGGTTTTGCGCCAAATTTCACCCTTGAGCCACTCAATTTTGCCACTTCTTTTATTTGTGTTCTTCACTTTCACTTTTGTCCCGTTCGGAAACGCATTTTTCTGTATCTTGAAATTTGCCTTCTTTTCACTCCACTTTTTGTATTTTGGCTTTTGATTTTGCACTGACACTTCTTTCAAGCCTGGCAAACCCAAGATACACACTTCACTATTCACTACATGGAAGTCCATAAAGACGTCTTTGTCTTTCACTCTCACTTTGCTTTTGAACTTTCCTTCAATTTCTACTTTATTGTCTCCCAGCCCAATACCACTGTAATTCACTTTTTCAATTTTGGGCTGGCCAATACTCTTCCACACTTCTTTATTGACAACATTTATCTGCGAAGCAGTGTCGACAATCATTTCAATATCCAATTCTCCAAACTTCACTTTTTGCTTTATCCACTCTTCTTTTTCTACACTTTGCATTGGATCGAATATATCCAGAATTGCACAATGTGGAGACCCTGAATGATTATTATTATCACTCCACTGCCTTTTAGGCTGATATTGTTTATCATTCAAGAACTTACAATGCATCCGCCAGTGACCAAAACGTCCACAATGACTACACTTTTTCTCAATCACATTTTGTTGATACTTGACGTTTGGCTTGGTCCACTTTGGTTTGCACTCGAATCTATTTTCACTTTCACTATCTTTCCAACACTTCACTTTTTCCACTGTGTTGACTTCAGGCACTTCTTTCTTCACTTCACTCATTTTCTCTTTTACTAGATACAGTGCCTCACTTTTGTTGGCCATATATGCCCGACACTCTTCAATCACTTCTTTTAAGGTCACTGTATGCCCCTTTTCACTTTTATTTTCAACACTTTTCATGGCAACTTGTCGCACTGAGGTAGCATCACTGGGCATACCTGAAATAAAAATAAGAATTTTCAATTCTTCGATAGACAAGGCCATTTCTGCACGCTCACATTGAGCATTCACTACGTTCCCAAACTCAACAATATCTTGAAGGGCACTACACTTAACATTTAAGGCCTCGAACCTTTTCAACAATTTAGACCTATGGTCACTAAATTCTTTCACTAACTCATTGCAGAGTTCGTCAAACTTCATCTCACTCAATTTGGTTGGCAGCATCTTCCTTTCAATTTGGGCATACTCTTCTGGCCCCAATTTACTCAACAACAATCTTACTTTAGAGGATTCTGGCAGTGTTTTACCCTCCTCCTCAAAATAGGACCGATGCCTGCCCAACCAAGACTCAAAGGTCATTCCACTCGTCAAATCAAAAACAAACTCACCGATCATGCCAACCAATTTACTGTATAGCTCGGTGTCGTTCATCTCACTCGGCTTCAACAGCCTCACTAACATTTTCTCAAAATGCTCCTGTTGAGCTTTCAGCAATTTCTCGAGCACTTTTGCGTCCATTGTTCACTCACTAAAATACAATTTTTTTATCACTACACTAACACTAATCACTACAATTTCACTAAGCTTTTGGTTTTATTACACTACAATTGTCCACACAGCTTTTCTTTCCTGAATTGCACACAGCTTACGTTGACGAGCCTCACTGAAGTTGACGAACTTGTTTGACGAGACCAGGTTCTTTTTTACTCGACCGCGCCACTGTTATGACCCCGCTTACGAAGAGATCAGAACAAAACGTTTATCGCACAACGAAATACAGAGCAGGTGAAGGTAGGTAGAAGAACTAAAACTGGGAGAGAGAACTAACTATTGGCTGGGCTTTTATACTAATCACACTAAGGGCTAACGCCCATACACAACACTAAGGCTGTTCAGTAGGCGACGTGGTGTGATGGATAACACATCAGTCTGCTCAACTGGGGATGATGGTTCGTCCCAAACCGCCGAATAGCCTTTTGCACTAGCCGAAGGAGAGAAAGAGCTATAGCTCAGCTCTGCTTTAATTTATGTACAGAATAGAATAAAGAAAAATAATAGAATAACCCTGTATTAACTCTGAGACTGAATAATAGAATGACTCTTATATTAAACAGGAATTCCCAACAGATATGTAGCTATGAACAAGTGTTCATGCTCCCAAAAAATATACAGACTGCTCACAGGCATTTGCATTTATCCACGTTTTCTTTTCCAATATTTACAAAATTCTAATTCAAACAAAAAACATTAAGTAAAGAAGAACTTCCTCGGAGGCAAACAATTCAAAAATGATTAACAGCTCCAAAAATCAGTAGGTCAATGGATTGCTTCCAAACTCGGCACGGACTTTTGGGAGAGAGAAATTCGAAAGTTGACGAAGCGCTGGAGATTTGTAGTGTTACAAGGAGATTATATCATTGTTTGCATTTGTTTTTGGTTATTTATTGCGGTCTCTATCAGGGGAGGCGCTCGTCTTGTATCTGTGAATCTCGTGTATCTATTTTGTGGCACTTGCGCCACTCCTCGTTTGTATATTGTACGCTAAAAATAGCTATGAACAGTGTTCAAGCTTCCAAAAAATAAACTCCCAGCTAGAACCAACTAGGAAGTTCCACTACTGACTCACCCCTTTCAGAATTTTAAAATTAAAAATAAAATAGATAAATAATATTAAGTAGATATTCGCTTAAATTCTCTCTTTTAAAAGCTTATTAAAAATGTTTAAAGTCACGTCGTTTTTTGTCTCCTCTCTTTTCCAAAAAGGCCTAAAAATAATTTATTTACACTATGTTTTGAAGTATATTATTGGATGTTTAAACGTGTTTCTTAAGTTACTTCAACTGATTCGGGTCTTGAGCAGCATGTTCTCTATTTTTTGGAAGCCAACATATTGGCTATTTAATGTAACATCTTTTCAGGTTAAATGAGGTTAAATATCTCATTAGATAAATTCTCATATCCCCGGATGGGGGACGATTAGTATCGCCGATTCAGTATTTTTGGGCATATTTTGGGCCATAACTTTTTTGATTCTTAACCGATTTAAATAATTTTTATACCAATCGAAAGCTCTGAAAGTGAGTATTATTTTAGTTAACAGGATTGATCAGATCAGCCCATTTTACAAAAAGTTACAGCCGAATAGGTGAGGTCAATCGTGATTTTGGCTCTTTATTTAAATTTAACCTTTTGTAGAATGTTCAGAACAAAAAAGTTCATTATTAAAAATATGCCGCACCTCGGTACCTCTCGAATGATATGAGAATTACTCGAATCGGAGGAAATCAAAAAAAGTTGTGACCCAAAATATGCCCCAAATACTGAATCTGCGACGTTGAATCGTACTTATGCGAATATACCCAATGGGGGGGGGGGGTATATTTATTTATTTCAAGAATCATAAATGGCTATGTCGAATTTATAAGACGCGAGGGCTAAAAATATATTTTGAGATAGAATCTACTCTCATTGCTCGAACCTATCACATCGTAAAAGGATCTTTAGTTGGTATCTCCAACTTCCAAAAAATTACGTCGAACCTGATCGCCAGCAAGTAATTAAGCACTCATTTCAAGACTCATATTACTAAATTAAAATTAAAAAATATTTATGATGTATCACCTTATTAATATCGGAGGATTTAAGGAAGTTGGAGGATAAACTGGTGGATTAAGAGGCCAAAAATTCACCTTCTCAGCGCCGCAGGCAAAAATTTCGAGAATATCTAAGGTCGTAGGCCAAAAAAATTCACCCCCAAGAACTAGTTCCAAAGCTAGTTCCAGACATTTACTAGTTCCGTAGTTCTAGTTCCAAACTAGTTCCAGATAATCGTTAGTTCCGTAGTTCTAGTTCTTAAATCGCATATCACATAAAAAGTTGGTAGTGTGGTAAATGTAGCACCGGAGCCATTATAAAATTTTACATAATATATTTTATTTTAATTGATAAAATATTCAAGAATAAAACAGAGAATTGGTTCAGTCGACCGAAGTCCCAAGGGTTGCAATTGTATTTTTTGGAAGTTGGAGTATTCCAACTAAAGTATTCACAACACTTGGTTGTTGTTCCTTGAACACTACTCAAGTTATATTAGACAATAGATATACAATAGATATTTCCATTCCCCAATAACAGAAGGTGGAGACAATAGATCATCGATAGCATAATTGTATAAATTTTCTCAAGCTAGGAGGTGTTAGTCTATAACTAAGCCGACCGGTTTTTTCATTATTCCTTTCCGTAGCTTCTCAAATAGGGGCCAAAAAGGTAGCGAAGGGAGAGCATAATTGATCAAAAATGGGCCTTATAAAAGGGGCCTTATAAAGGGGCCTTATAAATGGGCCTTATTAAAGGTGCCTTATAAAAGGGGCATATACCCAACTTTTACTTGGACTATCCAACTTCCAAAAAAGAGGACAACTCGGGTATTACGAATCAACCTACTATTTTTAACATTTAACATATTGAAGTAAGAAAGCCATATCCGTCTTAGAGCTTGGCTAAGAAAGTCAATCCCTAACATTGGTTGTCTCTCCATTCAGGTATAAAATCATTAACCATCTCTGATGGCTTCCAAAAATACGATATCTACAACATCATGACAACAACTGCACACAACTTTAATAAAAACATTTAACCATATTTTAATCTAATAAATGATATGGTGTAATAAATGGCATGTTCACTGATAAATAACACATTTAAAACACAGTAGGGCCTCACTATAAGCTATCTCCAATAACAGAATGTGCAAATATTTTCCTTTCTTCCATACAACTTTCTATGTATATTTTGCCTACAATTAATCAAAAAGGATCATAAAAGTATTAATTAAACATAAAAGTAGTTAAAATTAGGCGTACGTTATAAAACAAAGATTTTTAGTTAAAAAATATTTTAATTAGCTGAATACTGTTCAGCATCCAAAAATAAACTGATCTCCGAATTGAAAAAAATACAAAATACCGATTAGACCGAAATTTGTAATAATGAAAGATAATTTAATAAACAAATATTGAGTAGATGTCAAAACCTAAACAGATTTTTAATAAAGGGAGGGGAAAAAGCCAAAAATCTTTAAGTAAAATTTTTAAATAAAATACTTAATTTTAATATTCTATCAAACAAATTTCAAACTTTATTTTAACTTTAATTCTCCAAACAAATAAGTAAAATTAACAAAACAGTTATAAATCAAAATACTATCAATTATCTTTATAAAACGGGTAGAGGGAGAAACAAGAACAGAAAAAATCTCTTTTAACGGGGAGAAGGAATTTCACATTTCATAAAACCCTTTCTTTATCTTTAAACGGGGAGGAATAGTTCAACAACTAACTAAAAGCCATTCACAATTTGATTTTATACTCGGGTAAAAAGATGTGCAAAAAGAGGGAGGTGTTTGCACATTTTCATTCAAATTAGCGGGCCAAAGATTTAAAAGATAATTTAACTAAACATCCAATGAGATTTAAGAAGATTATTGGATAGGCTTGTTAGACTGCACATATCCAAAACTTAATTTAATGTAAGTCCTCGGCCTTTTCTAATCTTGTTCTCGAAGAGACACAACCTCAGTTTCAAGTATATGTCTCCTCGGCCTTTTCAAAGTCCTTGATCCCGTGATACTCTATTTTCTAGCGAGACACGTCTGATTTCTAAAATTACATTCTCTGATTTTATTAAAATAATTACCGTAGTTCCTAAAATAAAGCACGAAGGGTTAATTCTTCAGGATCCGAAATTACATAATATCTATTATATAAATTTACTTTCTTTTTAATTTAAAAGTGTATCACTGAGGAATATAATGGGATTCTCTTCTGTTGGAGTATTTTTGGAAGTTGGTTATATCCAACTATAATGAAGTGAAAGTCTCGGACAGGTTACGTCCGATGTTAAAATCCCCAGAGGCGATACCTGGCAAGCGTAGGAGCGGACTGGAGGGTAGACCTCTTACGAGACTACATTACCCCAAATATAATTCCAATTATGAAAAGGGTTAGAAATTGTCCTCAAGACATAGAAGTATTTGCTGTAAAGAGATTTCAGCATCCAAAAAATTAAGGTCAAATTACTAAGAATAAGATGCTAGAATTAATTCAAACGGAAATATACACTCAAAATTATTTAAAAAAATATATTAAGTAAATAGCGCCGTAATCCTCTAATTAAACTATTAACTAGTAGGGATAGGATTTTTAGATTTGGGTAGCTCCCCGAGCCTTCGGGGCCGGATGTGTCGGGGGCGGGGTTTGCACGGGAGAACATGTTGGGGTTCTGGGTCGGAGTTTTTGGCAAAGAAATCGTCGGGGTACTAGGAGCTACCCTATTTTAGAGTATAAAACCTATAAGTACCCAAATAGTGTTGGACGGAACTTGATATGTGCCTATACCACGTATTTTCAGTCATCGTCCGTTTCAATTCTCGAGTTCCATTTTCGGTTAATTCGCCAAAAAATGGTTTTCGGTTCCTTTTTTAGATTAATCGTTTGTGTCCAACACATATACCGTATTTCCTCTAATAGAACGACAGCCCTTAATAGAACGACAATATAGAGGGAGGTTGAAAAATAAAACGACATCTCGTTCTATTAGAGGAAATACGGTAACCTAAGTCCGATCCATGTAGAATTTTGACTGGCTAGCAGACTGATCGTAATTTTAAATAATATTTATTTTTTAATTTTTTGGCTTATATTAAATTCTAAATTTTGGATAATTTTAATGTATTTTCATCCGCTTTTTGTTCATTTTTTGGAAGCTGAACGTTATTCAGCTAATCGGAAGAGCTTAAACAACTACCTATATACAGGGTGCTGCAAATTTTACGTCCCCTTTTGTTTTGGCCATAGCTCACTTCAAACTCATAAATTGATAATTATTTTTTTATTTTCATTCACAACTCCCTGAAAAATTTTTTGAAACCACAATCACTTTTAAATTTTACCTTTTAGTCTGATTAAACTCTATAAATGCTCTAGAAAAAATTTTTGGATAAAAATTGAGGAACAATTAAAATTAAAAATTCATAAAAGGCTATGATTCTGATAATGAAAGTTTAATATCCTTCGAATCAGCTCTTCGATCTGATTCGAATGACGTGAAAATCAGGCGGCTATCACGTAAATTAGGCGAGTTATGAGTCTCTGAATGATGAAATATTATTAATTAAAGTGACAAATAAATAGGGTTGTAGGTTCATGGAAAATCTTCGGATATCCGGAACCTAACCTAATCGAAAAATCATTGGTTCGGGTTTGGCCCGAAACTGATAACTCTAGTGATAAATTTTAATTTTTTGGGAAAATTTTCAAAAATGAAATTGTTGATGTTTGTTATTTGATGTTTTTATATGTTCGGAACGGCGTATCTTTTCCATCTGTAAACTAACTTTCTATTTTTAGCTACCAAAAATTTTCTCAGAGATGTGTGAATAAACGTAAAAAATTATCAATTTATGTTGAGTTTGAAGCGAGATATGTCCAAAACAAAAGTGACAGAAAATTGTATCCTGTATTTAAATTTACACTTAAAATTAGCCTAAGCATTGCTTGGTTTCCAAAAAATAAATTCAATAAAATATATAGTTCCGTATTTTATTGTAGAAATAAATCCTCTTATTCAGAAATTATTTAAAATAATTAATATTAAGAACTAAATTAATTCAACAGATCCCCTCCCACTCACTTTCCTTATTACGTAAGCAAAATTCGGTTGTTTAGTACAACGAATAAACACCAATGCAACGAGAATCAATCACTTATGTATCTATCGGTAGTCCGAGACTCTTGGTCTTGAGTCCTACCCAGAAATCGAATGGGAACATTCCCAAGTTTGGAAAGGGTGAAATATGATCTTCAGGACAATCAAGTTTTTGCTGTAAAGAGATTTCAGCATCCAAAAAATGAATTAGCCTAAACACAGTTTTTATTCAAGTTGAATTAAATGGGAATATAAAGTCAAAATAATTCAATAAAATATATTAAGCAAATAAGCACAGCCAAATTCTAATTAATCTAATAAGTGACAGTTATCAGATTTCTAGGCGTAAACCCATAAAATAAGTTTATAAATATAAGGTTGGACACAACAGGTTATTAGCCTTTTTTCTATTATCGCCAGTTTTCAGTTTATGTTAATTTGCCAACACCGTTCTTAGATTCTTATTAATTAGTTTAGTGTAGTGTTAGGCAAATAAATTTTTACAATAGCAACACCAGTAGGTATTATAGTATCAAACCGAGGTAGTATCGAACTGGGCCTAACATCGATCAAAAAGGGGGCCTATAAAAGTGGCCTACCCCTTTTTTAGTTGGACTATCCAACTTCCAAAAAAACAACAAAATGAGAACAGCAAGAAACAATGGATTAACCTACTATTTTTAACATTTAACAAATTGAAGTTAAATTGTAATTTATTTTGTAAAATTCTCTATTATAACCTCACCCCTTAATTATTTTCATTTATTATATCATGGGGGTGTAAACTAAAGATCGAGTTGGACCTGGACTAAGGCTTATAACTGTTGTAACTCTGCTTACAGGTAAACGAGCCTTACACAATAGCAGGTTGTAGGGAATAGGTGAGAACCAACTTCTGGGTGAGAACCAACTTACAGGCTTAATTTGACTTGTCAATTTGACCGATCAACTGTGAACAATCAAATAATAAACAGACTTAAATGACTAGTTTTACCAGTTTTAAAAAGTAATTCTCAAGGTCCTAGATTCCTTATACACCAGTAGACTTTTTAAATTTTAGTTTCTTGTTTGCTGAAGGAAAGTTCTACATCCAAAAAATATCCAAAAAAAATTGTGATTCTCCGAATAATATCGATAAAATCAACGAAATTATATACCCAAAATAATTAATTAAAAAAATACTAAGTAAAATCACTATCAATAACAGCCATAAATGTCGTTGAAATTATAAAGCGAGGGCTCTATTCTGATACAATATGATGGAGATGGAATTTGAAAATTTGACTTTTGACTGTTAATCAGTCATCCAAAAATAAACCGCTTGCTTATGTGAAGTAATGAAATGTATTTAAATGAACGACTTTTAAAGAAATAATTCTAAATTAACGCATATTAAGCATATTGCGCTCGAACTTTAATACAATATACCCTTCAATTGATAAAATTCTTAATAAGTAGCAATCGAATTTTTAGGCTAAAAATGTTGTGTTCGCACTTGCAGAAAGAATATAAATGAAAATAAATAACCCATCATAGGATTAGATGGTTTAGTTGTGCCTCGGTTTGAGCCCTTTCCATGTTGGGTCTATTCCATTTCACATCCAATAAATTTTTCATCAACATGAATAGCTTACTTTTCCTTCTGTCACTTATTTAGGCATTTTATACCACCTATTTATGTACCTATTTTAAGGGTCTTACAACATAAGAACCGATACCTACTAATAAGATAAAGGGAAAAACATTGACTTAATTTTAAAGCAACGAGAAGGACGGAGAGGATATCTATATATCACAAGAGTAGATACTAGAAGAACGAAGATTCTTGGTCTTGAGTCTTGACTCAAGAATTTTCTTTGGTTTTTTTCGGTCTTGGTCTTGAGTCTTGGAAAATTTTCGGTCTCGGACGTCTCTACTAGATACCAGAAGAACGAAGATTGCAATCTAATTGTTAGCTGAATGATGTTCAGCTTCCAAAAATAAACTAATCGAATCTCTACGCGATGCTCAAAACTAATCAAAATTGAAATTTAATATAAACAAAATAATAAAAAAATAAATATTATATAAAATTCTATCGGAAACAATCACCTCAACATTCATTAATAGTTTAAGGTTTTTCTAAAATTTTGTAAAAAACCGAGGATGCCAAGACTGAGAATGCCAAGATCAAGGTTGAAAAGTTTTAAATTCACCCAAGCATAGGCTATACCCCCAAAAACCACTGAAACGTTCGAGAAGAGGGAATGATGGTGGAGGCGTTAAATGGAAAGCGTGATAGATCCACCAAGCTTTTCAAAATTTCTCGCCTGCAGCACAAAAATTGAAGAATTAGCACTAAAGTCTCCCTTATTTACTCGATATCCTCTTGATCCCTCAAAATCATTCAAATAGTCCAATATCATTCATAATATGACTCAATTTCCTTCTTGATAACCCAAATCCTCGATGAAATATTATCATTGCCTTTCCACCCGATTCCGGAGCCAAGATGTAAATAATAGGAGCCGAAGCCAACAAATGCCCAATACCCAAATTGTTACTATCCTTTACCCTTGCTATACAGAATTAGTCTAAGCATGGCTTGACTTACAAAAATACTAATATGTTTGTCCAACTAACTTTAAATTTCTTCAAATTGGTGGTAATGCATATATGCATTACAAAAATTAAAAATCATATATTTTTGAAATTTTAAAAATTACAGTATACGCCTGGCAAATTTGCACTTAACAATTAATAGCATTATTTGAAAGAAAATAAATCGAGAATGTTTACAACGACTTGCACTTAACGGGAACTAAGTTCTATGACGTGCGGCAGGCAGTTGGTTGTCCATGTATGTCACTTACACAGGTGGACCGACACGAGTGAGAGATTTACAAAAATATATGTGAACTGCAAAGTATTTTTGGAAATCCCTCACTCAAGCCTCAGCCTATTATACTAAGCACATACCCAACAATTCGAAGCTATAATAATGGTCATAATATCACACGTAATGTCCTTCGCGTAATTTTTGGAGGCTGAAAAGTTTTCCAACTCAAATTTCTTTTAACTACTGCTCTATTAGCTGAATTTAGTTCAGCTTCCAAAAAATATGGAGGGCAGCCATAGGAATAGCCCATACTGATTAAATTAGCCAGAATAGGGAAATATAATAATAATGAAATAATAAGAAAATATATATTATTTAAAAGTCCGATCAGATAGCAATCCCTATTCTTGACGCTTTCACTCATCATAGGAGCTCTACCATTGAGCTAATGGGGCAACGACAAAGCCTCGTAAAGCTGTAACTAAGAGAGTGTAAGTGACACACATGGACTACATTAAAGCAGCCACCAACTGCCACTAGTCATTAAACCCTAGTTTCCGTTAAGTGCAAGTCAGATATGTCAACCAATACAACAGAGCAGGGGTGTCGGTAAAAGTCCAGCTCGCTATCTATATGATGTCAACCAATCAAGGAAAAGAAACGGTAAGGAGGAGAAAGCAGCAAAAATGCTTTTTGCAGAAATGCCTTTTGCGGACATATAGATAGCGAGCTGGACTTTTACCAGGGGTGTCAAATTTTGTTTGAATTATTTGCTGAATAATGTTCAGCATCCAAAAAATTACGAAAGAAAACGTTTGTACCGAACACGAATTATGTGATGGACTTACTGCTATTTAAAAACAAATAATGAAAAAATAAATATGTTGTAGACTGCACAGCCTTAGGGATTAAATAGGGGACACGGCCAAGTAGGTGTGCAACATTGTAGCCGCAAAGCCATAACTAGCTGGAAAATTTCTGACCCTTATCAATTTTGGTAGGAATCGTTTTACGATGAGAGGAATCGTTTAATACTAAATTTTGAAGGCTTCGGAAATCCTAAAGCTAGTTATGGCTTTGCGCCTACTTGACCGCGCGCCGTTTTGGGCTGTACCCGTTAAATAGCTATATGCTTTACTGAACGGAATAAATAAAATCTAAATAAAATTCGTTAGATTTTAATAACATATTGTTATGTCCGAGTGTATACGAAAGTCGACGTGCAATGGTTAACAGTTTATCCAAAGAGAAATAACAATGTGTAGGCGAAGGGATTTAGATGGAACAGACGAAGGAGATCAGGGACTAGCCGGGCTAGTATTATCCAATTAGACTGACGCTTAGTGTGGCTTTTATAGTAGTGTCACCACTACACAACACATATTAGCTTAGAACTGAGTTCAAGCTTCCAAAAATACGAAAACTTCTTCGATGGTATGGAATACAAAAAATTAAATCTTAGTTTATTAATAACATAAAAAATGAATTAATTTATATTTAACATTTGGTTGAGAATAAAAGTGCTTATTTTTAGACCGGGTTATTCGCTGCTCGCTTATACTTTTGTAGTTACAAGTAGGGTATCTCCCCGAGTCTTCGGGGTTGGAGATCGTCGGGGAACGGACCTTTGTCGGTGTAGAGTCTTCGGGGTTAAGGTCGGGGCTTTTGCCAAAAAATCGCCGTGGGACGAGGAGCCAACATAGTTAAAATTACCGAAGGGACTGGAACTTTGTGAGAGGCTAAACACTTGATAATTATTTAATTATTTGCTGAATAATGTTCAGCATCCAAAAAATTACTGCCCAAACAAGAGTTTTTAGCCAACACAAATTGTGTGATGGACTTACTGCTATTTAAAAATTTAAATAATGTAAGAATAAATATATTGTAGTTTCCACAGCCTTGCACAGCCAAAAATTATTTGTGAAAAAATTTTAAGAGTAAAATTTATTTAAAAAAATTTTTTTTTAATTTTTAAATTAATGAAGCTTTAGTTTAGAAAACGGAGGAAAGCTGAACAAAATAAAAAGCAACACAATGGATCGCGAAAACACAAATTGCAATTCAAATTTGGCCTAAGGCATTGCTTGGCTTACAAAAATAAATGACCAGGGGCCTATTTCACCAAACGACATTGACATCAAATGTCGATGTCTAAGTGTCAATCGCGATTGCGACATTGACATAGGATTGTGTTCCACTAAAGAAATCAGTCTATGTCATTGTCAAAATGTCGATGTCATCTTCCAAATATTTGTTTTTCTTTAATTTTATTCATTATTTATTTTTTTAGCTTATTTTTCAAGTAATTTTCTTAGATTTTAGTTGAATTTTTAAAAAAATGGATGAAATCAGTAAAATTGTTTTTTTAAAAGCTGTATTGAACGAAAATAGGAACTTTTGGGCGTAAATTATCATAGGATACTAAGCAAAAAATGTTGATGAATGTTCTGCTTCCGGATGTAAGGTCATTAATCACTGACGTAACTTTTCGAATTGCACGACAAACAGTTCCCTTACCTACCCACAAATAAAAAGATTTTAAAAAATTTATAACAAATTTTAAGCCTAAGAATACTCTTGAATCGCAGTTCAGTAGTTTAAAAAAATAATCACAATCTTCAAAGAATTTATAAAAAAGTGGATTTATAAAAAATTTCACAAAAAATTTCAATAAAAGATGCTTGATAGAAAAATCGTTACCTATTGGAGAGAATGGGTTGCCTTGGATTGCCTTGGACCTAAACTCTCTTTCTTCAGGAATAAAGTAGGTATTGTTACATCTGTTAGGGTGTCCGTGTTAGTATAAAAGGCGAAGCTTTTTAGCATTCGGGGAGTCAGTCAGTTAGTCTACAGTCAGTCTAGTGTTAGTATTATTCTAGTCGCAGCCAACGCATAGTCTCGCCTATTTCTATTGTATTGTTGTTTGTGATAAACCTTTGTTGTTAGTCAAGTCTCGTTCTGTTAGTATCGGACACACCGCAAGTCGATACATAACAACATCCGAGAGTGTCCGAGATTTAGCTGATGTTGACGTGCATAAGAATAACAATTTATACGGTGTAGAATTAAGAATGAGGCGAAGATGGAAAGGGTTGGAACAGACGATCACGCCACTGTTATGTATCGACTTGCGGTTGTGGCAGGTACTACCAGAAAGACTTGACTAACAAACACGGCTATATTACGGTAAATGTCCAGTTGTAGGTCCACCTCTAGTATTTAGTGGCTCGTTTCATGGGTTGTTTGTTGAAATCTTTCCTACCTCAAACTATCAGGAACACAGTATATATTATTTCAACTTATTTTCTGTATTAATTAAGTTGAATTAGGAGAAAAAATGCTCTTCGTATTGTAGTTTTATTTTTTTGGAAGTTGGTTCTATCCAACTATCATAGAGGCTTTTACGATTGTTTATGCTTTGTTGTTTCCTTGGATTAAGGTATGTATTTAATGCCTACGGAAATTGGTAACTAATGTTTAATGGTACATATTAGAGCTGTCAATTAGAGCTGTTTAGTGTCTTGTTTCATGATTTGTCTGTTCGAATTCTTTCCTACCTCAAACTATCAGTGTAAGGAGATTGACCTAGAGCTTTAAAAACGCTTGCCGGGGGTTAAAAGTAAAAAAGACTTTAGTTGATGCCCCAGTAGTTCAGTGGTAGAGCACCTGTATATGGTGAGCGAAAGTGTCTAGCAATAACTACGAGGTGGTCGTAGGTTTGAATCCTTGCCGGTTGCTAAGCTTTTTGCTAAACTCTTCTTCAGGAACAACGTAGATATTGTTTCAACTTATTTTCTTTATTAACTAACTTTAATTACGACAATAAGTAAACTTGCATCTCCGTTTCTTATTTTTTGGAAGTTGGATCTATCCAACTATTATAAAGATATATACGATTGTTTATGCCTTTGTGCGAGGCCAACATTTAATAATAAGCGAGTATACCGTTACGTTACGGGATCCAGTTAATGCGATTTAGACGCTCACTAGCTGAAAGTCCTTCAGCTTCCAAAAAATTAATCCCGATTTAATAAAATGTTCAAGCGTATATTTTAACTAAAACTTAATATGGATGAAATAAAAAGAAATTAAATATTATTTAAATGTCCAAGCAGAGAACTAGAGATCTACCTAGAGATCGATAAAATCGCATTTGCATGATCCTGTATCAGGATTGGGTTTTAAAATTTGATACAGGAATGGATCCTGCAGGATTAAACCTGGAAATCCTGAAAATTGAAAAAAGGCAGGATTTCGGACAGGATCCTGAAAAATCCTGTGCGGGATCCTGTCGCGTGCCGATCTCTAGTACTAACTACTAGTAATGTCGAAAAGAATGTGATGATGAATGTGCGACCATCGTAGGCAATTTCTCGAAGTATTCTGATGCTTGTATTTCAGTAAATGGGTATAACCCTGAAAATCTTTTTTAATTTTCTAATAACACACATTCTTGTGATTCTGTGTGTGAATTTATTTGGCAAAATTCCACATGATTAAATTTTTATGCCAAAAAGAGTGTGGGCAGACTTTTTACGCACACTGTACTGACAGCAAAAATAAACTGACTTTAATTTAAATAAATGACTTTTATCCACTTTTGTATTTATTCAGACAATAAAATCATTTATTAATAAGATCTTTAGCTATGAACATTGTTCAAGCTTGCAAAAATAAATATTGAATAATATTGGATTCTTCGCCTTGGCTTTTTTGTTACAGTTTCCTTAATGAATATATTTTTCATAAATTAATATAAAAATTTAAAGTATTTAATTGATATTAAGCAAATTAATGAGTAAATTGATACTATGATGTTCATGCTTTGGAAAAATACATTGGATGGGAGATGGAATAGAACAATCATGGAAAGAACCAAAACCATCATGAGAAGAGCCCCCACACCCGACTGTGCCACCATCCAACCCAATGCTGGGTTATTTATTTTCATTAATGTTCTTTCTGCAAGTACGGACACAACAGATACAATCCAACCTCATTACACGATTCACACCATAATTAGTTATACTCTTAAATAGGTTGTATCGTTAAGTATCTACCTAGAGCCCGGACGGTACAGTAGTACGACAGCATTTTCGGTAGTTATCAGTATTCCGTATCGGTATTACGGTACGGAATATCGACCGGTTTTTGAAGTCGATCGGTATTTTTCGGTATTGCATTACGGAACAGTAATGTTCGGGAGAAGGAAAACCCGAAAATCGGAAAAAGGGAGTCGAGTCGTGAAGTGAAATCGTGAGCCGGGGCGGGAGGCCAAAAACTCGGGAACTTTCCCGTGTAGGAGTCGGGATAGGGATACCAGAACATCACTAGTATAAACAACGTGCAGCACAAAATTCCAGGCATATAACTAACAATACCCAATGGGGAGATAAATTTAAAGGTGTCCTCTGTACAGAGCGTAACAATGATTGGATTAGTATAATAGCTATGAACAATGTTCATGCTTCCAAAAAATATAAGACAACACACAAAACAGCCACCATTATATCACAAATTTATTTCAGAAATTTATAAAATTAAAAATTTATTTATAAACATTAAGTAAAAATCCAATCTTTATGCATATCTTCTTCAACAAAAGGGCTTAAAATTTAGACTTGAATTTTCTCATTGTAAATATTGTAAGGAAGAGGAAGAGAGGAAAGATCCAGCTGGCTATCATTTAAAATGCTGACTGCGGGGGTTTAAGATCTATTAAATGAGAAGATGAAAGCAGCGTCCCGGTAGCTCGGTCGGTAGCTGTACGTGGTGCCCTACCGACCGGTAGGGCACCTGTACGTGGCTCTTACTATATGCTTAACTTTAATGCCATTTATTCTTTGTATAATTAGGTGTTTTTGACATTTCTCGAATCATAACATTTTAATAAAGTATCAGACCTGACCCATCCAACTATAAAAAGAATAGCGCCAATCAAGGGCTTCCGAATGGTATAAGATTTATAGTACTGGATTGAGTCTAAAAAAGCTATAGCTAGTCAAATAGTACCATCTTGGTTATATAACTCTCATTAAAAAATAATTAATATTAGATTATTTGTTAAACTTTTATTAAGACTGAGTATTGAAATATTTGATTTGTTATTGTAATATTTGACACGTTAAATTTTTTGGATGACTGCATATCAGCAGTCAAATAAACTTTTTTTAACGAATTTTGGATGATGAGATATGCCAAGCATGCCAAGATAAGATCAGGTTGTTATTAAAGGCCGGACCGTACTTTATAGGATAACATATATCCTCGACTGCGGCGTGTCCGAGAAATAACAGAATAAAGACCTTATCACAAGCTATATACAATAGTAACTTAGAATTGTAATATGGATAACGCCAATACGCCTCAATTCGGTACCGATTTCGTCCATGAAATACGCGGTTTCTGCTCCTAATATTTAGCTAAAATAAATCAGGCTGATTTATAATATCTACATAATATTAATTTTTATTATTTTGTTTATATATAGTTTCTTTATGTGAATCTAATATTGTCTGCATTGCTCCGGCGAACGGTCAGTAATTTTTTGGAAGCTGAGAATGACTCAGCTAATACAGTAAGAGATTAGTGAAGTGGGTAACTATGCGCGAGCACCTTTGCTTGAGATACCGAGGCAGCAAGGGATTGACTACTGCTAACAAGAACTAATTCAAAATGGGGTAGGATACCTGATTCTGATATTAATTTATCAGGTTCTTCTAAGCCAATTACAAAGCTGCATAATTTTACTTAATATTCATTTTTAAATTTTTCTTTTTATAATCTCATTGTATTCATTTAGTGACTACGATCATTTAGTTTGCCTATTCGTAATTTTTTGGATGCTGAACGTTATTCAGCTATTTATAAAACCCTAAATCAAAGTCACAATAGAGATCCTTAGAGAGCGACTAATATGGAGTTACAATCTTTTCTTCGCCTCATTAGGTTCTGAAACGCCAAAAAAACGTCACTCTCTTGACCAACTTGCCCCCAACCTTATTAGCTGAATAACGTTCAGCATCCAAAAATAAAACAGAATAGAGCAGAAACAGGCATGGGTGCAACAAGATTAAACTTAAAACGAGTTAATAAAACAGTCTAATTCAAAGCAATCGTTTCTAGTAAGAGTGGAGCGATTAAAAGGTTGCGATCCTGGGATTTCACAATATCCATTACAAAAAAGTCACAAATTTACTTAATATTAATTTTTAAATTTTTGTTTTTATGAATTCATTGTAGGTATTCACTATGATTTGATTTTTCTATTCCACACGCGATATATTTTGGATGCTGAACGGGATTCAGTAATAATTTAAAAGAAAATACAATTTGAAAATCAGGTAGGGATTTTAAAAGATTCCATATTTTCTGGGTACCGGAATTTTTGTCACCAAGATTTTTCGGAACTTTGGTCACCAAGTCTTCAGTAGACCTTCAGCTGTGCAAAAGGCTATTCGGCGGCTGAGAGCGAACCAGCATCTTCAGTAAACCGGACTGATGTGTTAGCCATTACACCACGCCCTCTACTGCACAGCCTTAGAAATTAAATAGCTATATGCTTTACTCATTAACCATCACTGATGGCTTCCAAAAATACACCAATATACGAAGCGGTTGCAACTTGTAGATACAACTCAATAAAAACATTAAAACATATTTTAATCTAATAAATGATATATTGTAGTAAATGACATGTTTACTGATAAAAACACATTTAAGTTTCCTCTTTTGTTGGTATCTTTCTATTGGAAGAGCGAATTTATGTGAACGCAGCATAATATTAGTTAATTAAATTTTTGTTTTGATAAATACTCAAATATTTTTTTTGTTTTAATCCAGTTTTAACGAAGCCGTCGTTCTAATTTTTTGGAAGCCTGAACAATGTTCATGGCTAATTAATCAAAAATCATTCTTTCATTTTCTGGAGCTTTTCGACTTTGGACATGAACCTCCAGCTTTCTGTAATCCAGAATTTTATACACCTTTGTTACACAATATTTAAATTTATTAATTCGTTTTTATTAATTCCACTTAATTTAACAGTCAAAAAGGTATTTCTAGACAATTGCATTTATTTTTTGGATGTTGAAATTATTCAGCAAATATGTAAAGCTAGAGTTTTGCTAAGGTTCAGCTTCGAGTAAGAATCAAACATGAGAAATTTTAGTCAGTCATGCAGACTCACTAAATAAAGGTTGTGTAGTGGTGTCACTAGGAGTAATTAATGTCTTATTTGGTTTATTCTAGTGGTCGGACCGACGTCTTTACGGTATTCTGTATAATTCCGATCACTAGTTTATTCTTTTGTTAGCACCAAGGCATTGCAGTATGATAGAGAGATGCTAGAGATGCCCAAGACTGGAAATTTTCAATAACTTAAAATGAACCCATGACTCAAAATCGGACTCAGACATATAAACCAATAAAAGACTTGAACCAAGAATCACGACTAAAGAATCTTGAAATTCACCAATCGATACCATACCGATTAGATTATGACTTATGATGCTTTCAGGATTAAGATAACTTAGTATATCCTTAGTAAATTAGCTTTGAACACTGTTCAAGCTTCCAAAAAATAACCACCTTTTTGTAGATATGTATTTGGTTAAAATTTTTCTTAATTATTAAAATCAAATTTAAATTCAATTAAGTAATATTAAACAACTTGATTGACTAATTAGTCCAGCTATAATTAAAATCCACCGTTTTGAATCCGTTTAATTGCCGAAACTCCCATTTATAAGGGCTAGGGTTGTTTGACGCGGGGCTGTTTTGGCTCGCCTTAGGCGTATCTAAATTTATGAAATTTCCCAAATTTCTTTAACATCCTTGCCTACCTCCTTCAGAAATTTAAGAATTTTCCGTTAAATATTTCTCAAGTTATAGTCGATATACCTCTAAAAATTAGGCATTTTTCAGAAAATCAAACATTTTCGGACATAAATTCGCAAATTCTTGCTCAAAATTTCTGAAATTTTTGGAGAACTTAGATAATAGAACTGAAATACTTAGCTCCTATAGTACGGACAATAAACTGTAATTAGCTGAAAATCGTTCAGCTTCCAAAAAATAAGGGATAATAGATATAGCAGGACCTTAAAATTAAAGAATACTTTAAGCATTTGTGGAAACGAGAAAATCTAAAATTATATATTGTGTAGAAGAATTTTAAATTTTAACAAATTGGTATCATTAGAGTTTAGATTTTTGTAATTTGTTCAAAACTTATTTTTAAGAATAGTGCCGATAGGGTGACTGTAATAATTAAACGCAACGAAGAAAAGATTAAGTCCTTTCCAGCTTTGAGCGAGCCTTGCAAGCTAAAAAAGCACAACTTCTCAAGCCAAAAATGGCAAGAATGATGACACCATTTGAAGCAGTTCGCAAGTCAAAAGGCATTTTTTTCCAGACGTAAAATTTTTTGAACGGAACATATCTTAATCATCGAAATGGCAAATATTGGGCCCAACTTCTCCTTTACCTAATTAAATTGTTATCACTGCGAACGTCAATTTTCTTAATGCTATGGGTTGGTATTCGCAAAAGGGTCGTGAATCCTGGGGAATCTAGTATATTGAGGGTGCTCTGTAGTCTCGTCAGAGGTTAGTTTCGTCAGAGATCAATCTCGTCAGAAGGCATTTTCGTCAGTAAGGCTCCCTTTTTAAAAATCAAATTAAACGGCGGTATTATAACTTATACTAGGTTTATTATTTCTGGATCGATTTGAACAAATGAGGTGTCATTCGAAAAAGCTCTAAAAGCTGACTTAAGTGGTGAAAAATTCGAGTATACCAATGATAGCCCATTACAGTCAGCTCGATGAACTGACTCGAGCTCGACAAGCTGAGCCTTTCTATTATTTTTCAGGATTCACGAGTCTTTAACTCGGTCTTGTAATGGCGTATGAACTTCTTACACAACTAATTCGACTCAGTTTTTAGAGCTCTTTTGAATGACATCTCTTTTACCCAAATCGATATAGAAACAATTAACCTAGTATAAGTCATAATACCGCCGTTTAATTAAATTTTAAAAAGGGAGCCCTACTGACGAAAAGGGCCTCTAACGAAACTCACCTCTGTCGAAACAACCCTCTGACGAAGATGTCCTCTGACGAGAAGGACCTCTGACGAAACTAACCTCTGACGAGACTACCGGACACGATATTGAGTTATTAGCTGAATAGAGTTCAGCTTCCAAAAAATAATGATCAAACCATGGCCGCACAGACCGATAAAGTTCGACAAATTTTGAGATTTAATAAAAATGAAATAATAAAAAAATTAATATTTTTTAAAAAGTGATATCAAAAAAGCAACTACTCGTCACTAACGCGCGGACGGAGAATGGAAGAAATCCGGCTTCTCGCCTTCAAAATTCTCAAAATTTTGCCTGCACAAATAAAGCAAGATTTTTGGCTTCGTGTACACAGCAACTTAACCTGCTATCAAGAGTCATTTCAGTGAAATCTCAATTTTTCTTTTCTTCCGTGTAGATAGGAAGTTACTTTCTTAAAATACAGCCCAAGTAGTCGCGCGGCCATGACGGCGCAAAGCCATAACTAGCTTCAAGATTTCGAATCTTACCAAATTTGGTATCAAACCATTCCTCATGTTATGTCCGAGTATGTACGAAAGTCGACGTGCAATGATTAACAGTTTATCCAAAGATGATCGGCTTTTAAATAATATGTATTTTCTTATTATTTCCTTTTTATTATATTCCATAATTTGTCTTTAATCAGCTTAGTGATTGTTGGAGGTGAGGAGTTTATATTTTTTGGAAGCTGAACTAAATACAGCTAATAAAGCAGTTTTTAAAAGAAAGTCTAGCTTCAAAAAATCTAGCCTCCAAAAATTACGCAGAGAAAAATTACGTGTGATGTAGCTTCGGATATTGTTGCTGTTGGGTTGCCGTTTTCGGTTCGAGCCGACGTTCGGTGCATTTTTTCGAGCTTGGTTTTTTCCGATTCGGTTCGTTTTCGAGCTTTTCGAGCTGAAAAGCCTCGGCTCGCTCGATCTTTCGAGTTTCGGGTCGAGCGAGCTGGCAACTCTAATTGCTGTAGCTTCGGATATTGTTGGTTATTTGCCAAGTATAAAGGGCAAAGGCTTTATCCATTCGAAAGTTAATGGCCACTGCCATTGTTGAAAAAACGTTTTGACAGTTTTTGAAATTTTATGATTGTATCTCAGCTTTGAGCGGGGTTAACCTAATAGTTATGTTCAATTTTTTCTGCTTGGGATTTAAAACACCGGACGTCTGTTTTATCTCAACCCTTGGGGTTGAAAAATAGTATCTAAAATTGAAATATTGTCAGGCTTATGAGCATATAAAAGCCAATATGAGCGCCAATCTACCAAAAAATATTAAATTTTTTATTTTTGATAGTCATTTAAGCATTGTTGATTCAAAAGAATTATATTGATTATATTGATTATATTGATTCTAATTATAGGGGTGCTAAGCAAAAGTTTAGATAAATATGATAAGAATTGAATCCAAGACTGTACAACAGCTTAGGTTTATCTGCTAGTTACACTGACAACATTGTAACTAGAGTTGGATATATTGACCAAGTTATGAGGGCTTGGAAGGCAAGTAGAAGCCAACCCCGGTGAGGCAATCAGGGGTTGTTGTTAAGGCAAACTTTGACATTTTTGCATATCTCGACATTGGAAGTAATCTCACAACAAATTAATTGACTGGCTAATATGCAGTCATCCAAAAAATATCAAGAGCTCTAGTCAGATGGATGTGTATTTAAACATTTTGATACTCCATTTTAATAAACTTTTAAATAAATAATTTAATATTAAACATTTTTAAAATTTATTTATCCGCCCGCAGTTTATTTTGCGGTTCATTTTAAAACTATTAATTAATTTTTAATTTCGATACCAGCCAAATGATAGTATATCCTTTGAAAGCTCTTATAAAACTGAGTCTATAAATATTTTTTTCAAAATTTTTAGCTAATATTGACCAAGTTATGAGGGCTTGGAAGACAAGTGTAAGTTAGGCACGGTCAGGCAATTTGGAGTTGTTGTTAAGGCAAAGTTTGACTTTTTTGCATATTTCGACAGTAGGAAGAATTTCACAAAAAATTAATTGACTGGCTAATACGCAGTCATCCAAAAAATACTAACGGCACCATAAAGCGGATTGACAAACTGAATATTTTGATACCCCAGTTTAATAAACTTTTTAAATAAATAATTTAATATTAAGCATTTTTCAAATTTATTTATTGTCCCGTGGATTATTTTGCGGTTCATTTTATAAATATTAATTAATTTATTAATTTCGAGATAAGAGTTGATTTAAATTCAAAAAAATGCAACGCTATGGAAAAGTGATTTAATTTTTTGGAAGCCAAGCAACGCTTAGGCTACTTTTAACGCTATTGATGGGCCCGTATGGTATGTTAAAAAATTATATGAACACATATTTTCCTTGTTTCTTAAGTTCCTGAAAGTGTGATATCTTAAGTCTATTCGGTAATTTTTGCGTTCGTACCCCCCCCTTTTTTTTCCTTCCTCAAAGTATTAAAAAATGGTCAGTCAGCTTATAGAACCTTTTATTTTTCAATTTTCGAAGTCTGTATCTCGGCCCAAAGTTAACACCGTGGGTTGATTTTGGTGTCATTCGACACAGCTCGATGAGTTCTATAAACTAAGACTGACTGACCATTTTTTAAACTCTGAATAAGGAAAAAAGGGGGAGGTACGAACGCAAGATATTCTGCCGAGGAAATATTTTATTCCAATTTTCACAAAAATAGCTGTTAAAAATTTATTTGAACACCTTGTTTTCTAAGACATAAGCAGGTAAGGCTTGAATCCTTTCATATGATATCTAGTTGGTAGCACCAACTTCCAAAAAATAAAACAAACACCCTTTAAAGGTAATTAATTACTTATTTTCGAATACTTTTAATAAATTCAAATTAAAGAAATAATTAATATGTTGTAAATAATAGGTGTCAAAATGTTGCCGTTTTGTTTGTCTGTCCTTTATTTACCGTTTCTGTTATATCTGTTGTATCCGTACTTGCAGAAAGAATATTGTAAAGCATATAGCTATTTAATTCCTAAGGCTGTGCAGTAGGCGGCGTGGTGTAATGGCTAACACATCAGTCCGGTCTACTGAAGATGCTGGTTCGCTCCCAGCCGCCGAATAACCTTTTGCACTAGCTAAAGGAGAGAGCTATAGCCCAGCTGCTTTACTATATAAATGAAAATAAATAACCCATCATCAGGTTGGATGGTGGCACAGTCAGTTGTGCTTCGGTTTGGGCTCTTCCGTGATGGTTTTATTCCATCTCCCATCCAATGAATTTTTCCACAGCATGAACATCGGACATGACAATATCCTTGACTGCGGGGTGTCCGAGGAATAACAGAATAGCGACCTTATCACACATAACACAGAATAATGACTAACAAGATTGGCCTCAGCCTTTCATATTAAGCACCTACCTAACAGTTTACCATTTTAAATTTTGAAAGAAGAGTAGAAGTCATTGGGTTGTGCCTTCAAAAATTCTCTAAGAACCGATAACTTGAGTCTTTAGCAGTGCTTCGAAGCTCGTACCAAAATTCGTACTAGTACAAAGTACGAGTACGAAGCCTAAAATAAGAATGGTACGAGGCCAAAAAATGGTGGCACAAAGTACGAACAAATTTGAAATTTCGACGCACTGGTCTTTAGACGCAATTAAAGTTTATTGAGCCTTTGGTCCTACCATTAAATAAAATCTTATGGCTGAAGAGACCTCTAGTTATTAGCTGAATAATGTTCAGCTTCCAAAAAATAAGAAGCATCTGATACCCGATCTAAAGAAAAAATATTCATCAGAAAATTTAAAGAAACTTTATTTAAATAAATGGATATTATGTAAAAATGATAGGGCGATTAGGTAATTTCAAATTTATTCACCTAACATACTTCCACTTCATTCTAGTAAATAAAGATATTCACAAAAAATTAAAATTCAACGAGATTGCTGTAGTTCTACAAGCCGTGGACATGTTTAAATTATTTTTAATTTGACTGATTAATATTCAGTCATACAAAAATATATGTATTTTTCTATCGATGGTGTATGATCATTTAAATATTCAATGTTTATTAAATAAGGTTAATGTAATAATTGATACTTAGTAAAAAATCAAAGTCAGCTAACGCAAATTTTGTGGTTATAACTAGTGTTGGAACCGGACCGGATCTTGATCCGAATTTTCCGGATCCGGTAGTCCGGAATCCGGTTATTTTGACAAAACCGGATTTTCCGGGTTTTGATCCGGAAAATCCTTTGTGTCGCGTCCAAAAAACCTACCATCGGTAGGCCCAGTGGGCGTGGGCCCAATCATGAATAAATGTTAAAGAACCCAACCCCAACTTCAAAATATAAAGAAAAACCAATTTTCTTTTGATTGGACGCATAAACTTTCATTGGACGCATAAAAGTGATTGGACGCATAAACTGGACAAGAGCCGGATTTTTTTTTACCAAATAAAGCTTTCAACTTTATTGCTTCGAGTTTGGAAAAAAATTTTTTTTAATTTTCAAAAAAGAAATTTAATCATTTTATCATATCAATCCGTTAAAAAATTAATTTTATTTTCTTCCCTCCGAATAAGTTACATTGCATATTTCTGCGTCCATTCACGAACCTTTGCATTATAGGCAGCACGATCTTTTACGTATAAATCGGCAGCTTCCCGATTCAACGGACTTTTTGGGTTTGGGTCGTCGAAAAGAGAGCAGATTGAAAGCAAAACTGAAAATTGAAATAAGAGATACTTTGTAAAAATTGTGATATGACTAAAAAGTCAACTAACTCAAGCCTGTTACCAATTTTAGGAAAAGCGAGGCATGAGTAAGCGTCAGGACTAGGGTTGTTCCCCGACGGAGGGCCTTTAGGGGACGGGGGACAAACCTAGTTAAGACAAAACACCGTCCGATTACATCAATCAAATTACATCAACGCTTGTCAAGGTAGCTTCATGGAACAAGACTAACTACATGCTCAAACTATTTTGAAAATTTTAGCCTAAGCAATGCTGGCTTACAAAAATAAACAACGTACAAGAAAATTATGAGAGTTTTTCTCTAATATTGAACTAACTTTATTCTCAAATTAATAAAATAATAATCATCTTGTAGATAATGTTAGAATTATTTCAGGCATAATTACACAATATTAATTAATTTATATAAATTTTGATTTATGCGTTAATTAAAAGTAACAATTCAAGTAGTAGGAGCTTTGTTTGAGATTCATTTTTTGCAAGCCGAGCAATGCTTAGGCCAATGTTTGCTATAAACTCAACTAAAATTCCTCGTTAAAAACAGACCTGGTCACGGATACTGATCTTAGTATCCGTATCCGGATATTTACGGCGGATACGGCGGACATCCGCAGGCATTTTGATATTATCTGTATCCGTATCCATGACCAGGTCTGGTTAAAAAGCTGCCGATCATCACCCGTACATATGATTAAAAAACAACATTCGGTTCTATGGAACAAAGTCGATTTATCAATATTACTAGGACCTTTAGGCTTCTATAAGTGCAGTACCCAATTGCCTTTCCACTCCCAAAGGGACGTTGTATTGTCCTGACACGAATTCCCTCGTTCCCAAAATTACCTTTAGGAATAGTCAAAGCCGGCGTCCATTTATGTGTAAGAATGTCCAAACAAATGGATCCCTCATTGTTAATATTTGGATGGTAAATTCGTGTTTTGAAGCTAATCTGTGGGGGTTTAAACGGATAATCTTGGGGGAAGTTGATATTTAAGTAGAACACCCCTCCTTGATAAGGCGAATTTGGAGGCCCAGTAATGGTTGCTTGCCAATTCCAGAGGTCCTCCCCGACTGGGCCTGCATTACACAGAGATGGAGGTTCTTTTCCAAAGTCGACAAGCTCCTGAAAAGTGGAAAAAAAATTTTCGGTAAAATTCAAGTTCTACCCATATCCCTTTCTTTGGTCAGACTAAAATCTGATAGGGCAGCGTGTTAGTAGACCGAAACATACAGACAAAAAATAAGGGAAATCGGACAAAAAGGTGGCGGGGATCAGAACCAACCTTATGAATTCGTTTCAATGCCATTTGATAAAAATTTAAATTTTAGATAGGTGTAATAAGAAATATGTGGGACACGCCCACCTTGTCGCGCGGCCACCTTGTCGCAGAGCCATAACTTGCTAAAAAATTTCTGGCCCTTATCAATTTTGGTACCATTCTCTTTAGCTCGATGAGAGGAATCGTTTAATACTAAAGTTGGTAAGATTCGGAAAACTTGAAGGAAGTTATGGCTCTGCGACAAGGTGGCCGCGCGACAAGGTGGGCCGTACCCGAAATATGTCGTTTAAAATTTGTAAGTTCACTAAAAATGCATAATATTAAGTAAAAATTTAAGTAATTGATAAATATTAAATCACGGAACGATTTGCTACTTGGAACTACTTTGCATTTTCATTCTAGTCATGTATATTTTTGGAGTCTTAGTTGCTACTAAGATTAATAAGTTAACTTGAGTAAAGCAGCTGGGCTATAGCTATTTCTCTCCTTTAGCTAGAGCAAAAGGTTATTCGGCGGCTGGGAGCGAACCAGCATCTTCAGTAGACCGGACTGATGTGTTAGCCATTACACCACGCCGCCTACTGCTCCGCCTTAGGAAATTAATAGCTATATGCTTTACACTTGAAGATGGAGCCTGTAGGGTTTCCAGCTCTCGAACAAAAATCTCAGTTATCGAGATTGTTTGAGATATTAATCTTGATTCTCTTATGACCCTCTCAGTGCTGTCTCTAGCCGTAACCCGATTTTTAATCAAATAAATTTACTTCATATTAATTAAAATACTTAATTAATTGTTAAATACTGCAAAAAGAATTCTTAAACCACTGCTTCTTCCTAAACCGATTCGTTATTTTTTGGAAGTCTTAGCCGTTGCTAAGATTAGTTAGTTCACTTAACCCATGGGTGTTGTGACACTTGAGGATTCGAACTTGAGGATATGGCAAATATATTCATAACCTTATCTTTAATAAAATCAAATTTTACTTCATATTAATTAAAATATTTAATTAATTTATTAAATACTGCAAAGAGAATCCTTAAAACACAATTTTTTTCTTTCAAGGTTGGTTCGTTATTTTTGGAAGTCTTAGCTGTTGCTAAGATTAATTAGCTTTCTTGACCCACTAACTTAATTATAGTTAAAAAGCGGCTACCCAAACTGGGGTTAAGCGAAAAAGACGGACTTGGTTTAGCCTAGCCCCGGGATAATTAAGGCAACTTAATGTCCTAAACAAATAGTTAAATAGGGATTCTGTCCTAATTAAGAATTTTGAATAAATTTGGATCAGGGATGTCACGGTGGAGGAAAAAGTTAGGATTGTTTCACTTGGACGCAATACATAGAAAAAGCATTTCAAAATGCCCTGCCTCTGTCAGATAAAATGATTTTTTGAAAAAATGAAAAAATAAACTAAAAAAATAAACAACAAAATTTCTAGGTCAACCATTCTCTTCCAAAAGGCAAATTAAAAATAAGCATAAAACAATTAATAATTCCTTTCTTTACGTGTAAAAGGGTTTTCGCTTAGGCAAAGTAATATTTGAATAATTCAAAGAAATTCTTTTTCTGATAACCGGCAAATCATTCCGCGGCAATAAAACAAAAAGCGCCCCATTTGGAGTGTGCACCTGTTTACTGCTAAGCAGAAACTCACTAAAGCAGACTTAGAAAATGACGCCAATGGGTACAGCCAGAAGGTGCCAACGAACTGACCATTGTCTCTCTATTTTCTATCAAATTTATCACTGGCCATTTCTGCCTTTCTTCGAGTCCACCCCTGAAGACCTACAACTTTTTGTTCAACACAATTTTTTACTTTTTACTTCTTTACAAGTCTAATCGGGGGATTTAAAGGAGGTAGAGAGGAACTAGGAGGGATTAAGGGGGATATCGATGGATTTGAAGGGTTTAAAGGGGATAAAGAGGGTTTAAGGGGGATATCGAGAATTTTGATTATTAAAATGGATAGAGGGATTTATCGGGATGAAGAGGATCTCCTATTAAACTTTAAAGAAAAATAAATAAATAATTTGAGTTGATCAAAAAGTTGTAGGTCTTCAGGGTAAATAGGTCTTCAGGGTGTAGGTCTTGGAGGTGTAGGTCTTCAGGTTTGACCCCCTTTCTTCCATTTAAACTCAATGGTCAAACACTGGTCAGCAAGGCTTGTAATAAATTTCAAGTCCAACAACTTGTAGATAATATAAAATTTTTTGTTTATAAAATTCATATAAGCATTAATAATTTAAAGAACTTTGAATCTTATCAGCTCTGGGCGCTTAATTTTTTGGAAGTCAAGCAAAGCTTAGACTTATTAAAGTAGGAGGTAGGCAAGTGTGTAGCTTACTAACATTGGTTGACGATAGTTATCCAATAAGCGATTTCCCCTCGACTAGACCTATTTAATATTAAATTTTTAATTTTGATTTGAATAATTTGAGAAAAATTTCTTACAATATTATGTGTTCTCGCGTTGTCTCACTTTATTTTTTGGAAGCTTGACATTGTTCACAGCTAACTTAGAAAAATAAATTTGTGTTTTTCGAAGAGCCATTAGGAAGTTTTGTAAGGAGATACTTAGTTTTATAAAAGACTCAATTTAAATAACCTTTTGAACCCATAACTGGACCTGTTAAATGAAGATTAATCGTCCAATCGACCACTCACTCTTAAAAGGGAGGATGAAATAAATTACACTATAACCTGTATTAATTGCCCTCCCTCAAATAATTACCCAACTTAGTTTGATTGTTCAGCTACGAAAGTAAAGGGTGGGGAATCCTCGAGAAATCTACAGAGGAAGGGAGGCAAGTGAGCGTATCCTTCGAACAGTATTATTTGTAGGTCTATTATTATTTTAAAACGTATTAATTATTTAATAAAGTTAGAAATAAAAGTTTATTTTAAATTCGAGTATTTTAAGCCAGTTTTGCTAAGGGGTGTTATTTTTTGGAAGCCAAGCAATGCTTAGGCTAATTTTATCAACATTTGTAGGAATGGTTAATTTTATTAAGTCGGAGGGTATTGATTTTGAAAAACTTTACACTTATTTACAACATGTTTAAATTTATATTAAAAAATATTTAAACGTGCTAATTATGTTGCTTCAATGTTTCGTATCTTCGACAAGGTTATTATTTTTTGGAAGCCATCTATTAAATGGCTAATTTATCTCAACAATTATTGTGGTATAAACGGATCATTAGGCCATCATTTTAAATCTCTCATCCTCAGTGTTGTAACTTGTATTAGACAAGCAACTTGATGGCCTCGATGATATGGATCGCTACTATGGATAAATGGATTGGATACTATGGATCGGTACTATGGATAAATGGATTGGATACTATGGATCGCTACTATGGATAAATGGATTGGATACTATGGATCGCTACTATGGATAAAGCTGATTCAGCAAAACCTCGTTTATTATCTACCTATTGGGGCTGGAAAAATAGTAACCATCTCGTAGGGCATTCAAAAATGCACTAAATACGAAGGGACAACTATCAAAATATTTGAGGATATCTTCCAACGATCTTAAAGGATCACAAATTCAAAAAATTAGCTATGAACATTGTTCAAGCTTCCAAAAAATAAATACCACTGACGCAACAACATCAGCGTCATCAAATCATTTGAAAATTTAATAAATAAGAATTCATTTAATCAATATCAAGTAACTACGTTTCTTTCAGTTTCTTGCTTCAATCGTTGCTCAGGATCTGACATAGTATTTGATAAAGTCATGAGCAAAAAAAACGTTTTATCTTTTAAAGAAATTTACAACAGTTGACAAGGATACATAGGTTGTGTAATTTAAACAAGTATATTAGCTGAATAATTTTCACATCCAAAAATCACTTTTATTATTATATACACACATAAAATCAACTAAAATCAGAAAACTAATAAACACTAAATAATAATAAAATAAATATTATGTAGTTCCAAACTCAATTTTAAAAGTTACAGTCAAAAAATCAGACTAACAACCAAACAGGGTTTACGCGTCTTCAAGAATCAAATGTGATCAGGAATCTGTATAAGAAACAAATTTAAAAAATTCATTTGACTGATTTATCAGCCATGCAAAAATAGTAAATTTAAATTATAGATCCCATTACAAAAAAATATTCTAACTCGAGTACCATTAAAGAAATTATAATGTGAAAAAGCATATTATGCAAAAATAGACATTTAAATTAATTTCAAATTTAACCGCTCTGTCAAATTAAAACATAATACAAACATTCTTAAAAGCTTTTATTAGATACATTTTGTGATAATTAAATCTTCTCTTCTTTAACTTGACTGATTTATCAGCCATGCAAAAATAGACATACGAATATCTTGAGGCCACAAAAAATATTTTAACTTGAGACTATTAAAGAAATAATAATTTATAAATGCATATTATGCAAATTTGACAATTAAATTAATTTAAATTTATACTCTCTCTCTTCAATTTTGCATAAATAATTTATCAAATTAAAATATGTATAATACAAACAATTTTTAAAATCTTTTATTAAATACATTTTGTGATAATTAAATCTCCTTTAATTTATTTTAATTTCTTTTCTCTTTATTAACGTTGTTAACGCTTTCTACGTCTCAACATGCACGAAATAGGCGAAAACTTGAAAAAATAAAAATTAAATTTGTTTGGAAAATAGAGCTTCACTTTTATGCATCTCTATTTCTACTCAGCTCAACTATAGAGCTTTACTTATATTTTTTGGCACAGCTACCGACAACAGTGACCAACAGCGAGGACACTTCACTGTACAATTGTGTCACTTAGACTATCACTTAGGCAACTCCTACCGCTCTGATTGCACAGAGATTTAAATACGTAAAAAATAGACTGTTATTTGGAAAATGGTTAGCCCCAAGGTGTTAATATACATTGAAGTTAGGACATAACACGGTACACACATTTAATCAGTGGTACCTCAGAAACATTAAAATTCAATTTTAGCCGATAAAACCATCAAACTATGAAACCCCGTCAAAGTTATCTCTACATTCTTCCAAAGCTTAATTAATCCTTCCAATCGTCATTCTACCCAACTAATCCCACTTCCTCTTAATCCGTGATCCTCTCCAATAGAAAAACAATTTTTATGGATCTGATTTTCATCTCAACATAAATACCTATGAACGCTGTTCAAGCTTCCAAAAAAATACACCACCTTCGACGAAGTCCCATCACTGACTTAACTTTCAGAACTTTAAAATTAAAAATAAAATAGGTAAATAACATTAAGTAACATTAAGATGGATTAAATCGGTAATTAAAACTGCAGTGTAAATATTGGTACTTTGCAAATACCCTTAATACTATGGTTTCCACATGAGTTAAAAATAAATAACTATCACTTTTATACTAAAAGACAATACCTAACCATAAGTGTTACCCGACAAATCTGATTTATTACTAGGGACAGCCAAAATATGCACGGAAAATCGCCAAATATGCGCATATATATGCACTGAAAAAGCCCAAAATATGGACCAAAATATGCAAAAATATGCAGTATGAACCGGGTCCTAAAGTGCTCGGACCTATGTAAAAACACCATTTTTGGGCTTCCCACTTCAGGGCATATCCGCATACAAAACATGCATTTGCATGTTTTGGCTATTTCTATTTATTACAAATGTAAAATCAAAATTTACAAAATATATATTATATTAACCTAAATTGGCTAAATTTCTAAAAATTTTTCTTTCAGATGTCTCTCCATGTTTGGGAAGGTAATTTTTTGGAAGTTGGGAATGCCAACTAAATAAATTTTGTTGATGGCTATGTGGAAAGTTGAAGGCAAATGTAACAAGCGGATCGAATTATATGTATAGTCCAGTTAACGAGCCGACATGAAAACAAAATTTCCGATTTTCGGGAATCGGGATTGTTGTGTCCGTACTTGCAGAAAGAACATAAATGAAAATAAATAATCAAGAATTGGGTTGGATGGTGGCACATTTGGGTGTGCTTCGGTCTGGGCCCTTTCCATGATGGTTCAATTCCATCTCCCATCCATTGAATAACATTTTGTGAATTTTAATAATTATTTAATCCACTTAACTCAAGGCGGGCTCAAAACTTTGTTTACACCCTAATTAGAAAAAATATTAAAAACTAAGCCCATATCCTTACTCAAAGTCTATCTACTTAATTGTTAAATATTGAAAAATTATTTTAAGTTTTATATTAAATTTAGATAATTTAGAGCTAAAACACTTCGAAGTTTTATGTTGTTGCAGCGTAGTATTTTTGGAAGCCTGAACAATGTTCATGGCTATCTATATATTGTAAAACGCCAAAAAGCCCCTTGTATAAATCCAAGACAGAAGACTCCCCAAGACCCAATACCGAAAAAACCCCAAGTAAAGTCTTGAGTTAATACACAAGTCTATGGTTGTCGGTTCTGGACCAAACCAAGGAACCGACGATTTTTCGGTTCGGTTCTTCGGAAGATTTCCAGGAACCGACAACCTAATTAAGGAACCGACAACCTAATCAACCTAATCTTCTAAGTCTCTACGCCTTTTAATGATACTATTAAAAGATGAAACCAAGTCATTGTCCCGTTGCTTCCTTGATACATTCTGATCTTTTGCCAGAAAATAGTCAACTCTCTTAGCTGATTAACTTATTAATTACTTATGAATATTAGCCTAAGCTTTGCTTGGCTTCCAAAAATTTACAGCGATGGATGACACATATAGGAGTAATTTTCCCATTAATCGCACCTACATTTCTATCCAAATTAATAAAATAATTAATACCTTTTAAATAAGAATTGAAACTGAACATAAAAAATCCTAAGATCCCGAAGGAAGAGAGAAAAAAAAATTACAAAAATTCGCTAGAATCATAACGAAATAATCATAATTCCAATCAGGGGTGAGCGCAAGAGACAATCTCAAAAAACGCAAGACGCAACGCAAGGCCAAAATTTAACACGAGTAACGCAATGCGCTTACCTCTGACTCCAATAACTTTAAAATTAAATAATAATCAGATGATCAAGTTATACGGTATTTGTTTATGGAAAATGGGGAAAATAAAACCCGTCTTGATCATAATCTAACCTTTAGGCGAAGAAAAAATATTCAAAATCCTAGTTGTATAGCAGGGCTGGGCGAAATCTAAAAATAAAAAGCGAAATGCGAAATAAGCCAGCCCTGTTATAAAAACAAGAGAAAATTCCATTTTACAAAATAAATATTATTTCAATTTAATTTCGTAAAATGTCTAAGAATAAAATAAATGACCGTCGAGAATTTTTTTAGTGTTTTTCTATTTTTGTAAGTTGGGTAGTCCAACTAAAATTTGAACTAAGCTTGTATAAAAGCACAGAAAATACATATTAGTTTGTTACATAGTTTCAAAATTTCTGAGATTTGTGCGGATAATAATGATAATGTCTGATACAACATATATAATATTTTAATTTAAATTGAATAAGTTTGAATATAAATCAGGTCGATATCTAAGTTGGCTGAATCGTTCTATTATTTTTTGGAAGTTGGTTAATCTAACTAAAAATTTTGGCTGTAACTGAAAAGGATTTGGCTAGTCATTGGAAATATCTTTCAAATGATACAGCTATTTTTTATATTTAGGCAAGGGGAAATTTCAAGGCTGATCACTCTCCAGTTGATCAAAAATTTTTATGGAGAATACATTGAGAGAGTAAATTCAGGAAAAAAGATTGGCTGTTGGAGGGAAACAACAAAACAATGTCGTAAGCGTACTTAGATTGTATTAAAATTGATAGAAGACAATGACAATTTATAAAAAGAAGTAAAATGGTAAAATAAATGTTATTTGAATTTAAATAATTAAATAGGTATGAAAAAATAGTATGTCCATTAGCCTAGCATTTAGCCTTATTTGAACGTTTAATTTTTGTAAGTTGGTTAATCCAATTGAAATTTTCACTGTACCTACTACGCACGTATGAGGTACGTGTAAGCGTACTTAGATGATTCTTTCAACCGAATCATATGTTTTAACACAAAAATAGATTGACAACGTAAAAATCTATTTGTTTGGAAGCGTAAAAATTACAATAGACGGTTAAAGGTTGATTATATAAAAACTGGGCAGTTTTGAAAAATATAATTTATTTCAATTTAAATTTGTAAAATGCTTAAACATGAAATAGAAAATAGTTTATTTTTTGTAAGTTGGATATTCCAACTAAATTTTAACTAAGCTTGGATAAAAGCACAGAAAATACATATTAGTTTGTTACATAGTTTCAAGATTTCTGAGATTTGTGCGAATAATAATGATAATGTCTGATACAACATATATAATATTTTAAGTTAAATTGAACAAATTTGAAAATAAATTAATTGATATCTAGTTTTACTTCTTAGCATCTAGTATTTTTTGGAAGTTGGTTAGTCCAACTAAAATTTTGAACTATGTATTTGTATGAGGTGCCTTGGATATTAAATAAAAGTAAAAATGTACTAGTATAAATTGCTTTATTTGCTAAACAATCTGACTGACATTTAAGTCAAAATTGAGAAAATAAAAATTTTATTCGAAAAAAACACATTCAACTTGAAGCCAAATTTGCAATAAAAAATTATTTTTTAAAATAGCACGTGAATGGCTATGTTAAAAATCTAATTAAAAAATTCTGTGACGACATAAGTTTAGAAAAAAATATTTTTTTATATATTAAGTAAAATAAAATAAATGTCAAAAAATAATTTAAATAAATGCCGGAAATTGAGGTATTTATGAGGCTATAATAAAAAAGAGGGTAAAATTGGGGTAGATAGTGATTCAAAATTTTATGAAAAAACTGTTTTTTGTTAAGGCAGAATATGGTTAGAAAATGCTAATTTTTGCCTAAGCTTTGCTTGGCATCCAAAAAATAATAAGTGACAAAAAGCAAACCACGACTATCAGCCACTTACGTCCTTTATGCCAATTATTAATTTAATTATTGCATACTTCTAATTAGGTAGCAACCCGCTCCCGAAACCCCGTCGATTTTTTAGCAAAAACCCGACACTCGAGGGCTTTACGCCGAAAGAACTAGATAATCCGGAACACGATGTGTTGTTTTGTTACTCTACTTTAAATTAATAGGTTAATGAAATAAAGGCTCTATCTTAGGACATGCGTCCCATGAACATTTATGCGTCCCATAAACAAAAAATTGGATTTTTCTTGGTGTTGCAAAGTTGAGGCATGGTTCCAAAGCATTTCTTCATGTTTGGGACCTACGCCCACTGGATCTGGGACCGTTCCTTACCCTATCCATCGAAATTTCTTAAAGTTAAAATCGTTTTTCTGAAATTTTTAAAAATGGCTATAACTTTCAGAAATTTCGAGAGATAGGGCAAGAAACGGTCCCAGACCCAGTGGGCGTAGGTCCCGAACATGATGAAATGCTTTGGAACCATGCCTCAACTTTGCAACACCAAGAAAAATCCAATTTTTTGTTTATGGGACGCATGTCCTAAGATAGAGCCGAAATAAATTCAAAAAATATAGTTGAATTGGATTAAATTTAGTAGGCACAAGGTCCTATAACTCCCGGCATATGGAGAGATTTTTTGCCTAAGCTTTGGCTTGGCATCCAAAAAATAATCACAAGTTTTCGTAAGAAGAGCGCACAATCATCTGGACTAAAGCTCTATAAAAATAATTATTTAAATTATTATATACGTTACTTAACGCAAATCTTTTGATATAAGCACACTTTCAATTAAAGCACACCCAACGAGAGGATCGAAAAATGAAAGCATAGTTCTTCAACTTTATGATTTACGGTATTATGCCAGTCTACAGCTTCTAAGGGATAGATCTACTGATTGTTTATACAGTCGGAATCACTATATGTTTTTGTCTCTTGATTTTCTTGAGTCAATGGATAGCGACAAGTTGGAAAATCAACCGGAAAGAACAAAAATAGAATTTTGTCTAAGCTTTGTTAGACATCCAAAAAATAAGGGCCGGACAATGCCAATAAGTGTTAACCTATTGGAATAAGGTTCTTTATATAAATAATTATTTCAAGTATTGTATATCTTTTAAGATATCCTATCAATCAAAGATTCCAAGAGGAGAAGAATATTTTGATCAAAGGATAGGTTTGTTAGAACGGATTTCCTAATGGACGTTTAAGAATAAAATTTCACCCCTCATTTTTAACAAGAGTAAATGTCCTGAAATTCATCTTTATTTGTCTTATTAGGTATGTCATGTCCGAATGTTCATGCTGTGGAAAAATTGTGGATGGGAGATGGAATAGAACCATCACGGAAAGGGCCCAAACCGAAGGCACAACCGACTGTGCCACCATCCAACCCAATGCTGGGTTATTTATTTTCATTTATGTTCTTTCTGCAAGTACGAACACAACAAGGTAATTCCAAAGTTGATTGATTAACAGGTAGGTTGGAAATCCAAGGACAAAAAGTGAAAGATTTTTGCCTGAGCTTTAGTAGGCATCCAAAAAAATAAGCAAACGGGATAAGCAGTACAAGCACACAATCAACTGGACTAAAGTCCTTTATAAAATAATTATTTCAAGTATTGTATATCTTTTAAATATTCTGTCAATCAAAGATTCCAAGAGGGGAAGAGGAATCCTTTGATCAAAAAGAGATAAGTTTATAAAAAAGCGGTACGACAAATGAGGATAGAAATGAAAAATAAAAAAAACTTGGAAAACAATATAACTTTGAAGATTCCCACATGGAAGACCAATAAAGAAGAATTCATCTCTTTCCAGCGCCGCAGGCAAAAGTTTTTGAATTTCAGAAGTTCCATTATTTGTTTTTTATTTCATTTTAATTCTCAATTGTCGCCACACCATAAAAACTGACGTTCTGCTGGACTTCTAGGAAGAAAAGCTCATCCCTCACTCCTTAACGTGAGTTAAAGGACTTGATTATCACTCTTTATATGGCTTATTTGGTTGTAAACTGAAATTATCTTTACAGAATGATTAGAATAAGGCAACTTCAAATTCCCTAGATTAACGGATATTAAAAATTGCCTAAGCTTTGCTTGGCATCCAAAAATAAAAATTCTTCAATCAAGGGGTCGACAACATAAAAATAATAGTTGTGTTTATATAAATTATTAATTCAATTAATTAATACTTTTAAATTATTAAAGTAATGTAAAAAGTGAGGCGATAAAGTTCATTTCTTAAGTTAAAGCTCTGGGGTTATTTTTTCCAACTACCATATTTCAAGGGCAATAAAAGGGGCGATGTTAGGGTATTGGCTTAGTTGCCTAAATTCAAATCCTGAGGGTGTAAAAAGTTCCGGTTTAACCGGAACTGGAGGGCCGGAACCGGAACTTTACAAGCAAACAGGAACCATAAAATCCTAGAACCTCCGGCCTACCTGAACCGGAACTTCAGGCGAAACACTAGTATAAAGCCCTCCTATTATTTGTCAAAGTCTTAGTCTTATTGTCGCAGTGATTTTCTACGATTTATACTTCCACTGAGTTTTATTTTCAACTATGATTCGAAGAGAGTCTCTATTTAGGCTTATTTTATTAAACCCGGTGCTATTCTTTGACTAAACTCTCTATTTAGGGAATGCCATCAAAAATTTAAAAATTTGCCTAAGCTTTACTTGGCATCCAAAAAATTTCAAGAGGTAAAAAATGAAACTAATATATCCTGTGGTAAGCATTTTCCTTATATATATTATTATCTTAATTATTATATACTATTAAAATATCAGCTCGATAAAGTTACAATCTAGGCAAAGATGGAATGGAAAGGCTCCTTTTGCGCTCCTCCTCTTTGCGCTCCTTTTGCGCTCCTTTTGCGCTCTGAAAAGATACTGAGATTTTTCTCAGAGAGATAGCTCAAACATGAGTTTTCCCAAAAGTAATCGACAAGATTTTTTAAAGTGGTCCTCTACAGTAAAATGAACTGTTCGTAAGGTAGAAAGTTTTAATATTTTTTTGTTTTTCTTGAGTGGTTAGAAAAGAATAGCAACGGGTTTGGTATAACTACTCGGGGTAAAGCAAGAGATTTTTGCCTAAGCGTTGTTAGGCATCCAAAAATATAAGGAGTTCAAGTATGGGAGATCCATTTATTGGACAAGAAATGTTTAGAATATAAATTATTATTTCAATTAGTGTATACCTTTTAGAATTATGCCTATCTAAAATTCCGTAGGAGAGTATTGAGTAGAATTACCAGTCTAATTAAAAAGTTTAAACGAGAAAAAAATTTAAATGAGATTACAGTTGAAGGGAGAAGTTTTTTTTAATTAGACGGAAGGATTAGACAGTCATTCATGAAATTGAGGAAATTGTTTGAGGGGGAAGTTTGAAATAAAACCGAATTAAAGTTAGATCAATTTACAAAATATATATTATTTCAATTTAAATTGATATAATGTTTAAACAGAAAAAGTTATGACAAAGTTGTTTCCTAACGGGTCTTTCGTAATTTTTTGGAAGTTGGTAGGTCCAACTAAAAAGGGCTGTTCTAACTAAGTATACGTGGAGGTGCTTTGTGTGGTAACTCGTAGTTGGCCTGGTTCGTTGAATCTGTTATAATCCTTGCTACCAGTTAAATAGGGCATTTTGACAAAGGAATAGAGACGAAAATCCCGAAAATGTTGGAGACGAAAATTCCGGCACCCCTTGGCGAGCACTAGGCTGATCGAAACAATGATGAACTTTTTGCAACAATGTATAATTAATTATATATCAATTTGCAAAATATATATTACTTTAACTTAAATTTGTAAAATATGTATTTAAAACAAAACTCTAGTTAAGACGGGGTCGTCGTGAGTCCATGGTTAATTTTTTGGAAGTTGGAAAGTCCAACTAAAAGGAGGTAGATTACAATTTGGGGAAAGAAATCTCTGAGATGTTAATTAATTGGAGCAATTTTCTAAAACCTAAAGTTACCAGAGAGTTGACTGTCTGAATTTTGGTGTATATAAGTGTCAGTGAGTAATTTAAATTGTTAAAAAGTTTAAAAACTTTCTTGCTGAAGTAAGAGCGAGGTAAAAGTTTAATCCCGGGCAGGCTTCGATCCTGCGACCTCCTGGCAGTTATTGCTAGGCGCTTTCGCTCACCACGTACAGGTGCTCTACCAACTGAGCTACCGGGACGCTGCTTTCACCTTCTCTTTTATTAGATCTTAAACCCCCGCAGTCAGCGTTTTAAATGCTCTAGCCAGCTGGATCTTTCTCTTCCTTACACTGAGTAAGGTTACCGGATAGTTGGTAATCTTTGGATATTCGGATCCGATATCCGAAAAGAAAATTTCTGGATATACGGCATATGTTCGGATCCGGATATTGCTGTGAATTGTTACTTTGCATGCTGTTAAGGTTTAGACAGAATTCCTTGAGTTTGGAATATGTATAGATGGTTGATTGCCAACTAAGTAGAGATAGATAATAAATGTTGAAATCGAGATGACTATGTTTCAAATCCACTTAGTTTTGAAAGGTATGGGATTAATCATAAAATTATTATTAAAAGGAAGTTCGATTTCACAACTAAGATTCTTTCATAATCGGTGTACGTTTATTTTTTGGAAGCCGGCTTTACGCAGGCAACAGATACAGTACAATAGCTAATTGTGTAACTATTAAATCTGAATTATATATTGGATGCTAGATACCAACTAATATGTGGTATGATTAGATTTCTTCGCTAGATTACCCAAAATATCCAATCCCAGAAATTAATAAGTAATTAGTAAATATTTCAACGTATTGTAGGCTAGACCATAACGAATATAGAAATCCCGAACAATTTTCCCTGGCTAAAGTGAATCGAGAATTTCGAGACATCTATATCTCGATTCACGTACAACCCTCCATATCAGGTCTCTATTGTAGATTACTAAGGTTTTGAGCTATTTTTATTCTGGATATATCCAGCTTCCAAAAAATAATAGCCAAAAATATTTGTATCTTGAGGCTCTTATATAGTGTAATTTAATAATGATAGTAAATGAAATAATATATACTTTGTTAAAGAAGTTCCCTCTTATTCAGATAGGGTCAAGGTGTCGATAATTTCATGATATGTGTCCCCATATCAAAAATGTTATAAAGTCTCATTAATATGGACAGAATAGGTACTTTTATGTATTCGAATAAAACTTAGGGTAACCTGGAAGGGTACTTTTAGGGTAGTTTATAAGGTCAAAATCTACAGTATTCCAAGCCCTATATCTCGGCTTACACATAATATATATTAATTGTATATAGAATTGTATAAAGTTTGAAAATGCTTAGTAAATTTGAGGATGTGATATGGGCCCACTGCTTTTCATTTTTTGGAAGTTGGATATTCCAACTAATAAATGGTGGAGAGCAAAAAAGTGAGATCGGTTCGAATGGAGGTTACAATGGATTTATTTTCTGCCTTGATATTGAGACACCAATAGCTTCAATGGGGCTCTCAACACCTATCGCAGGCTTTATGGTTTAACTATGCTCTAATTTTACTTAAATTGAAAGGTATGAGATTAATCATATAATTTTTCATAATAGGAAGTTGAAGGGTCATTGATTTGGCTGGCTACAATCTCCTGCAGTTATTTTTTGGAAGCCTGTTTTACACAGGCTAATTTTAGTATACCTCTTACCTTGTTATGCTCTTCTTCTGTGTTAATTTTTTATCCGGCATATAAACATTGAGATGACTATTTAATTAGCTTGAGATACGTTTGTTTTAAAATAGTCTTAATTTTACCTACTTTTGAAAGGTATGGAATTAAATATTAATTTTTTAATTAGAGAAAGATGTACTTGTTTATCAAATGTGTGAGATACAGGGCGATGGTTCTTCATTTTTTGGAAGCCTAATACGCCTAGGCTAAATTTAATCTAGGTGACACTATCAATTTAAGTAGGAAGCGGGCTCCTTGCCTTCCAACATTTTTGTTTGTGGCGCAAAAAGACTCCTTTGTGAAGGAAATATAAAAGACTTGAACGAGCTAAGCATTTTATAGAAGAGGCAGATTTATGGTAATTTATAGACTTCCAAGACCGAAAATTTTCCAAGACTCAAGACCAAGACTAGACCCCAATACCAAGACCGAAAATACCCCCAAGAAAAGTCTTGGAATGAAGACTCAAGTCCAAGAGTCTTGAAAGTCTCTACAAATTTATTTGGCATTTTTTGCCTTATTACAAAGTAAATAGAATTTACAAAATAATTATTATTTCAATCTAAATTGGTGAAATTATTAAGATAGAATAGAACTTTGATTTTTATTTACACGAATGTTCATTTTTTTGGAAGTTGGACATTCCAACTAATAAGGGGAAGGAAGGTAAAAGGAAGTGAATGGAGTATATTTGTTGAATTTAGCTTTGATTTTGGACTGACACTCTGACACTAGAGTGAAAAACTGACTGTCACTCAATGAATAATCAGAATTGTTATTTAGGGAGTATCTCCTCCCAAGTCCGCAACATGGCCATTAACACATTTTTTGTTTTCTGGAAGGATATTTTGTCTGTAGAAATTGAATTGCAAACAGTGATGGGAAAGTTCCAAAATTTCACTGAAACCGGTTCCAGTTCTAATTTTGGCGGTTCCAGATCCGGAACTGGAACCTTCCCATCATTGGTTGAAGCTTCTTCAGTCTACAAAAAAATTAAAATACAAATTTTAAGAAACTTAAAAATGACTCATTTCTGATATTAACTGCTTTATTTTAATTGAATTAATCCTTTAATCCATGATTTAAATTTTTAATCTTTATGAGAGTAAAAGAGAGAAGGATAAGAAAGAAAAAGTTATGGACAATCATTTGCGGAGTTGTCCCAAAGCACCTCAAAATTTATAAAATATACATTATATTAAGTTAACTTGGTTAAATGTTTAAAAACATGAGTGTCATCTAGATATAGTTGATAGGGATTTGGTGATATTTTTTGGAAGTTGGATATTCCAGCTAAAAATATTTAAATGTACTGTCTAGGTTTATCGCCACATTTCCTCAAACAACCTTTATTTTCGGGAGAGCCAACGCATAATTGTAGAATTATTAACTGCTTAAAAATATAGCATTAATCTAGTGTTCAATAATTTCGCTGGCATTTTTGGGAACTAAAACTACCGTGTTCCTAGCTAATTTATTAAAGGCTTACCTCCAAATCTTATGCTAATGATAGTGACAAATTAATAATGGCCGACTAAAACATAAATTAAATGTAGAATACAAAATATATTTTAATTTAATTTAAGGTGTTAGATTAATAATAATTATATTTCCGAAAAAGCCGTTCCATTGAGTTTTACTGTTATTTTTGGAAGCCTCTTTTAAGTAGGCTAATTTTCTATTTGAAGATACTGGTTCTCTCTCATCACTTTCTGGAAGCTAAAACTACCATGTTCATAGCTAATTTATTAAAGGCTTAATACCAAATATGTAGCTGATGATAAGGATAAATTAATAATGACCGACTCAAACATAACTAAAATGTAGAATACAAAATATATTTTAATTTAATTTAGACTGGTAGAATAGTAAGGGTCATTTACCTAACAATAGCGTGTTTTGCTTTTGTTATTTTTTGGAAGCCTCTTTTAAGTAGGCTAATTTATTGAATTAATACGATAACGAATTATTCAAAACCAGGCAACCATTTTTATTTAATTTTGAAAGGTATGAAATTAATTATTAATTTAACAATTATAGGTGTGCCAATTTGTCAACGGATGGGAGGCTCCACTAGCGATTATATCATTTTTTGGAAGCCTAACATGCTTAGGCTAAATTTGACTTATCGTTACTATTATGTACGAGACTTGTATGTCTACGTACTAACAAGAATAACAAGATAAGACAGACTAACAACTGTGCTTTATCTACAGACTAAATACAATAATAGCGAAGGTGGCAAAAGGCAAGAATAGGTAAGGACAGACGGTGCCGGTCGACCCAGGTGTCGACCGGCACTAATCTCTAATGACTCCTTTTATACTAGACCCACACATACCTAACAGTTACCAGTCATGGGAAAGTTCCAGTTCATGAACTGACTATTTAGCCGGTTAGGTCTGGAACTGGTTTAAAAAAACGGTTACTGGAACTGGAACAGAAAAAATTCAAAAATCATTTCCAGAACTGGAACCGGTTCCAGAGAAAGTTTCAAACATTCCCATTACTGATAGTTACTCTAGTGGAACAACCATGTAAGCACTATAATTAATAGTGCTATACTTTGCTTATATTCTTGGCTGCTGAACGTTTTTAAGCTAACAACGATAAAATTAAGTAGATTTTAAGCTTCTAATAGATTTTGAATGATTTTTGAATGAGATTCTGTCTCTGTTGAACTAATCTTGACTCAAGACAATTTTTGGATATTTTTTTTTCACTTATTCTTGAAAGTATGACATTAATCATTCAATTTTTAATAATAGGGTTTATAATTTGTCGAATAATATATCCAGAGATTTTATGACGTTAGATATTTTTTGGAAGCCAGTTTTACTTGGCTAATTTAGGCATTGATCTTTAGTGATTAATATTCTTGACTACAGATACTAGACATTTTTAATACGAAAAGCAGAGAAGAGCTGAGCTATTGGCCTAATTTGCCATTCTTCGCGACTGACTATAACTCTAAAGCTTGTGACTTTGACTTTATATCCATCCACGAATTTACTCAGTACCAAGTTGTCTAAAGAATTCAGTTTTATCAATTTTTATAAGTGCTGTTTATTAGACTCCAACTCGAATACTTACATAAGAATAAGAGAGAAGTGTCGTAATTATGTGCTTATATATGTTAAATAAATGCTAAATAATAACAATTTTAATTTTGTTTAGTTAATAATTTCTGAAAATAATACTTAGTGTTCTATATCATGGTGGCGTTCTTTTATTTTTTGGAAGCTAGAACTACGTTCTTAGCTAGTTTATTACCTCGAATATATTACTGGAGATAATAGTAGGTTGATTAATAATATTTGACTTGTACATAACTCACGATATAGAATACTAATTTACAAAATATATGTTATTTTGTTTTGAATCGGTGAAATAGATAAAAGTTAGTTAGACTTGATTAATGTAGCTTTTCCTAAGTTAATTTTTTGGAGTTGGGTATCCCAACTAAAAATGCGTACCTCTTGAGTTAGTTAACTTTCTGGTTTGTCTTTAAATCTTAATTCTGATTTGCTTGTTGACAACCGATAATATTATAATTAAAAGTTTATCAACAAGTGTGTTTTATCACATAATACAATATTTGTTGAACAATAGAATAAGAATATTTTGTCGTGTGTCGAATAAGACGACTCATGACTACTAAAATATATCGCTTCTATGTGTAACACGACTGATATATCAACCAAAGCCTAAATATGGCTTTGCCTAAGCATTATTGTATTAATTTTGCCGGCAACACTTTTGCCAATCAACAGATTTCGATCGGAGGTAGTTGAAGATTGAGGGAGGGAAAATATTCCGATACTTTTTGAACATTGTGACAAAGGATAGCGACGGGCTTAATAAAATCCACCAGACATAAGGAAGAGGATGTGGATCTCCTTACTCATCTGTCTTATAAACTCAACTACAAAAGAAAAAACGAGATAAGATACTAACTATCTTCATTAAATGTTAAGTATTGTTTTTACCCAACTTGTAAAGTATTCTAAATTTTTATTCATCAGTATAATATAATAAACTCACGACAATTCTTTGATATATTTTCACTTATTTTTGTAAGGTATGACATTAATCCTTCAATTTTTAATAATAGGGTTTATTAATTTGTCGAATAATATATTACCCGTTTCGCCATCATTTGAGGTTATATTTTTTGGAAGCCGATTTTACTCAGGCTAATTTTAAAATACATACACTGTATTCCTTTAAACATAGCATAATTATTTAAAGTAAAAATCCGGACATGTCTGACTGCATGCTAAATTTATACTTACAAGGGACTATCTTTTACTCTGAGTGAGAATTTGGTACTATTTTGGTAGAAAGGATTACCCTCGACTTACTATTGTTTCTTGCAAAATGACTTTGGGTCGGGTTGTCAGCATAATAAAAAATGAAATGTTAGGTTGATATTTTTATCTATTTCATCTTCTCGTCCTCAAGGGACCTAACAGACTGGTGTCTCTCTCTCTATTTCAAACTAATCTAAGATTTCTAAGATGAAATTTAGGTTTTTCTGAATTTTTTGCTATAGGTGTGAAATAAATTATTAATTTTTAAAATTGTACTTTCGCCTATTTATCTAATGCTATTTTAGTTTATATCACCATAAATTTTGCTGATTTATTTTATCGGATTATATAATCACATCATCAAATTTCTACAGTAATTAGGGAAATTAAGGAAAGCCAGACGTAAAACAAAAATATACTCTTACACTAATTAGCTTGCATATAACCAGTCGCCTTTTGAAAATTGAACTCAATTATAAAGCACAGCTTCCGCCTCTCACAAAATTTAAATGTGTGGGGACACACATTTCTCCCACAATTTGCTTAAAAAGAGTATATATTATATTTTAACGGACACGAAAAAAATATACCAATTGTAGCGCTATATGAGTGCTTAATATAAATATTATTTTCAAATTATTCATATTAAGTAATTTAACATTTAGAATTTTATTCGTTGTTCAATTTGCAGGTGTTTTTGTTTTATAAACACGTGAAAATCTATCTATTATTCATATTAAGTAATTTCATATTAAGTAAATTGGGTAATATAAGAAATTATGAGTATTAAGTAAATATCTCAAGCTCGTACAATCCTTATTTACGCATAACAGCAATTTCTTGTCAATTAAATAATCTGGATTCATTTTATTGAGAAGGAAAGGTATTTATATGACTCTAATCTGCATAGTATTTGTTTTTTAGATTAGGTTTCGTTTTTACTAATCTCGTTCTATCTAATTTTGTAGTTTGAAGACGTTCCGTTGCCAGTTTAATTTTTTGGATGCTGAACATTATTCAGTAAATAATTACTGAAATTTAGCCCTTTCTGAATTTTTTGTTTTCTCATTTGATTTTAAGAGTTTAGTTATCAACCTCGTACAATCCTTAGTTATAACTAAAAGTGATTTCCTGTCACTTAAATAATCTTGATTCATTTCATTCGTTTAAAAAATGTTATACATATAACGCTCAACTGCATAATATCTGTTTTTTAAATTATATTTCGATTTTTACTAATTTCGTCTATCTAGTTTTGTAGTCGAAAATCCTTGTTGTCGTTATTTTTTGGATACTGAACATTATTCAGTAAATAAAATGAAATTAAGCCCGTTTCTGAATTTTTTGTTTTCTCATTCGATTTTAAGTGATTAATTAATTTGAGAAAAACCATCGTTTCTCGAGTTTGTGTCTTACTACATTAATTGCCTATCAATTAAACAATTGTGTGTTTAATTAGTTTATTGTGTTAATACTAATCTACACAATATTTGTTTTTTATTATTTCGTTTTTATTAAATTCGTTCAATTTTATTTTATAGTGGATCCTTGTGAGTTAGTCTCTTTATTTTTTGGATGCTGTTCATTAACGGCAAATAATCTGTAATATGTTTAAAAAATTTCCTCATTTCCCTAGTTACACATAAAGTTGATTTCCTGTCAATTAACTAATCTTGATTCATTTTATTGTGAAATAATGGTTTTTATATAACGCTCGGCTGCATAATAGTTGTTTATTAAATTAGATTTCGACTTTACTAATCTCGTTCTATCTAATCTAGCTTTGTGCACAGTCCTTTCTTGCATATTTTTTGGATGCTGAACATTATTCAGTAAATAATTTAATGAAAGTTACCCGTTCTGAATTTTTTGTTTTTGTATTCGATTTTAAGAGATTTTTAATTTGAACAAACTATCGTTTCTCGTGTTTGCGAGTAATCGTTTCTGGAGTAATTTGCTGTCAATTAAACAATTGTGTGTTTAATTAGTTTTTTTTAATACTAATTTACACAATATTTGTTTTTTTATTATTTCGTTTTTATTTAATTCGTTCAGGTTTGCTTTATAGTTGTGGATTATTGAGTAGTCGTTTATTTTTTGGATGCTGTTCAGTATACAGCAAATAATCTTTAATCAGTTAAAAAATTCCTCGCTTCCTCTAGGTCTCTCCACATGTGCCAATCCTAAGTTTGCCTAATTGAGGGCGTTTCGGATTATTCCACCTTGTAATTCATAACCGTTTTACCTCCATTTTTACCGACTTTGTATGAAATTGATAAAACACGTCACAAACTTTTTTTGGTTCATTTATGTGTTATCCACACCCTAGTTTCAATAAGCGGAAGGAAAAATAAAAAAGGTTCTAGATTAGATTTTTAATACTAATCTACATAATATTGGTTTTTTTTATTATTTCGATTTTATGAATTTCGCTCAATTTTACTCTATAGTGTAGTATGAGTGGTCGATTTATTTTTTGGATGCTGTTCAGTTTACAGCAAGTAGCCTCTAATAATCTTTAAAAAATTTCCTCGTTTCCTCTAGGTCTCTCCGCATGTGCCAATCCTAACTTTGCCTAATTGAGGGCGTTTCGGATTATTCCAACTTGTAATTCATAACTAGAGCCAGGATTTTTAGGCACGATAAAGTTAAAAATAGGCGCCTATATAGGCACTAAAGAACTGCCAAAATAGGCACTAAAATCCGAAAAAAAGGCAAAATAGGCAGTATTTTTTCGAGATTTTCTGATTTAAATTGATTAAATTTTATCAAAAAAGATAAATCTAAGTAATAAAATGTTAAATAAATTAATTTTGACGATCAGAATTACATATTAATTAATTTATATTAATTATTTTGTTTCCAAAAATAATTTGATAAATTTTTCAGAAGAAAATTATTCCCAAAAAAATTTTTTGACAAAAATTTTTTGGAAAAATTTTATATTTTACAAGAAAAAAATTTTTTAGACAACAATTTTCTCAATAAATGCCCAAAAATTCGCAAATTTTAGTAAAATATGCAAAATAGACTGAAAAAAGGCAAAATAGGGCATTTTTCCAGAAAAAGTTGAAATAGGCAATTTTAGGCAACGATAAAAGTAGTTGGAAAGAAGATATCAGTGAAATAACACCTGATTTGGACGTTTCAGCATCAGGCCTATTTAGGAAAAAAACGAGTGCCGGAATTTTGGTCACCGGAATTTTGGTCACCAAGGATTTTCGGAACTTTGGTCACCAACTTTTTTGGAATTTTGGTCACCAGCGGAATTTTGGTCACCAAGTCAAAAAACGGAATATTGGACACTGGAATTTTAGGCGCGGGGAATTTGGGCGTCGGAGCGAATTACTGAATTTTTCCGAAAAATGACACAAAATCTAATAACGTAAACCTATGGGTGTCGGCGAGGCGCTTGTGCAAAATCCCGCGCTTCGCGCGGGATTTTGCGGCACGCGCCTCGCGGGAGTCAACGGTCGCTGGGTTCTACAACAGTAACATAAACCTATCCCTTTTTACTGATTTTCAGCTTTGAAATGCCGACCTACCCGCTATGTATCAGCACAAAATTATTTATTCAAGCGAGATTCAATTAATCATAATTTTGTTGAGAATGATTGAATCGGGATGATTTTGGAGTCGTTTGACCTAGTTCGACGAGCTGTTTCGAATGACATATTTTGTCCAAATCTATTTGTAACCTATAGTTACGTAGTTTGATTTTGTGTTATTTTTGAATAAATCAAAAAATTCGCTCCGACGCCAAAATTCCCCGCGCCTAAAATTCCAGTGTCCAATATTCCGTTTTTTGACTTGGTGACCAAAATTCCGCTGGTGACCAAAATTCCAAAAAAGTTGGTGACCAAAGTTCCGAAAATCCTTGGTGACCAAAATTCCGGTGACCAAAATTCCGTACACCGAAAAAAACAGGCATTTGCCTAAAAATCCTGGCTCTATTCATAACCTTTTTTACCTCCATTTTTTATGTGCTTTTCATGAAATTTATAAAACACGTCACAAACTTTTTCGGTTCATTTATGTTATATCCACACCTTAGCTTGAATATATAAGCGTGTTGTGTATGGGCGTCAGCCCTTAAAGTGTTTAGTATAAAAGCCAGTGAAAGCGTCAGTCTATTGGGATCATACTAGCGGGGCTAGTCACTGATCTCCTTCGTCTGTCCCATTCCCTTCGCCTACTTTGTTTATTTCTCTTTGTGATAAAGTGTTATTATTGTGCTCGTCACATTAGTTAAATCTCGGACACCTCGGGTCGTAACAAAGCGGAAGGAAAAATAGAAAAAGGGGTGTAGGTAATTTAATTTTTTTTTAACTTCTACCCATTTCTTTTTAATTGTCAGCCAAACTGCCACACTTTTTAAAACTGCCACGCTTTTCAAGTTACATAAAAGTAAAAATCTCGTGCCAATCAATATTTGCCTTTCTAGGCCTTAAGGCACACAATTAAAATTGTAATTGCCTCCGTTAAAATGTCACACATTTTATTAACAAATATTTTATTTTTGTACTTAATATATATTAATTTGTTTGCTTGGTTGGGTTTTTAAAACAATTTTTTTGTATTATTTTCCCATTAATTTGAGTTGCGTTATTTTATAAATTTTACTTAATATATATTAGTTTTTTAATTGTCATATTACTTCTAATTATATGACATATTATCTTCCAATTTAAAGACTGTAATTCTATTAGACAGTTTTTATAATTTTTGTTATGTGGTAACTGCTGTAGTTTCCACAGAATAACAGAATAAACACAGTAACTTACATCTAGGGCCGTAAGATAAGAACTAGGTCATCTGACGATGGTAATGGTGACCATGGTCATGGTGATGGTCATGACCTGACCATGGTCACCTAACCATTGTTAGGTAAAAACAAGGTTATGGTTAACCTTACGACTACTTATTTTACCGGTAAAACCGCCGGTTGGTGGTTACCTAACCAGCAACTGAGTTCTTATTTTACGGCCCCTGTTATACCACAAAGACAGCACGTCAGTCAATTGGAATAAAAATGGTTACTGTTGCGCAAGTATGGGTCTGACTGAAACAAACAGAAGGCACCACAAGAATAAATCTCTCCGACTGGCTTGAATTTTATACTTGTTTGACTTTGACTGACTTGACTTTCCACCTCGCAAAAACCTTAACGAGTGCCTACCCACAATAGTGAGGAGCAAGCTGTCTTTTAAAGATAATTTAAACCTAAATCGGTTACTTGCCTTCTTCGTGAATCTATCCTTATCAGGGACGTGACTACATAATCAAAAAATTATTAGTTGGATTATCCAACTTCCAAAAAATTACGATAGGATTCCCGACTAGACAACCTCATATAAAATTTTAGGCATTTTTCCTATTTAATTTAAATTAACATATATTGTGTAAATTCGGTTCTATCATTGTGACACAAATTCGTAATTTTTGTCGCATTCTGAAAACCAATGTTTGGAAATTCGTAACAAAATTCGTACTCGTATCTGTAAGAGTACAATTGCGAGGAAAAATAAGGCCTGTACGAAGAATATTTGTCTCTTGCCTTGTACTCTAACTACAGGCATAACAGGCACATTTATAGTTGGACTAACCAACTTCCAAAAAATGAACCCAGAAACAACGTGCGAAGCCCTTCATATAAATTTTTAAGCATTATATCAAATTACAATTAAATTAATTTATATTTTGTAAATTCGATTCTACACATGTAACACAAAAAGCCTTGCGAATTACCGAGTTAAGCAAGTCATGGAGGGCACTTTACCTGTTTATTTTTTGACACGTAGAGTAGCATTGGTGGATCCAAGGATTTTGGTAAATGAATCCTGTGAAATCTTCGGATATACTAATCGAAATTGATATCCGCACAGCAAATTTGAGGATATCCAGAGATATTTTCCGATTCGGCACTGCCACCAATTTGCTGGGTTTGTTACTGTTTATCCTAATTTCCCTAATTTAAAAGATGAGCACATTTATAGTTGGACTATCCAACTTCCAAAAAATCATCACAACAACCAACGCCCTTCAAACATATATCTTTTAAGCATTATATCAATTTACAATTAAATTAACTTATATTTTGTAAATTCGATTATACACTTGTGACACAAAAAGCCTTGCAAATTGCCGATTTACGGAAGTTAGGGGCGATCCTTTCCCTGTCTATTTTTTTCACTAATAGATACTCCTGAAGTCTAACATACATTATAACACTGTAATAACTATCACACCTATACTATTTTCTTATATTTTGTAAATTCGATTCTACACTTGTGACACAAAAAAAGTTGCGAATTACCAATTTAAGGAAGTTAGGGACTACACTTTCCCTGTTTATTTTTTGAGCTTGTGGGGTAGAATTGGAAGATCCATGGAAATCTCTCTGATATTCGGATCCGAACAATATCTCACCTAGACTGTTAGGATACCTAGACATTTTTGAATCCGAATATCTGGAACATCCAAACTATTGAGCTCCTCTTAACTCTATTCAGTTTTAATGGTAAAAACAGTTGGTATTATTTATAGTTGGATCATCCAACTTCCAAAAAATTTACGAATTATGCACGACTGGAGCGATGAAATTTATATTTATTCCTCATTTTTATTTAATTTAAATTGAAATATATATATTATTTATGTTGTAAATATTTTAAGTCCTTAAAGTGTCATTAATTAAAGGGGGCATTCAAGTAGAGATAATAATTCTAAATTGCCAAAATACCACATGTGTACTAAGGTTGTCGGATCCGTATATCCGCATCCGAAAAGGCCTTATATCCGAAAATTTCGGTTCGGATACCGGATCCGGGTCCGGATATCCGAAGATTTCTAACTATCCGACAACCTTAATGTTCACTAGCACGAATCAAAAATAAAATTAACTTTTATGAGCTCTATAAGGACCCATTGTTTACACTTCGGCTTGATCAAATCTATTTGATTTCAAAATGGAGCCATCCTTTAGACACTATCAATACTGGCAAGTGCCTACATAAACACTAAATTCTTAGTTGGAACATCCAACTTCCAAAAAATGACAGATCCAAACCCACATAGGATACTTCTCTACATCTAAATATTTGTAAATACTTTTCTCCAATTAACATATATTTTGTAATTAGACTCTAAACTTGAAATTAGACTCAACACTCGATTTTGGGGAATCAGGGACGGCACCTTCCTAGGCTTTTCTTTATCAACATATGTTAGTATTGTTTACACTTGGGCTTGATAAAATTATTTTTAATAATAGAGCCCTTCTCGACTATTCTACTAGTAGAAAGTACCTACATTAAGACTAAATTTTTAGTTGGAACATCCAACTTCCAAAAAATGATAGACGCAACCCATATATGACTCTTACTAGATCTATTTGTAAATACTTTATCAATTTTAACTTAAATTAACATATATTTTGTAAATAGACTCTAAACTTGAGATTAGACTCAACACTCGATTTTCGGGAACCAGGGACAGTAACTTCCTAGGCTTTTCTTTATCAACATATGTTAGTATTGTTTACACTTGGGCTTGATAAAATTATTTTTAATAATAGAGCCCTTCTCGACTATTCTACTAGTAGAAAGTACCTACATTAAGACTAAATTTTTAGTTGGAACATCCAACTTCCAAAAAATGATAGACGCAACCCATATATGACTCTTACTAGATCTATTTGTAAATACTTTATCAATTTTAACTTAAATTAACATATATTTTGTAAATAGACTCTAAACTTGAAATTAGACTCAGTCTCAATTTATAGGAGTCAGTGTCGGCACCTTCCTAGGCTTTTCTTTATCAATCTAGTTTAGTCAACAGCCTCTATTGGTGTTGTTTCATCACGCTATTTTGATTCGATCTAAGGGGTAAAACAGTTGGAATTCTAATTGAATCACAGACTACTATGTTAGTAAATGTTAAGCAAAAGCTTAGCCTCTGGGACGATTCTAAACTTGAGATAGTTCGCTTGCTCTAAACTAACACTAAGCTTACATTCTGCATGCTCTCTACCGACTGAGCCTAGACTATCATTTATATTGTTGGTTTTTCCAACATCCATAAAATTAAGATCAATCCCGATTCTTCAACATTCTTTCATATTACTGCACTATTATTTAATTTGAATTTAAATAATATAATAGTTATGTTGTAAATAAAGTACCTATATCGAATTTTATCCAGATTTTTTTCGCGATCCAGCAATAGTTGGATCTTAGCCACTGGGCTGGATTCTAACCTGAGATAGCTCACTTGTGCTAGACTACTCATAACTTGAAATTAGATTCATCAATTAATGGCAGCATTCAAGTAGATCTAATAAGCTTACAATTTGCAGCAGCTCTACCGACAGAGCCTAGACTTCCATTTTTATTGTTGGTATTTCCAACATCCAAAAAATTTCAAATGGCGAATTGATAACATTGTTCCTACTCTTACTTATTACTGCACTATTATTTAATTTGAATTTAAATAATAGTTATGTTGTAAATAATAAAGTACATATCTATGTATTATAGACGTCCGAGCCGAAAATTTTCTATGACTCAAGACCAAGACTAAAACTCAAGACCTAGACCGAAAAAAACACATGGAAAGTCTTGTAATCAAGACTCAAGACCAAGAGTCTCTGACGTCTCTAGTATCTTTATTGAATTCTATTTATCTCCTTTTTCGTGATCCAGTTATAATTTGGGAACGTAATGACTAGGGCGCGGATTTATAGGCAAATGCCTTTTTTTTCTGCGAACTTGGCATGATGTAATACGATCAAAAAACGTGTTTTTAGCGTGTTTTTAGGTAAAAACGTGTTTTTAGGTATTTTCTTGCTTTTTTCTTAATTTTATAGGTTTGATAAACTTTTTTAGCTGCCTATTTTTGTGCCTTTTTTGGCTTTTTGGTGCCTATTTTAGGCGCCTATTTCACAGTTTTTACATGCCTAACTATCCGCGCCTTAGTAATGACAAATTTTAAACATTTTGAGTTTTTCAAAACTATTCACTTTAAGAATTAAACGACTTGAGTAACCTAATTTGTAAAATTAGGCACGAAAAAAATCGTGTATATTTACTTGTTTTGAATTTTTTGTCCATTCCTCCATATGTATTTTTCTTTTCTTTTAAGCTTTAGTTTCTCTTTGTTTAATTTAATTTTATTCAAGTTTTACATAATATATATTATTTAAATTATACAACTTTAAATATGGGAAATTGTGAAAGCGGAGAACAACAGAAAAACAGGGCGATTGACAAAAAGTTGTTTGATGTGAGTTTGTTTTGTTCGAGTGGGCCAATTTTATTAGGAAAGTTCGTGACCTTATCTCAAAATTTCAAGTCCATGACTGGTTTAACTGGAGAGTGACAGGCAGTGCTGGGTATGGAGCAGGGGTGCAGCTCGTGCCACAAAATACGAGACACGAGATAAAACGAGATACGAGATCTCTCAAAAAATACGAGATTTCACGACATACGAGACCACGAGATATTATATATACATATTTTTTTCAAAATTTTTCATACATAAAATTGTAAGGCCGAAAATATAAGGGTTTGAATGGATAATGATTACAGCTGGATTATGAAGGATATTGGGGATTTAGTGGACCAAGGGGATTTATTGAGATATCGAGGATTACGGAGAATATCATGGGATCTGGAGGGATCAAGGAGCTTGACCAAATTTATCTCTCTTTTTTTTCAGAAATTTTGAGAATTTTAGACAATGATCAGAAAAATTATAAACTAATTGGTGGTTTTTGGTGAATTTCTATTGGTAATTCTCTAAGACATGTGTGGATTTGAAATAAAAATTATTCTTAATATTAATTAGTTTATAATTATTAAAATAAAATATCAAAATTATGCCCTTGTATTAGAACCACGAGCAGCAACGTTGTTTTATTTTTGGAAGCATGAACAACGTTCATAGCTATAATATTACCAAGTAGTGTAAAAGATTAGCTCCGACAGGTAACGATTATGTTCCTTCCTGAAGTTATTTCTTGTCAGCTTTAGCACACCACGGACATGGGTTCTACAGAATGACAAATGAGCTAATAGGCCTTCACTCTCTTTCGCCCTCTCTCTTAAGAGATCATAAACCTCCGGCCTAGTAGGCATTTTAAATAATACCTAAACGGATCTTCCATTCCTTATACTGCGTTATTTGTTCTGTAATTAATTAAAATTTTCAGGATTTTGAGGCTCAGAAGAAAATTGTAAAGCTAATGCTTTTAGGCAAGTCTGAAAATTTTCTAATTACTCTATAAACACAGACTTTAATTCATTTTATTAAAGGTGCTGCCGAGGGTGGCAAAAGTACACTGCTTAAGCAAATGAAGTGAGTTTGATCGAAAAAAAAACAAGTCGGATCTTATTTAGATGGTGTACAGTCTTGGGCTTTAAATGGAACTTAACAATAGAGTGGGGGTTCATAAAGGCAGCCTCCTCCTCCTCCCCGCTGGAATTCAGCTTCCATCTTCCGTTTTTTCATGTTTTAGATTTTGAATCTGGGGAAGTATAAGACTATTTTTTGCACAAGTCCTATACTTCCCCCAGCTCCCGTTATTTCGGTTTCTGATTCCAAAAATGTGGAACGGCCCATCCAAGGGGGGGATGTGATGATGGCATGATGGTACCATGGCACCCATCCGAGATGGCCCAACCAAGGCCCATCCAAGGGCCCATTTTACACCTAGTTATAGTCCATTAAGCATTTAACCCTCAAACAAAGTCAACAAAAAATCGAACACAAAGCATAAAAAATTAATTTTAAAAAACAGAATAATCCATGACAACGGCTATAACGAAGTGGAAAGGCTAGAGCGAAGACAGGCAATCTATAGAAACATATTAAGCGGAGTGGAATCATTAATAATAGCAATGCAGAAAATGGAATTGAGATATTCTACCAAGGAAATAGAGGTTAGAGATTTGAGATAATAGCAGAGGTGAATCGGAATTCCGATTTCCGACACCTCGGACTGTTCTTATCACCTCTGGATAATAGCACAAGAAATGTTTGTGCTTACAAAAATAGAAAACGCTTCACCCTGAGTTATTTATAGATTGCTGCATAGTTTAATTTTTATATTTAAATTAATAATTTTTAAGATATGGAGCAAATAGTGCTTATTTCCCTATCCATTTGGAATTTTGTATATGTGTAATCCTTGCTAATACTCATGCCATTGAGTTAATAAAAATAACCCAAGCATTGCTTGAGCTTACAAAAATAGGAATAGGTTTTGCTGCTTTATTCGTTATACCTTGCTTTATAGTTAAATTTTTATTCTTAAATTAATAATTTTTAAGATACGGAGTAAAACAGGCTCATTTCCCTTTCCATCTGCTGATAAACATGTAGGGGTATTGCTTGCTAATAATTCAGCTACCTTAAAATATAATAAAAATATCAAATCTCCCGTCGATACTTGGTCTCTATCAGTATATACCATAGATCGAATCGAACTTATTTCCGAAATTGTAATTCCCAATACGTTTTGATTTAAGAATCCCTATTTCTAATATCAGAAATTTATTTCTTTTTCTTAACGCAAGGATATGGAATATTTACACCTTAATCCACCCCAATTCTGGGTTATGCGATTAAACCCGAACAAAAAACATGATTCTCTAGTTTTAGGTTAATCGAAAATTACAAACGACCATATAAATTAGCCAAAGTAAGGATCGTCTTCCAAAAATAAGTGCGTGTAAATGAATCAATGATTAAACCATTATGTCTTGAATCTATCCTAGACCTGCAAGGATTGATAAGGAATAAAATAAGAATATCCAAAGTTGATATGTACAATGCAGCTGAAGGTGAAATTTTGGAGATTTTCCTTGTAGTACATTGAATATTAGCCAGTGCAAAGCATGGCTTACAAAAATAAGAAGCCATTCATAAGAACATCCGTTTTACTTAACAAAATTCGTTTCACTTATAAGTTCAATAATGTAAAATTTAATATTTTTAAAACTATAAATGGTTTATGTAAAACGGAAATATGCGCGATGTAATAATGTAACTTTCCATAGCCAACATACTCCAGAAATAAGCTAAGAAAGAATCAGGCAGGAGAATAGTTAGCCACATAGTTCTAAAAGAGACTGATTGAAAAAGTAATATAGAACTGGGTATTGGTTGAGCCGGCTTCTTAATACGGGTTGTATGGTAGTACAGTCGGGTATGCTTGGTCTGGTCTCGGTCCTGATGGTTATGTTCCATCTCACGAACGACGAATTGGTCTTAGAGCTTAAGGAGTAGGAAGCAAGGAACTGCAACGCAAGTATGAGACTGGCTGACTGAACACTATTAGAATAACACCAACCTCTCAAATGCCTAAAAGTCTTGGCCCTTCATAATAAGCATGTACCCAACAATATTAGCCTAAGCAAAGCTAGGCTTACAAAAATACTAGAAAGCCGCTGCGAAGAAACGAAACCAAATATATAACTAAAGAAAATTCAGCTACTTTCATGAATGGATTTAATTAAAAATTTGATATTATTAAAACATAACGTGAACTAATTAAAAAAATGTTTTTAAGGCTTGTGCTGACAGAGTGACTGAAATAATTAAACGCAACGACGAAAAGATTAAGCTCCACCCAGAATTGAAAGATGCCATTGCAAATATTTGGGCAGATCCAATTATTCAGAAGGAAATAGCTCCTAGAGGGAATGAATTCAATTTTAACGAGAGCTGTCCTTAGTGAGTTTAATTAATTTTTCAGAAGGTGGAGTATAAATGGTTGATCAGAATAAACTCGTTAAGAAATTTAGTTGAATTCTTGATTCAACTTCCAAAAAATGACATCTACATTACCGGAAGAACAAATCCGATCTTATTCACATTTAGTTAACAATAAGTATAAAATAATCTAATAATTAATATTAAGTATTGAACAGAGTTAAACCATTTGTACTTATCGGTTATACGCCCACAAACTGAGTGCTAGCCGAATTTGATCGGCTTTAACTTTTCAATGCCTGATCCAATTCGAATAAATCTTACTGCTTTCGAAAGCCCTTGAGTAGAACTATCTTTTTTCCAACCTAATGGATCAAGTCTGATCACTTGTTAAAATATTATGGCCATATAAATGTGAAAAACACCAAATAACTGGACTTATGACTATAACTTTTAAATGACTGATCACACTTGATCTAGCCTATAACATAAGTATCGCTTATCAAGGGCTTTCAATGATATAGGATTTATTTTAATTGGATCAGGAACAAAAGCCAAAAGGTTAAAGCCGATTAGGCTAGCACTCAGTTTGTGGGCGTATGACCGATGAGTACCAAATGGTTTAACTACATTCATTACTTAATATTAAGTATTAGATTATTCTATACTTAATTTAATGTAAATAAGATTTCGTTTGAGGTGTTAGGGCTGAGGCTGTAGATATCATTTTTTGAAAGTTGAATCGAGAATTCAACTAAATTTTTTAGCAAGATTATTCCTTATCAGCTTGAGGTGTGTGATACTAACAGAAAGACTTGAGCAAAAAGACATTTATATTTGTGGATTTTTTCTCATTGTTTTTTATAAGTTGATGAGAATTATGCTTAAAATGCGGATTATTTGGTCTTTTGAAATTATGAGGATTTTTTACATTCCCTTGTAGTTTCTAGCAGCTTGCTCCTGAGGCTGTGATGTAGGCGGCGTGGTGTGATGGATAACACATCAGTCCAGTCAACTGAAGATGCTGGTTCGCTCCAAGCACCGATTGGCATTTTCTACTAGCTAAAGGAGGAAATAGCTATAGCCCAGCTCCGCTTTACTATGGTTTATAAATGGGTTAACACCACTCTAGGCGTTTTATGTTAAGTGCATCATCCTTAAACTGATAATCTTTGGGGTTAAAAATTCGTAAATTTTAATTAGGAGTTACTATGCTTGGAGAGGGGGGGGGGTATCTTAAATGAGTCAATTACGATTGTGTGAAGTTCTGCTTGAGTATCCTGTGTTATCGCTCATTCAATACTTAATATTAATTATTAGATTAATTTATACATAATTTAATACACATATATTTACTCTTCGATTGGTGGTGCTTGGTTACGTTCACGTTATTTTTTGGGAGTTGAATCAAGAATTCAGCTAATAATTTAAGCAAGATTGGTCTGTATCTACTTGCGGTGTGTCCGATACTAACAAAAAGACTAGAGTAATAAGAAGTACTTTATCACAAAGGCAATGATAAGCAGAATAAGCGAGACTATGCGCTGGAGTAGAATACTAGCTTAACTACGGAATAAGACTAATACACACGGACACACACGACCACTAAGAGGCTTCCTTCACCTTTTATACTAACTAACGCCACACTAACAAAAATAATTAAGTTACCGATAAGATAGCTCTTAGGGCTCGCACAATAAATTAGTGTTTAAGACAAATTCGCCTTTGTTTGTCTTTATTCCCTTACATATTTGTTGAAAATATTCAACATCCAGAAAATAAAAAGTGGCTGACGCAATTACATTTTTCTGTTACATGGATATGTTAATAAATACCAATTAATCTAATAATTGATATGGAGAAGTCAAGTTCGGAAAAGGAAGACATATACGTCAAAAATTTTACTGTATCCTCAACGCCCTTGATTAACTTTTCACATATATGTGTCCAAATCCTGAACCAAACCTAAGAACCAAACAGAAAGTTTGTTCGGTATTGTATTCATGTTTATGCTGTGGAAAAATTCATTGGATGGGAGATGGAATTGAACTATCATGGAATGAGCCCAGACCGAAGCACAACCGACTGTGCCACCATCCAAACCGATGATGGGTTATTTATTTTCATTTATTTTCTTTCTGCAAGTACGGACAAAACATTCGGTCTTAGCGATTTTGAGTGGTCGTAAGAGAAAAAATAACATTTTATAACAAAACTACAAGATGTCAAAAATCCTGATAATGCTCAAAAGACCACAAAAATCCGGAATTTTTAAATATAATCCTCATTGCGCTATCAAAAAAATGAGTAAGAGTCCAAGGATATCAGAGCCTGATTAAAAAGTTACTTGCCCAAGTTCTAGATTTGTTGAATTATTTATTCAACATCCAAAAATAATCAAGATCGAGACAACGACTATCAGTAGTTTTTCAGACGGATTAATAAATTAAAAATTAATTTAATAATTAATATGTTGGTGAAATCATGTCGGGAACGGAGGACGATTAATTTAAAATTTTCCAGTTTTCTCAACGCACTCGACAGAATAACTGCTCACACATATGTGCCAACAACTCAAGATATTTTAATGCTTAGAATTACTACTACTGGCATTATTGAGGTTAAAAAATTTTCTGACAGCTAGTGACAGTCAAATTCGTATTTGCGGGATCCCTGCGAGAGTAACTTCTAAAAACGTTTGCGGGACGGTCGTGGGAAACATCCAGAAAAATCCCGCAAAACAAAAGTGGGGGATTGCGGAGCGAAATCCCGTCCCGGTCAGGTCACTACTGTCAACTAAATGCACCGTATTAATTTTATGAAAATATAAATCAGTTAAAGTTATCTTCATGATAGGCTTAGATTGGGATTTTTTTGCGTGTTCTTTTATTTTTTGGAAGTCTTATATTCCTAAGACTACTAAATCATAGAGCTCGGTCGATACTACATTTTTCCATCATTTTTCGATATCTTTCGAAAAGTATCGACAAACCCCTCCGTCCTGGCTCTAGTAAATAATTATTAGAAACTAATACCATATTAAATCTACAACCAATGTGACTCATGAGCCAGCTCCAGGAGACATACCCAAGGATACAAGTAATTAAAAAAGCATTTTTCGTCTAAAAATCGGCCAAAAATGAAAATAAATTCAATTTCATTAGACGATCCTAATATTTATCACCTCTATTTTAGGTAAAATTTGAAATCAAAGGTGTCAATTTTCGCGTTTTTGATGTTGGCGGGCAAAGAAGTGAAAGGAAAAAATGGATTCATTGTTTTGACGTAAAATTGGGATTTAATGCCTCCTAATCTTTAAAATTATTTAGGACGTTCATGCCATAATATTCGTAGTTGCATTAAGTGAATATGACCAAGTGCTGTTTGAGGATACAAGAACGGTTTGGATTTTTATCAAAAGTATTAAAAGCATATGTGGGCAGGCTTTCAAAACATAGCTCATTCGAAAGAGCTCGACGAGCTGAGTCGAATGACGTCAAAATCATCGTGATTGTACAAGCTTGGACAAAGTTACGATAGAAAGACAAAAACCAAACCAATGGTCCAACTTTTGAAGACCGACATTAGAGGATTGACATTTGAATAAAAGAATATTAGCACCTTAAAACAGGAATAATCCCAAATTATGTACTATGGGAAGTTGTTTCACAAGCGAGGGATGTTGATTTGACGCCGGGAGACGTTGTTCCAACAACGGGGGATGTTGTTTTTTCCCATTGACGGAACAACGTCCATACCCAAATGTTCCACTACGATATTATACCCCATCCAGTTAAATAGCATATACAAGTTATATATTATTCTATTTTTTTGGTTTTAAAGTTATTATTAATAATAGAACTTATCTTTCCATCATAACAATATTCTGCTGTTATTTTTGTAAGTTCACAATAGTGGACTAAATAAATAATATGTGCTATTTGACAAGGCTGGTAGAAGGAAGGATTAACCACTCAAACATACAAGAATTTCACTTGACCGTTAATTGCCATCGGTTATATTATGACTTTCGCGTATATCAGGGATAAATATTGAAAGATATTTATTTTTCTATTTTTGTGATTATAAGTGATTTAATATATGTGCATGTTGCCACGTTTTTACAAAGTTCCATCATCATATTTTTGCAAGTCCACATAGTGGACTAAATAATTAATATTAAGTAAAATTATTTTCAGAACCGAATGATTGAATCTCTACGTTTGTTTCGTTCAGTATGTAATTCAAGATGGTTCTACAATACAGCAATGATTCTTTTCCTTAACAAAAAAGATATATTTGAAGAAAAAATTAAAACAACTTCGATTCAATGCCTATTCAAAAATTATATGGGTAAAAATTATTTTTGTTTATAAAAGATTTTATAATGGCTAAGCGAATGGCTAAGCGCTTAAGAAGCGTCTTGAGTTTTGCGGCAAGAAATATCGTTCAAAAGGAATAGAGACAAAATCGCGTCCCTCCATTTCCAATGCTATTTTTTGCCGCAGAACGCAGCATTTTTTATGTAAGCATAGAATAAGAGGTTAAAAAGCTCGCATCAGAGAGCCATCGAAGTATCCTCCCAGCCTAACAAATAAGCGAAATGAAAATAGGTAATTAGTTGCTATGGGTTGGTTGAGCTGTTAACAAAAATACATGGAAAGCCCTAAGTAACAAGTCCTTTCATAATGTTTAGTATTTTTGAGGATTCTAACAATAAGCATTTCTACTTGTCCTGAACTAATAGATACACTGGTTCTTGGATAGGGACAAAATTAAATTAGCCATAGTTATTTTTCGGCTTTCAAAAATAAAATCAAGGAAAATAAAATGGAAGCATTAAATCAAGTCTTGTTATGTATTTAGACTCTCTTTAATATTATATTTTATACGTTTCAAATTCACTGAGAGAAACGCGCCTACTAACGGTTCATGTTGGTATTCGATTACACATTTACAGACTTAGGCAAGGGTATGGGTTCGAGCAGTAACGAACCTAATTTGATTGTGTTAAAAAAAGAAGGGAAAATGATCAGCTTTATATTAGCCGAGGAGATTCTCGGCTTACAAAAATAAACAAGAGCTGAATACTCCAATCCCATTCTTATCCAATTGCCATGAATTTAATCACATTTCTTTTAAATTAATTAATACGTTTCAAATTCACTGAGAGAAACGCGGCCTTCTAACGGTGCTTGTTGGGGACCTTATAGACTTGGGCAAGGGTTTGGCTTAAAGCAGTAATCAACCCAATTTGATGGCGCTGATCAATTGAAAAAGGAGGGAAAATGATAAGCTTTATATTAGCCGAGGAAATTCTCGGCTTACAAAAATAAATCCGCAGGAACTGCATGTTTGATCATTTCTTATCCAATAGGCCTTTATTTAATCACATTTTATTTAAATTAATTAATACGTTTCAAATTCAGTTTTCAAATTTTTAAAGGTTCAAATACATATGAAGACCAAGTCAAATATATCGAAGAAAAATTTGCTTCTCTCAATTCTAATCCAAACAAAACTGTTTATATACACGAAACTTGTGCTACAGATACTAATCAGGTAAATAAATTGTACAGAGGGTTGAATTACGATTTATTAATGCAACCATAGGGAAGTGTAAAAGAAAAAGCTTCTTTGTCTGAAAGATATATAATTTTTCATTACTCTAATATATTTCAAAATTATACACGAGTTTATTTTAAACTAATCTATACCGATTTTTTCAATTTATTTTTGCAAGTCCAATCGTAAGATTGGATTAATTAGCTTCTTCCTACCGTTATCTTCAAGAAGCTAAAAATGTTAACAATTGAGTATAGCGGAAAAGCTCGATTTAGAGATCGGTGCGGGATGGGATCCCGCTTGGGATTTTGCGGGATTTATACAGTCCCACAATCCCGCATTTTCTCCGATTTGCGGGATTTTGTTGGATACGGGATTTATTCCGCGGGAGTCCGTCCCGCAACGATTTTAAAAAATCCCGTATGTGGGATCCCTCAAACACGATTTTACCGACCTCTAGTTTGATTGGCATATCTGCATTAGTAAAAAGCAGAAAATTTAAAAAATTCAATTTAAGATTCAATTGATACTTGACAACGTGATTGATGCGCTTTTACAAAAAATTCTACACGGTTACGGGCTTTGTTGACGATTTTTTATTTTCAAATTTAAATGTTTATATATCGAAGTTAGAATAAAAATTTTATAAAGACTACTTTAATGCTTTTTTGACTAACATATAGAGGGAGCATGCCAACGTCTAAGCGTTGCTTGACTTCCAAAAATATTACTCACAAAAAGATGAGGACGTTATAGACACAAACTCAAGTTCTGTGAGTATAACCGAAATTTTTTAAACGTATCAGAAATCAAAATGTAATGCAATTTTTGCCTAAGTCTAGCTTGGCATCCAAAAAATAACGGAAACGAAACTGAGCCATGATGGCAGGCCAATAATAGCAAAATTTCTTATAAATTATTATTTTAATTATTGGATACTTTTGAAACATTACATCGCTGTAATTGTGATTTTGTTGGGCCCAACGTACCGCACGAGCCCAACGTACCGCAGAGCTATAACTTCGTTTATTATAGTCGAATCAGGGACGACTTGGTATGGTTCGATGCCTCTTTGCGAGCTGAATCGAACCATATCAGGTACCATACCATATCAATCGTACCATACCCATATGTAGATTCTTGGTGACTTTTTATTATGTATTTAATCATTTAGTCTAAGCTATGCTTGACTCCCAAAAAAACATATTCGACAACAACATAGAGAAAGACTTTAATTACTTCAAATCAGCGAGTCTTAAAGAATCGGGAAAATAAAACTTTATATATTTTGTATATAGACCTTACAGGAATAATCGGAAAATAATAAAGTCATTTATTTATTGCCCGATTTCTATTTCTAAGCAAATCCTTTCTGACAACTATAAGAGGTATCATATTGGACAATATATACTAGAGACGTCCGAGACTCTTGGTCTTGAGTCTTGATTCCAAGACTTCTCTCGGATTTTTTTTCATTTTAGTCTTGGGGTGAAGTCTGGGTCTCTACTTTTTTGGGATTTTGAAAAATAAACCTTAAAGATGTAATTTTTAGCAAAAGGGAAGAGCGAACAGCTTAAAAGAAAGCGCGAAAGGTTAAAGAGAGTTATCTCTTATGAGTTCAGTTATACTCACATGATAAGACAAGTGACAACCTAACAAGTTTTGGGTCAGATTCATGTCTGTTGACTTAACTTTTGATTAACTCTTTGAATAATTAGTCTAAGCGTTGCTTGACTTTCAAAAATATCAGAGACAAGCAGATGACAGTAAGCTTAAATTTCTTCAAATCAGCTAGTCTTAATGAATCGGGAAAATAAAAAATTTTATATTTTTGAGTAGTAATTAGTGTACTGCGTAAGTAACTGCGTAAATGTTCAGTGTGTAAAGTTCAGACGGCTCCTTAATCATCGAGTTTTGATGGTAGAACAATTGTTCTTGTCACATTCTGTGATGGTTCTATTCCATCTCCTATCCAATGAATAATCCAAATTTAAGACATAATACTGCTTATGGAAGCTTTCGAACTATAAAAGTTCATTATGATTACGATTAAGTACAAAAAGTTATAACTGTTTAAAGTCAACTGTCTGTTCCGTATTAGCCGAAGCAAAGCTCGGCTTACAAAAATAAGACTTGTCACAACAAAAAACATAATGTGACTTAGGAATATAAGTTTCTTTTATGAATTCGATAATATAAAATCTGATATTTTTCAAAAATATTTATCGTTAATACAAGGCGAAAATTAGATCAAGACCACCTATCCATAGACAATTTAGCCAAAGCAAAGCTCGGCTTACAAAAATAAGACGTTGCATTCGAGGCAGAGATTAGTTTAGCTAAATAATATAAGTTGCTTTTATGTATTCAATAATAGAAAAACTTCTATTTTTAAAAATGAGGCGAAAATGAGACTATGACCACCTATCCGTAACCAATTTAATCCAGAAAATAAACGAAAGAAGGGAATGTAAAGCGGTTGGTCCCGTTCCACAGTGCCCTGTTGTGGAGTTGATATAATTAGCAGAGTAGCGCATACTATGTAGGAATCATGTGTGAACTCCGTAGAGTATAGAAATAGATGGATTGTACGCATTCGGGGAATATAGTGGGAGCTCTTCCCTATAAGACTCGATGGATTGGCCAGCCGGCAACTCTCAGGTGAACGAATAAGTGATCTCTTTGGCCTGTTTCTTTAGAGCTTATATAGACAAGCTTACTTGCTACCTGCCTTTCAAGGGTGAGTTACTGACGATATAAGCCTAGACTCCATTCTAGGCGTTTATGTTAGGTGTAAGGTTATAAACTGTGGTAGTACATATTTGTTGAATTTATTCATTCAACATCCAAAAAATTACGAACAAAACGACATAATAGGTAGCGAGCTACATCAGATTCCCTAGATAAATTAATAAATACAAAAATAATCTAATACTTAATATGGTGAATAATGTTGAAGAAAATCCATTAAAAATAATTTTTTTAACAAATTGTTTCAAGTTATAGTAAAGCAGCTGGGCTATAGCTATTTCCTCCTTCAGCTAGTGCAAATGCTAATCGGCGGCTGGGAGCGAACCAGCATCTTCAGTAGACCGGACTGATGTGTTATCCATTACACCGCGCCGCCTACTGCACAGCCTTAGGAAATAAATAGCTATATGCTTTACATTATGTATAAAATATCAACCTTTTAATAATGTAGTATTCCAATCTTTAAAATATACTGAATTATTGGTGCATGTGTGTGAGAAGTGTTACAACCCCGCTTACGTAGAGGAAGACAACCTAAGTTTATCACACACGAAAATACAAAAAGGTGAAGATTGGGGTAGGAAGTCGAACTAAAACTGGGAGAGCGAACTAACTATTGGCTGATTTCTATACTAAACTCTTTAAGGGCTGTCGCCCATACACAACAAGAAGTTATGTCGAATGAGTTGAGGCAACTACAAAAAATGTTTGAAGCTACTCGTTTAAATGAACAATATTAATTATTAGATTATTTTTGTATTAATTAAGATGCGCCTAGAAACCTTTCACGTCGTGATTTCAACCACTGTTTATTTTTGTATGTTGAATGATAATTCAACAATTACTCGCATCTTAGGAAATACTGAGTAAAGACCCGAAATTCCGAAAATTCTGGCTTCATATTAAAGTCTTTATTGACTGACGTGATACACGAAAACCGGACTTGTTTCGACCAGAAACTGATCCGATAAAAATTTTTAAACCCGCCCCGACTTTTTGAACCCATTTCATTTGCCAGAATTATATTTGTTGAATTATTTATTCAACATCCAAAAATAACAAAAACTTTACACAATATTAATAGAGTAAACGGAATTTAAAAGTACATTAAGTATAGAATAATCTAATAATTAATATTAAATAGAATCCGGTCAGCACAATACCATTTTTTATCGACCAAGACTATTAAGGCAATACCAAACAGTTTCAACAACACATTAGAACCCAAGTTGTAGGTTTGTCTTGCTCTTACGCTGTGTAATATAGGTATTTATGGATAGGTAGACGTTGGCATATGTTCAATTGCAGAAACTGATTTTCACCTAGCAACTCTCGCCTACTAAATATTAATTATTAGATTATTTGATATTTATTATTGTTTGATATTTACTTGAGAAAAACTTGTACATTTCGGTGTTGTATATTTTTGGAAGCTGAAATGATAATTCAGCTAACATTATGCTAGAATTTAGGTTCGAGCAGTTAATATGTATATTTATTTATTGGACTGGTGGAACGCTTTTAGGTCGAATTACTTCACGGGAACACTAAATAAGTATTCAAGATGTGTTAACTTATTTGCTGCCTAGAGTTGCATATTTGTTGAATTTATTCAATCAACATCCAAAAATTAAGCAACGGTGGGCAGAAAAAAAACCGAGATTTTTCTGACTCGGGACCAAGACCAAAAACCCCAAGAAAAGTCTTGAGTCAAGACTCAAGACCAAGAGTCTTGGAAGGCTCTATGACTCCCCCAGAAATCTTTCTTTTGATGATGCTTTCTTTTGATGATGTTCAGGGAAATAGAATGAAACTGAGAAGGAAAAACTTCTGACCCTTATTTAAATACTGAAAAAGGAAATTTTTCGCTCGGAGCCGCTCAAACAACTCGAGACCATGCCCAATAATTTACCAATAGACCAAGCCGAAAAACTAAAAAAACTGAAATTAAAATAATTGTTTCTTTGATTATAAACAGAAAACTCTACTAAGGATAGATATTAGCTATATTATGATTATAGCTCCCAAAAAATTACACCTTCAAACGTGTACCGAACTACATATTTAGTTATCTTACCCCTCAAGGACTTAATATTTTCGGAAATTAAATATTTAATAGATTTATAAACACATCAAACTAAATAGGTCTAAATAGGTTCGAAAACAAAAACCTAGTATAGATCACAATACCGCCGTTTAATTAGATTTTTAAAAAGGGAGCCTTACTGACGAAAATGTCCTTTGACGAAACTAACCTCTGACGAGCCTACGAGACACGGGCTCTTCGCTCGGAGCCGCTCAAAATAGTCGAGACCATCTACTAGCGATAGATCTTAGCTACCGTATTTTCTCTAAAATAGGCCCCCCTCCAAAATAAGCCCCCCCCTCTAAAATAAGCCCCCTCTAGAGGTCGATCGAAAAAAATGAGCCCCGGGGTCTATTTTAGAGAAAATACGGTATATTATGATTATAGCTTCCAAAAAATATCTCATCTCTAAGCTTGTCTCACATTGTTAATTTATCTCACCCCTCTCAAGGACTTAATATCTTCGAAAATTAAATATTAAATAGATTTATAAATACCGCAAACTAACAATTATCCGAAAACCGAAAAGCAGAGAAATTTTAGGTTCTGCGGTCTTGAAATGAAAACCTCATTAATGATTGATATTAGCTATATTAATATTATAGCTTCCAAAAAATTAGAGTTGATTAAGTTCACATATTAGTCTCTTAATTTATTATGCCACCCTAATACCTAATAATTCTGTAAATTAAATATTAAGCAAATTTATGGACCCTTACCAAACATTGTCTTACCAATCATGGTCCTAGTATATGTCCGGAACAGAAGAACATAAAAATCCTCGGCCTACGGTCTGTTCAGCACTAGCAACAATAACAACAGTCGATGTTAGCTATTTAACGTAATAGCTTCCAAAAAATTATAACTTGGCTGAAGCAAGATCCCGGAACACTAAGTTGTATTTATATATATTAACGCTCAAGTACTTACTCTTTTCGTAAATTAAATATTAACCAAAATTTGCAAATTTAACAACCATCAAAAACGACCCGAACAGGAAAAGTAACTGTTCTTCGGTTCAATCTTGTGCATTTCTCGACTAGTTATACCAGCCTAGGATCTAGCAAAAGAAATGGTTAATTAGGCTGGAGAGATGCTTACTTGATTTTAGGCGTTCTACAACTGTTTTTAAATCTTGGCAATACAAGACCCGTTTTGTTTTTTAAAAAATGAATACGGTGTATTTAGTTGATATTTTATCCGCAAAATCTTAAACATAGTAAGAGCGAGGTAAAAGTTTAATCCCGGTCTATTACTCCCTCCCCCCACACTGAATTAACCATAAATATCATTAATTTGAAACTTATTAGTTAAATAAAAGAAGTGAGGTTAAATATTAGTTCCAGTGGATGAGAGACGCGCTATAGCACACAGAAGCTCGATTCTGTACCACACAGAAGCTCGATTCTGTCAGGTTCCGACTCAGAACCCTAGTCAACTATAGGATTGAGTAAAAGGTTATGGGGGTTATCTGATACCTTTACACAATATTAATTATTTGATTATTCTATGTTTATTAGTATTTATATATTTGTGAAAGTCGGTCACGAGTTTCTATGCAAGGTATTTGTTGTTATTTTTTGGATGTTGATTCAATGACTCAACAAATAAGCTAAGCAAGATAACGGTAGTATCTTACTAAGCGGAGAACCACATCCTTAACCTAACCTAAGAACCAAACAGAAAGCTCGATTCTGCTAGGCTTCGAACCTAGAATCCTAGTTAAATGTATGATTGAGGAAAAGGTTATTAGGGTTGTCCGAGACCTTTACACAATATTAATTATTTGATTATTCTATGTTTATTAGTATTTATATATTTATGAAGGCCGGTCACGAGTTTCTATGCAAGGTATTTGTTGTTATTTTTTGGATGTTGATTCAATGACTCAACAAATAAGCTAAGCAAGATAACGGTAGTATCTTACTAAGCGGAGAACCACATCCTTAACCTAACCGAAGAAGTCTGTTAGGCTTTGAACTCAGAACCCTAGTTAAAAGTAGGATTGAGGGTAAGGTTATTGGTGTTATCCGAGACATTTACACAATATTAATTATTTGATTATTCTATGTTTATTAGTATTTATATATTTGTGAAGGCCGGTACCGCGGCGCTATTCGCTCACGTTATTTTTTGGATGTTGATTCAATGACTCAACAAATAAGCTAAGCAAGATCACGGTAGTATCTTACTAAGCGGATCGAAATTGACAGACAACAAAACAACAATAAATTCGACTATATATCGTCTTCGCCAAAAGGATCAAAAATCGACAAAGACCAGTAATCCCAGCAGAATGCTAAATTTCTGAAAACTAATGAGATGCAAAGCAAAATTTTCTAGCCGTTTTTTATCTCCTTATTAGGCGATACATTTATATATACAGTTTTTCATGCTTTTTCAAATTAGCTATGGATTGAACCCATCAAGAAAGATTTTTTCAAAAAATTTTGTTTTACCCCAAAATTTATTAAAATAAATACCCAATCTATAGGGATTTAGTCAAAAATATAGTTTTTGAGTATGTCGAGCCTCCCTTTCCTATCAATTTTCATATACAGTATTTAATGCCATTCGAACGAGCAATGGATTTAACCCATTAAGAAATATTTTTTAAAAAATTTTGTTTTACCCAAATTTCTATAAAAATAAATACCCCATATATAGGTGTATTTATTCCACACACTATTGCCTGGTATTGAACTAATGTTTGTCCTGTTCCGGTGTAGTAGTATATTAAAAAACGGAATTAGAGTTCGATATTATAATTAAAAGATATTTATTTTTCCAATTTTATTCGTTATAAGGGTGTTTTTAATAGAAGTTGAGTTGTCCTCCAGTCATAGTTTCTACAGAATTTTTTGGAAGTCCTCATAAGTGGACTAAATTAATTAATATACCTAAGCAAGAAAATTAGGTCAGAATAGAAAGCCCATTAAAAAGCTTTCGTTTATGAAGGTGGATATCAGGGATATAATTTGAAAAATATTTATTTTTCTATTTTTAGTTGTTCTTAAGTGATTTAAAATACATAGTGTCAATTGTTTGATTAGTTTGTTTGAGGACAAGTATTTTTGTAAGTCCACATAGTGGACTAACTAATTAATATAAGCAAGGCTTTACTTAATAAGACCCGAATGATTGAATCTCTACGTTTGTTTCGTCCAGTATATAATTCAATATTCTCCTATACTAGCTGAAGAAGAAATGAATCAGGAAGAAGAAGTGTGCAAGTGAATCCCAATAAGAAATGTTTACTCATATTGACTTGGAAACTAACTCATATTGACCGTATAACCTAAGACTTCACGGATCCGCCAACTTTCCGCGAGCCCAACTTACCGCAGAGCTATAACTTTGTCCAGAATTGTCGAATACGGGACGACTTGATATGGTTCGATGCGCCTCGACGAGCTGAATCGAAACATACCAGGTCTTCCCGGATTCGACAATTGTGAACAAAGCTCTGCGGTAAGTTGGGGTGTAACCTAAGACTTGCCGGATCCGCCAACGGTACTTGATGATGTATTATTAAAGCTATGTTTCTTCTAATTGCCTTAATAAAATTTGCAACTTATCAATTATAGTTGTAAGGATAGTTTAAATACTTATCAAGACTTTATATAATGTATGGTCCTGGTTTTGTAGATGTTATTTTTGGAAGCCAAGAATATAGTACTTTGGCTATTTAACCACTCAATTTTCCCAAGAAAGGCATATCTTGGGACTGTGACATAAGGGCGCGGCCGTTAGGGGCGCGGGGGTCGTGGCCGCGCCCTAATGGCGGCGCCCTAGTGACCCCAACCCATATCGTTTCATTTTTTATTCGATAGGCCGTGGAATAACTTTGTTAGATTTTAATGCCAAAAATCCCTTTCCATTAATCTAATTTTATATTCCCTTTTTATTCAATTAATTCTTACAAAAAAAGTAAATTTTGCAAAAACCCATAAATGAATTAATTAACACGCTAATAGACCCAAGATTCTATTAACACCCCCCAATCTTGCCGCTTCATCTCTGTATGTGTAACAACTTCCTTTCTATACCCAACCCCTTAGAGAAACTAAGAAACCAAATTCTAGTTCACTTTACCTATTTTTGTGTTAATTTAATTTTTCACACATATCACCTCCTACGTATCCTCATTAATTTTTGGCTAAATTCTGTTATTTAAATTATTAATTAAATAACAGCCGTACTTTTCGTTCTCACACCATATATTTTTCTTTATTTACCTTCTCATAAAACAGAATTATTAATTTATTGTTGCCATAGCATTTACTACAATGTGAAAATTATATTAGCTATTAAGTAAAGTTGGTGGTTATAACAAGCTGTCAAAAAACGAATAAACATTCTTAGAGCCAACAACATTTTTTTGTGTTTTACGTAAGGAATATTGCGGTTTATTGACTGGGAAATATTACGGCAATAAAGATAAATAGCCGATTTTTGCGAATCGGGATTCTCGAGATATTTTTAATTCTTCACGGTTACCGAATAGGTCGAGAGGAACCATGCCCAATTTTTTAAAATACACAAAATGGTCAGAGTTCTTTAACCATGATAATTTATCGATCATTTATTTCGATCCGAATCTAGGGAAATTTTAAAAAATCATATTAAAAATTTTAAAAAATCATATTAAAAATTTTAAAAAATCATATCCCTTTCGTCTCCTTTTTCAATCGAATGTTTCAAGTTCTGCTTCTATTCTGCCTAGGAATAGGCAAATTTCCTTCCCTATAGATGACGATTTTTGCTGTTGCCGTCTGTCAATGAACTAAATATTGACGGTAACAGAAGGACTGTCAATTAATAATAAAGGATTAATAATAAAGTATCCTTGATTCACATACAACAATCGGTGTTGTAGCTTAAAATTAAATTATTAGCTGAATCTAGGTTCAGCTTGCAAAAAATTAATGTCTTGTATGGGTGTTTAATTGTATACTAAACATCACCTATTAATTAATAAATACATTTAAATAAAAAAATAAATACTTTTCACATATTAGGGTTGTAATCAACCTAGTGTAGTCATACGTACTTCCGTAAGATTACATCGTTAATGCTCATTAATTTCCCACTACAATTTATACTCATTATTTTTTGTTTAAGTTTACTTAGAGATCATAGATAGACTAGATATCAAATAAAATTCTGTTCTCTAGAATTGAGATTTTACGATATATCGCGTATGAAGGACACGCCCAATTAGGCGCGCGGCCATAACGGCGCAAAGCCATAACTTGCTGGAAAATTTCTGACCCTTATCAATTTTGGTACCAATCTCTTCAGCTCGATGAGAGGTATCGTTTAATACTAAATTTGCCAAGATTCGAAAATCTTGAAGCATGTTATGGCTTTGCGCCGTTATGGACGCGCGCCTACTTGGGCTATACCCCGCGTTTGAATATCCTACGACCTTTTCAGTCAGAACTCTAGTCTTTTATCATCGTTGAACTACCATTTTAAATTTTAATTTTTCTTTGTTAGAATTTCATAATTTAATTTATCAGTCTATATTGACAGCAAAAACCCCTTATTAATTTGACAGCCTATACCTTAAATATTAAAAAATAATAAAAATGGGAATATGCCAAAGCCAAGAAGAGAAGGAGTCGGAGTCAAAAACGAAACAAATTGACAAAGATTTATTGCAGGTATTTTTGCTAAGATATTAAGGTTCAGGTGTTACCGTATTTCCTCAATTAACCTCCCTTCCATAGAATGCCATGATTAATTATCCCGTCTAGTACCGTATATCCTTTAATAACTACCCTGGGTAATTATTGTTTCGACCTTCCGCTTGAGGGAGCAATTAATCGAGGGAGGGTAATTATACGAGGTTTAAAGTTTGAACGTGTTTTAGGGCATTTGGTTGGGGTAATTATTGTTTCAATCCATCGCTGGATGGGTTAATTAATGGAAGTGGGGTAATTATTTGAGGGAGGGCAATTAATACAGGTTATACGGTAATCAGGGCTGCATGCAAATCAAAAAAATTTTCTACAGCTGAAATGGAAACTAGGGATCTCACCTTAAATCCGGAATCCGCAGTCCGCAACCTCCCTCAAATGCTCTACTTTTAAAATTTTAATAGACGAATACTTGCTCCCCTCAAGTGAGAGGGGTGCAAGTAGGATCTCGTTCTAGCAAGAATAAGGGCAACCCTTATAAGAGGTATAGAAATAATATTACCCTGTTAATTATTCCTTTGTTAATATAATTTATTTAATTAATTCTATTTAAAAAGAATTTAACTAATTATAGGGTATACAACCATTGTTTCTTTCATCTTATTTTTGTAAGCCGGTCCTAAATCCGGCTAAACCTAAATTTAACCCAATCATCCTAACTAAAATTCTGTCACATAAATTTTACGTATAATTCAATTGTAATAATAAAATTTCCTTTCAGGCACACATTGCTCATCAAAAGATAGTTAAATTGCTATTGCTGGGTTAGTCTTTGAATTTTCTAACCCGAAAATTGTTAAATTTTATTAAATTTTAGGCGCTGGAGAATGCGGAAAGAGTACAATACTGAAGCAAATGAGGTTAGTAATTTCGTGATTTGGGGATCGAGCTTAAAATAGACTTTTCTAACACTAAATCAGAGCGTTTAAATGGCTCTAGATTGGTAATAACTTGCCTAGGCTTTGCTAGGCATCCAAAAAATAAACTTGGCAAGAGGAGAATTGAGCGCTTACACAAATTATAGAGTTCATTAAATAGATAACTATTTCAAATATTGGACACCTTTCAAATCCTGCCGAGATTAAAATAAATTTTCTAACATTGGGAATTGAGACAACAAAATCTTTAATAGAAACCATGTTAATTGAGGCTGCTTGGAAGGACTTAATATTTATGTTTCCAAAACAGACGTTAATATACACTTAACTAATAGAGACCGTATTTTTGAATAAGAACAGAATAACTATTAGTTTACCACGCTAATCTCTTCAACGAACTTTTTGTTTGAGATCTCGTCGCGATCCAATCTCTTTTCTGACAAAAAATTAACAAGATCAGCGAGGGGAGGTGCCTAAGTCTTTGTATTATATTGCCTAAGCTCTGTTAGGCATCCAAAAATATAGACAGTCAACACATCTTCCCTGTAATTTGACAAACTATAGAGTTCTTTACATAAATTTTTAATTTAATTACTTGACACCTTTCAAATCTGACGACACCAAAATAAATTCTGGATCTTTAGGTTTATTGATACCTTCAAATAGAGACCGGACTGTGAGAGTTCTTTTAAATTGCCTAGGCTCTGCCTTGCATCAAAAATATACTTATTTCCTAGTAATCTCTCAATTCCTGACAGAAAATTAATGAGATCAGCGAGGGAAGGCCCCTAAATCTTTGTATTATATTGCCTAAGTTCTGTTAGGCATCCAAAAAATAACGATGTACCTAGCTAATATCCTCTTAATTTGACCAACTATAGAGTTCGTTACATAAATTATTATTTTAATTACTCGACACCTTTCAAATTGACTTCAAAACAAATTCCTGATCTTTGGGAATGCTAACTTCAAATAGAGACCGGGCTGTGAGGATACTGTTTAATTGCCTAGGCTCTGCCTGGCATCCAAAAAATATAGGTACATCAACGAACGGCACTACGTAATACTACCAAATAAAATCATTTGCATAAGTCCTTATTTTAATTACTCTATACCTTTCAAATCCTTCGGACACAAAAAATATATTCGAGATGGAATTCAGGAAACATCCATTTGCTGTACTGAATAGGCCTTCCTTTGATTGTATTTCCTTTTGAGATACTCCAGGCTCATTTGTTTGGTACACCCCAATCCTGTATGAATCCCCTAAGATAGTGGTGTTAAGTTTAACTGTCCGGATTAAGCGAAGATAGTCTTCAAGCAGGACTAAAAGTTACCGATCAAATTTCTATTACTTACACAAAATTAACGAGATAAGATAATGGAAAGGTCTCAAATCTTGGTATTATATTGCCTAGGCTTTGCCTGGCATCCAAAAAATATCAGTCAACAAACGGCACTATGTAATACTACCAAATAAAATCATTTGCATAATTCATTATTTTAATTACTCTATACCTTTCAAATCCTTCGGAAATAAAAATATATTCCTGTATGAATCCCCTAAGATAGTGGTGTTAAATTTGCCTGTCCGGATTAAGCGTAGTAGACTTTAAGCAGGATTCCCAATAGTTACCGATCAAATCTCTATTTCTACACAAAATTAACGAGATAAGGAAGTAGAAAGATCCCTGAATCTTGGATTTTATTTGCCTAGGCTCTGCCTGGCATTCAAAAAATATAGACAGTCAACACATCTTCCCTGTAATTTGAGCAATTATAGAGTTCTTTACATAAATTATTAATTTAATTACTTGACATCTTTCAAATTCTATCGACACCAAAACAAATTCCTGAACATTGGGAATTGATATTTTCAAAATGGAGACTAGTCTAGAAGAATTTAATTGCCTAGGCTTTGCCTGGCATCCAAAAAATATACATGTATATATTTCGTAAGTAGTTGTTCAACGTAATTCACCAAAAGAGACCTTTACATATTTCGTTATTTTAATTCTCAATACCTTTCAAATCCTTCGAACATAAACAATACATATATTCGCGATTCCATTGGCTGCATTCCCTTTTGAGATCCTCGAGCCCCATTTATTTTGTACACTACACTACTTTGTGAGTCATTTTATTAATATTTTTCGAATCCATGATGCCCAACATGATACCCAACTAGTTGGGTTAAGGTTATAATGTTGACTGAACCTGGCAATTCTGCTGATATCCGGATTCCGGAACCTATTTCCTGTTACGTATCGACTTGCGGTGTGCCCGATACTAACAGAAAGACTAACTAACTGACTAACTAACAAAGGTTTATCACGAAGGTAACAATACAATAGAAATGACGAGACTATGCGCTGGAGTAGAATACTAGCTTTGACTGCGGACTAAGACTGACTCTTGACTAGCTCCCCGACTACTAAAAGGCTGCGCTTTCTATACTAAGCGCGCCACCCTAACATTTCCGAACCGAAAATTTCTGGATATTTCTGGAAATTTCTGGATATCCGGTCATTTTTCGTACCCATTCTTAAGTGAGTTGCCCTAGAAATTACAATTTACTCAATTTAAGAATTTTGCACGACCATGGATTTACTGAGGAAGAAAAGGAAAAACAAAAATTTGCTGTTTATAATAATACAGGCAAATTTAGAAATCTGAATCAACTTAAAGATTTGTTTTTTCAGTTCTGGCAATGGCAACATTACTTCATGGAATGTCTAAATTAAATATTTCGTTTGAGAATAAAGGACTAGAGGTACTTATTTGAATTATAAGGATCATGTCCTTAGATCGTTTAACTCCCATCTAAGTATTTTAAATGCGGTAGCAAGCCAGGCGTTATCGAATCCAGACGCCCTGGTATGTTACATGCTTCTCGATGAGCTGAATTGAGTTTTACCCTGAATTTGGGTACATTGAAATACATAAATTAGGGTACAAGTTTGGCGTTCAGTGATGACATTAGAGGGTGTTTGTTGAATTACCAGTGATATCTAGGGTAATACCCTTTAAATGCTTCTAGGTGAAAATCCTTACAGTATGCTGCAACTTATTAAATAACTATAAAAACAATAGCTAATAACAAGACAAATCTGGCGGCACTAATATTCGTTGCTTGCTGTCCTTTTATTTTTTGGAAGCCAAGAATACCTTGGCTATTTTTTCCCAGAGATTCTCCTGCAGATTTATACAGAATTTCTACTATTTTTGATTTTTTCAGTCAGCCGCTCGTGTTGTTCTCGATATAGTCAGAAAGGGAGAAGAATCAGAACCCTATACCGATGAGTTGGTGCAAGCAATCAAGGCACTTTGGGCCGACAGAAATATTAAAGAAAAAGTGCTTCCACGCGGTCAAGAATTTCAATTAGTTGAAAACAGCAAATAGTAAGTTTAATTAAAGCTACAACACCACATACATATTAATGCCTTTGTTGAGTCCCATAGACGATATCATGGGATTAGGTGTGATTAGAGGGTGTTTGTTAAATTACCACGGATATCAACGGATGAGGGAATAATGATGTATGTCAGGGAATTATGAGGATTTGGGAGTTATTTCAAAAGACTTATGAATTAAGAGGATCTGGGCCTTGCGAACCGTGCTCTGGTATTAGTCTTAGCAACAGCTAAGACTTACAAAAATATTCACTTAAAAAAGCTTTAACTGGAGCTGCGATATGTTTATGCTAAACTCTTATAAAAATTAAATTTACTTTTTTAATATTAAGCAAACACATCAAAACCAAATATAATTCATAATTTTTTGTGTCTTTTAAAAAATTATTTCCAGTTTTCTCGACGCTATCGATCGTACTTCAAACCCGGATTATAGGCCTACAGAACAAGACATTCTCTTAAGCAGGATTAAAACTACTGGAATAATCGAGGTGAATTTTGATTAAAATGACTGAAATAAGTTTGGTAATGGAGTGACGAGGTAATGGAGTCCATTGATAACGAGAGACCGGATCGAGCTAGATTTCGAAGATACTTGAGTCATTATTAGATCTAAGAGGTTTAGGCAATGCCTGTTTTTCTAGAAAAATTCTCCTAAAATCCTTGCTCTAGTTATATTAGAAAGTGTATGTACATATTATTAAATATTTTAAATAGTAACTAGGATAAATGAAAAATTAAATTGAGAAAATATGGTCATATATATATAATTGAGAAGTAATTTTTTGGAAGTCAGCTCTATCTGACTAATATTAAACTTAATTCATACTTTTTCAACGTGGCAACTCTATGTTTACTAATTTTATATTTCTTGAGCTAAAACCTATAACTAAGCTATAATTAGGGTTGTACCCCGAACGTTCGGGGGCGGGTATGTCGGGGTACGGGGTTTTCCAATTGTTTCTGGGCGGGGTTCGGGTCGGGGAGAATCGTGAAAAAATCGTTCGGGAACGGGGTCGGGGTACAACTCTAGCTATAATTAAGACTTGCCCTTGTAACTAGAGACCGGACCGAGATGAGATTTCGAGCAAAATTGAGTTATTAATTGAGAAGTTGTACATAATATTGAATATTTAAAATAGTATCACAAATATAATAAAAATTAAATTGAAAAAACGATGTTTCTTTGGCCTTCGTGTAATTTTTTGGAAGTCAACTAGATTTGACTAAAAATAAATCATTAATCACCTTTTAACGATCAAGGCCAGTCAATAGTCTGCATACATTTCTCGGGATATCTCGTACTTATCTGTTATAACCCTAGAAGTCAGGTCTTTAAAATAAAATTTAATCTTAGCAACGGCTAAGACTTGCAAAAATAAACAAAATGGCCATCAAACTCAATATTAATTTCATTAGATCCTTCCGACAAAAATATAACATTTAATTTTTTATTTAATATTAAGCAAATTTATTTAAAAATTTACAAATTTAGGTTGCATTTAAAATGAAAACTGTTGACTTTTTGGTATTTGATGTTGGTGGACAAGTTGGGAATTAAAAATAATTCTTAAAAAATATTTAAAGAATTTAGCGATCGGAAAGGAAAAAATGGATCCACTGCTTTGAGAATGTAAATTCCATCATTTTTATTACAGCTATTAGTGAATTTGATCAAGTTTTGTTTGAAGATGAGGCTACGGTAAAAAATTAAAATTTGGGGGAAGATATTTAGACAAGTCTTTTAAAGATCCGAGTTTAACCCCTAAGTTAAAATAAGCATTATAAGGGATGATTTTTTCAGATCCAAATTTTATCAATTTTTTGAATCCGACTGAAAATGGGAATTAATTAATTAACCCAGTACTTATGGGTTTCCAAAAAATTAGCGACAAAATCATGACAGCAGTATTTCAGAAAATGCTTAGAAATTAATTACTTAAAATTAGTTTGCATTTTTATTATGTATATTTTTCAATTTTAAAATTCATGCCAAAAATAGATAACGTCAGCTTAACAATAGACAGGTAGCTGAGCGGGTTCCTTAATTTGTTGTAATCCTCCATATTCTATAGATTATTATCAAACCAAAGAAGATTACGAATCGAATCTTTAACTCACTCAAGACGCTGCGCCTTTTACACTAGATAACGCCACCATGACAATTAACCCAGTACTTATGGGTTTCCAAAAAATAGCAACAAAATCATGACGAATACACAAAACCGTTTAAAAATTAATTACCTAAAATTAGTTTGAATTTTAATTATATATATTTTTCAAATTTAACCAAAAATAGATAAAGTCAGACTACCGAGAGCCAGTTAGATGAGCGGGATCCTTAATTTGTTGTAATCCTCCATATTCTATAGAATATTATCAAACCCAAGAAGATTCCGAATTGAAGCTGTAATCCTACTGACAATGCTTGCCTAGCTTTGATAACACCGTTCTCCTTGACATTAGAGCTTTTTCACTTAATCCTTTCGACATCTAACCTTGAAATCTGCGTGTACATATAATCACCCCATTACTCATGGGTTTCCAAAAAATTAAGGCATAAATCGACAAAGATACAAAGATCTTTTGAAGTTTATACTTAAGAATAGATTGAAATTTAATTTATAATATCTTTCAAAATTATAGAATAAATATAAAAAAGACAGGGTTTCTAGGTTAACCTACAGAAGTTTAGTAGTAAGTACAAGGTACTCTGACAAATTATCTCTCATCTGAGGCCAGTAGTCCCGCGTCCTCTCCCTCCAGCACAACCAGCCAGGACGCCCTATTACATATGTCATAAGATTTATCCATTTAACGTATATTTTAGGCGTCTTTTTCTTCATATACTTTCGATACCCTCCCCTAAAAATTTTTTACACAATTTTAAAATTTAAATTTCCAGAACCGAATGTTAGAATCAATGCGCCTCTTTGAAAGTATTTGCAATTCTAGATGGTTCATAAATACTTCAATGATTGTTTTTCTCAACAAGACAGATTTATTTATCGAAAAAATTAAAAGGAAAACAATTAAAGTTTGCTTCAATGATTATAAAGGTAAAGAGAATTTTCGAAAATTATAAACCGAGACGAGATACGGTAATAAGAGATTAGCCAAAGTTAATATTTGGCTCCCAAAAAATGACATATCAAGAAAGACATTCAGACAAATACAACCGATTTACTTATACTTTAATCAGTCCTTAAACAATTATTAAGATATTGTGTAAACTAGGGATAGTGTCGACGCAGAAGTCTCACAGACAAAAGACCCAAAACCAAGTGTCTAGCCAAGTTTAATCTGGCTTCCAAAAAAATTAACAATCGTAGAGGAGTTAAGAATTATCCTCAACAACACTCGAACGATTATCATAATCATTATAATTTATAATCAATTATTAAGTAAACTTAAGATAGGTTCTTTAAGAAATTGTGTGATTTTCAACGGTAGATAAACACACTCGACTAAAAACCGTAACATCTTAAAACTCTCTTGTGTGCCATGATTCCTTGTTTTACCAGGAATCATGAAAAATTATGAAATGAAATTATTCTTAAAAATTTCAACGCAGAATTTACGGTAACAAGTGTTTAGCCAAAGTTAAGCTTTGGCTCCCAAAAAATGACATATCAAAACCATAATCTTTTTCTAACCTAGTCAACCTTATATTTTAATCACTTTTTAAACAATTATTAAAATATTGTGTAAACTAGAGATTGATTGAAGGTAACAATTATGATTCGAGATTGATATCTAAACAAACTCAACTTGAATCCCGAAAATTTAAAGCTATCTTTTCTAACGTACACAAACTAGTGATACATATTAGCCATAGTTTAGCCTTGATTTCCAAACAGCACACACTTTAAACACTAGAAACGGCGCAGGACAAACACAGCTCCCGCAATCGAGAACTTTCTTCGATTTGCGGGATTTCTTAAAATTTACTCCCGCATGCGGGATCCGGCAAACATATTTTGTCAGTTTGTACTACAATCTAAACTAAATGTAATTATCGTACATAAAATGAAAATTTAGTCAAATCGAATTTGACTTGCAAAAAATTACACATCATACGCCCGCCCCATGCTCCTCAATTCAATTTTCGATAAATTTATCTGTATTAATATTTTAAATACAAAATATTATGTAAACCGTTCATATAAAAACTCAATTCTTTCTTTAAATCAGTTTAAAATTTCAATTTAAGGTTCTGACTTATACGAAGAACAGGTCAAATTTATCGAGGAAAAATTCGAAGCATTGAATGCGAATCCAGACAAAACCCTTTATATGCATCAAACTTGTGCTACTGATACTAATCAAGTAAATAAATTAAAGTGGAATCTCTCTCTCCCTCACTATTCTTAGTTTAGCTCCCACATTTCTTTACTAAACTTAATCAAAAGTTTCCACAATCGATGTCGATATAGAGACTCCTCTATATATGAGTTTATGAATAATTATGGAAAATCACTGGATCATAACTTAGGGCTCTCGCCCATACACAACACTAAGGTTACCTGTTCTCTTTAAATCTTTGAATACCCGGAACCAAAAGGAAAAATATTTATGTTCGTCGATTCACTTACGAATCGAATATCATATCCCAAATAACTATTACCTCTAATTAATCTACCGGGATGTTCGAATCCCTCACGAAATAGAAAAGGAAGCTGTATACTTAAACACTTCTTATTTAGGTGCAACTCATTCTTGATTCTGTCATCGACTTGATTATTCAAACAAATCTACAGGGATGTGGTCTATATTAATTTTTATTTTGTGATATTATTAAATATTTCTTTGACATACAAAAAATTTTTAATTAAAATTTTGAATAAATTTTATATTTAGAAGATTTTACAGTAAACAAGACACTTAATTGACGCTAGTGATAGGCACTAGTGTATAGAGACCGGACCGATACGATATATCGAAAAAATATTAATGTCGATATTATTGATAAACGATACCTATGGACCAAGATTTCTTCCTTTTCTACTAATTCTAGAATCCGAACCAAAATTTACGGATATCCTGATCCGAAAGAACTACACACAGGCACTTGTGTAGTTCTTTTCGTTCAACCCATTATTTGAAACTTATTAATTAAAAGGATTTTACTTGATAAAAAGACTAGAGTAATAAAATTGGCTAGCCTGGTTGTTCTTCAGCATTTATCATTTTTTGGGAGCCAAGAATTTCTTTGGCTAATCTATTTAAGTTTCTCTAGGAGAGATTTTGGAGAGGCCACCTCGCTATAATAAATTGTGTAATCACATCTTACTTTAGTTCTTTTTGAAACTTATTAAATATTTAAAAGAGTAATGCTTAGTAACAAGACATAGTCAATAACCATACTCCTCGTAAACCAATGGCGACTTAATTTTTTGGAAGCCGAGAATTTCTTTGGCTAATTTATCTAACATTCTTGAGAGAGACCCTAGACTGCTAATAAGTTTACACACAGCCATCACTAGATATATACGTATTTTACCTTGAACAGACCTCCAGACTGGGGCTGTATTAAGGAGTGGGGCGTCAATTTAGAGACGTGCTCTACATTAGAGACGTGCTCCGGCTCCGGGCTTTCAAATGCCTGGCTCCGCCTCCGGGGTTTCCAAAATCTTAGCTCCGCCGAAGCCGGGCTCCGGAGCTAGCTCCCGGAGCTATACCCAGCACTGGTGCTCTATTTTTCAATTATATTTTTCATTTTTTCCTCAAATACGCTTAGTTCCTACTACCTCTGTGTTAACAAAAATTGGTACATTTAGAAGGATTAAATGATAATCTTGAGTGATATCTAGAAATTTGAGTATTTGGATTAAAGTTTTTATAGGGATTTGGGTACCAGATAGGTTTAGTAGCAGCTAAACCTACCTTTAGATTCTGATAGGTTTACCCAATGGGGAGGATTTGAAGGAATTGAACCATCACGGAAAGAGCCCAAACCGAAAGCACAACCGACTGTGCCACCATCCAACTCGATAATGGGTTATCTATTTTCATTTATGTTCTTTCTGCAAGTACGGACACAACACTTTAGTTCTATGTAAAACATATTAAATAATTGAAAAATAATACTTAATAACAGGATGATTATAATCTCATTTATCTCTCATTGTTGTCTAGAATGATAATTTTTTGGAAGCCAAGGATTTCTTAGGCTAAATTTTCTAACCATTGCCAGGGAGAGTTGTTTTTGGAAGCAATGATATTCATTGCTAATTCTCTGACAAATTAACTGGAAAAGTTGTAATGTTTGGGTATGGGATTGGGGAGAATATTAAATAGGTGAGGTACGCCGAAGGGTTCAAACTTGTCATTTCTTTACAGAGAGTCAAATCCTGCCGATATAAAAAAGATATCTGATGGAAGGCACTAAGGGTCATTTTTTTAAAGGGCATTTTTAAGGGATAACTTTATCTGTTAACCCCATGGCTCACGGACAATGCGTCAGTGGAAAATCGATCAGTATTGATATAAAGTGATTAAAAGTGATGATATAAAGAGATAAAAATTCATTGATATCCCTCAAAATCGGCTGATCTCAATCTTAATCTAACCAAATAACTTAATATCTCTGTTAATCCTCCCAAACCCGAGATATAGGCCTTAATCCCAACAAAACCCTCTATATCCCTTTTAAACACCAAAGTCCCTTTTTAAATACTCCTAATCTGTTTATATACCATATTTAGTCTTTTTATATTATTATTTATCTCTTTATATCATCACTTTTGATCAATTTATATCAATAGCAATGTTAGATAGTGATATCTGAGAAGTAAGAATCTCTAAATATGTAGTCATTAGTCCTTAATATCTCATTTGAAAGCCCATCTTCTGTAGTATTTAATCACGTTTAGATCTTTGTTCCATCCTAACTTACCTAAAAGAAAAATGACGAAAAATAATTTTTGTGATTTAATAATTTCATACTTGGAAAGTTTAAAGAGATCGGGGTTCGCGAATTTAAGTGCGATAACGATACTTAATATCTCATTTGAAAGCCCATCTTCTGTAGTATTTAATCACGTTTAGATCTTTGTTCCATCCTAACTTACCTAAAAGAAAAATGACGAAAAATAATTTTTGTGATTTAATAATTTCATACTTGGAAAGTTTAAAGAGATCGGGGTTCGCGAATTTAAGTGCGATAACGATACTTAATATCTCATTTGAAAGCACATCTTCTGTAGTATTTAATCACGTTTAGATCTTTGTTCCTTCCTAACTTACCTAAAAGAAAAATGACGAAAAATAATTTTTTTGATTTAATAATTTCATACTTGGCAAGTTTAAAGAGATCGGGGTTCGCGAATTTAAGTGCGATAACGATACTTAATATCTCATTTGAAAGCACATCTTCTGTAGTATTTAATCACGTTTAGATCTTTGTTCCATCCTAACTTACCTAAAAGAAAAATGACGAAAAATAATTTTTTTGATTTAATAATTTCATACTTGGAAAGTTTAAAGAGATCGGGGTTCGCGAATTTAAGTGCGATAACGATACTTAATATCTCATTTGAAAGCCCATCTTCTGTAGTATTTAATCACGTTTAGATCTTTGTTCCATCCTAACTTACCTAAAAGAAAAATGACGAAAAATAATTTTTGTGATTTAATAATTTCATACTTGGAAAGTTTAAAGAGATCGGGGTTCGCGAATTTAAGTGCGATAACGATACTTAATATCTCATTTGAAAGCACATCTTCTGTAGTATTTAATCACGTTTAGATCTTTGTTCCATCCTAACTTACCTAAAAGAAAAATGACGAAAAATAATTTTTGTGATTTAATAATTTCATACTTGGAAAGTTTAAAGAGATCGGGGTTCGCGAATTTAAGTGCGATAACGATACTTAATATCTCATTTGAAAGCCCATCTTCTGTAGTATTTAATCACGTTTAGATCTTTGTTCCATCCTAACTTACCTAAAAGAAAAATGACGAAAAATAATTTTTGTGATTTAATAATTTCATACTTGGAAAGTTTAAAGAGATCGGGGTTCGCGAATTTAAGTGCGATAACGATACTTAATATCTCATTTGAAAGCACATCTTCTGTAGTATTTAATCACGTTTAGATCTTTGTTCCATCCTAACTTACCTAAAAGAAAAATGACGAAAAATAATTTTTGTGATTTAATAATTTCATACTTGGAAAGTTTAAAGAGATCGGGGTTCGCGAATTTAAGTGCGATAACGATACTTAATATCTCATTTGAAAGCACATCTTCTGTAGTATTTAATCACGTTTAGATCTTTGTTCCATCCTAACTTACCTAAAAGAAAAATGACGAAAAATAATTTTTTTGATTTAATAATTTCATACTTGGAAAGTTTAAAGAGATCGGGGTTCGCGAATTTAAGTGCGATAACGATACTTAATATCTCATTTGAAAGCCCATCTTCTGTAGTATTTAATCACGTTTAGATCTTTGTTCCATCCTAACTTACCTAAAAGAAAAATGACGAAAAATAATTTTTGTGATTTAATAATTTCATACTTGGAAAGTTTAAAGAGATCGGGGTTCGCGAATTTAAGTGCGATAACGATACTTAATATCTCATTTGAAAGCACATCTTCTGTAGTATTTAATCACGTTTAGATCTTTGTTCCATCCTAACTTACCTAAAAGAAAAATGACGAAAAATAATTTTTTTGATTTAATAATTTCATACTTGGAAAGTTTAAAGAGATCGGGGTTCGCGAATTTAAGTGCGATAACGATACTTAATATCTCATTTGAAAGCCCATCTTCTGTAGTATTTAATCACGTTTAGATCTTTGTTCCATCCTAACTTACCTAAAAGAAAAATGACGAAAAATAATTTTTGTGATTTAATAATTTCATACTTGGAAAGTTTAAAGAGATCGGGGTTCGCGAATTTAAGTGCGATAACGATACTTAATATCTCATTTGAAAGCACATCTTCTGTAGTATTTAATCACGTTTAGATCTTTGTTCCATCCTAACTTACCTAAAAGAAAAATGACGAAAAATAATTTTTTTGATTTAATAATTTCATACTTGGAAAGTTTAAAGAGATCGGGGTTCGCGAATTTAAGTGCGATAACGATACTTAATATCTCATTTGAAAGCCCATCTTCTGTAGTATTTAATCACGTTTAGATCTTTGTTCCATCCTAACTTACCTAAAAGAAAAATGACGAAAAATAATTTTTGTGATTTAATAATTTCATACTTGGAAAGTTTAAAGAGATCGGGGTTCGCGAATTTAAGTGCGATAACGATACTTAATATCTCATTTGAAAGCACATCTTCTGTAGTATTTAATCACGTTTAGATCTTTGTTCCATCCTAACTTACCTAAAAGAAAAATGACGAAAAATAATTTTTTTGATTTAATAATTTCATACTTGGAAAGTTTAAAGAGATCGGGGTTCGCGAATTTAAGTGCGATAACGATACTTAATATCTCATTTGAAAGCCCATCTTCTGTAGTATTTAATCACGTTTAGATCTTTGTTCCATCCTAACTTACCTAAAAGAAAAATGACGAAAAATAATTTTTGTGATTTAATAATTTCATACTTGGAAAGTTTAAAGAGATCGGGGTTCGCGAATTTAAGTGCGATAACGATACTTAATATCTCATTTGAAAGCACATCTTCTGTAGTATTTAATCACGTTTAGATCTTTGTTCCATCCTAACTTACCTAAAAGAAAAATGACGAAAAATAATTTTTTTGATTTAATAATTTCATACTTGGAAAGTTTAAAGAGATCGGGGTTCGCGAATTTAAGTGCGATAACGATACTTAATATCTCATTTGAAAGCCCATCTTCTGTAGTATTTAATCACGTTTAGATCTTTGTTCCATCCTAACTTACCTAAAAGAAAAATGACGAAAAATAATTTTTGTGATTTAATAATTTCATACTTGGAAAGTTTAAAGAGATCGGGGTTCGCGAATTTAAGTGCGATAACGATACTTAATATCTCATTTGAAAGCACATCTTCTGTAGTATTTAATCACGTTTAGATCTTTGTTCCATCCTAACTTACCTAAAAGAAAAATGACGAAAAATAATTTTTTTGATTTAATAATTTCATACTTGGAAAGTTTAAAGAGATCGGGGTTCGCGAATTTAAGTGCGATAACGATACTTAATATCTCATTTGAAAGCCCATCTTCTGTAGTATTTAATCACGTTTAGATCTTTGTTCCATCCTAACTTACCTAAAAGAAAAATGACGAAAAATAATTTTTGTGATTTAATAATTTCATACTTGGAAAGTTTAAAGAGATCGGGGTTCGCGAATTTAAGTGCGATAACGATACTTAATATCTCATTTGAAAGCACATCTTCTGTAGTATTTAATCACGTTTAGATCTTTGTTCCTTCCTAACTTACCTAAAAGAAAAATGACGAAAAATAATTTTTGTGATTTAATAATTTCATACTTGGAAAGTTTAAAGAGATCGGGGTTCGCGAATTTAAGTGCGATAACGATACTTAATATCTCATTTGAAAGCCCATCTTCTGTAGTATTTAATCACGTTTAGATCTTTGTTCCATCCTAACTTACCTAAAAGAAAAATGACGAAAAATAATTTTTTTGATTTAATAATTTCATACTTGGAAAGTTTAAAGAGATCGGGGTTCGCGAATTTAAGTGCGATAACGATACTTAATATCTCATTTGAAAGCACATCTTCTGTAGTATTTAATCACGTTTAGATCTTTGTTCCTTCCTAACTTACCTAAAAGAAAAATGACGAAAAATAATTTTTGTGATTTAATAATTTCATACTTGGAAAGTTTAAAGAGATCGGGGTTCGCGAATTTAAGTGCGATAACGATACTTAATATCTCATTTGAAAGCCCATCTTCTGTAGTATTTAATCACGTTTAGATCTTTGTTCCATCCTAACTTACCTAAAAGAAAAATGACGAAAAATAATTTTTGTGATTTAATAATTTCATACTTGGAAAGTTTAAAGAGATCGGGGTTCGCGAATTTAAGTGCGATAACGATACTTAATATCTCATTTGAAAGCCCATCTTCTGTAGTATTTAATCACGTTTAGATCTTTGTTCCATCCTAACTTACCTAAAAGAAAAATGACGAAAAATAATTTTTGTGATTTAATAATTTCATACTTGGAAAGTTTAAAGAGATCGGGGTTCGCGAATTTAAGTGCGATAACGATACTTAATATCTCATTTGAAAGCACATCTTCTGTAGTATTTAATCACGTTTAGATCTTTGTTCCATCCTAACTTACCTAAAAGAAAAATGACGAAAAATAATTTTTTTGATTTAATAATTTCATACTTGGAAAGTTTAAAGAGATCGGGGTTCGCGAATTTAAGTGCGATAACGATACTTAATATCTCATTTGAAAGCCCATCTTCTGTAGTATTTAATCACGTTTAGATCTTTGTTCCATCCTAACTTACCTAAAAGAAAAATGACGAAAAATAATTTTTGTGATTTAATAATTTCATACTTGGAAAGTTTAAAGAGATCGGGGTTCGCGAATTTAAGTGCGATAACGATACTTAATATCTCATTTGAAAGCACATCTTCTGTAGTATTTAATCACGTTTAGATCTTTGTTCCATCCTAACTTACCTAAAAGAAAAATGACGAAAAATAATTTTTTTGATTTAATAATTTCATACTTGGAAAGTTTAAAGAGATCGGGGTTCGCGAATTTAAGTGCGATAACGATACTTAATATCTCATTTGAAAGCCCATCTTCTGTAGTATTTAATCACGTTTAGATCTTTGTTCCATCCTAACTTACCTAAAAGAAAAATGACGAAAAATAATTTTTGTGATTTAATAATTTCATACTTGGAAAGTTTAAAGAGATCGGGGTTCGCGAATTTAAGTGCGATAACGATACTTAATATCTCATTTGAAAGCACATCTTCTGTAGTATTTAATCACGTTTAGATCTTTGTTCCATCCTAACTTACCTAAAAGAAAAATGACGAAAAATAATTTTTTTGATTTAATAATTTCATACTTGGAAAGTTTAAAGAGATCGGGGTTCGCGAATTTAAGTGCGATAACGATACTTAATATCTCATTTGAAAGCCCATCTTCTGTAGTATTTAATCACGTTTAGATCTTTGTTCCATCCTAACTTACCTAAAAGAAAAATGACGAAAAATAATTTTTGTGATTTAATAATTTCATACTTGGAAAGTTTAAAGAGATCGGGGTTCGCGAATTTAAGTGCGATAACGATACTTAATATCTCATTTGAAAGCACATCTTCTGTAGTATTTAATCACGTTTAGATCTTTGTTCCTTCCTAACTTACCTAAAAGAAAAATGACGAAAAATAATTTTTGTGATTTAATAATTTCATACTTGGAAAGTTTAAAGAGATCGGGGTTCGCGAATTTAAGTGCGATAACGATACTTAATATCTCATTTGAAAGCCCATCTTCTGTAGTATTTAATCACGTTTAGATCTTTGTTCCATCCTAACTTACCTAAAAGAAAAATGACGAAAAATAATTTTTTTGATTTAATAATTTCATACTTGGAAAGTTTAAAGAGATCGGGGTTCGCGAATTTAAGTGCGATAACGATACTTAATATCTCATTTGAAAGCACATCTTCTGTAGTATTTAATCACGTTTAGATCTTTGTTCCTTCCTAACTTACCTAAAAGAAAAATGACGAAAAATAATTTTTGTGATTTAATAATTTCATACTTGGAAAGTTTAAAGAGATCGGGGTTCGCGAATTTAAGTGCGATAACGATACTTAATATCTCATTTGAAAGCCCATCTTCTGTAGTATTTAATCACGTTTAGATCTTTGTTCCATCCTAACTTACCTAAAAGAAAAATGACGAAAAATAATTTTTGTGATTTAATAATTTCATACTTGGAAAGTTTAAAGAGATCGGGGTTCGCGAATTTAAGTGCGATAACGATACTTAATATCTCATTTGAAAGCCCATCTTCTGTAGTATTTAATCACGTTTAGATCTTTGTTCCATCCTAACTTACCTAAAAGAAAAATGACGAAAAATAATTTTTGTGATTTAATAATTTCATACTTGGAAAGTTTAAAGAGATCGGGGTTCGCGAATTTAAGTGCGATAACGATACTTAATATCTCATTTGAAAGCACATCTTCTGTAGTATTTAATCACGTTTAGATCTTTGTTCCATCCTAACTTACCTAAAAGAAAAATGACGAAAAATAATTTTTTTGATTTAATAATTTCATACTTGGAAAGTTTAAAGAGATCGGGGTTCGCGAATTTAAGTGCGATAACGATACTTAATATCTCATTTGAAAGCACATCTTCTGTAGTATTTAATCACGTTTAGATCTTTGTTCCTTCCTAACTTACCTAAAAGAAAAATGACGAAAAATAATTTTTGTGATTTAATAATTTCATACTTGGAAAGTTTAAAGAGATCGGGGTTCGCGAATTTAAGTGCGATAACGATACTTAATATCTCATTTGAAAGCCCATCTTCTGTAGTATTTAATCACGTTTAGATCTTTGTTCCATCCTAACTTACCTAAAAGAAAAATGACGAAAAATAATTTTTGTGATTTAATAATTTCATACTTGGAAAGTTTAAAGAGATCGGGGTTCGCGAATTTAAGTGCGATAACGATACTTAATATCTCATTTGAAAGCCCATCTTCTGTAGTATTTAATCACGTTTAGATCTTTGTTCCATCCTAACTTACCTAAAAGAAAAATGACGAAAAATAATTTTTGTGATTTAATAATTTCATACTTGGAAAGTTTAAAGAGATCGGGGTTCGCGAATTTAAGTGCGATAACGATACTTAATATCTCATTTGAAAGCACATCTTCTGTAGTATTTAATCACGTTTAGATCTTTGTTCCTTCCTAACTTACCTAAAAGAAAAATGACGAAAAATAATTTTTTTGATTTAATAATTTCATACTTGGCAAGTTTAAAGAGATCGGGGTTCGCGAATTTAAGTGCGATAACGATACTTAATATCTCATTTGAAAGCACATCTTCTGTAGTATTTAATCACGTTTAGATCTTTGTTCCATCCTAACTTACCTAAAAGAAAAATGACGAAAAATAATTTTTTTGATTTAATAATTTCATACTTGGAAAGTTTAAAGAGATCGGGGTTCGCGAATTTAAGTGCGATAACGATACTTAATATCTCATTTGAAAGCCCATCTTCTGTAGTATTTAATCACGTTTAGATCTTTGTTCCATCCTAACTTACCTAAAAGAAAAATGACGAAAAATAATTTTTGTGATTTAATAATTTCATACTTGGAAAGTTTAAAGAGATCGGGGTTCGCGAATTTAAGTGCGATAACGATACTTAATATCTCATTTGAAAGCACATCTTCTGTAGTATTTAATCACGTTTAGATCTTTGTTCCATCCTAACTTACCTAAAAGAAAAATGACGAAAAATAATTTTTTTGATTTAATAATTTCATACTTGGAAAGTTTAAAGAGATCGGGGTTCGCGAATTTAAGTGCGATAACGATACTTAATATCTCATTTGAAAGCCCATCTTCTGTAGTATTTAATCACGTTTAGATCTTTGTTCCATCCTAACTTACCTAAAAGAAAAATGACGAAAAATAATTTTTGTGATTTAATAATTTCATACTTGGAAAGTTTAAAGAGATCGGGGTTCGCGAATTTAAGTGCGATAACGATACTTAATATCTCATTTGAAAGCACATCTTCTGTAGTATTTAATCACGTTTAGATCTTTGTTCCATCCTAACTTACCTAAAAGAAAAATGACGAAAAATAATTTTTTTGATTTAATAATTTCATACTTGGAAAGTTTAAAGAGATCGGGGTTCGCGAATTTAAGTGCGATAACGATACTTAATATCTCATTTGAAAGCCCATCTTCTGTAGTATTTAATCACGTTTAGATCTTTGTTCCATCCTAACTTACCTAAAAGAAAAATGACGAAAAATAATTTTTGTGATTTAATAATTTCATACTTGGAAAGTTTAAAGAGATCGGGGTTCGCGAATTTAAGTGCGATAACGATACTTAATATCTCATTTGAAAGCACATCTTCTGTAGTATTTAATCACGTTTAGATCTTTGTTCCATCCTAACTTACCTAAAAGAAAAATGACGAAAAATAATTTTTTTGATTTAATAATTTCATACTTGGAAAGTTTAAAGAGATCGGGGTTCGCGAATTTAAGTGCGATAACGATACTTAATATCTCATTTGAAAGCCCATCTTCTGTAGTATTTAATCACGTTTAGATCTTTGTTCCATCCTAACTTACCTAAAAGAAAAATGACGAAAAATAATTTTTGTGATTTAATAATTTCATACTTGGAAAGTTTAAAGAGATCGGGGTTCGCGAATTTAAGTGCGATAACGATACTTAATATCTCATTTGAAAGCACATCTTCTGTAGTATTTAATCACGTTTAGATCTTTGTTCCATCCTAACTTACCTAAAAGAAAAATGACGAAAAATAATTTTTTTGATTTAATAATTTCATACTTGGAAAGTTTAAAGAGATCGGGGTTCGCGAATTTAAGTGCGATAACGATACTTAATATCTCATTTGAAAGCCCATCTTCTGTAGTATTTAATCACGTTTAGATCTTTGTTCCATCCTAACTTACCTAAAAGAAAAATGACGAAAAATAATTTTTGTGATTTAATAATTTCATACTTGGAAAGTTTAAAGAGATCGGGGTTCGCGAATTTAAGTGCGATAACGATACTTAATATCTCATTTGAAAGCACATCTTCTGTAGTATTTAATCACGTTTAGATCTTTGTTCCATCCTAACTTACCTAAAAGAAAAATGACGAAAAATAATTTTTTTGATTTAATAATTTCATACTTGGAAAGTTTAAAGAGATCGGGGTTCGCGAATTTAAGTGCGATAACGATACTTAATATCTCATTTGAAAGCCCATCTTCTGTAGTATTTAATCACGTTTAGATCTTTGTTCCATCCTAACTTACCTAAAAGAAAAATGACGAAAAATAATTTTTGTGATTTAATAATTTCATACTTGGAAAGTTTAAAGAGATCGGGGTTCGCGAATTTAAGTGCGATAACGATACTTAATATCTCATTTGAAAGCACATCTTCTGTAGTATTTAATCACGTTTAGATCTTTGTTCCATCCTAACTTACCTAAAAGAAAAATGACGAAAAATAATTTTTTTGATTTAATAATTTCATACTTGGAAAGTTTAAAGAGATCGGGGTTCGCGAATTTAAGTGCGATAACGATACTTAATATCTCATTTGAAAGCCCATCTTCTGTAGTATTTAATCACGTTTAGATCTTTGTTCCATCCTAACTTACCTAAAAGAAAAATGACGAAAAATAATTTTTGTGATTTAATAATTTCATACTTGGAAAGTTTAAAGAGATCGGGGTTCGCGAATTTAAGTGCGATAACGATACTTAATATCTCATTTGAAAGCACATCTTCTGTAGTATTTAATCACGTTTAGATCTTTGTTCCATCCTAACTTACCTAAAAGAAAAATGACGAAAAATAATTTTTTTGATTTAATAATTTCATACTTGGAAAGTTTAAAGAGATCGGGGTTCGCGAATTTAAGTGCGATAACGATACTTAATATCTCATTTGAAAGCCCATCTTCTGTAGTATTTAATCACGTTTAGATCTTTGTTCCATCCTAACTTACCTAAAAGAAAAATGACGAAAAATAATTTTTTTGATTTAATAATTTCATACTTGGAAAGTTTAAAGAGATCGGGGTTCGCGAATTTAAGTGCGATAACGATACTTAATATCTCATTTGAAAGCACATCTTCTGTAGTATTTAATCACGTTTAGATCTTTGTTCCATCCTAACTTACCTAAAAGAAAAATGACGAAAAATAATTTTTTTGATTTAATAATTTCATACTTGGAAAGTTTAAAGAGATCGGGGTTCGCGAATTTAAGTGCGATAACGATACTTAATATCTCATTTGAAAGCACATCTTCTGTAGTATTTAATCACGTTTAGATCTTTGTTCCATCCTAACTTACCTAAAAGAAAAATGACGAAAAATAATTTTTTTGATTTAATAATTTCATACTTGGAAAGTTTAAAGAGATCGGGGTTCGCGAATTTAAGTGCGATAACGATACTTAATATCTCATTTGAAAGCACATCTTCTGTAGTATTTAATCACGTTTAGATCTTTGTTCCATCCTAACTTACCTAAAAGAAAAATGACGAAAAATAATTTTTTTGATTTAATAATTTCATACTTGGCAAGTTTAAAGGGATCGGGGTTCGCGAATTTATGTGCGATAACGATACTTAATATCTCATTTGAAAGCCCATCTTCTGTAGTATTTAATCACGTTTAGATCTTTGTTCCATCCTAACTTACCTAAAATAAAAATGACGAAAAATAATTTTTGTGATTTAATAATTTCATACTTGGAAAGTTTAAAGGGATCGGGGTTCGCGAATTTATGTGCGATAACGATACTTAATATCTCATTTGAAAGCCCATCTTCTGTAGTATTTAATCACGTTTAGATCTTTGTTCCATCCTAACTTACCTAAAAGAAAAATGACGAAAAATAATTTTTGTGATTTAATAATTTCATACTTGGAAAGTTTAAAGGGATCGGGGTTCGCGAATTTATGTGCGATAACGATACTTAATATCTCATTTGAAAGCCCATCTTCTGTAGTATTTAATCACGTTTAGATCTTTGTTCCATCCTAACTTACCTAAAAGAAAAATGACGAAAAATAATTTTTGTGATTTAAAAATTTCATACTTGGAAAGTTTAAAGGGCTCGGGGTTCGCGAATTTAAGTGCGATAACGATACTTAATATCTCATTTGAAAGCCCATCTTCTGTAGTATTTAATCACGTTTAGAATTTTGTTCCATCCTAACTTACCTAAAATAATAATGACGAAAAATTATTTTTGTGATTTAAAAATTTCATACTTGGCAAGTTTAAAGGGATCGGGGTTCGCGAATTTATGTGCGATAACGATACTTAATATCTCATTTGAAAGCCCATCTTCTGTAGTATTTAATCACGTTTAGAACTTTGTTCCATCCTAACTTACCTAAAATAATAATGACGAAAAATAATTTTTGTGATTTAAAAATTTCATACTTGGAAAGTTTAAAGGGCTCGGGGTTCGCGAATTTAAGTGCGATAACGATACTTAATATCTCATTTGAAAGCCCATCTTCTGTAGTATTTAATCACGTTTAGAACTTTGTTCCATCCTAACTTACCTAAAATAATAATGACGAAAAATAATTTTTGTGATTTAAAAATTTCATACTTGGCAAGTTTAAAGGGATCGGGGTTCGCGAATTTATGTGCGATAACGATACTTAATATCTCATTTGAAAGCCCATCTTCTGTAGTATTTAATCACGTTTAGAACTTTGTTCCATCCTAACTTACCTAAAATAATAATGACGAAAAATAATTTTTGTGATTTAAAAATTTCATACTTGGAAAGTTTAAAGGGCTCGGGGTTCGCGAATTTAAGTGCGATAACGATACTTAATATCTCATTTGAAAGCCCATCTTCTGTAGTATTTAATCACGTTTAGAATTTTGTTCCATCCTAACTTACCTAAAATAATAATGACGAAAAATAATTTTTGTGATTTAAAAATTTCATACTTGGCAAGTTTAAAGGGATCGGGGTTCGCGAATTTATGTGCGATAACGATACTTAATATCTCATTTGAAAGCCCATCTTCTGTAGTATTTAATCACGTTTAGAACTTTGTTCCATCCTAACTTACCTAAAATAATAATGACGAAAAATAATTTTTGTGATTTAAAAATTTCATACTTGGAAAGTTTAAAGGGCTCGGGGTTCGCGAATTTAAGTGCGATAACGATACTTAATATCTCATTTGAAAGCCCATCTTCTGTAGTATTTAATCACGTTTAGAATTTTGTTCCATCCTAACTTACCTAAAATAATAATGACGAAAAATTATTTTTGTGATTTAAAAATTTCATACTTGGCAAGTTTAAAGGGATCGGGGTTCGCGAATTTATGTGCGATAACGATACTTAATATCTCATTTGAAAGCCCATCTTCTGTAGTACTTAATCACGTTTAGAACTTTTTTCTAACCTAACTTCTCTAAAAGAAAAATGGCGACGAATATTTTTTTGGTTTAATAATTTCATACTTGGAAAGTTTAAAGGGATCGGGGTTCGCGAATTTATGTGCGATAACGATCCTTAATATCTCATTTGAAAGCCCATCTTCTGTAGTACTTAATCACGTTTAGAACTTTGTTCCATCCTAACTTACCTAAAATAAAAATGACGAAAAATAATTTTTGTGATTTAATAATTTCATACTTGGAAAGTTTAAAGGGATCGGGGTTCGCGAATTTATGTGCGATAACGATACTTAATATCTCATTTGAAAGCCCATCTTCTGTAGTATTTAATCACGTTTAGAACTTTGTTCCATCCTAACTTACCTAAAATAAAAATGACGAAAAATAATTTTTGTGATTTAATAATTTCATACTTGGAAAGTTTAAAGGGATCGGGGTTCGCGAATTTATGTGCGATAACGATCCTTAATATCTCATTTGAAAGCCCATCTTCTGTAGTATTTAATCACGTTTAGATCTTTGTTCCATCCTAACTTACCTAAAAGAAAAATGACGAAAAATAATTTTTGTGATTTAATAATTTCATACTTGGAAAGTTTAAAGTGTTCGGGGTTCGCGAATTTAAGTGCGATAACGATACTTAATAACTCATTTGAAAGCCCATCTTCTGTAGTATTTAATCACGTTTAGAACTTTTTTCTAACCTAACATACCTAAAAGAAAAATGAATAAAAATAATTTTTGTGATTTAATAATTTCATACTTGGAAAGTTTAAAGGGATCGGGGTTCGCGAATTTATGTGCGATAACGATCCTTAATATCTCATTTGAAAGCCCATCTTCTGTAGTATTTAATCACGTTTAGAATTTTGTTCCATCCTAACTTACCTAAAATAATAATGACGAAAAATAATTTTTGTGATTTAAAAATTTCATACTTGGCAAGTTTAAAGGGATCGGGGTTCGCGAATTTATGTGCGATAACGATACTTAATATCTCATTTGAAAGCCCATCTTCTGTAGTATTTAATCACGTTTAGAACTTTGTTCCATCCTAACTTACCTAAAATAATAATGACGAAAAATAATTTTTGTGATTTAAAAATTTCATACTTGGAAAGTTTAAAGGGCTCGGGGTTCGCGAATTTAAGTGCGATAACGATACTTAATATCTCATTTGAAAGCCCATCTTCTGTAGTATTTAATCACGTTTAGAATTTTGTTCCATCCTAACTTACCTAAAATAATAATGACGAAAAATTATTTTTGTGATTTAAAAATTTCATACTTGGCAAGTTTAAAGGGATCGGGGTTCGCGAATTTATGTGCGATAACGATACTTAATATCTCATTTGAAAGCCCATCTTCTGTAGTACTTAATCACGTTTAGAACTTTTTCTAACCTAACTTCTCTAAAAGAAAAATGGCGACGAATATTTTTTTGGTTTAATAATTTCATACTTGGAAAGTTTAAAGGGATCGGGGTTCGCGAATTTATGTGCGATAACGATCCTTAATATCTCATTTGAAAGCCCATCTTCTGTAGTACTTAATCACGTTTAGAACTTTGTTCCATCCTAACTTACCTAAAATAAAAATGACGAAAAATAATTTTTGTGATTTAATAATTTCATACTTGGAAAGTTTAAAGGGATCGGGGTTCGCGAATTTATGTGCGATAACGATACTTAATATCTCATTTGAAAGCCCATCTTCTGTAGTATTTAATCACGTTTAGAACTTTGTTCCATCCTAACTTACCTAAAATAAAAATGACGAAAAATAATTTTTGTGATTTAATAATTTCATACTTGGAAAGTTTAAAGGGATCGGGGTTCGCGAATTTATGTGCGATAACGATACTTAATATCTCATTTGAAAGCCCATCTTCTGTAGTACTTAATCACGTTTAGAACTTTTTTCTAACCTAACTTCTCTAAAAGAAAAATGGCGACGAATATTTTTTTGGTTTAATAATTTCATACTTGGAAAGTTTAAAGGGATCGGGGTTCGCGAATTTATGTGCGATAACGATCCTTAATATCTCATTTGAAAGCCCATCTTCTGTAGTACTTAATCACGTTTAGAACTTTGTTCCATCCTAACTTACCTAAAATAAAAATGACGAAAAATAATTTTTGTGATTTAATAATTTCATACTTGGAAAGTTTAAAGGGATCGGGGTTCGCGAATTTATGTGCGATAACGATACTTAATATCTCATTTGAAAGCCCATCTTCTGTAGTATTTAATCACGTTTAGAACTTTGTTCCATCCTAACTTACCTAAAATAAAAATGACGAAAAATAATTTTTGTGATTTAATAATTTCATACTTGGAAAGTTTAAAGGGATCGGGGTTCGCGAATTTATGTGCGATAACGATCCTTAATATCTCATTTGAAAGCCCATCTTCTGTAGTATTTAATCACGTTTAGATCTTTGTTCCATCCTAACTTACCTAAAAGAAAAATGACGAAAAATAATTTTTGTGATTTAATAATTTCATACTTGGAAAGTTTAAAGTGTTCGGGGTTCGCGAATTTAAGTGCGATAACGATACTTAATAACTCATTTGAAAGCCCATCTTCTGTAGTATTTAATCACGTTTAGAATTTTGTTCCATCCTAACTTACCTAAAATAATAATGACGAAAAATAATTTTTGTGATTTAAAAATTTCATACTTGGAAAGTTTAAAGGGCTCGGGGTTCGCGAATTTAAGTGCGATAACGATACTTAATATCTCATTTGAAAGCCCATCTTCTGTAGTATTTAATCACGTTTAGATCTTTGTTCCATCCTAACTTACCTAAAAGAAAAATGACGAAAAATAATTTTTGTGATTTAATAATTTCATACTTGGAAAGTTTAAAGTGTTCGGGGTTCGCGAATTTAAGTGCGATAACGATACTTAATATCTCATTTGAAAGCCCATCTTCTGTAGTATTTAATCACGTTTAGAACTTTGTTCCATCCTAACTTACCTAAAATAAAAATGACGAAAAATAATTTTTGTGATTTAATAATTTCATACTTGGAAAGTTTAAAGGGATCGGGGTTCGCGAATTTATGTGCGATAACGATCCTTAATATCTCATTTGAAAGCCCATCTTCTGTAGTATTTAATCACGTTTAGATCTTTGTTCCATCCTAACTTACCTAAAAGAAAAATGACGAAAAATAATTTTTGTGATTTAATAATTTCATACTTGGAAAGTTTAAAGTGTTCGGGGTTCGCGAATTTAAGTGCGATAACGATACTTAATAACTCATTTGAAAGCCCATCTTCTGTAGTATTTAATCACGTTTAGAACTTTTTTCTAACCTAACATACCTAAAAGAAAAATGAATAAAAATAATTTTTGTGATTTAATAATTTCATACTTGGAAAGTTTAAAGGGATCGGGGTTCGCGAATTTATGTGCGATAACGATCCTTAATATCTCATTTGAAAGCCCATCTTCTGTAGTATTTAATCACGTTTAGAACTTTTTTCTAACCTAACATACCTAAAAGAAAAATGAATAAAAATAATTTTTGTGATTTAATAATTTCATACTTGGAAAGTTTAAAGTGTTCGGGGTTCGCGAATTTAAGTGCGATAACGATACTTAATAACTCATTTGAAAGCCCATCTTCTGTAGTATTTAATCACGTTTAGAACTTTTTTCTAACCTAACATACCTAAAAGAAAAATGAATAAAAATAATTTTTGTGATTTAATAATTTCATACTTGGAAAGTTTAAAGGGATCGGGGTTCGCGAATTTATGTGCGATAACGATCCTTAATATCTCATTTGAAAGCCCATCTTCTGTAGTATTTAATCACGTTTAGAACTTTTTTCTAACCTAACTTCTCTAAAAGAAAAATGGCGACGAATATTTTTTTGGTTTAATAATTTCATACTTGGAAAGTTTAAAGGGATCGGGGTTCGCGAATTTAAGTGCGATAACGATACTTAATATCTCATTTGAAAGCCCATCTTCTGTAGTATTTAATCACGTTTAGAACTTTGTTCCATCCTAACTTACCTAAAATAATAATGACGAAAAATAATTTTTGTGATTTAAAAATTTCATACTTGGCAAGTTTAAAGGGATCGGGGTTCGCGAATTTATGTGCGATAACGATACTTAATATCTCATTTGAAAGCCCATCTTCTGTAGTATTTAATCACGTTTAGAACTTTGTTCCATCCTAACTTACCTAAAATAATAATGACGAAAAATAATTTTTGTGATTTAAAAATTTCATACTTGGCAAGTTTAAAGGGATCGGGGTTCGCGAATTTATGTGCGATAACGATACTTAATATCTCATTTGAAAGCCCATCTTCTGTAGTATTTAATCACGTTTAGAACTTTGTTCCATCCTAACTTACCTAAAATAATAATGACGAAAAATAATTTTTGTGATTTAAAAATTTCATACTTGGAAAGTTTAAAGGGCTCGGGGTTCGCGAATTTAAGTGCGATAACGATACTTAATATCTCATTTGAAAGCCCATCTTCTGTAGTATTTAATCACGTTTAGAATTTTGTTCCATCCTAACTTACCTAAAATAATAATGACGAAAAATTATTTTTGTGATTTAAAAATTTCATACTTGGCAAGTTTAAAGGGATCGGGGTTCGCGAATTTATGTGCGATAACGATACTTAATATCTCATTTGAAAGCCCATCTTCTGTAGTACTTAATCACGTTTAGAACTTTTTTCTAACCTAACTTCTCTAAAAGAAAAATGGCGACGAATATTTTTTTGGTTTAATAATTTCATACTTGGAAAGTTTAAAGGGATCGGGGTTCGCGAATTTATGTGCGATAACGATACTTAATATCTCATTTGAAAGCCCATCTTCTGTAGTATTTAATCACGTTTAGAACTTTGTTCTAACATGACTTCTCTAAAAGAAAAATGGCGACGAATATTTTTTTGGTTTAATAATTTCATACTTGGAAAGTTTAAAGGGCTCGGGGTTCGCGAATTTAAGTGCGATAACGATACTTAATATCTCATTTGAAAGCCCATCTTCTGTAGTATTTAATCACGTTTAGATCTTTGTTCCATCCTAACTTACCTAAAAGAAAAATGACGAAAAATAATTTTTGTGATTTAATAATTTCATACTTGGAAAGTTTAAAGTGTTCGGGGTTCGCGAATTTAAGTGCGATAACGATACTTAATAACTCATTTGAAAGCCCATCTTCTGTAGTATTTAATCACGTTTAGAACTTTGTTCCATCCTAACTTACCTAAAATAAAAATGACGAAAAATAATTTTTGTGATTTAATAATTTCATACTTGGAAAGTTTAAAGGGATCGGGGTTCGCGAATTTATGTGCGATAACGATCCTTAATATCTCATTTGAAAGCCCATCTTCTGTAGTATTTAATCACGTTTAGATCTTTGTTCCATCCTAACTTACCTAAAAGAAAAATGACGAAAAATAATTTTTGTGATTTAATAATTTCATACTTGGAAAGTTTAAAGTGTTCGGGGTTCGCGAATTTAAGTGCGATAACGATACTTAATAACTCATTTGAAAGCCCATCTTCTGTAGTATTTAATCACGTTTAGAACTTTTTCTAACCTAACATACCTAAAAGAAAAATGAATAAAAATAATTTTTGTGATTTAATAATTTCATACTTGGAAAGTTTAAAGGGATCGGGGTTCGCGAATTTATGTGCGATAACGATCCTTAATATCTCATTTGAAAGCCCATCTTCTGTAGTATTTAATCACGTTTAGAACTTTTTTCTAACCTAACTTCTCTAAAAGAAAAATGGCGACGAATATTTTTTTGGTTTAATAATTTCATACTTGGAAAGTTTAAAGGGATCGGGGTTCGCGAATTTAAGTGCGATAACGATACTTAATATCTCATTTGAAAGCCCATCTTCTGTAGTATTTAATCACGTTTAGAACTTTGTTCCATCCTAACTTACCTAAAATAAAAATGACGAAAAATAATTTTTGTGATTTAATAATTTCATACTTGGAAAGTTTAAAGGGATCGGGGTTCGCGAATTTATGTGCGATAACGATACTTAATATCTCATTTGAAAGCCCATCTTCTGTAGTATTTAATCACGTTTAGATCTTTGTTCCATCCTAACTTACCTAAAAGAAAAATGACGAAAAATAATTTTTGTGATTTAATAATTTCATACTTGGAAAGTTTAAAGTGTTCGGGGTTCGCGAATTTAAGTGCGATAACGATACTTAATATCTCATTTGAAAGCCCATCTTCTGTAGTATTTAATCACGTTTAGAACTTTGTTCCATCCTAACTTACCTAAAATAAAAATGACGAAAAATAATTTTTGTGATTTAATAATTTCATACTTGGAAAGTTTAAAGGGATCGGGGTTCGCGAATTTATGTGCGATAACGATCCTTAATATCTCATTTGAAAGCCCATCTTCTGTAGTATTTAATCACGTTTAGATCTTTGTTCCATCCTAACTTACCTAAAAGAAAAATGACGAAAAATAATTTTTGTGATTTAATAATTTCATACTTGGAAAGTTTAAAGTGTTCGGGGTTCGCGAATTTAAGTGCGATAACGATCCTTAATATCTCATTTGAAAGCCCATCTTCTGTAGTATTTAATCACGTTTAGAACTTTGTTCCATCCTAACTTACCTAAAATAAAAATGACGAAAAATAATTTTTGTGATTTAATAATTTCATACTTGGAAAGTTTAAAGGGATCGGGGTTCGCGAATTTATGTGCGATAACGATCCTTAATATCTCATTTGAAAGCCCATCTTCTGTAGTATTTAATCACGTTTAGAACTTTGTTCCATCCTAACTTACCTAAAATAAAAATGACGAAAAATAATTTTTGTGATTTAATAATTTCATACTTGGAAAGTTTAAAGGGATCGGGGTTCGCGAATTTATGTGCGATAACGATCCTTAATATCTCATTTGAAAGCCCATCTTCTGTAGTATTTAATCACGTTTAGATCTTTGTTCCATCCTAACTTACCTAAAAGAAAAATGACGAAAAATAATTTTTGTGATTTAATAATTTCATACTTGGAAAGTTTAAAGTGTTCGGGGTTCGCGAATTTAAGTGCGATAACGATACTTAATAACTCATTTGAAAGCCCATCTTCTGTAGTATTTAATCACGTTTAGAATTTTGTTCCATCCTAACTTACCTAAAATAATAATGACGAAAAATAATTTTTGTGATTTAAAAATTTCATACTTGGAAAGTTTAAAGGGCTCGGGGTTCGCGAATTTAAGTGCGATAACGATACTTAATATCTCATTTGAAAGCCCATCTTCTGTAGTATTTAATCACGTTTAGAACTTTGTTCCATCCTAACTTACCTAAAATAAAAATGACGAAAAATAATTTTTGTGATTTAATAATTTCATACTTGGAAAGTTTAAAGTGTTCGGGGTTCGCGAATTTAAGTGCGATAACGATACTTAATAACTCATTTGAAAGCCCATCTTCTGTAGTATTTAATCACGTTTAGAATTTTGTTCCATCCTAACTTATCTAAAATAATAATGACGAAAAATAATTTTTGTGATTTAAAAATTTCATACTTGGAAAGTTTAAAGGGCTCGGGGTTCGCGAATTTAAGTGCGATAACGATACTTAATATCTCATTTGAAAGCCCATCTTCTGTAGTATTTAATCACGTTTAGAACTTTGTTCCATCCTAACTTACCTAAAATAAAAATGACGAAAAATAATTTTTGTGATTTAATAATTTCATACTTGGAAAGTTTAAAGGGATCGGGGTTCGCGAATTTATGTGCGATAACGATCCTTAATATCTCATTTGAAAGCCCATCTTCTGTAGTATTTAATCACGTTTAGATCTTTGTTCCATCCTAACTTACCTAAAAGAAAAATGACGAAAAATAATTTTTGTGATTTAATAATTTCATACTTGGAAAGTTTAAAGTGTTCGGGGTTCGCGAATTTAAGTGCGATAACGATACTTAATAACTCATTTGAAAGCCCATCTTCTGTAGTATTTAATCACGTTTAGAATTTTGTTCCATCCTAACTTACCTAAAATAATAATGACGAAAAATAATTTTTGTGATTTAAAAATTTCATACTTGGAAAGTTTAAAGGGATCGGGGTTCGCGAATTTAAGTGCGATAACGATACTTAATATCTCATTTGAAAGCCCATCTTCTGTAGTATTTAATCACGTTTAGAACTTTGTTCCATCCTAACTTACCTAAAATAAAAATGACGAAAAATAATTTTTGTGATTTAATAATTTCATACTTGGAAAGTTTAAAGGGATCGGGGTTCGCGAATTTAAGTGCGATAACGATACTTAATAACTCATTTGAAAGCCCATCTTCTGTAGTATTTAATCACGTTTAGAATTTTGTTCCATCCTAACTTACCTAAAATAATAATGACGAAAAATAATTTTTGTGATTTAAAAATTTCATACTTGGAAAGTTTAAAGTGTTCGGGGTTCGCGAATTTAAGTGCGATAACGATACTTAATAACTCATTTGAAAGCCCATCTTCTGTAGTATTTAATCACGTTTAGAATTTTGTTCCATCCTAACTTACCTAAAATAATAATGACGAAAAATAATTTTTGTGATTTAAAAATTTCATACTTGGAAAGTTTAAAGGGATCGGGGTTCGCGAATTTAAGTGCGATAACGATCCTTAATATCTCATTTGAAAGCCCATCTTCTGTAGTATTTAATCACGTTTAGATCTTTGTTCCATCCTAACTTACCTAAAAGAAAAATGACGAAAAATAATTTTTGTGATTTAATAATTTCATACTTGGAAAGTTTAAAGTGTTCGGGGTTCGCGAATTTAAGTGCGATAACGATACTTAATAACTCATTTGAAAGCCCATCTTCTGTAGTATTTAATCACGTTTAGAATTTTGTTCCATCCTAACTTACCTAAAATAATAATGACGAAAAATAATTTTTGTGATTTAAAAATTTCATACTTGGAAAGTTTAAAGGGCTCGGGGTTCGCGAATTTAAGTGCGATAACGATACTTAATATCTCATTTGAAAGCCCATCTTCTGTAGTATTTAATCACGTTTAGAACTTTGTTCCATCCTAACTTACCTAAAATAAAAATGACGAAAAATAATTTTTGTGATTTAATAATTTCATACTTGGAAAGTTTAAAGGGATCGGGGTTCGCGAATTTATGTGCGATAACGATCCTTAATATCTCATTTGAAAGCCCATCTTCTGTAGTATTTAATCACGTTTAGATCTTTGTTCCATCCTAACTTACCTAAAAGAAAAATGACGAAAAATAATTTTTGTGATTTAATAATTTCATACTTGGAAAGTTTAAAGTGTTCGGGGTTCGCGAATTTAAGTGCGATAACGATACTTAATAACTCATTTGAAAGCCCATCTTCTGTAGTATTTAATCACGTTTAGAACTTTTTTCTAACCTAACATACCTAAAAGAAAAATGAATAAAAATAATTTTTGTGATTTAATAATTTCATACTTGGAAAGTTTAAAGGGATCGGGGTTCGCGAATTTATGTGCGATAACGATCCTTAATATCTCATTTGAAAGCCCATCTTCTGTAGTATTTAATCACGTTTAGAACTTTTTTCTAACCTAACTTCTCTAAAAGAAAAATGGCGACGAATATTTTTTTGGTTTAATAATTTCATACTTGGAAAGTTTAAAGGGATCGGGGTTCGCGAATTTAAGTGCGATAACGATACTTAATATCTCATTTGAAAGCCCATCTTCTGTAGTATTTAATCACGTTTAGAATTTTGTTCCATCCTAACTTACCTAAAATAATAATGACGAAAAATAATTTTTGTGATTTAAAAATTTCATACTTGGCAAGTTTAAAGGGATCGGGGTTCGCGAATTTATGTGCGATAACGATACTTAATATCTCATTTGAAAGCCCATCTTCTGTAGTATTTAATCACGTTTAGAACTTTGTTCCATCCTAACTTACCTAAAATAATAATGACGAAAAATAATTTTTGTGATTTAATAATTTCATACTTGGAAAGTTTAAAGTGTTCGGGGTTCGCGAATTTAAGTGCGATAACGATACTTAATAACTCATTTGAAAGCCCATCTTCTGTAGTATTTAATCACGTTTAGAACTTTTTTCTAACCTAACATACCTAAAAGAAAAATGAATAAAAATAATTTTTGTGATTTAATAATTTCATACTTGGAAAGTTTAAAGGGATCGGGGTTCGCGAATTTATGTGCGATAACGATCCTTAATATCTCATTTGAAAGCCCATCTTCTGTAGTATTTAATCACGTTTAGAACTTTTTTCTAACCTAACTTCTCTAAAAGAAAAATGGCGACGAATATTTTTTTGGTTTAATAATTTCATACTTGGAAAGTTTAAAGGGATCGGGGTTCGCGAATTTAAGTGCGATAACGATACTTAATAACTCATTTGAAAGCCCATCTTCTGTAGTATTTAATCACGTTTAGAACTTTTTTCTAACCTAACATACCTAAAAGAAAAATGAATAAAAATAATTTTTGTGATTTAATAATTTCATACTTGGAAAGTTTAAAGGGATCGGGGTTCGCGAATTTATGTGCGATAACGATCCTTAATATCTCATTTGAAAGCCCATCTTCTGTAGTATTTAATCACGTTTAGAACTTTTTTCTAACCTAACTTCTCTAAAAGAAAAATGGCGACGAATATTTTTTTGGTTTAATAATTTCATACTTGGAAAGTTTAAAGGGATCGGGGTTCGCGAATTTAAGTGCGATAACGATACTTAATATCTCATTTGAAAGCCCATCTTCTGTAGTATTTAATCACGTTTAGAATTTTGTTCCATCCTAACTTACCTAAAATAATAATGACGAAAAATAATTTTTGTGATTTAAAAATTTCATACTTGGCAAGTTTAAAGGGATCGGGGTTCGCGAATTTATGTGCGATAACGATACTTAATATCTCATTTGAAAGCCCATCTTCTGTAGTATTTAATCACGTTTAGAACTTTGTTCCATCCTAACTTACCTAAAATAATAATGACGAAAAATAATTTTTGTGATTTAATAATTTCATACTTGGAAAGTTTAAAGTGTTCGGGGTTCGCGAATTTAAGTGCGATAACGATACTTAATAACTCATTTGAAAGCCCATCTTCTGTAGTATTTAATCACGTTTAGAACTTTTTTCTAACCTAACATACCTAAAAGAAAAATGAATAAAAATAATTTTTGTGATTTAATAATTTCATACTTGGAAAGTTTAAAGGGATCGGGGTTCGCGAATTTATGTGCGATAACGATCCTTAATATCTCATTTGAAAGCCCATCTTCTGTAGTATTTAATCACGTTTAGAACTTTTTTCTAACCTAACTTCTCTAAAAGAAAAATGGCGACGAATATTTTTTTGGTTTAATAATTTCATACTTGGAAAGTTTAAAGGGATCGGGGTTCGCGAATTTAAGTGCGATAACGATACTTAATAACTCATTTGAAAGCCCATCTTCTGTAGTATTTAATCACGTTTAGAACTTTTTTCTAACCTAACATACCTAAAAGAAAAATGAATAAAAATAATTTTTGTGATTTAATAATTTCATACTTGGAAAGTTTAAAGGGATCGGGGTTCGCGAATTTATGTGCGATAACGATCCTTAATATCTCATTTGAAAGCCCATCTTCTGTAGTATTTAATCACGTTTAGAACTTTTTTCTAACCTAACTTCTCTAAAAGAAAAATGGCGACGAATATTTTTTTGGTTTAATAATTTCATACTTGGAAAGTTTAAAGGGATCGGGGTTCGCGAATTTAAGTGCGATAACGATACTTAATATCTCATTTGAAAGCCCATCTTCTGTAGTATTTAATCACGTTTAGAATTTTGTTCCATCCTAACTTACCTAAAATAATAATGACGAAAAATAATTTTTGTGATTTAAAAATTTCATACTTGGCAAGTTTAAAGGGATCGGGGTTCGCGAATTTATGTGCGATAACGATACTTAATATCTCATTTGAAAGCCCATCTTCTGTAGTATTTAATCACGTTTAGAACTTTGTTCCATCCTAACTTACCTAAAATAATAATGACGAAAAATAATTTTTGTGATTTAAAAATTTCATACTTGGCAAGTTTAAAGGGATCGGGGTTCGCGAATTTATGTGCGATAACGATACTTAATATCTCATTTGAAAGCCCATCTTCTGTAGTATTTAATCACGTTTAGAACTTTGTTCCATCCTAACTTACCTAAAATAATAATGACGAAAAATAATTTTTGTGATTTAAAAATTTCATACTTGGAAAGTTTAAAGGGCTCGGGGTTCGCGAATTTAAGTGCGATAACGATACTTAATATCTCATTTGAAAGCCCATCTTCTGTAGTATTTAATCACGTTTAGAATTTTGTTCCATCCTAACTTACCTAAAATAATAATGACGAAAAATTATTTTTGTGATTTAAAAATTTCATACTTGGCAAGTTTAAAGGGATCGGGGTTCGCGAATTTATGTGCGATAACGATACTTAATATCTCATTTGAAAGCCCATCTTCTGTAGTACTTAATCACGTTTAGAACTTTTTTCTAACCTAACTTCTCTAAAAGAAAAATGGCGACGAATATTTTTTTGGTTTAATAATTTCATACTTGGAAAGTTTAAAGGGATCGGGGTTCGCGAATTTATGTGCGATAACGATCCTTAATATCTCATTTGAAAGCCCATCTTCTGTAGTACTTAATCACGTTTAGAACTTTGTTCCATCCTAACTTACCTAAAATAAAAATGACGAAAAATAATTTTTGTGATTTAATAATTTCATACTTGGAAAGTTTAAAGGGATCGGGGTTCGCGAATTTATGTGCGATAACGATACTTAATATCTCATTTGAAAGCCCATCTTCTGTAGTATTTAATCACGTTTAGAACTTTGTTCCATCCTAACTTACCTAAAATAAAAATGACGAAAAATAATTTTTGTGATTTAATAATTTCATACTTGGAAAGTTTAAAGGGATCGGGGTTCGCGAATTTAAGTGCGATAACGATACTTAATATCTCATTTGAAAGCCCATCTTCTGTAGTATTTAATCACGTTTAGATCTTTGTTCCATCCTAACTTACCTAAAAGAAAAATGACGAAAAATAATTTTTGTGATTTAATAATTTCATACTTGGAAAGTTTAAAGTGTTCGGGGTTCGCGAATTTAAGTGCGATAACGATACTTAATATCTCATTTGAAAGCCCATCTTCTGTAGTATTTAATCACGTTTAGATCTTTGTTCCATCCTAACTTACCTAAAAGAAAAATGACGAAAAATAATTTTTGTGATTTAATAATTTCATACTTGGAAAGTTTAAAGTGTTCGGGGTTCGCGAATTTAAGTGCGATAACGATACTTAATAACTCATTTGAAAGCCCATCTTCTGTAGTATTTAATCACGTTTAGAACTTTGTTCCATCCTAACTTACCTAAAATAAAAATGACGAAAAATAATTTTTGTGATTTAATAATTTCATACTTGGAAAGTTTAAAGGGATCGGGGTTCGCGAATTTATGTGCGATAACGATCCTTAATATCTCATTTGAAAGCCCATCTTCTGTAGTATTTAATCACGTTTAGATCTTTGTTCCATCCTAACTTACCTAAAAGAAAAATGACGAAAAATAATTTTTGTGATTTAATAATTTCATACTTGGAAAGTTTAAAGTGTTCGGGGTTCGCGAATTTAAGTGCGATAACGATACTTAATAACTCATTTGAAAGCCCATCTTCTGTAGTATTTAATCACGTTTAGAACTTTTTTCTAACCTAACATACCTAAAAGAAAAATGAATAAAAATAATTTTTGTGATTTAATAATTTCATACTTGGAAAGTTTAAAGGGATCGGGGTTCGCGAATTTATGTGCGATAACGATCCTTAATATCTCATTTGAAAGCCCATCTTCTGTAGTATTTAATCACGTTTAGAACTTTTTTCTAACCTAACTTCTCTAAAAGAAAAATGGCGACGAATATTTTTTGGTTTAATAATTTCATACTTGGAAAGTTTAAAGGGATCGGGGTTCGCGAATTTAAGTGCGATAACGATACTTAATATCTCATTTGAAAGCCCATCTTCTGTAGTATTTAATCACGTTTAGAATTTTGTTCCATCCTAACTTACCTAAAATAATAATGACGAAAAATAATTTTTGTGATTTAAAAATTTCATACTTGGCAAGTTTAAAGGGATCGGGGTTCGCGAATTTATGTGCGATAACGATACTTAATATCTCATTTGAAAGCCCATCTTCTGTAGTATTTAATCACGTTTAGAACTTTTTTCTAACCTAACTTCTCTAAAAGAAAAATGGCGACGAATATTTTTTTGGTTTAATAATTTCATACTTGGAAAGTTTAAAGGGATCGGGGTTCGCGAATTTAAGTGCGATAACGATACTTAATATCTCATTTGAAAGCCCATCTTCTGTAGTATTTAATCACGTTTAGAATTTTGTTCCATCCTAACTTACCTAAAATAATAATGACGAAAAATAATTTTTGTGATTTAAAAATTTCATACTTGGCAAGTTTAAAGGGATCGGGGTTCGCGAATTTATGTGCGATAACGATACTTAATATCTCATTTGAAAGCCCATCTTCTGTAGTATTTAATCACGTTTAGATCTTTGTTCCATCCTAACTTACCTAAAAGAAAAATGACGAAAAATAATTTTTGTGATTTAATAATTTCATACTTGGAAAGTTTAAAGTGTTCGAGGTTCGCGAATTTAAGTGCGATAACGATACTTAATATCTCATTTGAAAGCCCATCTTCTGTAGTATTTAATCACGTTTAGAACTTTGTTCCATCCTAACTTACCTAAAATAAAAATGACGAAAAATAATTTTTGTGATTTAATAATTTCATACTTGGAAAGTTTAAAGGGATCGGGGTTCGCGAATTTAAGTGCGATAACGATACTTAATATCTCATTTGAAAGCCCATCTTCTGTAGTATTTAATCACGTTTAGAACTTTGTTCCATCCTAACTTACCTAAAATAATAATGACGAAAAATAATTTTTGTGATTTAAAAATTTCATACTTGGAAAGTTTAAAGGGCTCGGGGTTCGCGAATTTAAGTGCGATAACGATACTTAATATCTCATTTGAAAGCCCATCTTCTGTAGTATTTAATCACGTTTAGATCTTTGTTCCATCCTAACTTACCTAAAAGAAAAATGACGAAAAATAATTTTTGTGATTTAATAATTTCATACTTGGAAAGTTTAAAGTGTTCGGGGTTCGCGAATTTAAGTGCGATAACGATACTTAATATCTCATTTGAAAGCCCATCTTCTGTAGTATTTAATCACGTTTAGAATTTTGTTCCATCCTAACTTACCTAAAATAATAATGACGAAAAATAATTTTTGTGATTTAAAAATTTCATACTTGGAAAGTTTAAAGGGCTCGGGGTTCGCGAATTTAAGTGCGATAACGATACTTAATATCTCATTTGAAAGCCCATCTTCTGTAGTATTTAATCACGTTTAGATCTTTGTTCCATCCTAACTTACCTAAAAGAAAAATGACGAAAAATAATTTTTGTGATTTAATAATTTCATACTTGGAAAGTTTAAAGTGTTCGGGGTTCGCGAATTTAAGTGCGATAACGATACTTAATATCTCATTTGAAAGCCCATCTTCTGTAGTATTTAATCACGTTTAGAACTTTGTTCCATCCTAACTTACCTAAAATAAAAATGACGAAAAATAATTTTTGTGATTTAATAATTTCATACTTGGAAAGTTTAAAGTGTTCGGGGTTCGCGAATTTAAGTGCGATAACGATACTTAATATCTCATTTGAAAGCCCATCTTCTGTAGTATTTAATCACGTTTAGAACTTTGTTCCATCCTAACTTACCTAAAATAATAATGACGAAAAATAATTTTTGTGATTTAAAAATTTCATACTTGGAAAGTTTAAAGGGCTCGGGGTTCGCGAATTTAAGTGCGATAACGATACTTAATATCTCATTTGAAAGCCCATCTTCTGTAGTATTTAATCACGTTTAGATCTTTGTTCCATCCTAACTTACCTAAAAGAAAAATGACGAAAAATAATTTTTGTGATTTAATAATTTCATACTTGGAAAGTTTAAAGTGTTCGGGGTTCGCGAATTTAAGTGCGATAACGATACTTAATAACTCATTTGAAAGCCCATCTTCTGTAGTATTTAATCACGTTTAGAATTTTGTTCCATCCTAACTTACCTAAAATAATAATGACGAAAAATAATTTTTGTGATTTAAAAATTTCATACTTGGAAAGTTTAAAGGGCTCGGGGTTCGCGAATTTAAGTGCGATAACGATACTTAATATCTCATTTGAAAGCCCATCTTCTGTAGTATTTAATCACGTTTAGATCTTTGTTCCATCCTAACTTACCTAAAAGAAAAATGACGAAAAATAATTTTTGTGATTTAATAATTTCATACTTGGAAAGTTTAAAGTGTTCGGGGTTCGCGAATTTAAGTGCGATAACGATACTTAATATCTCATTTGAAAGCCCATCTTCTGTAGTATTTAATCACGTTTAGAACTTTGTTCCATCCTAACTTACCTAAAATAAAAATGACGAAAAATAATTTTTGTGATTTAATAATTTCATACTTGGAAAGTTTAAAGGGATCGGGGTTCGCGAATTTATGTGCGATAACGATCCTTAATATCTCATTTGAAAGCCCATCTTCTGTAGTATTTAATCACGTTTAGAACTTTTTTCTAACCTAACATACCTAAAAGAAAAATGAATAAAAATAATTTTTGTGATTTAATAATTTCATACTTGGAAAGTTTAAAGGGATCGGGGTTCGCGAATTTATGTGCGATAACGATCCTTAATATCTCATTTGAAAGCCCATCTTCTGTAGTATTTAATCACGTTTAGAACTTTGTTCCATCCTAACTTACCTAAAATAAAAATGACGAAAAATAATTTTTGTGATTTAATAATTTCATACTTGGAAAGTTTAAAGTGTTCGGGGTTCGCGAATTTAAGTGCGATAACGATACTTAATAACTCATTTGAAAGCCCATCTTCTGTAGTATTTAATCACGTTTAGAACTTTTTTCTAACCTAACATACCTAAAAGAAAAATGAATAAAAATAATTTTTGTGATTTAATAATTTCATACTTGGAAAGTTTAAAGGGATCGGGGTTCGCGAATTTATGTGCGATAACGATCCTTAATATCTCATTTGAAAGCCCATCTTCTGTAGTATTTAATCACGTTTAGAACTTTGTTCCATCCTAACTTACCTAAAATAAAAATGACGAAAAATAATTTTTGTGATTTAATAATTTCATACTTGGAAAGTTTAAAGGGATCGGGGTTCGCGAATTTATGTGCGATAACGATCCTTAATATCTCATTTGAAAGCCCATCTTCTGTAGTATTTAATCACGTTTAGAACTTTGTTCCATCCTAACTTACCTAAAATAAAAATGACGAAAAATAATTTTTGTGATTTAATAATTTCATACTTGGAAAGTTTAAAGGGATCGGGGTTCGCGAATTTATGTGCGATAACGATACTTAATATCTCATTTGAAAGCCCATCTTCTGTAGTATTTAATCACGTTTAGAACTTTGTTCCATCCTAACTTACCTAAAATAAAAATGACGAAAAATAATTTTTGTGATTTAATAATTTCATACTTGGAAAGTTTAAAGGGATCGGGGTTCGCGAATTTATGTGCGATAACGATCCTTAATATCTCATTTGAAAGCCCATCTTCTGTAGTATTTAATCACGTTTAGAACTTTTTTCTAACCTAACATACCTAAAAGAAAAATGAATAAAAATAATTTTTGTGATTTAATAATTTCATACTTGGAAAGTTTAAAGGGATCGGGGTTCGCGAATTTATGTGCGATAACGATCCTTAATATCTCATTTGAAAGCCCATCTTCTGTAGTATTTAATCACGTTTAGATCTTTGTTCCATCCTAACTTACCTAAAAGAAAAATGACGAAAAATAATTTTTGTGATTTAATAATTTCATACTTGGAAAGTTTAAAGTGTTCGGGGTTCGCGAATTTAAGTGCGATAACGATACTTAATAACTCATTTGAAAGCCCATCTTCTGTAGTATTTAATCACGTTTAGAACTTTTTCTAACCTAACATACCTAAAAGAAAAATGAATAAAAATAATTTTTGTGATTTAATAATTTCATACTTGGAAAGTTTAAAGGGATCGGGGTTCGCGAATTTATGTGCGATAACGATCCTTAATATCTCATTTGAAAGCCCATCTTCTGTAGTATTTAATCACGTTTAGAACTTTTTTCTAACCTAACTTCTCTAAAAGAAAAATGGCGACGAATATTTTTTTGGTTTAATAATTTCATACTTGGAAAGTTTAAAGGGATCGGGGTTCGCGAATTTAAGTGCGATAACGATACTTAATATCTCATTTGAAAGCCCATCTTCTGTAGTATTTAATCACGTTTAGAATTTTGTTCCATCCTAACTTACCTAAAATAATAATGACGAAAAATAATTTTTGTGATTTAAAAATTTCATACTTGGCAAGTTTAAAGGGATCGGGGTTCGCGAATTTATGTGCGATAACGATACTTAATATCTCATTTGAAAGCCCATCTTCTGTAGTATTTAATCACGTTTAGAACTTTGTTCCATCCTAACTTACCTAAAATAATAATGACGAAAAATAATTTTTGTGATTTAAAAATTTCATACTTGGCAAGTTTAAAGGGATCGGGGTTCGCGAATTTATGTGCGATAACGATACTTAATATCTCATTTGAAAGCCCATCTTCTGTAGTATTTAATCACGTTTAGAACTTTGTTCCATCCTAACTTACCTAAAATAATAATGACGAAAAATAATTTTTGTGATTTAAAAATTTCATACTTGGAAAGTTTAAAGGGCTCGGGGTTCGCGAATTTATGTGCGATAACGATACTTAATATCTCATTTGAAAGCCCATCTTCTGTAGTATTTAATCACGTTTAGAATTTTGTTCCATCCTAACTTACCTAAAATAATAATGACGAAAAATTATTTTTGTGATTTAAAAATTTCATACTTGGCAAGTTTAAAGGGATCGGGGTTCGCGAATTTATGTGCGATAACGATACTTAATATCTCATTTGAAAGCCCATCTTCTGTAGTACTTAATCACGTTTAGAACTTTTTTCTAACCTAACTTCTCTAAAAGAAAAATGGCGACGAATATTTTTTTGGTTTAATAATTTCATACTTGGAAAGTTTAAAGGGATCGGGGTTCGCGAATTTATGTGCGATAACGATCCTTAATATCTCATTTGAAAGCCCATCTTCTGTAGTACTTAATCACGTTTAGAACTTTGTTCCATCCTAACTTACCTAAAATAAAAATGACGAAAAATAATTTTTGTGATTTAATAATTTCATACTTGGAAAGTTTAAAGGGATCGGGGTTCGCGAATTTATGTGCGATAACGATACTTAATATCTCATTTGAAAGCCCATCTTCTGTAGTATTTAATCACGTTTAGAACTTTGTTCCATCCTAACTTACCTAAAATAAAAATGACGAAAAATAATTTTTGTGATTTAATAATTTCATACTTGGAAAGTTTAAAGGGATCGGGGTTCGCGAATTTATGTGCGATAACGATCCTTAATATCTCATTTGAAAGCCCATCTTCTGTAGTACTTAATCACGTTTAGAACTTTGTTCCATCCTAACTTACCTAAAATAAAAATGACGAAAAATTATTTTTGTGATTTAAAAATTTCATACTTGGCAAGTTTAAAGGGATCGGGGTTCGCGAATTTATGTGCGATAACGATACTTAATATCTCATTTGAAAGCCCATCTTCTGTAGTACTTAATCACGTTTAGAACTTTTTTCTAACCTAACTTCTCTAAAAGAAAAATGGCGACGAATATTTTTTTGGTTTAATAATTTCATACTTGGAAAGTTTAAAGGGATCGGGGTTCGCGAATTTATGTGCGATAACGATCCTTAATATCTCATTTGAAAGCCCATCTTCTGTAGTACTTAATCACGTTTAGAACTTTGTTCCATCCTAACTTACCTAAAATAAAAATGACGAAAAATAATTTTTGTGATTTAATAATTTCATACTTGGAAAGTTTAAAGGGATCGGGGTTCGCGAATTTATGTGCGATAACGATACTTAATATCTCATTTGAAAGCCCATCTTCTGTAGTATTTAATCACGTTTAGATCTTTGTTCCATCCTAACTTACCTAAAAGAAAAATGACGAAAAATAATTTTTGTGATTTAATAATTTCATACTTGGAAAGTTTAAAGTGTTCGGGGTTCGCGAATTTAAGTGCGATAACGATACTTAATAACTCATTTGAAAGCCCATCTTCTGTAGTATTTAATCACGTTTAGAACTTTTTTCTAACCTAACATACCTAAAAGAAAAATGAATAAAAATAATTTTTGTGATTTAATAATTTCATACTTGGAAAGTTTAAAGGGATCGGGGTTCGCGAATTTATGTGCGATAACGATACTTAATATCTCATTTGAAAGCCCATCTTCTGTAGTATTTAATCACGTTTAGAACTTTGTTCCATCCTAACTTACCTAAAAGAAAAATGACGAAAAATAATTTTTGTGATTTAATAATTTCATACTTGGAAAGTTTAAAGGGATCGGGGTTCGCGAATTTATGTGCGATAACGATCCTTAATATCTCATTTGAAAGCCCATCTTCTGTAGTATTTAATCACGTTTAGATCTTTGTTCCATCCTAACTTACCTAAAAGAAAAATGACGAAAAATAATTTTTGTGATTTAATAATTTCATACTTGGAAAGTTTAAAGTGTTCGGGGTTCGCGAATTTAAGTGCGATAACGATACTTAATAACTCATTTGAAAGCCCATCTTCTGTAGTATTTAATCACGTTTAGAACTTTTTTCTAACCTAACATACCTAAAAGAAAAATGAATAAAAATAATTTTTGTGATTTAATAATTTCATACTTGGAAAGTTTAAAGGGATCGGGGTTCGCGAATTTATGTGCGATAACGATACTTAATATCTCATTTGAAAGCCCATCTTCTGTAGTATTTAATCACGTTTAGAACTTTGTTCCATCCTAACTTACCTAAAATAAAAATGACGAAAAATAATTTTTGTGATTTAATAATTTCATACTTGGAAAGTTTAAAGGGATCGGGGTTCGCGAATTTATGTGCGATAACGATCCTTAATATCTCATTTGAAAGCCCATCTTCTGTAGTATTTAATCACGTTTAGATCTTTGTTCCATCCTAACTTACCTAAAAGAAAAATGACGAAAAATAATTTTTGTGATTTAATAATTTCATACTTGGAAAGTTTAAAGTGTTCGGGGTTCGCGAATTTAAGTGCGATAACGATACTTAATAACTCATTTGAAAGCCCATCTTCTGTAGTATTTAATCACGTTTAGAACTTTTTTCTAACCTAACATACCTAAAAGAAAAATGAATAAAAATAATTTTTGTGATTTAATAATTTCATACTTGGAAAGTTTAAAGGGATCGGGGTTCGCGAATTTATGTGCGATAACGATACTTAATATCTCATTTGAAAGCCCATCTTCTGTAGTATTTAATCACGTTTAGAACTTTGTTCCATCCTAACTTACCTAAAATAAAAATGACGAAAAATAATTTTTGTGATTTAATAATTTCATACTTGGAAAGTTTAAAGGGATCGGGGTTCGCGAATTTATGTGCGATAACGATACTTAATATCTCATTTGAAAGCCCATCTTCTGTAGTATTTAATCACGTTTAGATCTTTGTTCCATCCTAACTTACCTAAAAGAAAAATGACGAAAAATAATTTTTGTGATTTAATAATTTCATACTTGGAAAGTTTAAAGTGTTCGGGGTTCGCGAATTTAAGTGCGATAACGATACTTAATAACTCATTTGAAAGCCCATCTTCTGTAGTATTTAATCACGTTTAGAACTTTTTTCTAACCTAACATACCTAAAAGAAAAATGAATAAAAATAATTTTTGTGATTTAATAATTTCATACTTGGAAAGTTTAAAGGGATCGGGGTTCGCGAATTTATGTGCGATAACGATACTTAATATCTCATTTGAAAGCCCATCTTCTGTAGTATTTAATCACGTTTAGAACTTTGTTCCATCCTAACTTACCTAAAATAAAAATGACGAAAAATAATTTTTGTGATTTAATAATTTCATACTTGGAAAGTTTAAAGGGATCGGGGTTCGCGAATTTATGTGCGATAACGATCCTTAATATCTCATTTGAAAGCCCATCTTCTGTAGTATTTAATCACGTTTAGATCTTTGTTCCATCCTAACTTACCTAAAAGAAAAATGACGAAAAATAATTTTTGTGATTTAATAATTTCATACTTGGAAAGTTTAAAGTGTTCGGGGTTCGCGAATTTAAGTGCGATAACGATACTTAATAACTCATTTGAAAGCCCATCTTCTGTAGTATTTAATCACGTTTAGAACTTTTTTCTAACCTAACATACCTAAAAGAAAAATGAATAAAAATAATTTTTGTGATTTAATAATTTCATACTTGGAAAGTTTAAAGGGATCGGGGTTCGCGAATTTATGTGCGATAACGATACTTAATATCTCATTTGAAAGCCCATCTTCTGTAGTATTTAATCACGTTTAGAACTTTGTTCCATCCTAACTTACCTAAAATAAAAATGACGAAAAATAATTTTTGTGATTTAATAATTTCATACTTGGAAAGTTTAAAGGGATCGGGGTTCGCGAATTTATGTGCGATAACGATCCTTAATATCTCATTTGAAAGCCCATCTTCTGTAGTATTTAATCACGTTTAGATCTTTGTTCCATCCTAACTTACCTAAAAGAAAAATGACGAAAAATAATTTTTGTGATTTAATAATTTCATACTTGGAAAGTTTAAAGTGTTCGGGGTTCGCGAATTTAAGTGCGATAACGATACTTAATAACTCATTTGAAAGCCCATCTTCTGTAGTATTTAATCACGTTTAGAACTTTTTTCTAACCTAACATACCTAAAAGAAAAATGAATAAAAATAATTTTTGTGATTTAATAATTTCATACTTGGAAAGTTTAAAGGGATCGGGGTTCGCGAATTTATGTGCGATAACGATACTTAATATCTCATTTGAAAGCCCATCTTCTGTAGTATTTAATCACGTTTAGAACTTTGTTCCATCCTAACTTACCTAAAATAAAAATGACGAAAAATAATTTTTGTGATTTAATAATTTCATACTTGGAAAGTTTAAAGGGATCGGGGTTCGCGAATTTATGTGCGATAACGATCCTTAATATCTCATTTGAAAGCCCATCTTCTGTAGTATTTAATCACGTTTAGATCTTTGTTCCATCCTAACTTACCTAAAAGAAAAATGACGAAAAATAATTTTTGTGATTTAATAATTTCATACTTGGAAAGTTTAAAGTGTTCGGGGTTCGCGAATTTAAGTGCGATAACGATACTTAATAACTCATTTGAAAGCCCATCTTCTGTAGTATTTAATCACGTTTAGAACTTTTTTCTAACCTAACATACCTAAAAGAAAAATGAATAAAAATAATTTTTGTGATTTAATAATTTCATACTTGGAAAGTTTAAAGGGATCGGGGTTCGCGAATTTATGTGCGATGACGATACTTAATATCTCATTTGAAAGCCCATCTTCTGTAGTATTTAATCACGTTTAGAACTTTGTTCCATCCTAACTTACCTAAAAGAAAAATGACGAAAAATAATTTTTGTGATTTAATAATTTCATACTTGGAAAGTTTAAAGTGTTCGGGGTTCGCGAATTTAAGTGCGATAACGATACTTAATAACTCATTTGAAAGCCCATCTTCTGTAGTATTTAATCACGTTTAGAACTTTTTTCTAACCTAACATACCTAAAAGAAAAATGAATAAAAATAATTTTTGTGATTTAATAATTTCATACTTGGAAAGTTTAAAGGGATCGGGGTTCGCGAATTTATGTGCGATAACGATCCTTAATATCTCATTTGAAAGCCCATCTTCTGTAGTATTTAATCACGTTTAGATCTTTGTTCCATCCTAACTTACCTAAAAGAAAAATGACGAAAAATAATTTTTGTGATTTAATAATTTCATACTTGGAAAGTTTAAAGTGTTCGGGGTTCGCGAATTTAAGTGCGATAACGATACTTAATAACTCATTTGAAAGCCCATCTTCTGTAGTATTTAATCACGTTTAGAACTTTTTTCTAACCTAACATACCTAAAAGAAAAATGAATAAAAATAATTTTTGTGATTTAATAATTTCATACTTGGAAAGTTTAAAGGGATCGGGGTTCGCGAATTTATGTGCGATAACGATACTTAATATCTCATTTGAAAGCCCATCTTCTGTAGTATTTAATCACGTTTAGAACTTTGTTCCATCCTAACTTACCTAAAAGAAAAATGACGAAAAATAATTTTTGTGATTTAATAATTTCATACTTGGAAAGTTTAAAGTGTTCGGGGTTCGCGAATTTAAGTGCGATAACGATACTTAATAACTCATTTGAAAGCCCATCTTCTGTAGTATTTAATCACGTTTAGAACTTTTTTCTAACCTAACATACCTAAAAGAAAAATGAATAAAAATAATTTTTGTGATTTAATAATTTCATACTTGGAAAGTTTAAAGGGATCGGGGTTCGCGAATTTATGTGCGATAACGATCCTTAATATCTCATTTGAAAGCCCATCTTCTGTAGTATTTAATCACGTTTAGATCTTTGTTCCATCCTAACTTACCTAAAAGAAAAATGACGAAAAATAATTTTTGTGATTTAATAATTTCATACTTGGAAAGTTTAAAGTGTTCGGGGTTCGCGAATTTAAGTGCGATAACGATACTTAATAACTCATTTGAAAGCCCATCTTCTGTAGTATTTAATCACGTTTAGAACTTTTTTCTAACCTAACATACCTAAAAGAAAAATGAATAAAAATAATTTTTGTGATTTAATAATTTCATACTTGGAAAGTTTAAAGGGATCGGGGTTCGCGAATTTATGTGCGATAACGATACTTAATATCTCATTTGAAAGCCCATCTTCTGTAGTATTTAATCACGTTTAGAACTTTGTTCCATCCTAACTTACCTAAAAGAAAAATGACGAAAAATAATTTTTGTGATTTAATAATTTCATACTTGGAAAGTTTAAAGTGTTCGGGGTTCGCGAATTTAAGTGCGATAACGATACTTAATAACTCATTTGAAAGCCCATCTTCTGTAGTATTTAATCACGTTTAGAACTTTTTTCTAACCTAACATACCTAAAAGAAAAATGAATAAAAATAATTTTTGTGATTTAATAATTTCATACTTGGAAAGTTTAAAGTGCTCGGGGTTCGCGAATTTAAGTGCGATAACGATACTTAATACCTCATTTGAAAGCCCATCTTCTGTAGTATTTAATCACGTTTAGAACTTTGTTCCATCCTAACTTACCTAAAATAAAAATGACGAAAAATAATTTTTGTGATTTAATAATTTCATACTTGGAAAGTTTAAAGGGATCGGGGTTCGCGAATTTATGTGCGATAACGATCCTTAATATCTCATTTGAAAGCCCATCTTCTGTAGTATTTAATCACGTTTAGATCTTTGTTCCATCCTAACTTACCTAAAAGAAAAATGACGAAAAATAATTTTTGTGATTTAAAAATTTCATACTTGGCAAGTTTAAAGGGATCGGGGTTCGCGAATTTATGTGCGATAACGATACTTAATATCTCATTTGAAAGCCCATCTTCTGTAGTATTTAATCACGTTTAGAACTTTGTTCCATCCTAACTTACCTAAAATAAAAATGACGAAAAATAATTTTTGTGATTTAAAAATTTCATACTTGGCAAGTTTAAAGGGATCGGGGTTCGCGAATTTATGTGCGATAACGATCCTTAATATCTCATTTGAAAGCCCATCTTCTGTAGTATTTAATCACGTTTAGAACTTTGTTCCATCCTAACTTACCTAAAATAAAAATGACGAAAAATAATTTTTGTGATTTAATAATTTCATACTTGGAAAGTTTAAAGGGATCGGGGTTCGCGAATTTATGTGCGATAACGATCCCACCTAACTTTGTATTTCCAAGTTGAACCTTTTTATACATACACTTATCATTCTCACGATCAGAGCCCTGATTACTTTCAATATTTCTAGTTGGATTATCCAACTCCCAAAAAATTTAAAAAAAGAAAAGCCTAAGAATCTTCCTCAACTATATTTCTAAACATTTCACTAATTTAAATAAAAATAAAATATATTTTGTAAATTAACTTATACATTGTTTCCAAGTCAAATATTATTAATCTACCACTTATCACAAGCAACATATTCGGGGTTAAGCCTTTAATAAGTTAGCTAAGAACGTAGTTCTAGCTTCCAAAAAATTAAAAATCGAATCAAACCAAATTGCACATGAACTTTATTTTCAGATTTTTAATAAAATGATAATAATATCATGAATATTTAGCAGTTGGTTGGTTAAAAATAGCGTTTAAAAATTTAAAGTAGTTATAAGATTGGCAGATCCTGGAAAATCTTACAACTTACAAAAGTTATTAAGAAATGTAACCTTACAACCAACAAAATTACTGCTCAAATTTCTAACAATTTATACTCAATAAAAACCACGTACTACACTTTTCTAGTTGGAATATCCAACTTCCAAAAAATTACGGCCAAAATTTGCGTCAGCTCAGCTCAATTAAATTAATTTGTTTGTGATGATTTTAACAATTTAAATTAAATTAATATTTATTGTGTAAACTTCATGTTATCTCATTTATAAAGCAAATATTTTAGTTAACTTGGTAATCCACAATCCACTGTTTGAAGTCTCCTCTTGTTACTTTTGATTTATGAATTACATAGTTAACTTTCAATGCCCTACCTTTTTTTAGTTGATTATACAACTTCCAAAAAATTAAAGTGTGATCATCACCTAGCCATCAAAAAAAGGATTTCTGGACATTTTATAAAATTACATAAGTTGAAAAAAATATATTTTGCAAATTTTGTAATATTTCTTAAATGTAAACCAGTGTTGCTGATTAAAACACTAGTAATGATTTTTTTTTCGATCCTCGGTTCAGTTTCTTCGTATCGAATATCAAAAATTTTCCAGGATCCGACAACCTAACCTGTCAATTATTATTGCTAATTTCTGATAAAAAATTGTGTTGGGAGTTTTCTGTTAGTATTAGCCCTTGTAAAATTTTTGAGAGCAAAAGCCAACCTTTGGCACACATTTTTAGTTGGATAATACAACTTTTAAAAAATTACAACAACTACGGAATACGGATCTACTTCAACTCTTTTCTTAAACATTTTATCAATGTAAATTAAAATAAAATTTATTTTGTAAATCCTATTCCAATCTGCGCTTCGTACTCATATATATCCCCCCCCCCCACTCATATCCCCCTCAAATTTTTTTCTTGAATATTAAATTTATTAGATATTTTCTTGTAGATAAAAGCCTTTCTATCATTCAGTTTTAGTCTCAGTTACATCATGTCTATTTTTTATCGAGTCGGCCCTACGAGCCTAAATGTTGGCCAAATATCCGAGTCGGTCCATTTTGGCAACTCTACCTCGTAATGTCTAGAACAAAATATGTATAATTTGAATTAATTATTTTTATTAAAATTAAAATACTAGCTTCTCTTACTCGCCGTTAACCGCTTTTTCATAGTCTAATTTTTTGGAAGTTGGGTATATCCAACTATAAAATCTTGATATTATCAAGGTTCTGAATCACAAAATGTCAAGTTGTATGTACAAAAAATCTGTCTTAGAAGTACATAAAGATAAAAATTTTCATAATAGTATAAGTAAGCTATTGAAGTACTGCAATTTATGATTTCAAAATTTGACTTTTTAATTGTTCGTTGACTCATAGCTTTTTTTAAACTTATTTTTCTTGAGTATTAAATTTATTGAATATTTTAGAATTCCACATTTCCTCCCAAAAATTCTCACTTTTCATGTACAAAATTGTCAGATTTTTCTTTATTATATTTTGTAAATAAGGAGCCTCAAGCAACATGTTCGGTGTTAAGATCTAATAAATTAGCTATGAACGTAGTTCTAGCTTCCAAAAAATAAGAAATCGACTCCATGAAGCTATCAGGATAATTGTTTCATAATTAATTAGCATAATGATCATAAAATCATTAATATTAAGCAGTCGGTTAATAACGTTTAACAATTTAAAGGACAAAGCTACTGTCTTATCTCATTTATGCTTTTGTTAGTACAAAACATTGGAAAATAGAGAAAGATTGTAGCAAAAGTTACTTAAATGATTCCAATATGTATGCCCTCCGATAGACTTGATTTTTGTAGAATAAAGGTATAGCCAAAGAATAGGTAACGTAGTGCGGGTTTTTTGATCTTAATATAAATTAATCTATTTATGTATGTAATAATTTATAAATTAAAAAATTATTTCAACTAGTAGTCAAACGGTTGGAGGGAGATTATATTTTTGGAAGCATTGTTAAACCAATGCTTGATTTAAGAAAAAGTTTAGCAAAGGAGTCGACTCTGCGACGTCCTTGAAGTTATTGCTAAGCGCCTTCGTGCAGAGCCGAACTCTAGTAAATATTATTTCAATTTATTATCTTTATTAGATTTACGAAAGTACATACCTAGCATCTCTCACTTTTCAGGCATCGCTATTTTTTGGAAGTTGGATATATCCAACTAAAGAAAGATTGACATTATTACTTAAACTTTTCAACTCTATGTAGTTATTTAGGAACTTTTTGGATTTAAATCTGGGATCAAATAATGACCAAAGATTTTTTCGGACTCATACTTGAAACCTAGACATTTTGAAGAAAATTAATGGTATTTTAAGTGGATCTATTTTAGGACATCCGTCCCATGGGCTTTTAAGCGTCCCGTGAATCCCATCAAGCTCATATACTCTAACAGCTTCTCCGTATCCCCATATATCCATCCATTGAGACTCAACTTTTCAGCCCCGCAGGCGAAATTTTTAAGAATTTTGGAAGGCCAAGCAGATTCCTTCCATTAGGGGGATAATTATTTAATTCACATCCCTTGCCGACCTCTACTGTTTGCCTATACTATTTTTGGGACGCTTATACTTTGATAGGATATTTTATTGTTTATCCGCTCTTTCAATTCCAACATGTGTTTATTTTTTATTTTTATATTTATTTGTTCAAAGAGTAGCAAGCATGTGTTCAATTTATTTTTATTTGTCATTTAAAGCTTATTTGTTACATTTCTTCGATTTTTCTGCCAATTTTTTTTATATTTTTTTAAATTTAGTACTATTCCATTATATATTAGAATCTAGGAGAGTTGCCTATTTTCTGGCAAAAAATTAGAATCTTAGGATTAAGTTGATATTACAACGCGCATCTTGGACAAAACGTCATTTATAGGGCAAAACGCCAAATAATTTAAATTATACCTAAATTTTGTCTTTTTCTCTTACTTTTCCATATTATTTTATCTTACCAATCTTGGAATTATTCCAAATCTGTTTAGGATCTATTTCTACTTTATTGTCAAATTAATTAAAATGACAATGCATTGTGGAGGAACTCGTTGTGCAAAAGATTCTTGTAGGTGTACATGTGCTTGCCAGTTTGCTTGTATGGGGCCTTGTGCAAAATGCAGAAGGCATCAAATGTTAAGACAATGCTTACTTTCTAAGGTTTTCGAATTTTAATTTGTAATCCGTTTACTGATAAGTAGGGACTCTCAAACATGAAAAGTTGGTAGTTCGAGATCCTTTTCTTTTTCATTTGCGTCACTCAAACTTCAAATTTGGCTCGGTTTTCAGCCCCTACTAATGAGTAGGGCTAGGGGAACATAAAGAATTGGAAGTTTGAAACCCTTTCCTCTCACTTCAATCTTGTATTACCCTCTGTGTTTTTTCCTCATATTTATTTTTAGTGTTGGAAAGTGGAAAGGAAGGAACTTATTAGAGCAATTTAGCATTTTTTCTGATCCCTACTAGAGATCGAGCTGGACCTCGACCAAGGCCAGGGTTTTCCTGTACCTTAAGTCCAGGAACATGTCCAGGCTTTTCAAATATCTCGATCTTCATTTATAGGGAGCCAATATTTGTGGGCAATGTTGTGGGCATTCAATTTGCGAATCTGGCTGGAGTGGCACCAAAAGTAGACGAAATGTAACAACATCTAGAACAACCTCTTATTATTAAATTTAATTATTTTACGAACTTGAAAAGTTGTGTATATTACACGGAAAATAAAATGTTTATTTGATAATTGGAGAAGGGATATCAAAAAGCTTGGTTATCAAGATTGAGGCGATTTTATTATAATTCGTTTGGGTTCGAAAAGTTTTTCCAGAACCGACAACCTTGATTGCCCATTATCATTGCTAATATGTTGCCGTTCTCGAGTCGGACCGATGTTCAAATCATTTTTTCAGGCTTGTTTTTATCGGCCCGGTACGAGACTTTTTTGGGCCGAATATCTTAGGGCCGACTCGATCTTTCGGTCCGAGTCGGGCTATTTTGGCAACCCTAATTGCTAATTACTGATAAGAAATTGTAAATAAAAAAGCTAAATCTTGGCTGACTAACTTAATTTCTTGAACACTAACCTTCCTAAACATTTTTAGTTGGAATATCCAACTCCCAAAAAATTAATCAGAGAAACGTACCCCCCAATGTACTTCAACTATATTTTTAAACATTTTATCAATTTAAATTCAAATAAAATTTATTATGTAAATCTGACATTGATTTATGATTTAGAAATTCAACTATTTAATTATTTTAAGTAAATTACTCAAGTCCTAGCACATTAGTTTGTGTCTAAGTGGTCGTATCCGGGAAGCCTTGGTTTGCTGAATCGAACCATACTAGGGTGTCCCGGATTCGACCACTTTGAACGAAGTTATAGCTCTGCGGTACATTAGGGTGTACCCCCTCAAATCCTAACACATCATTTTGTGTCTTATCTTTTGGACTTTCGTCCCGTTTCGCATGAGATAATTAGGAATGCTTAAGATTCACTCAGAAAATGATTAATCCATTAGAAAATACATTTTATTAAAATTAACAATTAAACAATAATCATTATGATTTGTATATTTAAATTAACAATCATTCAATTATTCTCTTAATTATGTTCATGCGCTTCCATCTCCCATTAATATGTTCTGTAAATTAAAAAAATTAAATTCTGGTACAATCCCACGGAAAGGTGTCTGAATACGTCCTATACCTTGCTAGGAGGGACCCTTGTTAAGGGGGTAAAATATAAAATATCGAAATGATAATAAGCTAAAAAATGGACTTAGAACCACTCTGTCGGTCTGTGATCTAAATTTTAATTTATTCCGTTGAGTTCTGTTCTGAATCAATAACTGAACGAATATTTAACCGAAAAAGCTTTGGTTTTATGGTACGGTTATGTTTGAAATCCACAGCACAAAAACATAACATAGCAAGCCCTACATCAAGAATATGACTAGAAATCGAACAATATTTAAGACCTAATTTAAGACCCAAGCTGTGTAGTTTATAAATTTTGAATAATATTGAATTACACTAATATTTGTATTATTTATATATTCGAGATTTAACTTAAAATCATGCCTTCTTCTCTTGCTTGATAAATTTTTTGGATGTCAAAGATAAGTAAACTTTGACAATTATTATAGAGGTAAAGCAGAGCTAGGCTAGTTTTCTTGGCTAATTCAAAAGTTATTTATGTGGCTTGGAAGTTACCAGTTACTTGAAGTGTTACCCATTGCAACAAGATTTGAATAATATTGAATTATCTAATATTTGTATTATTTATATATTCGAGATTTAACCTAATTGTGTCTTCCTCTTTCCGCTAGATAAATTTTTTGGATGTCAAATATAAACTTTGACAATTTTCATAGTGAAGCAGAGCTGGCTTGGCTATTTCTTGACTAATTCAAAAGGTAATTTAGGCAGCTGGGACTAACTGAGAAGTTACCCATTACACCAAGTCTGCTTTACTACAGTGCTCCACATAACTATACTTCCACTTCCCAAAAAATTATTTCCAACGTTAGGAAAAATCTACAAAAACTTTAGGTTTGGTTTAAAAAAACTAGGGTTGTTCACATCTAACACAAAAATTTTGATATTTTTTGGCAAAAAACGGAACCAAAATCTGTGGTTTTGCAGTTCAATTCATGTGAAACATACACCACTAATCCTCACATAACTTAGCAAACCCCGCATAAAGAAATTAGACTATGACTAGAAAATTAGCTTAGTTAGTTCAAAAATTGGGAACTATTTAAGATCAAAACTGAATAATTTTAAATATTTGAATAATATTTAATTACACTAATTCTTATATATATATACATATATTTATAATCGGGGAATAGATTAAAATCGGTTTCTTCCTTCTTCTTGATTTTTTGGATGTCAAGTATAAACCTTGACAATTTTTACAGTAACGCATTAATCGATGTCCCTGTAGCTCAGTGGTAGAGCTCCTGCATATAGTGAGAGAAAGCGCCTAGCAATAACTACGAGGAGGACGTAGCTGCCCGATGGCTAGATTTTTCTAAACTCTTTCTTTTTTAAAATTTGGATCAACCGAAAACCGGAAGTAGAGGTTAATAACCGGTAGTGGACAACCCTATTATTAACCTACTTCCAATTAATCTCAAATATTATCTAAAAATTACCATATTCATTTCAAATTCCCATTTGCTAATGACGCCATCATGATCAATGTCCATCTATAAAATTTGAAAATAATTAAAACTTAGTGGTCTGTTTTCAAATTTAGGCTACTTCATCGTAAGGAAAAATAGCGTAAATATCGGAAGAATAGCCTAAACGTTGCTAGGCTTACAAAAATACGACAGAGAAACTTATGGACTCATCGCTATTTATCACGTTTAAATAATACCCATATAAAAATTTATTTATAAAAAAATATATATTTCTATATATTTTTTGGAATTTCATACAAATAGAAGGACAAAACTAAGCCTAAGAAAGGAATTACAAATTTCCTGGATTCAATAACTCCTTTAACTCGGGGGCATCTTGCCAAAACGACGCAAACCAGATAGTTTTAATTCCCACTTTTTTCCCCACCTCCACCCCCTATTTGATCTTAAAGGTTTACAGTTTTCAAATTTAGGCTACTTTATCATAAGGGAAAATAATACAAATAAATATCGGAAAGATAGCCTAAGCATTGCTCGGCTTACAAAAATACTGAGAAGCGGTGCAATCTATACATTTATCACATTTAAATAATTTCCATTTAAAAATTTATATATGAAAAAATATATATTTTTATCATTTTTGGAATTTCTTACAACGATAAGGACAAAACACGGTCCAAGAAAGGGAGTTACAAGAGAGTGCGAGACTGAAAATTTTCCAGGCTCAAGACCAAGACTTGACCCCAAGACTCAAGACCAAAAATTAACAATACTCAAGACAATTTTTGGAGCCAAGACTTGATCCCAAGACCAAGACGAAAAAATCCAAGAAAATTCTTGGAATCAAGAGAGTCCGGTAATTCCAAGAGACTATCCGAGAGAGATTTCCAAGGGACTATCTCGGAATTACCAATTTCCTGGTTTCAAAAATGTCAAAACGACGAAAAATCTTGCCAAAAAATTACGTCATTACGCCCATCCCCTATCTAGTTTTCACCCTAATTTTATCAAATCTTCAACCCACCCATTCTTTTATATATTGCAAAGAATATCCCCTCAACTCCGCATCGTCAACCTTTCCATTCCCATCAATATCCAGTTTTTTCAATTTTCCTTCAGTGAAGAAAGAGCGATATTTATTGATAGCCTCTTCGCTGTTCTCGACAACCCAAACAGCCTTCCAAAATTTTGGTCCGTTTACAAATCGTTTTAATTCTTCCATGTCAATTTTGCCGTCATTGTTTTCATCCGCTGCCTAAATTTATTTTTTTAGAGTGAAAATGCTTTTATAGTGTGTGAGCTTTTGTATTTAAGAAAATTTCTAATCTCAAAAATGCTTAATATTTTATTATTTATTTATTGAAAGTTAAATATCCGAGAATATTCCCTTCCCTACGAACTACTTCATTCACATTAAGCATATTTTTGCAAGTCAATATGAATTGACTAATTTGTTCTCAACAAGGTCTGAACGTTTAAACTAATTAAACTTTGTCGTCATTGTTTTCATCCGCTGCCTAAATTTATTTTTTATTACTGAAAATTATTTGTTAGTGTGCGAGCTTATGCATATAATTTCAAAGTAATTAGAAAAAGTATTTAATATATTATATTTTATATATGTATTATTTATTTATTCAATATATTATTTTTAACCACTCAATTTCAGAAGAGATGTCATTCTATTTTTGTAAGTCAATGTTCATTGACTAATTTTTTAAAAATTCGCCTACACTTTTTAATTGTTAATGCGTGAGCTTGGCGGATTAATTGAGAAACACTGAAATTGTACATATGACTATTACTTCTTCAGTTAATACAACCCACCCTCCTCTTCAATTTACATGACTACTGTTATCTATTACACTATGCCCCCCCCATGGCTTAATATACAATTGTTTATTTATAGAAGGATTAATTATACCAGAATAGGTATTCCTATTAAACATCCTTTAACGCCAAGTATTCTCTATATTTTTGTAAGTCAATTTTCATTGACTATTTTTTCGTGGAAGTTCAACGCTATAATTATACTAATTAACCCACCGTAAACAAGTTTGCCTTCTTCTTTGCTCCAGTGTTGTTACTGATGGTTTCTTCAACTTTAAATTTAGTTTTCCTGAATTTTATTAAATATCACATTGATAACCTTTGGATTCCTTTGAATTTACGAGAATAATAAGAACAAAATGAATGATTAAATTAATGATTAGAGGTGTTGCTTCCATTAGAAATGAGAGGCTTTGCTGTTGTTTTGTTGTATATTTTTTAAATCAGTTCTGAAATTTTAGAATTTATTTTGAAATTTATTAGAATTGTTTAGAGGGATAAAAAAGCCAAAACAATATTTAAAACGAAAAAATCTGGAAATATACAAACGAGTTCAATTAGACTAATACTCTTCAATTGGGCATGTAGGGGAAGTGTTTTAATCGCTAATCTTCAATAAACAAAAAATTTTTGCCTGAGCTTTGCTCGGCATCCAAAAAATAAGTCCATTATTACCATCAAACATCCGACAGTCCAATAATAGCAAAATTTCTTATAAATTATTAATATAATTATTGTATACCTTTGAAATATTAAAATGATCAAAGAGCGGGTATGTTGGGATATTCAATATTATAAAGGTCTATGGCAAGTTTTGTGTCAGCGATGGTTTTCATGTAGTGGAATGGCTTTCAAGTCACAAGTTTTAAGAAACAAAAAATTATTGCCTGAGCATTGCTCGGCATCCAAAAAAATATCGTGAGACAACCTGCCTCGAGATCACACAGGCCAATAATCGCAAAATTTCTTATAGATTATAATTTTAATTATTGCATATCTTTAACATATTACAATGATCTAAGAGTGAGTATGTTGGGATATGCTATATAATGACAAACTTATGGCATGTTTTGTGACAGCGATGTTTCCCAATGTATTTATCTTAATAATTAAACTTGGTGGGGCGCATAAATGCTCGTGAGACACATAAAAGTCAACGCAATGCGTGACTTACAAAAAATTCAAATGGCGCAAAGTATCGCAAGTTTCCTACATTATGATGTGTCTTCCTATATAATTCTAATAAAGGAAAATTTAATATTTTAAATATATGTACATATGTACAATTGAACGGTGATCTCAAAGATCAAAATATGGTGCAATTTTTGCCTGAGCTTTGCTCGGCATCCAAAAAATTACAATGGACCCACGTTCACCGCATGCCAGAAAACCAAGATAATTGCACTTATAAATTATTATTTTAATTATTGGATATCTTTGAAATCGGATAGCATCCAGAGCATTCGGGGTCGGATGTATTGGGGAGCGTGGATGTCGGGGTAGAGCCTTCGTGTCGGGGTTAGTTTACTTTGCAAAATATTTTAATGTAAAAATGGTTGGATATCGGATCCAGATATACGAAGACTTCCGCTATACGACAACCTTAGTGCATATTTTGGCAATTTTTGCATATTCGATGCCACCCTACATATTAATGGTAGTCTAAGCGCTGCTTGACTTGCAAAACATATCGCATTGGCAATGGACCGGATTAAAGGTTATTTAAGTTAATGAATGAATGCCTAGCTTTATAAATATAAAAATTAAAAATATTATATTGTTCAGTTTCATTACCTAATAAAAAATATTTCCCCTAAATTAGAGTAACTAAAACCCTTTAAAAAATAATATTTATAAAATGATCTCTCCAAACCAAGGCCATCTCTCATTACACATTTTTATTTAAAAAAAGACCTAAAATTATAAATCACCTTCAATTAAAAAAAGGAACAATTTATCAATTAACGATTACCAAAAAAATTAAATAATCAATTAGGATGTTGGTGACTTTTGAAGAAAATTGATCAAATTAAATGCACATTTTTATAAGTGTTTTAATATAAAATGGGGAAAATTGTAAAATATATAATTTTTCAATTAATTTACTAAATAATATAGGCATTTTAAGCAAATTATGTTTACTTGGATTATATAAGATTTTTTATTTTTGTAAGCCAGCAATGACTTGGCTAATAATTCACGTCGGGGATGAGCCATCCTTGATAAAAAAGTTGAGCTGGTTTCTGTTCGGTTTAGTAATGGGGAGTTGGAGAATTAAGTGGTATATCAAGGGACTTCAAGACTTTACTCAACAACTATTAAATCAGCGAAAATTTATTTATTTTCATAAAATATTTATTATTTTATTAATTTAGAGATATATATGAGTCAATTAAATTAGGCAGCAAGTAAAATTTTACCGTTGATCACTATATTTTTGTAAGCCAAGCAATGCTTAGGCTAACTTTTTCGATAATTTTTCAAGGCGTTTGAACCGGGTTGTCGAGACTAGTGTTAGGCAAATGGATTTTTCCGGTACCGGTACCGGTAGTACCGGAAAGTACCGGTACCGGACGAGTACCGAAAATCACAAAATCTGACCGGTACGGTACCGGTACCGGTAGTACCGAAAAGTACCGGTACCGGTCAGTACCGAAAATCCAAAAATCTTACCGGTACGGTACCGGTACCGGTAGTACCGAAAAGTACCGGTCCGGTACTGACGGTAGTACCGCGGTAGTACCGAACCGTGCCTAACACTAGTCGAGACTTAACCATGAACTGTAACCTATAACCTAATAATGACACAATGACTAATAAACTGAACATAATGGTTAGAAATTTGTCCTTCCCATCCAAATCCATATTAATCATCCATCAGCGTTGCAGGCTAAAATCCTGAGAATTCTGGAAGCCCAAGAAGCACAATATAGGGATTGATTAGTTTCAAAAATTTATAGTATCTCTCTCAGTCACAGCATCTCAGAAATTTACAGTATATCTATAAATGAAGGAACAGATACAAAATTAAATGAAAACAAATACGCTTTTCTTTAGCCTTTTGAGTCACTCATTCTTAAAAAACAAATTTTTGCCTAAGCATCCTTCGTTTTATTCTTCGCGCCTCAAATATTCTTTTCACAACTCCGTAAGACGGGTAGGGGACACTTGTGTACCGGCCGTTTGTGTACCTGGCCATATTTTGGGCCATAACTTTTTCATTTCTTAATTTGTATAAATAATTTATATATCAATCGAAAGCCCTGGATGTGAGGATTATTTTTGCCAACAAGAGTGATTTGATCAGATCATCATACAAAAAGTTACAGCCTGATAAGTGCGCGCAATCGTGATTTTGATCTTTATCTGGCTGTAACTTTTTGTATGATGATCTGATCAAATCACTCTTGTTGGCAAAAATAATCCTCACATCCAGGGCTTTCGATTGATATATTAATCATTTAAGTCGGTTAAGAATCAAAAAAGTTATGGCCCAAAATATGGCCAGGTACACAAACGGCCGGTACACAAGTGGGACGTTCCGCCGTAAGACAAAGAGAAGAATCCATCTTAATCATACATCAGCGCCGCAGGATCGGCAGGATACCTGGGCATTCAACTATATTATTAGAACTTTAATTATTAATAATTTAAAAACTCATAAAACAAATTTTTGCCTAAGCATTGCTCGGCTTACAAAAATATTACGAGTTAACAGCGAAAAAACTTGCAAACTGGCAGATGGGAGCAAAATACTTATAGATTATTATTTCAAATATTAGATACCTTTCAGACAGTACAGCCGTTTATTTTTCGTTTGTTCTCATTAATTTGCTAATTGTTGATTTTATTGGATCAGACGAGTAAACCCCCAGTTTTAATACAAAGTTGATATTTTGTCAAAAAATACTTTGACATCCAAAAATACGCTGAACAATGGAAAGTATCTCGGCATTCCAGTTACAAATTTTTTTAATCCTTTTAACAATTCAATTTTAAATAATTTAATATTAAGTAAATTGGATTATTAACAAAAATAAGGTCGAAAATAAGGTGAAATAAGTTACGATCTCCAGCACTATGCTATAATATAACAGCTAAGTATTTACAATTAATTAGCTATAGTTAAGTATACCAGGATTCTGACGTTCATTTCCTTTCGATTACTGAAAATTTGAGCTGATTTCCAAGTTCCGAGTCCCTAATTTTGAGCCATTTTCGATTTCGATAGTTCCGATTTCCGGAAACACTGTCATTTCCGATCGCCCCCTTAAGCATAGCAAGGTTCATTTTTCAATTAGATTTCTGCCTGAGCGTTGCTAGGCATCCAAAAATATAAGAGCGCATAACTGTGACCCCAAAAGCTGGCATGCGAAAATAGAAAAATTCCTTATAAATTATAATTTTAATTATTTAATACCTTTTAAACTTACTCCGCTTTAATAGAGCCAGAAAATACATTTTATTCGAATCGTAGTGCACTTGACATAATAATTCGTTAAATAGATTAAGTGGGTAATTAGCATTGATGTTCGCGACTCTCGGCTTTTTTAACTCTCGAACATCACAGAAATTAGATTCTATGAAATTCGAGATTCTTATCCCTTGATCAAATATCAAAATATTGAGTAATTTTTGCCTGAGCGTTGCTAGGCATCCAAAAAATATACAAGCGAACAAACTGTCAAAGTCTAGCAGGCCAATAATAACAATTTCTTATAAATTATTATTTTAATTATTGTATACTTTGAAACTGTTATTCATGAGAGAGTCAGTTTAGTCTATTGTTAGTCAGTTGTTAGTCTATTCAGTCAGTCAGTCTTAGTCTTGTGCTCCAGCAGATAGTCTCGTTATTCTATTGTTTGTAACCTTGTGATAAACCTTGTTAGTTAGCTAATCTTTCTGTTAGTATCTCGGACACACGGTAAGTCGATACATAACACTATTGTTTTTAAGTTATAGTCTGATGAATTCTTATAAGTTCTTGAGATGTATAAATGCAATGGGACTCGAGTTCTAGAGTAGTCTTGGATTTTTCTTAACTGTCGTCTGTCCCTGGAGACTGAATTCTTGCTTAATTCTTGTAATTTTAGTCTAAGCAATGCTTGACTTACAAAAATATCGTCAATATAATGCACGAGGTAATTAGAATTCCACCTAATGATGCCTACCTATATGAATTCGAAAAATAGAAAATTACATATTTTAAATATTTCATTTGAAGTTGAATGAGCACTATTTCTTTAACTCCCCAAGCAATGCCTCCCATTTAAGCTACAACTCATACGATACAGACTCAAGATCTGAAGAGCTTGTTAGAAATTTTAAAGGGATCAAAAAAGAGCTTTGCTCGGCATCCTGAGCTTTGCTCGGCATCCAAAAAATTAAAATAAATTCATGAACGAGATATTAGATGGCCAAGATAATTGCACTTATAAATTATTATTTTAATTATTGGATATCTTTGAACTAAGGTAGCATCCAGACACTTTGGGGTCGGGTGTATTGGTGCCTTTGAGATGTCGGGGTAGAGCCTTCGAGGTTCGCGTCGGGGTTACTTTACTTTTAAAAATATTTCAGTGTAAGAGTGGTTTCAGTTATTTTAATGATATTAGCTCAGTTCAGTAAAAGTGATTTGAATAATTAAGAAGGATATAGGCACTCGCCAATTATTAAATCAACTCATTAAGAATTAAATCAAGAGAGATTTTTTAAAAGTATTTAATAATTTATAAATGTAGATTTAAGAACAATTTAAATTAATCAGCAATGAATCTCTGTAGACGCGTTTTGCCTCTAATTTTTTGGAAGCCAAGCAATGCTTAGGCTAATTATTATGATCTTATGTTAATCATTTTGTTTGGCAATTCTTGATCTAAATTTGAAAATTAAATTTCTAATTAGCTAAAAGCTTGGAGCTCTAACTTATACCTTAGTGAAGACGAATAGAGAAAACACGTTTTTGATTCAACTGACCAGAACTGAGATTAATCAGAAATTTTGCCTTAGTTTAGCTCGGCATCCAAAAAATAATGACGACGTCAAATACAGAAGTACCATATGCCATATCAAAAGCGAAGGTTCTTATAAATTATTATTTCAATTAATGAATACCTTTCAAATAGGCTACATTATAAATGGCCTTAAGCTATTAGTTTGTCTGTGATTTTTGATAATTTAATACTTTTGTTGCTTATATTTAGCCTGATGGGTTCGCTTAAACGCTCATCAGACTCATGACAGCCTTAGGGTTTTCTTAACCTGCTAATCGAACCTCCTAGCAATGACCGTCAAGGTTTCGTAATTTTCCATTTCTGCCTGGGACTAAACCTTTGCTCTACAAATACTTTAAGTCTAAGCTCTGCTTGACTTCCACCAACAAAAAAATAAATTTAAGCATTGGTTAAGCAATGCTCCCAAAAAATTACCCGGCATCAAAGACTATTTTAGACATAAAAACAGGAAATTTTTCTATACATATTTGTAAAAATTTAAATTTAATAATTCATATTTAAATTTCTAAAAACAACTCTTTCTCAGTTAACTTACTTTTGGGCTCACATATAGTTTAACCCAGATAAGGGTGGCTCTTTCCAAATCACAAAAGGGGCGTGTCTTCCCTAAAAGAGGGCAAAAAGGATGCGAGAATGTCAAAAAAGGGGCAAATGCTTCCCAAATGAGGGAAAAGGACACCTTGACACAGATCATTCTGATAATACTAGCCCAGCTAGTAACTGTTTCACCCGTCACTCCCTAATCTTTTTTGTCAGATTTCGCTTTAATTCACCTTGTCTACATGATTATTTTCAACATTGGATAAACCATTATTTCTAGCTCGTAGACTTGAACAAATCTCGAACCGACCCTGGATCATAAAAACTAGTCATCTGATAGGTAGAGGTTGATTTGTTTCTAAAATCTAGCATTATTTAAGCAATGCTTCCAAAAAATGAAATCGACGTTCGCAATGAAGGCCTAAAATTTTAAAAAATACTTTAAATTTATAGATTAATTAATTTATTTATTTATATTTTCCTTTCTAAAGACAAAATTTTTAAAAACTTTTTTTAATTTAGGTTCATCTTTAATCTAACAAAATGCTACACCTCAGATGCTACTAGACAATGTTTGGGCCCGGTCCGATCGAATCGAGCTTAGATTTTTGGCCCGAAAAAGACTCGGTCGGTACGGTCCTCTAAAAATAGGTCCGATAAAAATGACTCGAACGTCGACTAAACAGCCACGTCCTGCAATGGGTGAGACAGGCCTTGTTACAAATCTAGCATTCTTTGAACGATGCTTCCAAAAAATAACAGCCTTGTACCGAAGTCTACAAAATCAAAAAATAATTTTTTTAATTTATAAATCATTAAATTCATTAATTTATATTTTCCTCTGAAACATCATATCCCCATTAGTTTTTTTAAGTACAATTTTAATATAACAAATGTCCAGCTTACCTCACATCCTACTAGACTAATGAGAAGAGTTCTGTATTTGTCTCTTTTATGTAGCCCTGATTTTCTTTTTTGGATCAACCTCAACTCCACGTACGCCTATATCGAAACGTTCTACATTGAATAAACTGTCCTAGAAGGACCTTGACAATAACAGACAAGTCTTGCAATAGTACGATACGTCGTTCTTCGAAATCTAGCATTGTTCGAACAATGTTTCCAAAAAATAAATCTTCTAAACGCACAATACACACTTCGAAAACATTAAATAATTTTTATAATTTATAAATTATTAAATGTATTAATATATATTTTCCACTCTAAAAAAATAGCCGTTATACATTTCCTTTTATACCCCTTTAATCTACCAAGCTTCATTCTATTTCAGATCCTACTAGATTGTTAAAAATTCTAATCTTTTTTGTAGGATTCAACCTCAACTCAATATAGGCATGTATTGTTACTTTGGAATACTTGGAAATTATTGGACACAACGGCCACGTCTTACAATAGATGAGATTGGCCTGCTTCAAGTCTAGCACTGTTTTAACAATGCTTCCAAAAATATCAGATGCTCAACGTTTTTCAAATTAAAAGCAGAAATAATTTTTTTAACTTATAAATTATTAAATTAATTATTATATATTTTTCATTCTAAAAACAAAATATATCCTCTATACCTTTCCATTATTTCAACTTTATTTTATTAACCAAACGGCAACCAAGCAACACAAATTAACCCATAATTATTTTTTAATAATTTTATTATCCCATTAATTTTCTTTTTTCTTAGAATGCCCTTATTTTATAGGAGTAAAGCTACAATTTTTATTATTAAATGCGTGAGCCAACAGAGGAGACATACCTAATTTTTGAGCGGGTACACCCCAACTTACCGCGAGCCCAACTTACCGCAGAGCTATAACTTCGTTCAGAATTGTCGAATCCGGGACGCCTTGGTATGGTTCGATGCGCCTCGACTAGCTGAACCGAACCATACTAGGACGTCACGGATCCGATCATTCTGAACGAAGTTATAGCTCTGCGGTAAGTTGGGCTCGCGGTAAGTTGGCCTGCTCCCTTTTTGAGCAAATACATTTTTGAGTGTCACGCATATTTTAAATGTTTCTAAATTTTTTTATTAATTTTTTATACTTTTTCTATGATTTATTAAATTTCGTGACTAAAAGATATACCATATTTTCTCTAATTGAGCGGCCGGTCGTTCTATTTTTTAATCCCGTCTCAAAGGGCTGCTCTATTTGGGACGGCGCTCTATTGGGGTTGGCGCTCTATTAGAGGTTTAGAAGTTGATATCGTGAATAGGGTCCTTCTAGATCCAGAGAATATCTCTCATGGTCACTCTAATAAAGACGGCGGTCCACTGTAAAACACCCGCTCAACAGGTGCTCTACCTACTGATCTCCCTTAAACTTCTCTCTAAATAGGTCGTAAGGTAATCTAGTCAGCTGAAGCCTAGCTGAATCCTTCTCTTCCTAAGAATATTTATAGGCTCAGAGAATATCCTATAGACCGTTTTTATATTAGGTTTATCAAGTTCCAAGGCAAATTTGTAAAATATATAAAATTAAATTTAATAATCCTAATAAATTTATTAATAATATGTAGACTATTCTTACCTCGAAATCCTTGGTTGCTTCAATATATTCAATGTAAAAAGTATTTATTTTTGGAAGCTGTGCAAAGCACCAGCTAAAAATTTACCTTAAATCTAATTAGCCTTACTAGGCTCAGAGAATAAACTTTAAAAATTAAAGTTTATTTTTCACCTGGCATATTAATTAGCCTCAATAAAAAACAAATCTGTAAAATATATAAAATTAAATTTAATAAGATTTATAAATTTATTAACTTGAATACTTATAAACCTGAGGTCGACTGAATCGGTGCATTTATTTTTGGAAGCTGTGCAAAGCACTAGCTAAAAATGAACCTTAAATCTAATTAGCCTTACTCAAACCTTTAACATTTAAAGTTTATTTTTCACCTGGCATATTAGTACCACAAACAAAAGTGAATAAAACCATTATTATTTGTCTTTAAATGCTAATAATTATTAGCTTTAATGCAAGTATTAGACTCAATAAAAATTAAATACCTATAACCCATTAAATACCATAAACACGTTCAAATTTCAACTTCCCTCAATTAATCATATTATTAATCCCCTAACTTTAATCCCCTAACCCTCCCTCAATTAATTACTCCTTCCATCGAAAGTTGAAACAATACTTACCCAGGGTAATTATTCAGAGTTTTACAGTACTTTTTTGACGATTGATTAGATATAAATAAGCTGGAAGTTACTAAGCTTTGAATTGACTCCGACTAATGTTGTAAAGCATATAGCTATTTAATTCCTAAGGCTGTGCAGTCGACGGCGTGGAGTAATGGCTAACACATCAGTCCGGTCTACTGAAGATGCTGGTTAGCTCCCAGCCGCCGAATAACCTTTTGCACTAGCTAAAGGAGAGAAATAGATATAGCCCAGCTGCCTTACTATATAATTAGTCTGAGCTTCGCTAGACTTACAAAAATAGACACAGGATACGAAAACCCCAACCAGATATCAAATTCCTTAAAAATAATATGTAATGCTTATATGAATTTAAAAAAATATAAATGTTATATTTTTGATTCATTTATAAATTTGTAGGCATAACAACGGTGTGCCAACTGTCTTTAAAAATCCAAGTTATACTTTATCAAAAAATATTATCAAGTGTGCATAAACATTTGCACCACCGTGTATTGTTTTATAAAAATTACTCGAACTCAAACCCGCCTCCCCCGATAATCAGTCTAAGCATTGCTCGGGTATCGAGATCGAGAATATTTCGAGATCTCGATTCTCAAACGACACTCCCAGTCCGGTCGCTACTTATAATATTTTCAGTTCCCGGGGAATAGCTTATATTAGAATGGTGCGACTGAACGTTAGAATGATCAAGTTCTAAGACCCATCTTTGCCCATGTTCACGATATGATTCTTTCAATCCAAGAGGCTATCTTATAGACATTTGCTTTCACTCACTACAACATACAGGTGCTATACCTACTGAGCTTCCTTCAACTTAACTCTTAATAGATCGTAAAGTAATCTAGTCAAATGAAGCCAGCTGAATCCTTCTCTTCCTTAGAATATTTATAGTCTCAGAGAATATCTTTTAGTCCAATTTTACATTAGGTTGATAAAGTTCCTTGGCAAATCTGTAAAATATATAAAATTAAATATAATGATCTTAATAAATTTATTATAATAATAGGTATGTATTCTTACTTCAAAGTCTTTTGTTGCTTCGATATAGTCTATGTAAAAAATCCTCTATATGTATTTTTGGAAGCTGTGCAAAGCACTAGCTAAAAATCTCCCATAAATCTAATTAGCCTTACTTCAACCTTTAAAAATTAAAGTTTATTTTTCAGCTGGCAATAACACAGCAAAGGTGATAAAAATCTATTTATTATTTGTCTGTAAATGCTAATAATTATTAGCTTTAAAGCTAAATATTAGCTTCAATAAAAAGCATTGTTAAGGGGTAGGCGGAGTAAAATAGTTATTTGCTTCATCAAGACACGGGAAGCTTATCCAAACCCAAAATAAAAGCTGACATTAATTACCAATAATTACGAGTTTTGGGCTTGACGAGCTGAATCGAACCATATCAGGGCATCCCGGACTCGACCATTTCTAACAAAGTTATAGCTCTGCGGTACGTTGGGGCTTTTTATTATTTACCAGAAGCTTTTTATTATTTATTCCTTAGAAAAATTTGTTTTCATTATAACTTTAAACAAACTTTGTAATGCTTAATCGTTCAAATTCCTCTTAACTTTTCAAATCCACCGAATTTTAAGGCAAATTCAAATAAATTTTCGAGATTAAATTTATTTTTTTGAATAATATTGAAATGTATATATATTTTAATTTACCTAGATTCCTAACTTTAATTCATCTTTAGCAGTAATACCAGGAAAGGTTGCGAAATTAATTTTTTCCTAACTACAGATCAGATTTCTACTAGTACTGATTTATCTACTACGCTTTAAAAACCCTTATACTCTTCATTATTCTAGCTACTGTTTTTACAGAGCTTACAAAAAATGAAAGTGTACCTATGGCAGATCGTCTTCGTTATACTGATACTACCTTTATTATTAAAGTTTTTATTCTATTAATGCATATTTTGTAAACTATCCCAACCATTATACTTATCATTAAAGTATTCAGTCTAAGTCAGTTACTCTGCTATGGATCATTGGTTCATTCTAAATTAAACTTTTTGTACACCTAAATTTTAAGATCGGACCTTAATTTCCTAGATTTTAGCTCCCATTTTATGAAGCTCAATATTTTTAAAATTAAAATATAAATTTTTCTGTTATGCCGTTCTATATATTCTATACATTACTGATTTGAAGAAAATCCATAGGCCGAAAATTGAAGTATTATTTTTGTAAGTCTAGCAGTGCTATGACTATTACTGAGTTAAGCAAAAGGCCATTTACATCTTTAAGACATCTAAACCTTTTTTTATATATCTGCCCCGTAACTCGATTCGACTTTTTCTTAAGCCTTAGCATACCTGATTTCTAACTGATATGATTGCTCTAATAGTCTTCAAAACCCTAAGAAGTAGTAGTTTAGCTACTGTATTTACAGAGCTTACAAAAATATAAAATTATTTGTGCAAAATGTTACCGATCGTTCTCATTCTGATACTTTTTTCATATGTTTTTATTTTGTTATTGCATATTTTGTAAATTATACAACACTTGTTGCCAGCTAGTTACGATACTGTTGTCCCTCGATATCTCTATGAATTCCCCAAATCCATTCATAATTGATACTAATCCCTCTATATCCTCAATTTCGATTCCGGATCCGGATATCTGAAGATTTCCAACTAACCGATAACCTTAGTTCCAAGGCAAATATAAAATATATAGAACTAAATATAATTATCTTTATAAATTAATTAATATTCATAAACCGAGGTGTTTTTCTGAGTCGGTCTTTATTTTTGCAAGCTGTGCAAGACACTAGCTAAAAAGCTATAAATTTAATTAGACTTGCTCCCACCCTTAAAAATACAGTTTATTTTCCACCTGGCATACACAAATAGCACAATAAAAGTGAATAAAAATCTACCTATTTATTTGTCTGTAAATGCTAATATGTCTCAACCCTTACCATAACTACTTCCTATTTAAGCCGATTAAATTAATCAGCTTTAAAACATTAATATGTAACATTTTAGCTATGATCTTACATAGCTTCCAAAAAATAACATGCCGCGCTAGAATCAAACTTGTGTTGTACATCTGCTATTTTTATTTTTAAAGTTTTTATTTTATTAATACATATTTTGTAAATTATTACCTTAACAAATTTTAAACTAAAATTTATATATCGCGTGACTATTTAATTTTAAAATTTATATATGTAACTTGTATAAATTTAAACTTTAATTTCCTTTGTTTCAGCTGTCATTTTATGAAACTCAAATTCTAGAAATGTAAAATATAAATTTTTTTATTTTTCTGGTCCTCATATACATACATTATTAAGCTAAGGAAGCTCACTTTGGTGTTTTCTGTTGTATTTTTGTAAGTCTATCAATGCATAGACTAATATTGAGTTTTAGCAAACAGTTATTTATCTGAAGAATTTAGACCTCTTTAGTATACTTGCTTCTTCTATCTTTGTTCGAGAACTCACGGCCCATTCGATAACGTCCAATTCCACTGGGCAGGAATAAGAGAGAGGTTAAAGTTTAGCTTCAGTCAGACATCGATCCTGCTACCTTATGGCAGTTATTTGCTAGTTCGCCCTCCTCACAACGTACAAGTGCTCTAAAGACAGCTATGAGGGCGCTTCACAGCGGATATCACAGTAGTTTTTTCCGTCTGAAACTAAGCTAATAATTTTCTAGGCAAATATATATGTAAAATATATGAAATTAAATTTAATAATACTTATAAATTTATTAAATTGTATATTTATAAACGTGGGGTTGGTCCGTAACTGTGCATTTATTTTTGGAAGCTGTGCAAAGCACCAGCTAAAAACCATAAACCTAATTAGGCCTACTCTTGTCTTTAAAAGTCACAGTTTATTTGTTCTGTTGGCATATACAGATAAGGCAAAAAAATGAATAAAAGACATGTTATTATTTGTCTGAAAAAGCTAATAATTATTATCTTTAATGTGAGTATTAGCTTCAATAAAAAGCTTGTTACCGTGCGCTAGGTAATTTTGTAAAAGACTAAGATAATAGCTAAAAGTTTCGATTACTCTGTTTAATTTTGTCTGCATAAACATTTCATTTTGAACTATAACTTAACAAAAACTTTGTAATCCTTAATCTCTCCAAATCCCACTTAGTCCACTCCAAGGCAAATATATGTAAAATATATTAAATTAAATATAATAATCCTTATAAATTTATTAATATATTTATAAACTCGAAGATTGAGTGATGTCTATTTATTTTTGGAAGCTGTGCGAAGCACTAGCTAAAAACTAACCATAAATCTAATTAAGCCTTACTCTTATCGTTAAAAGTCAAATTTTATTTTTCACCTGGCATATAATTTAATACCAAAACAAAAATGAATAAAATATTGTTATTATCTGTCTGTAGATGCTAATAATTATTAGCTTTAATGTGAGCATTAGCCTTGTTACCATTCGTTAGATGGAGAAAATATTGAAAAGCTTTATATTATTTGAAAAGCTTAACTTCCGTGTTTAATCTACTTTTATTGCTTGAATAAATTTTTTGAACTGAAATTTAACTATCGCGTGACAATTTAAATAATTAAAAATTCACACGCTATTTTATTCCAATTAAACTTTCATTTTCTTTCGTTACAGCTGTCAATTAAGAAACTATATATTCACTAAACACGAAATATAAATTTTTTTATTAATCTGGACCATATATGCCTTAACAATTTTAAGGAATTTTACTTTCCAGTTTTCTTTGGGTGGGTGTATTTTTGTAAGTCTAGCAATGCTATGACTAATTTAAAGCAGATAGCTTATGACTTGGGATGGGATTTATATGGATTTTCATATTTTTTCCTGGCCCAGTAGAAGTTTTAGGGGTACACCTTGTTATACCGCGAGCCCAGTATACCGCAGAGCTATAACTTCGTTCAAAATTGTCGAATCCAGGCCTAGGTATGGTTCGAAGCGCCTCAAGGAGCTGAATCGAACCATACTAGGGCGTCCCGGATACGACAAATTTAAACGAAGGTATAGCTCGGCGGTATACTGGCCTGCTCCCAAGTTTTTCGTTTTTGAGTTATCTATCCATATAAATTTTTTTAATAATCTTTTTTTATTAATTATTAAGAATTTTTTAATAGATCAGCGCGATTTCAATGTCGTTATTTTTTCTTTGGTTGGGTGAATTTTTGTAAGTCTAGCAGTGCTATGACTAATTTAAAGCAGATAGCTAATAACTTGTTGTAAGGCAACTTTAGTGCCATCAACCCCCAAAAGGTCCCCTCGGAGCTCTGAACGCCCTGACTTGTATAAGGATGATTCACCTTAAAAAGCTTAAGCTGGGGTTAAACGATCTAGCTCAGAGGTAGAACACCTGCATTTGTCTGACATGGATCGCAGGTTCCTGCCCGGTGGCTAAGCTTTTGGTAAACTGTAAACTCTTGTGAATTCGGATGGAAGTTGCCATCGACACAAACTCTAATTAATCCCTAAGGCTATACAGGCGTCGGCATGTTTAATAGATAAGTAATTAGTCCGTTGAACTGAGGATCCCAATTAGTTAACTTTTTTGTATTAGCTAAGGGGGGAGACCAGCTTAGCTCTATTAAATAGAGACTGGTCCTCTCTATAGTATAAGTACATATATCCTCTCCAATTGAATCACACTCTATTTATGTCTAATAATTAATCATAGTATATAATTATTCATTATTTCTATCCATATTAGATGTGTTGATATTTTTAAATACTCCCAGCTTTCCGCTGATGATGTGCGTATTTTTGTAAGTCTAGCAATGCTATGACTAAAATTGAAAAATTAAGCTAAAGTTTAGGTGCCAGAGAGGAATCTGACCTTCCTAACAATTATTTCTAGACCGGATTGGGACGATATCATGAACAAATTCGCTGTTATCTAGATTAATATTTTTAGCAATAAATGAAAATAAATATCCCATCATCGGGTTGAATGGGGGCGGCCGGTTGTGCCTCGTTCTGGGCCCATTTAAGCATGGTTCAATTCCCTCTCCCATCCAGAGAATTTTTCCACAGCATGAACATGAATATAATAATACGATTCTCGCTATCAATCGCAGTCCGGTCTCTAGTTCTAGTTATACTTTGGCAAGTATAAGGGTACTGATCCTACCAAAACCGGACTCGACTTTATTCTCAACCCTTCCTATCGCTACTACCTACTTAAGCCATATTAAATTAATCAGCTTTAAAACCCTAATATGTATGTAACTATCCTTTTAGCTATGATCCTTCATAGCCTCCAAAAAATAACAAGATCGAACTACCAGACGAATCCTTGTTGTACATCTACTATTCTTAATTTAAAAGTTTTTATTTTATTAATACATATTTTGTAAATTATTTAACAAATTTTAAACTAAAATTTATCTATCGCGTGACTATTTAATTTTTTAAATTAATAATCCTTTCTATAACTATAAACTTAATTTCCTTTGTTTCAGCTGTCATTTTATGAAGCTTAATGTTCTAAAACTTTAAATATAAATTTTTTTATTTTTCTGGTCCTCATATACATTACTAATTTTAAGGAAGTTCGAGCTCATTGGGTTTCCATTGTCCTACATAGTATTTTTGGATGTCTAGCAATGCTATGACAAACTTCTATGACCTAGCTGGTTAAGTGATGGTGCCTTGACAAGAATTCAACGGGGCTGAGATACTCTATTTAATTCCTAAGATTGGAGATGCTTGTTCGCTCAAGCCGTCTAAATAACCTTTTTCACTAGTTGACGCAGAAACAGTTGGTTCAGCTCAGCCTTATTAAAAATAGAATCACGCTCTGCCTTAGGATGATCCCCAAATTGAATTACCCTCTATCATAAGTCTAATATATAAAGTATATAATTTTTCATTATTTCAATCATATATATGTTATTAATTAAATGATGTTGTGAGAATTGTCGGCTTTTATAGTACTTTATTTTTGTAAGTCTAGCTATACCTAGACTAATATTGAGTTAATCAAAAAGATTAGTTACCAGAGAGGAGGACTCCTGCCTTAGGATGATCCCCAAATTGAAATGACCTCTATCCTACCTACTAATATTTAAAGTATATAATTTTTCATTATTTCGATTATATGTATATGCTTTATTAATTAAAATATGTCTTACCTAATTCCGAGCCGTCTTGAGTTTATTTTTTTGTAAGTCTAGCAATACCTAGACTAATATTAAACTAGCCAGAAAGTTTAGTTATTGGAGAGATTAAAGCTGTGGTTAAATTATTTCAAATACTTTGTTTTGGACGATTAAGGCGAAATAAGGGGAGATTTCCACATATCCCTCTTAATCCCACAAGGATATCCCACGTTATCCACTGATTTTGAATTAAATGTATGTAGATCTTGAACAAGAATCACTGTTATGGAGATTCAGTGATCGCAAAATTGCAGCCGTGTGCAGTTACCGGAGAGGACTCTGTCAAAGGATTCCCTCCCCCCTTACTCTCAGGTCACCCTGTAGTAATACTAAAGACCGGACTGGATGCCCATCAGTGCTTGGACGCTCGTACCAAAATTCGTACACGTACTTATGTACGAACTACGAGTACCAGCAAATCTGAACTTTTCCAACCACTGGTGTCCATTAATAATTTTAGAAATGAGTTTAGACTTTAATTCTTCGGAAACTCATGGAATTATTGGATTAATAGATCATTTAAAATTTCGAATGTTTTGCTGCAGCAATGATCGCCGCTTCAATTTTTACAGAAACGAGGCTGAGAAGAGAGAAATATTGCGGAGGGCACGTACTATAGACGAAGAAATTGAAAATGAAAAATTGTCGTTTAAAAAGACGTTGAAAATACTTTTGTTAGGTATGTTATTCAATTAGAACCATCATGAGATAACCACTTATGAGATGACCCTTGTGAGATAACCCCTTGTTGAGACACTTAAGACAACGTTCCCAACTCTTGAATAGTGTTCGACAAGGTGTTCACAAAACTGCGGTATAGCAAAAAATTTTTCTGAAACTAGCCAGTTTGCCGAATGCTTCTCTTGAAGTTAGGTGTATTGGAGGCGTATTGGATTAATTATACAGAGAAATCCGATGAAAATAATTTTTTGAATTCTCAAGCCTTAAGACCAATCCAAAATTAATATAGTCAGACATACTTATAAGAGACCACTCTGTCTCAAATAACTTGCTCATTGGTGTTATTTAAGAACGATATTTTTTTGAATCCGAAAAATTAATTATTTGAAATTTTTGTTTAATATTAATTTATAATTAATTTACTTGTTATAAATAGTAGCTAAATAATATTAGGCACTTCCTTTTTTGGTCTTGTTGGATCTTTTATTTTTGGATACCAAAATACTATTTGGTAATAAATTTATTTTCACATTCTAGGTGGTCCAGAAAGCGGCAAAAGCACTATATTTAAGCAGATGAAGTAAGTTTTTTAGATTTAAATTTGAATCTAGTAGGGGAAGGGATTCCCCGAGTAACGAGAGGAGTTTATTGCCCCCGACTCGAATAGGGAATAATTTCCCGTTTCCTCGACCCTCTTCCCCAAACAAAAATTCCTCGGATCACCCATTCTCCGTAGAATACCATTCCGGAACACGCATCCCCATCCCACAAAATTCGTTATAGTGCAGTTTGAACTGTAATACTCAGGGTGGCCCCTTCCAAAACACTGAAATAGGGCGCAGCCACTCAAAAATAGGGCAAAACTAGGGCGAAATCGGGCAAAAATTAGGACGTAGCTTTAAAAGGGGTAAAAGGGCCACCCTGGTAATACTACCTTAAAATTTGTTATAAATACAGTTTCTAAAATAACCTAAATAATTAGCACCTATTAATTACTCTCTCAATTGAAAAATCAAATAATAATTACATTGGGCACTTATTTGTTAATAGAGTAAAGTAAAAATTTTTTGAAACCAATAAAAATTAGCCTAATCCTTTAGGCTTACAAAAATAAAATTTGGCCAAACCGGTGATCACACTATTCTTCAATTTAAATTAGCTTTTACCTCTAGATTTATAAACTAATTAATATTAATTAAATTATCGGAAATAAAAGACAATATCGTAAAAGGGATGCCGATTTCACTAAATTTTATGGCTATCAAAACCGATGGGCAAATCAAAACGAAATCTAAAATCCTCGCGAGAAATATTAAAATAACTAAGGGCAGCTAATTGTGTACATACGGTAACAATAAAACTTTGAGTTCAAAAAATAGCCTAGGCGCAGCTAGGCTTGCAAAAATACAATGAAAGTCCATGTCTCTTCTAATTATTCTCTCAAATTGTAAGGAACTCTTATCCTCAACTTTATAAATTAATTAATATTAAGAAAATTAATTTTAAGGATTCTACATATGAACGGCTTTACTGATATTGATTTGCTCAATTATCGCTATCTTGTTTATAGCAATTTGATTCAGGGAATTAACCAATTAATTGAGGGAGCTAAATTAATGGAGATTGGGATTAGTAATGATGTTGTGGTAGGCTTATTTGTTTAAAGGGTGGAGCAGGAGAGGTGTTAAGGGGTGGGCGCAAGAGAGAGTAAGACAAACACAGTGCGTGCACGTCTGATCGGCCCTATTCGTCTCCAATTCCCCTTTGCTTTCAGTTTAGGGGAAACCCTCTTATAAAGATAGCTCATTTGAAAACGCTCTTGTATGTCCGAGGGATTTCCGATGTTGACGTACACTAGAATACGCTTATCCGGAGTAGAAATGTAAATATGTAGGCGAAGGGATTGAAGCTGGAACAGACAAAGGGGATAAGTGATCTCCGTAAACTTTCCTGATTCAAAGATTCAAACACGATTTTGCATGTTAGTTGGTATGACATTTGTGTTTCGGTCAGTTGCGAAACTGATTGAACCCTTTGAACTTTAGATGAACCCAGACAAGCTCACAAATAAGTTTAAGCTGTCAAAAATAGAGGTTCCTCAAGATATCTATCTCTATTCTCGTACGAGTATCACTGTTCGGTCTCCACTTAAGGCCAATACCGTACAGCCGCCATTATTGAATTTTTGTACCAACCCTCCGTTTTCAAGTCAAGCAATTTTGCTGATCCCCTAGAAAATTTGAATAAATTCAAAAAATAATTTTCAACAATTAAAGGAAGATGTAGCAATAATAACTAATTATTATCAAACTACACACCCTGCAGAATTGGAATTAACCCCAATGTTGGCTTTGCATATTAGAAGGGTATACAAATCTGAATTTATAGTAAAAACGCTTAAAAAACAACATGAAATTGTGCTGCTTGACTCCGCTGTCTAGTAAATTTTTTTTTATAATTTTTAGAAAAATTCCTTGATCAGGAAATACAGTTTAACTGAAGGGGTTAGGTCAATCTACTGGAGAACCATAACTAAACGAAAAGGGGTATACATTTGTGTTACCGGAACTGGATCCAATTTGAGTTCCGGTTCCCGGAACCGGAACATTTCTAAGTTCCGGCCCGGAACCAGAACCAAAAAACACCGGAACTTCCGGTGAAACTCTGGTATACATTAAGCTGACATAACTCCTAGTGTACCTAGCCTTAACTCTAGTGAAATCAAAGGATAAAAAGATATAAGAGATTTACTCCTTATTTTAAAGATTATTTATAATTCTTTAATAGATGCCAAATAAAGTTGTCCGGAATTCTCGTCTGATCAATGGAGTATTTTTTTGTAAGCTTAAGCAATGCTTTAGCTAAAGCTCTTTTTTAGTCTTTTGAGGATAAAAAAACTTAAAGGCTTGATTCAATAACATTTTAGTTTCCTTGAAAATTTGACTCTCCCCAAATTGATAGGAGAACACGAGAGATTTACTCCTTGTTTAGAATAATTTTTAATTTCTTAGTAAAATAGTAAATTAAATTTTAGGGAAATTTCCAGGTGTTTTCTTGAATATTTTTGCAAGCTAAGCAGTGCTTAAGCTAAAAATAAAATTTAGCGACATTTGCGTAGAGAAGAAAAATATTTAGATCATTAACATTTCATTTTTTAGTTTTCTTGAAAATTTGGATCGAATAGCAGAAAACGATTACAAACCAAATCATCAGGTAGAGTACCTAGTATTAGAGTACCCTTCCTTATTTTAATTTTAAAGGATATTCTACGCTCAAGAGTTCCAACTACGGGTATTTGTGACATTGAATTTAAATACAAGAATATGTCGCTAAGGTAAAGAGACTCTTTGACCCTTGAAAATATCAAATTTAGGATGGTAGATGTTGGCGGACAAAGATCTGAGCAACGCAAATGGATTCATTGTTTTGGTGAATTTATTAAGTTTAAAAAAGCCCTGGAAGATAGAAAATATTGTAAAGGCGAGACTAGCTTAGCGGATAAAGCAAAAATTAATACGATCAGCATAACAATTTTTAGTCAAATAATATTTTGACTTACAAAAATACAGACAAGAGTATGTTGAATTCGTACTTTAACTCTATTTCTAAAATCATTTTTGAAAGATACATTTTAAATATTTAATATTAAATATGTTCATTACCAGAAATAAGATTGATTCATTTTAAAGAATCCCTTTTCAAATACTTGACATCCAAAAATAAGACACAACTGCCAAAACTATTCGTGCTCAAGTAAAAAACAGAGTATTTATAAATTAAGTTTTAGATAACTTAATATTATGCTGATTGTATTAACAGTCGTTAAAAATGAGCCTTATTATAACTAGGGTTGTCGGTTTCTGGAAAATCTTCGGAGATCCAGAACCGAACCGAAGACCCGAACTAAAATATCATAGGTTCTTCGGCTCGGTTCGGCTCGGTCAAGAACCGACAACCCTAGTTATAAGACATTTTTTGAGCAAAGGAAGGTATCGTGTTTGGGTCCGTCTTCCGTCTAGTTCCAACTTTCGGCCCTCCTTCTAACTTTAAAAATGCGAAGGACCCAACTTTCGTGTATACATATAACACTGCGAGGGCCTTCGGTATTAACCCTAATTTAACCCAATTTCTTAAGATAATGTCAACGGAGTCCTGTTCGTAGCCGAACTTTCTGGATATAACCAAATGTTATTTGATGGAGAACAAACAGTTAACAGATTAAAATATAGCTTATATCTGTTCAAAAGGATTGTGAATAACAAGTTTGGAATTTTTAAATGTTCAGAAAATTATTTAAAATTTTTCAGAGCTTTTGGTAAAAGAACTGCCATTATTCTTTTCCTTAATAAGGTAACTTTTTAAATTTTTTACCGGCTGGGGCCTATTTTAATTCTCCACGGATTTTGCATTATATGCACAGAAAACAGATTCTGTGGAAATTATGTTTTAATTAATTTCTGTGTGCTTAGATTCTGTGGTTCCTGCATATTCCGCAAAAGTGGTCGCAGATTCTGTGGAAACATTCCCCTGATTCTGTGGATGTTTCTGCAGATTCTGAGGACACAATTTGCCGCAGAATCTGTGGAATAATTAAAACGGGATTTCTATGAGTCTGTGGTCTATGCACAGAATCAGTGTCGCAGAATCTGCGGACAATTAAAATAGGCCAATGACTATTTGTTTCCTTCTCATTACCTCTGTCCAAAATCTAAAATGACCCCTTGATGATACATAATATCAAATAATTGAAAATTAACTTATTTATAAATAGAAAATCTTATGTGGTAGGCCTCCCTTCACCTATTCGCTCGCTCTTTAATTTTTTGGAAGCCAGTTTAACTTGGCTAAATTCCGCGAATTTTATGAAAATTTAAATAAAATTTTCCCGTTTAGGTAGACATTTTTAAAGAGAGATTGGCAATATTCCCTCTTGATGTATGCTTCAGAGCCTATTCTGGTATGTATTTCAAGTTGTGGTTTAATGGAGATTGTATTTAATTATTAGTTACTGCCCTTTATATTAACTGACGCTTTTTAGTGAATTTATCACTTCAAATATTACTTAATTACGGTACATGGTATTTCTCTCTCCTTACCTCATATTATGCAGAGTTGACTCGGGAAGGACGAAAGTTCCGGAAATCAAAACTGATATCAGAACTGATATCCACCTGAACCACATGCTATCCTTCGAATTAACATTAATACTAGAGTACGTCCGAGTTCGATCGAGTACGAGTTTCCGATTCATATCTCCTAATTGTAAGGAAGAGAAAGAGAGAGAAAAGATCCAGCTGGCTAGCATTTAAAACGCTGACTGCGGGGGTTTAAGATCTAATAAAAGAGAAGGTGAAAGCAGCGTCCCGGTAGCTCAGTTGGTAGAGCACCTGTACGTGGTGAGCGAAAGCGCCTAGCAATAACTGCCAGGAGGTCGCAGGATCGAAGCCACCCCGGGATTAAACTTTTACCTCGCTCTTACATAATATTTATGTTCAATAACAATTTTTATATTTATTTTGTATTAAGAGAATTTAATAATATTAAATTAATTAGGTTGATTTTTTGACTGCGCTAATATTTTTTGGGAGCCTAGCGTTGCCTAGGCTATTATGCTATAGTCTTGTAGAAACAAAGAATTTTTTAATTCAGCCTTGTACTATAGGCTCTCTCATAAATTCCTCTAAAACTCTCAAATATTCATCGTCCAAATTTAAATTTAAGGAGAGAATGAGTTTGATGCAACAGCAAACTACGTATCGGACAGGTTCCACTCTGTTGTAGCGCATAACATGACCGAGGTGAAGCCTGTGTATACCCATTACACAAATGCAACCGATACAAGGAATATAGACAGGGTAAATTCAAAGAGTCTGGGACCTTCATACCCTTTGAATCTTCAAATTCTAACTCAGGGCCCTCCCTCATCTTCCCCAAGTTATAATTAATCTCCTCCACTACAGCTCAGGACGAGAGAATTAAAATCCATATCTGCAAACAAGGATCTAAAATCGAGCTTCCCTTAAAAGCGCACCTTTCAACCCAAATTAAATAAGAGGAAGGTCAATTGGAAGCACACATCAGTAAATATAATTTTTTACATTATTTGAAGCATAAATATTAAATGATTATGATTAATACGTAAATAGATTGTAACAAAGATTATATTTTTACAAGCCAAGCAATGCTTAGGCTAAATAATACGAAATCCTAGAAAAGTTGTGCGTTGATCCTTCCCTTATAAAATAACTTGGGGATAAATCTGACTGATTTTTTGATCCAAAGGTCTCCTTACTAATACCTGTTTTTATTCAAGGTATTCGAATCCTGCGTCGACGTTGTATTCCGTGTCAGTATGGAGAAGGTTGGAATAAATTGAAAAATATTTTCTAAAATCTGTGATTAATTGATAAAATTATAAATGAATATTTTCTCTAATTTTATCATTTTTTCATTATTTAGGCTGCATTGATGTAAATAAAATATCAGGAATTAATTCAGAGAGTGCGATTGTTGGAATAAATTAAAATAAAATTTTATATTATCTCAAAGTCGGATCACAATATAAAACAGGGTACACCCCTAGGTACCGCAGCCCAAAGTACCGCCGACTTATTTATACGGAGAATGTTGGGTACTTATTTAGTTTCCCCCCCCCCCCAGTCAGTTTTTTCTAAAAATATATAAAAATGGTCAGTCTGAACAACAATTGTAGAACCCATCGAGCTGTGTCGAATGACACCAAAATCAACAAAATCCGACTTGATTGGACCGAAATACAGACCCCTGAAAATTGAACAACCACAGGGGTGATTTTTTGAAATTAAAAAATTTAAGCAAATGATAGCTCATTCGAAAGAGCTCGTCAAGCTGAGTCGAATGACATCGAAATCAACGTAATCGGACAAGATTTGACAAAGTTATGACATTATTTAGACCTGCCGGAGTCGACAATTTATGTCATATCTTTGTCAAATCAAGTCGGATCACGTCGATTTTGGTGTCATTCGACTCAACTCGACGAGCTCTTTCGAATGAGCTATCATTTGTATAAATTCTCGTCCATAAGATTTTACGCCCCAGTGGTTCTGGGGTCTGTATTTCGGTCCAATCAAGTCGGATTTTGTTGATTTTGGTGTCATTCGACACAGCTCGATGGGTTCTACAATTGTGTTCAGACTGACCATTTTTATATATTTTTAGAAAAAACTGACTGGGGGGGGGGGGGGGGGAAACTAAATAAGTACCGAATGTTGTTCGTCAATTGGGTTCTTCTCCAGTCTAACGATGGGAGAAGTATTCCAACGATGGGAAATTTGTTCCGACAACTGAGAACAAACTGCCGAGAACGAAAGAAAATTCACGAAAGTCGGAATACGGAAGATGAAAGGCTAGATGGCACATCCCTGCTATAAAGATATGCCTAAGATTGATATGAGCGAGATATAAGTCCCTTAAAATTTAAAAATTTTAGGGGGACAGGCGATCAAACAAATCTTGGCTTATACGAAAGATTTGTCGACTAAAAAAGCACCTATGTATTAAATATTGGAAGTATATTATATTGGGGTCCGACTGTATTCTAGTTATAATTGAATTAATTTTTCTACGTGTTTTATCAATTGATAAGATAAATAATTTTTATTTTTGAACATTAATATATGAAACACTTTACTTTAACACGAGATACCGTATTTTCTCTAAAATAACCCCCCCCCCCCTCTAAAATAACCCCCCTCTAGAGGTCGATCGAAAAAAATAACCCCCGGGGGTTATTTTAGAGAAAATACGGTAATTTAGCTTATATACCGTATTTTTCCTAATAGACCGACTACAAAAGGCTCGCCATTTATATTGACACGCCAACTTAACACTGGGCATCTTTAAAATATACATTATATAAACTTGAAAATTTTAATAGAATTTATGATTTAAAGTCCAACGACGATGACAGTTCGGGAATGTTTATTTTTGGAAGCTGAGTATGCCTCGGCTAAAATCATATCAGCGACTAAACAAACCCCTTTTGAAAACAAAATCTTCGTAAAATTTTCGGTGTGCAAAGATAATAACGTGAGACCGGTCCGAGACGAGATCTCGATCAAAAATCTCGGTTACCTACATATGTTGATCTAGAGACTCCCAATCCGATCTCTAATAATGCCCGAGACCTTATGAAAGTCATAAATGTTGGGTAATGGTGACACTATTATAAAAGCCACTGAAAGTCAGTCTAATTGGTTCATACTAGCCCGGCTAGTCCCTGATCTCCTTCTCTTTGGATAAACGTTAATCATTGCACGTCGACTTTCGTATACCCTCGGACATAACAATAAATCGAAATTTTGAGCAATTAACATTGCAAATCTAGTATTTAAAAAACAACTAAAACTTCTCCAGCAAAGAAAAAAGAACTTTTCTCAGCGTGCTTCCCCCTGCATAAAAAACGAACTTGCTTTAGTGTAAAAATAGTAGTAGGCGCTCTTATAAATAAAAGCTCACACTCTATCTAGTCATTATTCATACACTTTTGACTAAATAAAATCCATGTGCTCACTCTGTGTGGTTAAATAAAATATTGATTTACTTTTATTTTATAAAGAGAGGGGAAAGCAATTTTATTTTGTCATTTTATTCCTTTTTTGTTCGAAAATTATTTTTGAATTGAAGAAAATTTTACTCAAAAAATTTTTTTTTCTCTAACATGGCTAAAAACCTTAAAAATTTTGTTAAAATTATTTATAACCTTTGACTCTCCCGAAATTCAAGATTTTACTAGATAATGAAAGAAACGTTAAAATTCTCACAAAGTCTCACTTATTTTTATAATTCAAATATATAATATTATGTACGTTAACAACAAATTAATCCAGATTTTAGTAAAGCCATGTGCATAATATTTAATAATTGAATTTCTAAATTATAAATATAGGAAAATTTTGTTTTTCCCTGTCCTCGCGTCTTGTTTTTTCTCACATTATTTTTTGGAAGCCATTTAAATTGGCTAAATTTCGTGACAGTCTGAAATTTAAAACAAAATCGTGTTTAGGTTGATATTTTTAGAGTCTCTACTTATTTTACGCGTTAATCATTTAGAACTTTCAACAAATTTATTCAATTTTTGAAATTCCAGCATTATTATTTTTGACTACACTTAATTTTCAAATTTAATTTAAATATGCTCGCAAAAGATATGGCAACTAGTTTCTTCGACTTTCTGCATATGAACAAGCAGAAAGTAGACTTTATTTTTTTAATTTTTATCTCAACTTCTAAATTTTGTTAATCTTTCGGGCGTTAGTTAACACCGTATAATATTATTTAAAATTATCCTTAAAAGAATACAATTTCAAATTAAAATTGGTTCTCGGTAGTAGGGTTGATTATTTTTGGGAGCCAAAGTAATTCATTGGCTAATTTTTGTAGGAACTGCTTGAACATTATTGTTCTTTTTTTAATTTTTGCGTTGTCTAAACTACCAAAAATGGATTAAAATTTCATTCACAGGGAATCGATGGTCCGGGAGTACGCCTAGGGCTTCTAGCCAGAAGAAAGATTTGTGAGGGTTTTGATAGCAATAGGCTGTCTTACGCTTCCGACGGTACTATCCGATTATCTTCCCCCATTTCTCTCTGCCATTTTTACCATATTTCGCCTTCCGCTTCCGCATTTTAAAATAAGGGAGGCTCATCTCTGGTTTCTGGCTCCTGCTTGCGGTAACTTCGGATTTACTTGGTTGAGGGACTTGTACAGGGAAAATTAGAAGTAAGCTGACTGGGAGCCAAATAAGCACCGTAAAAACATTAGGTTCCTTTGTGGTGAGATTATATATTTGGAAAGCCAATTTTAGTGGGTTAATTTATGGGAATATAACTTTCATTGTTTTCACTTCAAGCCCCATAATTTGTACAATATTAAATTAATCAAAAATCATTTTAAATATATAGAGTGTTAAATTAAAACCATTGTTTTTAGAGAAATACTTTCTGTGTTTTTTTTGGGAGTCAAATTTATTTTTGGCTAATTTTCTATCGTATAGTCCAAGATTTTAAATCTTCACCTAAGACTAATTATTCGTTTTATTTTTCAGACATTTCGTCCCAAAAAGCGCTTTCCTCACGGCACCCTTCGACACAATTTGCACAAACAAGCCCAAGCAACACTCAATTCTGGAGTTGATTTGAAGCAAGTTGTGCGTCTTCCGCCAAATGAATCTTTGGATGATTGGCTAGCTGTAAATAGTGGGTGGTTTTTAAATTAGATTTTTCGTTGTTTCTGTTTAATATATAATTTAACATTTATTTAAATCTTTAATATGATCTTTAATATTCTACACTTTATTTTTAAATATCAATTATTTTCTTAATTTGATTATTTAAAATCCAACTTAGATTTAGAAGAAACCCATTTCTGCCGCTGCTTTAAGTTTATTTTTGCAAGCATAAGCAATGCTTAAGCTAAAAAATATTTTTTGTTTGCTCTTACACACGCGCTCGGGATTTAACGAAGCGTTAACTCGACCCTGTAATCGAAATCTGGACTTATTCATCCGATACCCTTTCTAAATAAAATCTATTTATTCTTTGATACTCTTTAGTGTAAAATATCAATTATTTTATTAATTTAACGATTTGAATGCTAAATTACATTAAAAAGCAAATAGGTTTTATCTTTTTTGTTTTATATTTTTGTAAGCTTAAGCAATGCTTATGCTATTATCAAGAATATATCTCTGCTCAGAGCCGAGTCTCATCAAATGTACTATTTATGAGACATCTTAATTGCTGTTTGTGGCCCATCTGGCAGCCTGAGCTGAGAATTAGACGGCTCAATCCGGAGTGGGTACTGCTGCGGAGAAGGCCCATATGGTGGCATAGCCTAAGCTTAGATCATGAAATGCTGGGATCAAGCGTTGTAGCCAGGCTTTAAAAGTGTCGAATGAGGTGCCGCAACCCAGCCCCCCTCCAGCCCTTTTTACCGATAAATTCACCTTCACCCTCTGATTAAATTTAATCAAAATATTTTCAGCTGTCGACTTTTTCAATCGAATAAATTTGCTTTACGGAATTTTGGCTGATAGTTGTACTGTAGAATCGTGCCCAACAATGTGTGGAGGAGCAAAATACGAGTATTTATGGCAGGATGGAGTTGAGTACAAAAAACCGACAAGGCTGCCTGCTAAAGTAGTTGGACACGAATTTTTTCGAAAATTTTATTTTAAGGATTACATGCACAAATTAATGGATTGGATTGAAGAGCGTATAAACAATGAGAAAATTTTCCCTTCTACTACTGGTGAATTTTATTTATTTTGATAAGGTTGACCTCTGTGTAGGATCCCTTGGGCCAGTGTTAGACGCTACTGAAAAAATTTTCCGCTGTCGCAGTCTAAAGATATAATGGATAAGGGGATTTGATGGATTAAAATTTGGTTTTAAGTGATATCAGTAAATGTAGTGATATCGATGGTTAGTTATTTGAAGGAATTTAGTGAGATATCAGTGGATTTGGATGAATATTGCGGGACTATTGTAGAACCTCGCTATAGGATATCAATCTGAGTCTGTCTCTAATAATGAGCGTAGTTTAAAGTTTGATGTCTCTTACCGGCGTTCCCATCCTATGACGAGGTTATCTTGTATTTATTGTTTGTAATTTATATTTATGTACGAATGTATTGAAATTTGTTATGTACTAATTAATTCAAAATTATTTACTTATAATCTATAAGATGATTGAATAGATGGATCCTTTTGAGCTTTTTTCTATTTTTGGAAGCCGATATAGTTTATCAGGCTATTTATTCTTCTTTAAATTAGTTGAATTACCCTAATGTAGCCAATAGATTCTTCCATTCTGGGCAAATTATTAAACACAAAGGATTAAGGAGATTAGAAGAATAATAGCTGAGAAATTCTCGGCTTCCAAAAAATTAAATGTAATAAATACCATACCCCCTATTTCATTATAAGTAGATGCCCTGTTAATTACTCTTCTATGAATGAATTAATTGATAACTTTCACAATTAACTACTAGAAATATGAGGGGGAAAAGGATATATTTGATATAAAAGGACTTTTTCGGATCCGAAAAGGTTCGGATATTAGAAAATCTTAGTGTTAGGATATCTGAATCCATTTCTAATATCCACCTTCCTTATTGGCCTGTTCTTGGGTAGAGCTGTTTAGAATTTTCGATTTACGAGTTTCGAAGATTTTCCAGTACTCACAAGATTAATACGGGAGATTAATGTTTTTTACTTAGTCTGGCCTCAATTTCATTCAAAATTTACCCTAATCCGATTCAATTTCCCGGCTTACTCGAGCTGATTAACTTCCCTCTGTTCAATTTTTAGATGTTCCCTTTCCCAACGATTTTCGACAAACTTGCAAGAAAATATTGTCACGACTATTCCGGATATTTGTTCACATTTATATTCATCACTTTGAAAAGCTTGTTCAGATTGGAGCGGTAAATATTTTTTTAGAAAATATTTTGGAAACATTATAGGGCCTCTCGAACATTTTGGGACATATTTCCTTTCTTGATACGTTCCATGTGGTTAGGAATAGGGTTTTCGGCTTCAAACCGAACCTAAGATCTTCGGGGCGATTCGGAAACTGAAGAATTTGGTGAAACCGACAACCCTAGTTAGGAAAAGTTAGAGGATCAAGCTGCTGCATTTAAAACTCTTATTAGGTGGGGATATATCTTTTTAAAATAGAAGGGACGTTGCGCCCCTAGTTAACCCGGTAGCTCTCTCGGCAGGGCACTTTGAGCCGAGGCGCCTAACGGTCCATGACTAAACATTTATTCTTTATCTACGAAACATTTCTGGCAAATTCTATTGGAAAATTACAAAAAATTTTGAGATAAGATCAGAAATTTTAAATAATATTTAAATGTACAAATATGTTAATTTAAATTCCGAAATTTAAATTAACGTCTATCCTTTTCAGCGTTGGGGGTTTTGAATTTTTTTGGAAGCCAAGTACACCTTGGCTAGATATTAAAGCAGCAAGGAGCCACTGTACCACTGTAGTCTTCAAACCTTGTAGTTTTCCTATGATTTAGTGTAGTCTGAGATTAAAGCCTAAAATCATTTAAAACACTCACCTCGGGGTTAGTCGATGTATAGGTTGAAAGTGGATTGTGTCAAGATTTTTGGAAGCCATGGAACCTTGTCTATCTATCAAGGCATCGGGAAACTTTCCTTCTTTTTTCCTTTTTATTTATCTTTAACCTTCCTAATCGTTTTTTAAATGCTGCCAGATAATTCCTACACTTTTAAGAATACTAGGTTCCTAGAGTCAGCTGGTCGCCCTTAGGCAATAAGGGCAAAAAGGACAATTTTCTAGCTAAAACATCTTAATTTAGGAGCCTCACGCAAACATGCTTTACAAACACTATTATTATTTTGTGACTGAATTTTCACTGGTTACTCAACGAGAATTGGATGCTTTGGTGAATTTATTTTTTTTCTTAGTCATTCCTCACTAGAGAACTGATACAATATTGCATTAGTTAAAGATTTTTAAAAATTTATTTTTCAGAAGGACCTGACTGCAAGATTAATTACAAATACGACCAATTCACAACAACAGAGTGCTACAAAAAATTAAAATTTTATTTTTTTCATTCTTTCATTATTTTCTTCTCAATAAAATAATTTTTCTATTATTCTGAAAAAAATTCTGTGGTTGAGTGCTAAAGTTGATTACTCTGCTCGATATTTTTTGGCAGAGAATTGGGTTCGAATCCAAATGGATTTAAATTTGAAAGCTATTAATTAAATAAAAAAATAATATTTAATAGTGCCAAGGTGTAGGTTAGATTTAGGTTAGATTCATTAAGAATTGAAGCAGCTTATTTATTTTTGCAAGCCTGAAAATTCATCAGGCTATTATCCCAGGTCTACGTTAACTCGACCCATAGATCTACTTTGGTTATATATTTTCAGCGTGTTTGCAATTTCTATTATTGTTCGATATCTAAATTCATTAAAATTTACTTAACATTGAAATCTACAAATATGTTTAATTTAAATTCTGAACCTTAATTCAACTCTGTTCGATTCCATTAATTACACTGCAATTTTTTGGAAGCCATAGATCTACTTTGGCTATTTACCAAGACATGAGGTTTTCGTTTTTGCTTACGTCATATTTTATTCCGTGTCACGACACTTGCAGATCAGACATTTGCAGATCCGACTTTTGCAGATTCCTCCGGAAAAAAGAGAATTGGTATGGGTCTTATATCAAAACCTTTCACCGGTATACTATACTATATCCTTTGATTCTTTAAGATTTAAAATTTTTTTAAAATTTTTTTCAAAAATTAATATCTGCAAAAGTCGGATCTGCAAATGTCTGATCTGCAAGTGTCATATCTGCAAGTGTCGGTATCTGCAAATGTCGATCTGCAAAAGTCGTCTGCAAATGTCGGGTCTGCAAATGTCATATCTGCATGTGTCGTATGACCATTTTATTCAAAGGACGCCCTGTCACTTTTCACTTTTAACCTTTCCTAAACAACTACAGTACGATAACTTCCTTTTTATTTTATTTAGTGAGGATTGTAGTAAAGATTTAGGGCTCCCCGACTTTTCGTCAACGGACTTTCCGTCAATGGACTTTCCGTCAATACTTTTCGTCAATGGACGGACTTTTCATCAATAAATGATCGCTTTTAAAAAATTTAGGAAATTAATCGGTCTGTTCAAAGCCACAAATAACTAAATTATGTGCCCAATTTTGTATAAGATTTCTTATTTCTTCAAATACTCTCGAATAACCTATGGGGCGTCGGCGAGGCGCTTGTGCAAAACTCCGCGCTTCGCGCGGGGTTTTGCGGCACGCGCCTCGCTGGTGCCAAAGGTCGCTGGGTTCTACACCAGTAACATAAACCTATTCATTTTTACCGATTTTAAACTTTGAAAAGACTACATATGCTTCGTAGTGACACAATTGCTTATAACTTTGTTCAGAATTATCAAATAAGTCTAATTTTCAATCTGACAACACTTTTACATACATGTATCATCTTCTATTTCTCTCAAAATTAAAAAATCATCCACTCATTGACGAAAAGTCGTTGACGGAAAGTCCATTGACGGAAAGTCCGTTGACGAAAATTCGTGCCACCAAGATTTAGCCAGCAAGTGGGAATCGAAAAAATCCCTCAACTCAGTTGACAACCTCTTCCTAAGCTTCACTTAACCATCTACAAATGCTCCTCAGTCAACTCGTGACATGCCTGATATGTGGCCAACTAAGGCTCTTAGCAATAGCTGCCAATCTGGGCCCTATTTCAATTGTACGCAGATTCTGCGTTCTGCATTCTGTGCACAGACCACAGATCCACAGAAATTCCGTTTCAATTATTCCACAGATCTGCGTACACAGATTCTGCGGCAACATGCACAGATTCTGGGGAAACATCCACAGATTCTGCAAAACATCCAAAAACATGCAAAATCCACAGAATTCTATTTCAATTATTTTTCTGTGCACAGAAAAAAATCCACAGATCTGTGCATTTTTTAGTCGATTCTGTGCATTTCTGTTTCAATTATTTCTGCATTCTGCGGAAAATACACAGAATCTCTGAAATTTCCACCCTAATATTTTTTCTGTGAATTTTCTGTGGAAAAACTTTAAAAATTTTTTTCTAGGCCTAGGCTTAACCAAATTTTAAAATTTTCAAAGATTATTAAAGTTTGAATCATTCTCTATTTTTTGATATAAAAATTATAATTTTATTACTTAAAATTAATGCTTAAATTTAATTTTGAAAAAGGTACATCTTTTTTTAGCATTTTTTCTTATATTCAAGCAATAAAAAAATAAAAAACGTGTGAGATTCTGAAATTTAGAGCTATGATGTTCTAATCATCATGGATATCTCTGAGGGGATATTCCCCGGGATCTCTAGAAGATATCTGCATAGCGTATACTGGGATATCTCCCATGATCTCTCATTGATATCCGTCATAATCTCTCCTCCTATTTAATGATAGATTTCCTCCTTAATCCCTCCAATATATTAAACCTCAAAATCAATGGATATCCCACTTAATCCCTCCTCTACGATTTTCAAGTTCCGATTTGACTGAAATTTTGGATTCCAGGCATTTTCGATTTCCAGGAACTTCAATTTATGACTAAACAATACCTAGTTTTGTAACATTTCCCTCCCTTGCAACAACTTCTATCGTAGTTTGAAAAATCCACATGTCGGATCGACATCTCCTGATTTTTCCGATCCGAACCCTGCTTTAGGACATTAATTTAATTGGGGATTTAAGGATATTGGATGAACAAAAAAATTAAGCGGTATATCAGCGATTTTAAAAGATATCAAAGAGATTTAAAGGGCTGTTATGTGATTTTGAGGGAAAATTTTTACAATATTTTTCAGTTTAATTTAGGAATTTTTAAAGTTTTACTTCAAGAAATCAGGTACCATTAATACTGCGGTAGTACCGAACTGTCCTAACCATTTTTCGTTTCAATAAAACTGTTATTTTCAAAAACGCGGAAATAAAAAATTTGAATTTAGAAGGAAAAATACACAGAACCACAGAAAAATAATTGAAATAGAAATTCTGTGGATCAGTGGAAAAAATCCACAGATTTTTATATTTTCCACAGATTCTGCGTACACAGAATCTGCGGAATGTTTTCCCAGAATCAGTGGATGTTTTCGCAGAATCTGCGTGCTCCACAGATTCTGTGCACACAGAATTTAATTGAAACAGAATTTCCACAGAATCTGTGTTCTGTGCACAGAATGCAGAATCTGCGTGCAATTGAAATAGGCCCCTGGGCGAATAAAAGGGATATTATGTATTAAAGATTCCCCGACTTTCTGGGACGGGGAACAACACTAGTTGCGACTTTGGTTAAATCTGAATAGTATTAATTGTTGGGAAGATAGACATTCAAATATAAATGACAATTCATACATTGGCATTATGTTATATTTATTTTCCCGCCTATTTTCCACTCCTCATTTCCCTCTATTTAAGCTGTTCCCAAATACCCCATATTCGTTCATTTACATTCGTTCAGTTCTCTGTTCATTCCTATTTTAATTTATTCAGCGCTTTATTCTTCCACCTTTATTTATATTGATTTGACTTAACAAATATATTTGACTGTTTGTCAAATTTTCTTTTGTTGTAACGAGTACACAACAAAATTGGCGCGGTCGACTTACTTAATTTGACTGAAGTATTTTACTGAAATTCTACTTTATTTATTCGACCTCTTCGACTACTTATTTGGAATTTCATTTTATTTATTCTGGTCGACTTTTTCTAATTATCGACAAATTTTTGCTTCGTCAAATTTACAATTTATTTCGCCTAATCGACTCGACAAATTTGGAAATTTTATTGGCGCAACCCGACTCGGCCAATCAATTAAATTTACTTACCTTGGCGGTAGTAAATTTTCATCAAAACAGACAAAAAAAATTGTTGGCCTAGGCGGCTTATACAATTTCTCCGAGACGGAGTTTTTCTCAAATCTTCAAAAAAAATTGTTAACCTAGGCGGTTTAGACAATTTCTCCGAGACGGAGTTTTCTCAAATTATCGACAAAAAAATTGTTCGCTTTGAAAGCAAAAACAATTCTCCTTGGTGGAGTTTAATCAATCAATAAAAATGGACGCCAAGCAATTACAACAAGTTTTGGAAGCTGTCCTCAAGCAACAAGCCCAGACCACCTCCACTGCTAACAATGCCACACTAGCTTCTGCTTTAAGTGGACGCATCATTACATTTAATTATGATCCCGAAAACGGATCGACATTTGAAAGCTGGTTTAAAAGGTTTGGTACCTTGATAAATGATGATGGGAAGGACCTCCCGGATGCTTCAAAGGTTAGGCTGTTGGTTGGAAAATTGGGAGAAGAAGAATACGCCAAATACAGCAACAGCGTAGCTCCCGACACTCCCGATATCATTACGTTCAATGATACGGTTAAGAATCTGAAACTTCTTTTTGCCGACACACGTTCTTTATTTGTAAGACGCTTTGAGTGTCTCAAGATTAAACAGCAACCGAACCAAGACATCGATTCATTGATTGGACAGATTAATGCAGCATGCGAAAATGCTAACATGGCACTCACTAAGGAAGACCTTAAGTGCCTCATCTTCATCATTGCTTTGCGCGATGATGCTCACGACATTCGACAGAAATGTCTCCAAATTCTGGAAGATGCCAGAATCAAGAAAAAGTCCATCAACTTGAAAGAATTAGCGGAAGAATGTCGAGCTTATCAGCTCGTGAAGGAAAGCGCTTTGTCACTGAACAATCCACGAGTTGACACCAATGCCATCCGTGCTAAGCCACAGCATTTGAAAGATAAAGGAGGCAAACAGAACCAAAAGTTTGTACGGCACTTTGCTAAGGCAGAACCAAAGCTAACACAAACTCCAAATTCTCGTGGAAAACCTACACATGCTTGTGCATCTTGCGGCCGAACCGATCATTGGCGCAACGATTGCCGATTCAAAGATGTGACTTGCAACAAGTGCAAGAAGAAAGGTCACATAGCTAAGGTTTGTCGAAGCACATTCGCTGCTAATTCAATCAGTATTGTGCAAAAACCTGTCAAAAGCTTCTTCACCATCAACAACCAAGGTGAATGGTAGAAAGTAAATGTTAACATTAATGGATCATCACATTGGATGAATGTTGACACTGGCGCTCAAGCCACCTTAATCACGACACAATTATGGAATAAGCTTGGAAAACCAACATTGTTTTCCGCCGACATTGAAACCATGAACTGCAATGGACAATCATTTGCGACCGAAGGCAAATTCGATTGTATGGTTTCTTACAACAATAGCACACCTATTGAATTAACTGCCTATGTTAGTCAAGCAGTTAAACACGATCTAATGGGTATTCCATGGATTAAAGATCTGGAAGTAATCCCAAAAGAGATCATGAAGCCCTGTCACCTTCAATCTATTTCTGCAAACTTACCAATCACGGATATGAATTCACTAATCCATTCACTGCAAACAAACTTCTCTGATGTTTTCGGCAAAGAACTTGGACATGTTAAGAAATTTAAAGCTCACTTGTATCTCAAACAACGAGCCACACCAACATTTTGTAAGGCAAGACCAGTTCCATATGGTGCTTTACCTGCAGTTAATGCTGAATTGGATAGATTAGTTGAAATTGGAGCAATAAAGCCGATCAACTTTAGTCATTGGGCAGCTCCAGTTCTAGCCGTCAAAAAGAAAAATGGCAAAACACGAATTTGCATTGATTTTTCAACTGGCTTAAACAATGCTTTAGAATTAAACAGGCACCCATTACCTCGTCCTGAAGATATTTATATGGCATTAAACGGTGCCAAATTCTTTTCGCGTCTTGACTTACGCGACGCTTATCTTCAGATGGAACTTGATGAGGAACTAAGAAATTATGTGCTATTAACACACACAGAGGCTTATTTCAATGCCAACGACTTCCATTTGGAGTGAAGTCGGCACCTTCAATTTTTCAGCACTTAATCGATCAACTGATTTCTGGAATTTCAGGAGTTTTTGGTTATCTGGATGATATTGTCATCGCATCAAAAACATTCAAAGACCATACAAAAACTTTGAAATTACTGCTGAAACGAATTCAAGATTATGGATTAAAATTGCAACTGGAAAAATGCGATTTTCTGCAAGAAAAGCTTTTATTTCTCGGTCATGTTGTTTCACCTGAAGGCATCAAACCGGACCCAGGACGATCTGAGGCCATCCGAAACATGCCAGCACCACACGACAAAAGTACACTCCGTTCATTTTTAGGAGCTCTAACTTACTATGGAAGGTTTATCAAGAAAATGCGTGAAATCAGATCACCACTTGATGAGCTGCTTAAAAAGGAAACTGAATGGAAGTGGACCGAAACCCACCAAAAAGCATTTGAAAGAGCAAAAGAAATAATGCTTTCTGATTTATTGCTGACCCACTACGATCCCAAACTTCCAATAATCGTAGCAGCAGATGCTTCAAAAGATGGAATTGGTGCAACAATCAGTCATGTTTTCCCCGACAAAACCGAAAAAGTCATTGAACATGCATCATGTACCCTAACTGCGGCTCAACGAAATTACAGTCAAATAGAAAAGGAGGCTCTCGCCCTCATATTTGCTGTACAGAAATTTCACCGCATGCTTTATGGTCGAAAGTTCAAACTGCAAACCGACCACAAACCGCTTGTCGCAATATTCGGATCAAAGAATGGAATCCCAATTTATTCTGCAAGCCGATTGCAACGTTGGGCACTGATCCTCACCAATTATGATTTTGATATCCAGTGTATCAACACAAAATCTTTTGGACAAGCTGATGTATTGTCACGACTAATTGACGAGTACCCAAGACCAAGGAAGACATTTTAATTGCTAACATCAGCACCGACACTGAATGTTACATAAACTCTATTTTTAATTCTGTTCTTGAACCACTCCCAGTCATGGCAACTGAAATTGCTGAAGAAACCGACAAGGACCCAGTCTTGTCAGCGGTTAAGAAATGCCTAGACCAAGGTTGGCCACGCAAGAATGAAGACCAGCAGCTTACAGCATTTCACCCAAAAAGAGATGCAATTTCTGAAATTGAAGGATGTTTGATTTATGGTCAACGAATGATCATTCCAAAATCATTGCAATCCCGCATCCTCAAAACTCTGCACATTGCACATCCAGGAATTGTGCGAATGAAGGCAATAGCTAAGGAACATGTCTATTGGCCCGGAATTGGAAAAGAAATTGAAAAGCTTGTTCACCAATGTGAACAATGCCAAGGAGCTTCCAAAACCCCAGCAAAAACATTGTTGACACCCTGGCTTGCTCCAAACGAAGTATTTGAAAGAGTTCATGTAGACTTCGCAGGCCCCTGCTCAGACGGATACACGTATTTGCTATTCGTTGACGCATTTTCAAAATGGCCAGAAGTTTGTAAAATGCATCCAATCACGGCTAAAGATACAGTTGAAGTTCTACAATCAATTGTATATCGCCTCGGAATCCCCAAAGAAATTGTTTCTGACAATGGACGTCAATTTCGATCCCACGAATTTTCATCATTCTGCAAAGAATTTGGAATCAAGCACACTTTTACACCTCCATACCATCCCATGTCCAACGGACAGGTCGAAAGATTTGTTGATACTTTCAAAAGATCAATGAAAAAGTGTAGCCAAAAGAAAAATTGGATTGAAGAAACATTACTGGCTTATCGAACTACTCCTCACGCTTCACTTAATGGTCACTCCCCAGATGAATTATTTCTTGGTCGCCACATGCGCACAAAGATTAATCTTGTTCACCCCGAAGGACAAAGGATTTCTTCAAATATTGATAAAGAAAAGTTTAAGAAATTTCAGCAGGCGCACCAACAGAAAATGTCAAAACAATTCAACACTAAGCATGGCTCTAAATTAAGTAAATTTAGACCAGGAGAACCAGTTTACCTTCTCAATTACCGCCTGAACAAAACGGAATGGCTCAGCGGAACCATAATTGAGCAAGTGAAGAATTCACCGACTTATAGAGTAAAAGTCCCAACTATTGGACGAGACGTCCACCGGCATGTAAATCAATTGAGGAAGCGACACCCAATTGAAATGGACACTCCGATGGATGTAGGAACGACTCATGATCGTCGAACACCAGCTAGGACACCAGAACAAATTCGTCAAATTTCTCCACGGCCCGAAAGCCCTAAAAATTTGAGTCCTAAAGGAAGACCACAGCGAATCCGAAGACCAATCAATCGCCTTGACCCTGATCCTGACAAGAAGCGATATTAAGAACACCGAAGGGAAGCTTTATCTCAAGAAGGGAGATGTTGGGAAGATAGACATTCAAATATAAATGACAATTCATACATTGGCATTATGTTATATTTATTTTCCCGCCTATTTTCCACTCCTCATTTCCCTCTATTTAAGCTGTTCCCAAATACCCCATATTCGTTCATTTACATTCGTTCAGTTCTCTGTTCATTCCTATTTTAATTTATTCAGCGCTTTATTCCTCCACCTTTATTTATATTGATTTGACTTAATAAATATATTTGACTGTTTGTCAAATTTTCTTTTGTTGTAACGAGTACACAACATTAATTAATCAGAAAAAGATATTTACTTATATCTACATATAAAATGGTTGATGATCTTTGATTTTTCCTTTTGGGTTTGTATTTTTGGAAGCCGATATTTATCAGGCTATTTATCCTACAATCTGTTCCAAAATGATACGACCACCCATATTCAATTCTACAAATATCACAGTTGTCAGCTGATAAATAAAAAATCTATCGCTTAAAAACCGATGTTTAGGTGTTCCAAAATGATACGACAACTTGATAGTTTTATACTAGCTTAGGGGAACAATAGCCAGAGAGATTCTCGGCTTCCAAAAAATATTATTCAAATCTTGATTTTTCCTTATCTTTAGTAGTTTTCAAGTCTTGTTAATTAATTTTTTTTGAATTAATTGATAACTTTCAACGCAAACTACTAGAATTGTATTAGACTAATGGATGCACTTGTATTCATCGTGTCCTGTCTACTGCAGCCTTCCTTCTATGGCTTCTCCACCCAATGGCCAATCAACTTAGGGCTATCCAGTATTGGTTGTATCTTAAATTGTGTTGCGACTGAGTTCAAATTTGAATAGTATTAATAAAATCAAAAAAATATTTACTTATATCTACATATAAATGGTTGATTAGTCTAGAATTCTTGTGTTGATGTTTTATTTTTGGAAGCCGATCATTTATCCGGTTATTATTGCTATGTCTCTGTTTACTTAATGCAGTTGAATTGGCATAAAGCCAGTCAAAAAACTTTCACTTTTTCAAGATAGTATTAAGACGATTAGATGATAGTAGCCTGAGTAATTCTCGGCTTCCAAAAAATTGCAATGCGTCCATTAACTTTACAATAGTTATCTATCAAAGCCTGTTAATCACTTTTATTTGAATTAATTAATAACTTTCAACATTAGCTCTAGAAATATATGTGAGACATAGACACACAACCTTACAAATTAGTCCAGTCAGTCTACTAGAGATCGAGCTGGCTCCGGAGCCAGTCTGGATTTTTCCTAGATCCAGATCAGGAATCATGTCCAGGTTACTAACCTAAATCCATATCCAGAATTTTTGATAATACCGATCTCTTCAGTCCACTGCAAGCTTCCTACTATGGATTCTCCATCCTATTGCCATCTGATACCTAATGCATTGGAATTGCAAAGTATTAATTAAATTAAAACATACATGTTTAATTATTTGTAAATAGAATGTGTGTAATTGGATTCATTATTCCCAATTGGGTTGTATTTTTGGAAGCCGATAATTTATCCGGCTATTTTTGTGGCGCTATGTAGCAGGTTAGGTTTCGGTTAACCGATGAATCTGGTGAAACCGATAACCCTACTCTCAACATTAGCTCCTGGAAATATGTAAGGATACTGACCCTAAATCCAGATCCAGAATTTTTGAAAATACCGATCTCTACAGTTTACTGCAGACTTCCTATGGCTTCTCCATCTTAATGCCATCTGATACCCAATACAACTGTAGATGAATTGCAAAGTATTAATTAAATAAAAAATATATTTACTTATATATACATAGAAGTTGTGTAATTAGATTTATCATGATCGTTGGTTTGTATTTTTGGAAGCCGATAATTTATCCGGCTATTTATCCATTTCTATGTTTCTTTAAAGTAGTCGAATTAGCCTAGATAGAGGTAGAGCTCCTGCATATAGTGATCGAAAGCGCCTAGCAACAACTAGCAGATGGTCGCAGGAATCCTGCCCGATGGCCAAACTTTTGCTAAACTCCCTCTTTTGTTACTGATTTTTCCAATTGAACAAATTATTAAAATCAAGTGATTTTTAAAGACAATTAGAAGAATAATAGCCTGAGAAATCCTCGGCTTCCAAAAAATTATTCACAACCCCTTACGTTTCCCTTCCTCAACTATGTTAGTTATCAAATCCTGTTAATTACTCTTAATTTGATTAATTAATACCTTTCACGCTAACTACTAGGGATATGTGGGCCTAATATGGTCACATTCCTCTATACCTCAGTTCAGTCTAGAAAGATCTAGAGACCGGATCGAGCCAAGATCTCGAACGAAAGACTCATTAATCGAGATTTTTTCTAGCTGTCAATACCGATTCTCGTACGACCCCCCCAGTCCGTTCTCTAGTCCAGTCTACATTCTAGCAACATTCTGAAAAAAATTTTGTCATTTGCCCACTGTCTGGTTATTTTGATCTTGCGTTCCTCAGCTAATCATTGCCTTAATTTTAGGGTTGGGGGCCCGATCCGAAAGATCGAGTCGGGCCTCGAATTTTGGCCTTAAAAAGACTCGGTAGAATTTTAGCCTCAAAAAAGACTCGAACGTCGTCCCGACTCGAAAACCCTAACCCTAGTTAATTTATCCAAAATTTAGTTGCTAACACTTTAGTTGCTAAACCACTACTGATTTTTTTCTGTAAAGTTTTTTAAATAATATTGAAATCTACAAATATTTGAATTTAAATTCTAAAATTTAATTTATCATTTGTCTTCTCCCGATATGAATTGAGAAATTTTTTGGAAGCCAGTTTCAACTTGGTTATAATTTAAGGCATCAAGGGACGTATTCAAGGTTTTAGAGCTTGATCAGCTTAATGCCTAGTAGTCAACACTAGATGATAGCCTCTAGGAACTTTTACCTCTCCCTTATTTCTATCTAGCTTGCTCAGGTTTTACTTAATATTTAAATCTACAATTATTTGCTTAATTTAAATATGTGTTGTGTCATGTAAGTTGAATGTGTCGAGTTTGCGTTGTGCTAAATTTTTTGGAAGCCAAGTATCACTTTGGCTATCTACCAAGTCATCAACTTTACGGTTATTTTTATCCGAGTAAATTTTAATCGAATGTCGTCGCTAATAGTTGGGATACCTTCTAAGTTATCGAGAATCAATGTCTTTGGAGTTATTTGGATTGATTCTCATACGAATTTCACACACAGTGCTCACCAGGGGTGTGCCATTTCGCCTTCCGTCTTTCGCCTTTCGCCAAAATTCCGCCTTTTTTAGACTTTCGCCTTTCGCCTTCCGTCTTTCGCTTTTTAAATTTACTTTCGCAATTTCGCCTTCCGTCTTTCGCCTTTTAAATTCACTTTCGCTATTTCGCCTTCCGCCTTTCGCTTTTTAAAATCTGTTTCGGCACATCCCTGGTGCTCACCCCGACGACCTTCCCAGTCCTTTCACTAACGAGCCTCCCAGTCGTCTCCAGTATCCTACCAGTCCTGTCACCAGTCTTTACTATAAGATACACCGATACTAGATAAATTAGAGACTCTTAACCTCATGTTAAAATAAATTTTGCTGAAGTTTGGTAACTTCCATTCCTAATCAAATCTCTCAAACGACATTCTGTCGTTTGAGAGATAATCTTGAAAGAGAGCCAAAAATCTTGAAAGAAACGAAGAAGGAAAAAAGTTCAAAGTTGTGACAGCTGGAACTGGCCTAATAAGCTTTAGTCTGCGCAGTATAAAAATGTTTAAACCTGATGATTAAAATGTATGAGATTTTTAAAATATTATTCTGATGGGGTTTTTTGTGTTGTTTACGGATATTTTTTGGAAGCCAACTTAATGTTTGGCTAATTTTTATGGACACTTTTAATTTTTTCTTTTTAACACCAAATTTACTGTTAATTTAACACATTTTCGGACTTAATAATACTCCATATTAATTAATTAAAAATTATTCTTTAAAATCATAAAATTTTAAAATCAAAATTGTTGTTTATGCAGCAGTGTGTCGTTCGTTTATTTTTTGGGAGTCAAATTTATCCTTTGGCTATATTTAGAATTTTGCCTGATTATTTCTCAAATTTATATTCACCACTTTGAAAAACTGGTTAAAATTGGAGTTGTAAATGTTTTTAAAAATGTTTTTAAATAATATTAAAATTTACAAATAAGTTTGAGTTAAATTCTGATATTTATTGAGTCGTCTGTCGTTGTTTCGCGAAATTGCAGCCTATATTTTTTGGAAGCCAATGTTTGAATTTGGCTATAAATTAAGAGCAAAAATTAAGCATAAGCTTTAAGAGAGGAGGTGAAGAAAGCGCTCTTCTGTAGCATAGTCCGCGGAACATCTCTAATTATAAGGCAAAGCCTCTAGCACTAATTGTCTTCAGGTCACAGGATCGATGCTTACCTTTCGCTAAACCTTCTATCTCTCTCTTACTATATCTACGGAACCATTTCTGGCAAGTTTAAAAGTTAAATTCCAAACATTTTTGAGCTTAGTTCTGAATTTTTATTAATATTAAAGTTTATATTTATGTTTAATTTAAATTTTGAAATTTCATTGATAACCTGGTCGGGATGGTCGTTCGTGCGTAATTTTTTGGGAGCCATTTTTTACTTTGGCTATTTATTAAAGCAACATTCCTTTGATTTCAGATTTATGGCGAATTTCAATCAAAGTCACCTTCACAATTTTCTTTCTCGCGAGTTAGCTGACAGCAACAATGTCGTTGGATGATTGGCTAGCTGTGAATAGTGTTGGGTGTGTTTTAAATTTGTTTTTAGATTTTCACGTTAGTTTTGCAAAGTATTTAAATATTTACATATCTGAAGATTTAACAAGATTAGAACAAAAAGCTTGTTGGGTGTGTTTATGGTGTTTTTGCTATTTTTTGGAAGTCAATTTAATTGACTAATAATCAGTGTTGTGTGTATTGGAGTTCTGGCCCTTGCTCCTGCCCGTTTTCAAATCGTGGCTTCTGTTTGGAATAAAATTAATTTTTTCAGAAAGACCTGACCGCAAGATTAATTACAAATATTAATTACAATACCAGAGCATGAACCTCGTATGCAATAATAAGTATGTCTAGATGATAGCCTAAGAAGTTCTCGGCTTCCAAAAATCAATGCTTTCTGATTTAGCGTATCTATGTAACATTATTTGGACCTTATTTGAGGTAAACTTTAAATTTGTTAAGTATTAACTAAATAAAAGAATAATATTTAATAAAATCACCATATTAGGTTATATAATTAATTCGATTTTGCCTGTTCGTTATTGTATTTTTGGAAGCCTATAGTATTTATCAGGCTATTTACCGTAAATAAAAAAGCCCGGCTCTATTAGAAGCCCATGTCTAATAAAAAAAAAAATGGCCTATTGAAAAATAGACGCCCAGGGCTTTAATTAGAGCATTCGCGGTATGTTTTCTTTCTAATATATTTGTAGGATTCCTGATTCCTGATAGAAGATTCCCATTCCTGATGCCCGCGGGAATATCTTGACTTCAGATGTGATTTATGTTCCTTAAGCCAAAGAGGAGAAATAAGGTCCTATTTATCTTATGCTGACTAGAAAGATGAATTGACAGCTGAACTGAGCACAATATTAAATTATCAAAAATTATTTAAAATAAAGAATCATATTAAAATAAAACTGTTGATTTCGCCGTAATAATTCGTATATTTTTGGGACTTTTTCTAGTGATCAATTTAAGAGTACGTAATCTAGCACGTAATAACCAGTGTTGGAAAGTCGAACCAAAACCTTGTTTACGAGTACGAGGTAAAGAATCTTAGAGCCTAATTTTCCAGAACCCAAAACCACGCTATTATTTTTCCGTGGGCTCTTCTGTGCTGTTATAAGTAAAATCTAGAATTTTTCCTGTAATACTTTAAAAATAAATTTATAAAATTAGTTCGGTTTCTAATTTGTAAAATATTAGCTTAATCAAATAAAAATAGATATGTAAAATTTTTGATTTAAATTGGTGTTGACGAGTCAGGAAGTGTTGGAAATTTTTTGTAAGCCATTTCTATTTTGGCTAATTTTCTATAAGGTCAATCTGTTGCGTTCTCAATTATCATTATAACCATAGAGACATTTAATCTCTATGATCCAAAAATATTTTTTTGTTTGACCAAAATATAATAGTGATACGTAGAGCCAGGATTTTTAGGCAAATGCCTGTTTTTTCCCTAGATAGGCCTGATGCTGAAACGTCCAAATCAGGTGTTATTTCACTGATATCTTCTTTCTAACTACTTTTATCGTTGCCTAAAATTGCCTATTTCAACTTTTTCTGGAAAAATGCCCTATTTTGCCTTTTTTCAGCCTATTTTGCATATTTTTACTAAAATTTGCGAATTTTTTGGTATTTATTGAGAAAATTGTTGTCTAAAAAATTTTTTTCTTGTAAAATATAAAATTTTTCCAAAAAAATTTTTGTCAAAAAATTTTTTTGGGAATAATTTTCATCTGAAAAATTTATCAAATTATTTTTGGAAACAAAATAATTAATATAAATTAATTAATATGTAATTCTGATCGTCAAAATTAATTTATTTAACATTTTATTGCTTAGATTTATCTTTTTTGATAAAATTTAATCAATTTAAATCAGAAAATCTCGAAAAAATACTGCCTATTTTGCCTTTTTTTCGGATTTTGGTGCCTATTTTGGCAGTTTTTTAGTGCCTATATAGGCGCCTATTTTTAACTTTATCGTGCCTAAAAATCCTGGCTCTAGTGATACGTAAGTTCACGCATCGCATTCAACTCGGCGAATTATGTTCAAACTAGGGTTGCACCCCGAACGCTCGGAGGCTTGGAACTCTCGGGGGTCTTCTGTTTCTCTGCCAGCATTTTCCTAATTTCACATTTTAATTTTGTTTTTATTAATTATTTCATCTGTTCTTATGAATAATTAATCTTGTATTATTTTAAATTCACCTGTCATATTATTAATTTATTTTTTTACTTAATATTAATTTTTTTATTTAATATCAATTTTTTATTTAATATTAATTATTTTATTTTCAGCTTATTGTTAGCTTTAGCTTAACCTCAAATTACTCCTTATATTATATTTTATATTCTAAAATAATTATAAGAAAAATCGTTAAACGTAGAAATTATATTTATTTTTTGTCAACCATTTTTGTATTTCTCAGAAGGTAATAATTTTATTAGCTTTTTATTCGGAGGCTTTATAATTAAAGTTTTTTGTTGCTTCAACGGCTAGAAAATTTTCTAGTTTGTTTCTTGTGGGATATTGTGTTTTTATACAGAATTAGGTGTTAAATTTCGATTTCTTTTTGTACTTTAAGTTCCGTTTTTATGTCCATGAGGGAAATTAAATTTTTTTAGATATTTACTTCCTAACCTTTGTATGGGGGAAGTTTTGAAGTTAGTGTGATTTTTAAGGGTAGGCTAATACAAAAAATATAATTATTTTCACAATTGCTCGAAGGAGATTTTATTCAAAATTTATTTAAATATCCGAGCATGAAACCTCGATCGAGTCATTATCTCTTATAGTCCTTTAACACAACATTGGGGCCGTTTACGTCCATTTTTAACGGACTGTAAATTCAAAAACGAATTTCTGATAAAAATTTTCAATTCAATCGGACCTCAATAACAGATAGAATCAAAAAAATTTTGTTGAATCTACAATTAAGAAACTGAGCCAAGTATGTGACCTTAAGCCTTTTTTTCATGCCAAAGCATACTAACGCCTTTATTGCCCCCAAAACGGTTGCCGCCGTTACGTTATATTACTTAAAAGTATTTTAAGTAAACATAATAAGGCATAAGCATAAACGCTTAATTAACATAAGGAATGCTACAATCTTTTCTTTTTTTACTGCTTTATGACTTCAACTAAGGCAACAATTTTTAGTACTAAATTTTACTTAATATTCAATATTCTATTCAATTTTATTTAAAAATTGATAAAATGGGTGTCTGCCAATCTACTGAAGTGATAAAAGCTCGAAATGTTTCTAATCGCATTGACAAGCAATTACAAGTGGATCCGAAAGAACTTGTTCAAAAACTGCTTTTGCTAGGTAGATTTGAATAGTTATATCCCCGCCTAAATATAAATTTTATAAAATTTTACTTAATATTCAATATTTCAACTGACTTACCTTTTATTATTATTTTTAATAAGTACTATTAGTTGGTGATGTCAAATGGTGCAGTTATTATTTTTGAAGGCCATAAATTTAGTATGGCAAAATGATTTGATTTGACGATTTTTAAAGTTTAAGCTGACTCATAAATAGAGATGAATTAGGAAACTGATAAAAAAATATGTCACGGATGTTTTAAATTTCATTTAATATCAATTTTTAAATATAGTTTAATGTTTAACAATATTTCTAAATTACTATTTGTTTCCATTTATGAGTAGATTGAGATGTTTATTTTTTGAATGCCAAATGAGTAGTTTGGCAAAGAAGTCTTTCTTAACAAGAAACTTTAGGCTATAAGGTGTCCAAGTCTGGCTTATCTTTTCAATCCTCTCTCGACAAATTGAAATATTTTTTAAATCTTATTTTCAGGCCCAGCTGAGAGTGGAAAAAGCACTTGTGTGAAGCAGATGCAGTAAGTTTCGGCTTTATTTAATGCTTATTATTCGAAAATTTGAATTATTTATTCGAACACTTATTTTAAAAATTGTCTTTGTATTCGCCAGATTCGGTAAAAATTTTTTGGATGCCAATCAATTGAATTGACAAAAAAAGATACATTTAGACATCCTTTAAGTAAGATTCAGGAAATTTAAGTACATAATTTGTTTAATGATAAATATTTTAAAATTAAATTTACATACACAAGTCATTTATTTAATCGACAATGATCAGTCTGCTTTTGACGTAGAATTTTTTGGATGCCATAAGATTGAAATGGCAAATATAACGAACAATTAATTTAAAATTTTCTCTTTTTCTAAATTTTCTCTCTAGATTTTATTATTTCATTTCCAATTTTTAGAATTCTGCATTTAAATGGGTTTACTCATGCTGAGGTCGAAGAGCGCAAATGCATTATTTATTCAAACACAGGTGGATTTTCGATTATTGTAGGATTAAAAATACAGCTGTCCTTGAACAAAAAATATTTCCAAGAAAAGGACCTAAGAATCAAGACTGCTTGGACAAATCTCAAAAATATAATTTAATTTTAGTCAGGAGCATGTTGGAGTTGCTAGAGGCCAAATCTGATTTATGTCTTGAATTTGAAGATAAAAACATGATGGTTGGTTAAAGGAACTTTTTTAAATACTTACATTTTTGGATTAACATTAAATAGTGAGACTGAACTTAGGATGTACCTGTTGGAAATAGGGGGTTCGAGAACCTGTTTTAAGTTACGAAATATTGGCCATTTTAAAATAAATTTACTTAATATATATTTTTCGAATATATTTTTTATAATTAGATAAACAGAAAAAGCTCTAACAGGCGAATTTTTTTGATTATGTTTAGTATTTTTGCAAGCCATGATATTTACATGGCTAATATTCTCTACTGAAACTTTCAGAATTATGCCAACAGTATCAGAAAACACATTGACAATGGACTCGAATTTGCTCCCTTCAATACGCAAATAAAAGAGGCAATTCAAAAATTATGGCAAGATCCAAATATAAGATTGGCTTATGAAAAACGTGCGGATTACCATATTCATGACAGTGCTTTATAGTGAGTAGAATAAATTTTGAATTGTCAGGCATCTACCAACACCTTAGTTTGATCACTAGAGTTATCCTTATATTTACATAATGACAGGATTTATTCACTCCATATTTTATCTATTTCCCTAGACAGGACTAGGAGGGGCGTGCGAGATAGCTTTAATAGGAGTTGAGATTGGACGTTAAAAAATCTCGAACAAAAATCTTGTTTATCGAAATCGCTTCCTTTCATTTATCGATCATGGATTCATCGTATGACGTTCCCAGTCCAATTTTAAATCTGGTACATCCAGTAAGGGTATATCTCTGATGTCCTAATCGAAATCCGAGTCGTCTGGCAGATTGTGTTAAATACCAAATTTTAGTCAAAATTATTTGACTTCCAAAAATATAATCAGGGTCCAGTTTCCTGCCTTCTTCAAATGCTTGTCAAACCAAGGAATTTAAATGCTATTTTTTCTACTAAACTAAATATTAAGTAAATTTTACATGTGCGAAACTGACAGACGTGTTGATTTAGTCATAGCTTTTTTGATTTTGAACAAAACTGATAACATATTAAAGAAAATCAAAAATTTATAAATTTCAGTTACTTTGTAAACATTGAAAGGATAGCAGAGAAGGACTACAGGCCAACAAATCAAGACATTCTCCATACAAGAGTACCGACTACCGGAGTTGTTAAATTGCTTTTTACACTTAATGGGATTGATTTTAAGTGAGATTTAATTTTAAAGTAAAGGAAAAGAAGGTTTTGATGTTGCGCCGACCTTTGAGGGTTCAAATTTACAGATACGAACTTTGCGGATCGACAGCGTCTTTTCCTATCTGCTCCAATTGAGTCTTTTTGACCTAGGAGATTTCAATATTTTAAGCCTGCGGCGTTTAAAGGGTTTTGATTAGTCGTGGCATTTACATAGTATTTAGATTTACATAAATTGACCAATTTATTGGCTATAAGTAAAGCAGCCGGCTATAGCTATTCCTTCCCTTCGGCTAGTGTTGAGTGCGAACCAGCATCTTCAGTAGGCCGGACTGATGTGTACCACCTTAGTTCCAATAATATTTCGAGCTTTGGAAAATTCATTGGATTACACCACACCGCCTACTGTATAGCCTTAGGAATTAAATAGCTATATGATTTACAATATAAATCAGCTTGATTTTAAAGTAGGAACCATATAGACTTAGAAAACAGGGCAGGAATTTCTAGTGTTTTCATTCCTCCCCGATCGAATATTCCTGATCAGGATATCCAATTCTTTCTCGTTATCCCCAGCCAAAGTTCCAAAAATATTTCGAGATGTGGAAAATTCATTGGATGGGAGATGGGATAAAACCATCATTGAAACGTCTCTCCCCATCCGCTTCCTCCATTTGATTTTTTTAATTTTTCAGTATATTCGATGTTGGAGGTCAACGCTCAGAAAGGCGAAAATGGATTCATATATTTGATGATGTTAACGCTATCATTTTTGTTGTAGCAATCAGTGAATATGACCAGAAAATACGGGAAGACAATGCTACGGTAGGGAAGGTTTTAAAGTTGAAAGATTTGAAAATTTGGTTAATATTTAATTTTCGAAAATATCCAGTACTTTAGGGATATTTAGAGTAAGAAAATGTGACTGAAGTTATATGAGGGTTTTTATTTTTGTAAGCCATATTTATATGGCTAGTATGTGAATAGGCTAGACAGATCTTAAATGAATCAAATAATCTTGTTCGGCGCGGTTGTGGATAGTTGTTAGATTTGCAAATTTGATTAATATTTACTTTGAGAAAGGATTAAGTACTTGTGTGGGAGGGAAAGTTATCATATTCACGGAGTTATCACATTCACTAATACTGTCGTAATTTTTTGGAAGCTATTGTATTAAATAGCTGATATCTACTGAGTATATCTCTTGTATTTTTATAATATCTCTTGCACCCTCCTCTGGGCTAGACAGATCTTAAGTGAACCGAAGAACAGAGAGACTTTCCTGTTCGGGTCTGTTTTGGATAGTTGTTAGATTTACAATTTTGATTAATATTTAATTTGCTAAAGGATTTACTTGTGTGGTACGATAAAGCATGAACACACTCGTCCCGGACACTCGGCCTGCTTTAATTTTTTGGAAGCTATTGTATTAAATAGCTAATATCTATTGTTGTTGGTGCTGAACTTAGCGAAAAACTGATCATTTTTCTGTTAGTTTGCGTATAGTTTTAATGTTAATTATCCAACCACACAAGTTGCTAAATTTGTAAATTTTAGATTAATATTAAATTTTCTAAATTATTCGGTACTTGAGGGATATAAATAGGTATATTAAGAATCATGCATTGGCATCCTTGGCACCGCATAAATTTTTTGGGAGCTATAATACTAATATAGCTAATAACTATTATGAGTAAAGCTGACAGTCCTGAATCCTACCGGAGAACTGTTGATTTTTCTGTTCTGTTCTTCTGATTTCATACCGTCGTTTGGTTTTCTTAATTCTAAATTTGGTTAATATCTAATTTGCGAAAAGATTAAGTACTTGAGGGATAGTGTAAATTAGATTTGTGTCTGCCGGACAGCCATGTCGTATTTTTGGGAGCTATAATATCAATATAGCTAGTATCTATTACAAGTCGTTTATGTTACAATTGCTTAATTCACATGTAAGGAAAGTAAATTTGGTTCTGCTGCAGGGGATGGATACTACGGTCAAACCGATGTCTATTCGCTTTAAGCTTTCCTGGGCTTACTAAGCTAACATTTCCTAAGCTAACCCTTCTATCACTAGCCTCGTGTTGGGCATATGCCTATAAAAGATTGAGGCTTTAGCCATTCGGGTGTTAGTTCTTATTCAGTATTAGGGGTCACTTTAGTACGTGGGTGCAGGCTTTAATTTACAAATGTTATACCATTCGAAAGAGCTCGTCGAGCTGAGTCGAATGCCACCAAAATTAGATCTAGGAAAAATTTCTGGACCGAGATATAGGTCCCTAAAGTTTGAAAAACCATAGGGGGGACCAAGCACTTTTTTGGGGTGAAAAATTCGAAAATGCAAATTATACCTCGTTCGAAAGAGCTCATCGAGCTGAGTCGAAAGACACCAAAATCAACGAAATCCGACTTGATTGGACCGAGATATAAGCCCCCTAAAAACCTAAGATACAAAGGGGCGATTTTTGGAATAAAAAATTTTTTATACAAATAATACCTCATTCGAAAGAGCTCGACGAGCTGAGTCGAATGAGACCAAAATCACCATGATTAAACAAGATTAGAAAAAGTTATGACACAAAAAAACAGAACCTAAACCTATGGGGCGTCGGCGAGGCGCTTGTGCAAAACCCCGCGCTTCGCGCGGGGTTTTGCGGCACGCGCCTCGCGGGGAGTCTACGGGCGATGGGTCTGGGCTCGTAACATAAACCTATTCTTATCTCCCTTGTTCTGGACGTATTTGGAGCCTCTGTATCAGCAAAAATCTCCACAGATGCCATAGGTAAGGAGCTAAAAGAAAATATCAGAACTTTGTCCAATCAAGTCGGATTTTGTTGATTTTGGTGTCTTTCGACTCAGCTCGATGAGCTCTTTCGAACGAGGTATAATTTGCATTTTCGAATTTTTCACCCCAAAAAAGTGCTTGGTCCCCCCTATGGTTTTTCAAACTTTAGGGACCTATATCTCGGTCCAGAAATTTTTCCTAGATCTAATTTTGGTGGCATTCGACTCAGCTCGACGAGCTCTTTCGAATGGTATAACATTTGTAAATTAAAGCCTGCACCCACGTACTAAAGTACAGCCCAGTATTATGTTAGTTATTCTAGTCCTTCAATTAATCATATTATCGCGCTTCAGCATCTATTCTTCACTAGTAATAATCTTATTGTTCACCTCAATGTATTTAGTCGTGTAATAAATCGCAGTTGTTAGCCACTGTCTTTCTTCGTTATTTTTGTTAGTAATAAGACATCGAAGTCCAGTACCTAACACTTATTTGTTAGGAGTAACAGAGATCAATCCATAATAATTTTATTCAAACCCTTCGAATATCAGCCTAACAAAATCTGTTTTAAAATTATAATTCTCTTTTCAGAATCGACTTATGGAGGCTCTAGGTAGGCATTAAAATTTAAAAAATATTTTAAATTTTTCAAGAATTATTTGAAAGCATTACAAACAGCATGTTCTTCTCTAAAAGCTCAATGATTCTGTTCCTCAATAAAATTGATATCTTCTCCGAAAAAATCAAAAAATTTTCTTTGAATATCATCTTCCCTTCATATAAAGGTGCTGATTTTAATTAATTTTGAAATTTGCTTAATATCCATTTATCAATTAAATTTAACATTTATCTCTAGAAATCCGTGATTTTATGGTACTTTTTGCCAGGGTTCTTTATATTTTTGAAAGCTATACTCTTAAGTTAGCTAAAATACTGTGATTCTTTTATAAACCTTATAGGCACCAACTTGCCTCCAAATACGGCTATAATTTTCTTTAATGTAAAATTGCTTAGTATTTATTATTCAATAAAATTTTTTATTAAATTTTAAAATAACTACAAGCTTCTAAGCCATATTTACGTTGGTAGTCGATGTATTTTTGGATACCATTCTCTTAGTATGGCTAAGATACTGTGTGTGACCTACATAAAATACCATATATCCATTTTTCATTATAGAATCCCAAATCAGTCAAATTTGAATAATAATTTTAATTTATTCAAAAGGTGGACTAAACTATCAAGATGGAATTGCCTATTTACGGAAAAAGTTTCTCAGACTTTACAGGAACAAACAAAAATTATATATTCACGAGACGTGTGCAACAGACACCACACAACTAGAATCTGTTTTTAATTCTGTATTGGATACTATTGTTCAAGAAAATTTACAAGATACGGGAATGCTTTAAAATTTACTTTGAGATTTTAATAAAGAATAAATGAATAAATATAATTTTAAATGATATTAAAGTCGAACCCACTCATTAGATACCTTTGGAGGTACAGCCCAAGTAAGCGTGAGGCCAGGTAGGCGTCAAGCCATAATTTGCTTCAAGATCCCCGAATCTTATCAAATTTAGTATTAAACGATTCCTCTTATTGAGCTAAAGAGAGTGGTACTAAAATAGATTACTAAATCCGTGTATGTATCTTTCAACAATCCTTCAGAATGGGGCTTTATATAATGTGGGTCTGTTTGGTTATGTTTTCTGTTAGATTCAAAGTTTTTAAAGTTAGGAATTTGTTAAGTTAATTCCAAAATTTATTCAAGTCTATCACACTTTTTGATTTTTCCTCAAACATTTTTGTAGCCACTTCACAAATTTTGCATTTTGGAGAGTGATTATAGTCATAATGACGTTTTGTGTAAGTTTTTGTCCATTCGAAATGTCTTAAAAAGAAAAAATCTGAATTTTATAAATATTTTTTCTGATTTTTCCCGCCTATGACCAATGATTGGCACTTGAGATTTGCGGTTGCTCGTAGTCTTACTCGTCTACGTTCTCGTAGTCTATCACACATAATTTTAGCCTTTTAATTATTTAGCCTGACACCTCTTAATTACTCAACTACTGCTCGTAGTCTACTTCAAACCAAGTACAAGTTCAAGATATGAGTACGAATCCATGTATTTCTAACCACTAAGTTTTGATTTTAATTTATTTAATATATAAAATCTCAAATAAAAGTTTAATTTATTCAGCTTGTTCTTAATAAGAAGTTACCATTCTTCGGCACCGGTGCAGCATAGGTATCTAAATATTTTTGGATGTCAAATAATTTTGACTAAAACTTTATTATTCCGCCTAAAACACAGACTGTCTCGGTTAGAAATAAGTTAGCTAAAATTCTTATTGAGTGACCGACAATTTTCTTTATTCTATTTAGGAAGCCTAAGGTAGCTCATAGCGTGTTGGTCGCACTGGTCTCTTGCAACTAAGTCTAATTTATTTAATATTTAAATTATCAAAATAAATTCTCTTTATAAAGCTTATTTTCAATGAATAGCGAAGTTTATTTTGCGAATTATGCCTTTTTTTGGAAGTCAATCTTATATCGACTAAAGCTTATTCATTTGATATAGCACAGCCGGCCTGATTAGAAAGGTTGGATATAACCTTGAACTGTACTCTTTGTATAACCCTCTTCCCCCAATTTCTTAGATATTTTTAACCAGGTCAAAATTCTATATTCTAGGCATAAGATCGCTTATGCATAGCTTTATTTCTCTTGACGATCCTCTTACCATGAGAGGGGATCGCTCATGGGACCTAATAAACCATCCTATAAATTTTACTGATATTTAATATTTAATATTAAATTATTTAGAAAAATTTTAATTTTAATCAGGCATATTATTGCTTTTATTTGCCGTATTTATCGATGAATAAGATTAATTTTTGGAAGTCAAATTAAATTTTTGACTAAACACAATGGTCAACATCATAAAGTCAGTATACCTCCTCTTAATATTTAGAATCTAAGATCCTATTCCCTTCTACATCAATCATAGAGTCAGAAAGAATTTTGTTTAATATTAGATATATTAGAAAATATTTAATTTATCTGGCTTATTTTTAGTTAGATCATCTGTGTACAGAATAAAGGCGTTTTATTTTTGGAAGTCAAATTGAATTATGACTAAAATTCAATTCTGGGGTTTTAAGTTCTCGTAAGCTTATACTATTTTGGACCTTACTTTTCTGTAATTTGGGCATCAGACCCATTTCTAGATAAACCCATCTGTTAAAATTCTCCTTTGCAAGGGATTGATAAATGGAATGCCTTTACACTCTATTGGAGAGCTACGGCATCTTAAATAAAATGCCCCTTGTTTTGGAAATATCCTTTAGATGCAAGAGAACCCTCTGAGCTGTGAGTCAAAAATTTATCTTTTTTTGTACCAATTTAAAGAGACTCGATTTATTATAGAGAGTTTTCGGATTTTTTGGCTACGGATACGAAAATTAGAATCGTTTGAGTTTATATTTAATTTCGATCTACTTAATATTCAAAATCTTAGAGAGTTTAATTTATAAAATTTAATTTGATTAACTGTGTTGGTTGGTCCCGCATAACTCTATGTATATTTTTTGGAAGTCAGATTTACTTTGACTAAAATTTATCACGACGGATTAGCACAACCGGCCCCGATTTATGCTCCACATCAAATACTAAAACAACCTACTTCAATATCTACTTAATATTCAAAATCTCAGAGAAAGTTCAATTTATAAAATTTAATTTGATTACCAATGTTGGTTTGAACTCGAAGTAATCCTTTATTTTTTGGAAGTCAAATTCACTTTGACTAAAATTTGACACGCCGGATTAGCACGACCTACCCGGATTTATGCCCCGTCAAATACTAGAATACTTAACCTACTTCAAATATTTTTCAGTATTATTGCTTAAATCATTCATATACTCAACCAATTCCTTGACGGAATTAAAATCATCCAACGCAATAAATGCATTTTTTGGAACATCCATACCAGTAAAAACAGAGCGAGTAATAACCACGGGCACTGTAGGAATTCTTAGTGCATTCCAGAATTTTTCAGTTACATAGTTTGGACAAACAGAATTTTCAAATGCAAGATAGAAGAAATGGTCATCCAACACCGTTGCAATGTCCTACAACATCTACGTCTATATATTCTTTCATCTTTTTAATCAAGAGATCCCGGCCAGATTCAGCGTTGCAATGAGATACTGCTTGGAAGGCGAGCTTTGTTTTGCCCTTGACTATCTCCATAATCTTAATTAAAAGTTTATTGTTAATTAATCATTGGCTTCATAGTAGTATCCGAAAAAGAGTTCTTCTTTTATATTCCCACTCCCCTATTTGTGTCTGAGATTAATTTTTTACTATCAATTTTCCCCTCAACATTATAAGTAAAAGTCAAGTTATTAGGAAAATTTATCTGAGACTCAAATAGAGAGGGGGAGTAGCATTTGAAAAAAGTACCCGAATATGGAAGTCCGCAGGCGCAAAGCCATAACTACCTTGAAAATTTCTGATCCTTATCAATTTTGGTATCAATCTATTTAGCTCGATGAGAGGAATCGTTTAATACCAAATTTGATAAAATTCGGTCAACTTGAAGCATGTTGTGGCTTTTCGCCTACTTGGCCGCGCGCCTAACTGGGCTGTACCCACAGATAGCGATTTCCGTGGAACCTATAATTGCCTCTTCCATCTTCTAAAATCGCCCCTCACCTCATATATTTGTCCTCTATATTAATCCCACCATTATTTGCCCCCCCCCCTTTATCAGTTTTAATAAATTTAAATCCGTTACAGTTTACGATCCATCGTGAATTTGCAATTAGTATAGCTACATTTAAAGTTGTGTGACAATGGTGGGTAGTTAGCCGTTCCTCTATCCATATGAAATAAATAATTTTGGTTAGGAATACATTTTGATTCCAAATTAAAATTGGTGGCATTTCTCTCTTGATGGGGGGTCTCAAGTCTCATTGTTTTGTAGACGGCGGTGGCGGAAGCGGCTTTAATATTCAATAATTGAAATACTAATTTATAAGAAATTTTGTTATTGGTATTGGAGTATTGGAGCTTGGAATTTGTAGAGCTGCTTTATTTTTGGATGCAGAGCAAAGCTCATGCAGAAATTCCTGGTTTTTTTAAGTTAAAGATTCAAAGGCTCGACTCTTTGGGTTTCAAAGACCGTAATACTAATTAGTGTTTATTAGGGTTGCCGTTTTCGAATCGGGTCTCAACTTCTCAAAATTATGAAAATCCAATTTTTCTACAGCGTTATTGATAGAGACTTTCCCCTGTGCGTCAATCATCATCTCTGTTATCACCGAGAGTTTTCCGATGTTGACGTGCATCGGACAATGTACAATTGTGTGAAGGTGGATGTGGCAGGAACAGACGACGGGAATCAGTGACTAATTGGCTAGGGGAGGTGTTAGGTATGTGTGGGTCTAGTATAAAATGTGTGGGTCTAGTATATGGGTCTAGTATAAAATTAGAGATAAGTCTTGGTCGACACCTGGGTCGACCGGCGCCGCCTGTCCTTACCTATTCTTGCCTTTTGCCACCTTCACTATTATTGTATTTAGTCTTGTAGATAAAACACAGTCGTTAGTTACTGTCTTATCTTGTTGTTATTCTTGTTAGTACGTAGACACACAAGTCTTATTGTCGGAGTCTTATTGTCGCAGTGTTATTCTATGCTAATGTCTCCACATATTCGGCGTTTAGCCATTTTAGCCATTGAGGGGGCTCAATGCAACCGTTGAAAAAACTAGGTGATTTCTGAACGTGACCGTACCTAAATAACCAACCTCACTAACTCTAACTCTAAGGAAAATTTTTTCGCTTTCTAAATTTCCAACTTTTTCATCAAATTAATTTTCATTTTTCCAGTTGTTTACGATTAAATAATTTATAAATATTTTCACAGAATTAAAAAAAATTCCCACGTACTTGAAAAAACAGCTTTTTTTCTCACTCCAACGTACGAACAAAATTCAAACATAGCGAAAAGTTCAAATAAAATTATATAAAAAAGACACATTTTTTGCCAGCCACGGTGAGAAAATTACACATTGCCTTATATTTTAACAAGCCTAAATTAATTAAAATTGAGCCTTGAAAGCTTTTATAACTCATAGCAACCGTTTGTGAATATTTTATTAAGTTGCCTTAAGTTAAGCGAAATTAATAAAATTAAATAATAGGTAAATATGAGCCCTGAAAGGCCTGCGAAATTCTCTGCCAGCCTAGCAAGTAAAGCAAAAAATCAAAACAATCAGTCATGGGGTTGGAAGGGGTGAGTGGTTAACAACCATGTAAGGAAATAATTGAATCAAGTCTCTAATTCTTTATTTCATGGAATAGGTTAGGCCGCTTTTACTCAAGAGCCCTTACGGAAAAATTACGGAATAGATCAGCATATTAGCCTAAGCGTCGCTTGGCTTCCAAAAAATATCTCGGATCGGTCGAGGAACTCTCTACAGGGCCAGCCTAATTCACTTAGTATTTAAGCTTAAAGTAAAATAAAAATTACTATTGAACAGAGTAGTGAACCTTGCAGCAAAACCAGCAAACCTTAACATAACTTTGTAGCTGAAGATCTCAGAACAGACCCAACGAATGATCTATTATATTCCGACATGAGTCAGGCACTTTACTCAAGGGCACTTATGATAATGTTAAAAAAGATAAACAAATTAGCCTAAGCAAAGCTTGGCTTCCAAAAAAATATCAAGAACAAAGATAGCACCTATATGGCAGTTTAATTCATTTAATATTTAAGCATGAATTAATATAAAAATTGCTATTGAACAGATAATATTTTGTTAATTCTATCCATCTATATTCTCTGATATGGGTTAGACGGTATTAATCAAGTGCCGTTACGATAAAGTTAAGAAATAAATAAGCATATTAGCCTAAGCATATCTTGGCTTCCAAAAAATACACGTGAAAGAGAGGATTCCATGTGTCTGCCTAATCCATTTAATATTTAAGCATAAATTAAAATAAAAATTGTTATTGAACAGAATATCCATTTAATTTGTTAATTCAATTTTGACACTTGTGTCCATGTTCCCCCATCCATTTAAAAATTTATTTAATAAAATAATCGTTTTAGAGCTTAACTTATTCATAAATAATCTCTTCATACAAAGCTAATAACTTCAATAATTATGGGCCTATGTGAGTCAATCGAAGAGACTGGTGCAGATGTAATTTCAAAACAGATAGACCTTGATTTAATGAAAAAGCCTAAAAATGTTTTGCAAAAGCTTTTGATTTTAGGTAGTTATTGCGTGATATTGCTTGAAGTCTTGTGTTAATAAATATTCATAAAAGGATTTAAAAAAAAACAAAGGGCTGGAGAATCATTGGGTTATCTCCTGCTAAGTAGCTCCTAAGGCGACAAAGAAGCATACATAGCTCCTTGGGAAATCCATATACTAAGAAGCCCTTTGGGAGGCATCTCCACGATTTCTATTTATTTTCGACAATGGGGTCAAAACTTCATTTTTTGAGACCTATAATAGTTGTGTTCACACTAGGGTTGGGGGTTTCGAGTCGGGCCGACGTTCGAGTCATTTTTCGGCCTCATTTTTATTGGGCCGGTCCGACCTAGTCTTTTTCCAGACTCATTAATCGGACCGGCCCGGATCAGTACCCTAACCCTATTCCGTACTTATAGAAAGGATGATGGTTATAAATAGGCCATCAATAGGTCCCAAATTTTGATTCCGCTTCAATCTAAGCTCAATCCATGATGGTTCTTTCCATCTCATATCCAATTAATTTTTCCACAGCACCAACTAAAAGAATTTAAAAAAATTTAATTTTTATTTCAGGCCCAAGTGAGAGCGGCAAAAGTACATGTGTCAAACAAATGCAGTGAGTATCTCTAAAATTAATTTAAAAAGCCGAACAATTTTCTTAGAATATTGCACACCAATGGGTTCAGTATAGACGATTTAGAAAGAAAAAAGTACATTGTCTTCTCAAACACGGTTGTAAGCATGGCAGAGATTGTTGCAGCAATGTATGATCTGGGCATACAATTTAGCAACCCAACTTCTACAGTAGGCTTTTTATAACTAGAGTATCAAAGATTATGGAGATAGTGTGCATAATATGCATAAATATTATTATGGGTATATAAATGAAAAAAAACAAAATTCCCAACATACAGTTACTGTAGAAGCCGGTAGCGTATTTTTGGAAATCGATTTATCTGACTAATTTTTAAGTAAGCGCTTGAATGATGGAACTTGGCTGGCCTAAACTTTAAAGCTCTACCTATTAACCAAATGATAAGTTCGTTGGAAGCCCAAAAAACTCCTTTGGAGAAAACGCCGAGTGTTATGTATTGGTCTCATTGCAGTATAAGAGCCAGTGAAAGCGTTTAGTCACACTGATCTCCTTCGTCTGTTCAGCCTTAATTCCTTTGCTCTCGGGAAACCCTCGTACATAACAAAGGGTCAGCATTTAGAAACCCTTATTGAATTTGAAAAATCATAAAATTATCATGCATAATATGCCTTAATATAATTAAGTGTATATAAATATATTAAAAATGAATAGTAAATATCCACATTAGTTTGTATGCGTATCGTTTATTTTTGTAAGTCAAATTTATTTGACTAGTTTTGCGGTATAGTAGTCTATTTATCAGTTCCGGTAGGCTAGCATTTAAGCCATATTTGTGCTCTAACTAAATTTAAGCTAATAACGCAAGATCAGTCGGCTTTAATGTAATTAAGGGTATATATAATATATTTTGAAACAATTAAGGGTATATAAATATAATCGCATACAATTTAATTAAAACTGACCTGGTTAAGTGTGGTATCATTTTTAGAAAGTCAATTTATTTGACTAATCGTCTGCTCAGTTGTTTTGAGTACTGATCACTTTGAGTTAAGATTATTATTTTTATTATCAGGCAGACATCAACGCAATTAAAAGGCACATAGATTCTGGTAGGGAATATTGCTCACTTCCGATAATTGTATCAGAAGCAATCAAAAATTTATGGAGAGACCCAGCAGTGCGTGTGGCATATGAAAGGCGTTGTGATTATCATATACAAGACAGCGCTTCATAGTAGGAAAATTAGTTTTGAATGAATTGAGTAATCCTCTATCTAGTGGGCCAATTAACCTGAAAATTGCCCATATAATTATTGTCCTATATCTCATGTCCTATGTCCCTATATCTCATGGGCGATGTGATCTCACAATAAGCACTTTTCTTGTACTGTGTATATATTAAATAAAGGGAATCAGCTTATGCAACTCCCTTCCTGTATCGAGTTAAGATTTGATTTCTTCAAAGCTCAGTAAGACATACAAAGTTGACTCAAATCTCCTATTAGTGTGAAACAAGACACTTATAGGTCACACAAGACACTTATATAAATTGAGGCGTGTTTAAATTGAGTACAACTGTATAGTGAGAAGGTATTCTCTCAAATAGAACGAATGCCCTTCTATTTTTTGTCTCATACAGAAAAAAAGAGAATACGGTATATTCTGATAATTTTCAGCTTCTTCGACAACATTGACAGGATAGCTGCAAAAGATTACAGACCTACTTGTCGAGATGTTCTGCTTACCAGAGTTGCTACAACTGGCGTAGTTAAATTGCAATTTATGTTTAAAAGTATTGAATTCAAGTAAGCCTCGATTTAGTTTATATAGACAGATCGGTAACATTCGATAAGGAATAGATCTCGATAACCGAGATTTTTGTTGGAGATCTCACTCCGATACGTTCCCTAATGTTCAGTTTATCTCAAGTATGTGTGCAGATTCAAGCTGACTAATATTGTAAAAATAGCCTAAGCACTGCTTGGCTTACAAAAATATACTCATTATCGAGTGGAGATTATCTCTCCCAGATTTAAATTGACTCATATATTTCTAAATTTATAAATTAATATATATTTTTAAAGCGACAACTAAAAATAACAAAAACTGGCTGATAAGCCAGATCTATAACTATCACTTTACGTTTTAACAAAGTTGGATTTAGTCAATTTTGTGTTGTGTTGACAGATCCATCCCAAATTTACCTCCGCCTTAATTGTTACACTCTACTTAGGTTGGAGTTATTTAATCCGTCTCGTCGATCTTGGCAAATCTAGGAGATAACCCTAGACAATGGTTTAGGAGTGATTCGAAAAGACAATCGATCTGGATCTGTTTAGCCTCATTATTAAGTATATACGGACCTCTTCCCTTGATCAGACAAAGAGGTCTATTCAAAAATTAGTTACAAATTTCCAATCAACACATTTACCACTATTCCAAGTTTAGTTTCAAATTTTATATTAAATTAATATTTTCAGTGTCTACGATGTAGGAGGTCAACGCTCAGAAAGGCGTAAATGGATACACGTATTTGATGATGTTAATGCTATCATTTTTGTTGCGGCAATTAGTGAATATGATCAGAGGGTTAGAGAGGATAACAGAACGGTAACTAAAACAAATTGAAAACTCAAATGATAAACCTTAACTGAAATGAATATTTAATAAAATAATACATATTTAACACTTATATCTCAATTTTTTGTTTAGAAACCTTGCATTGGTCAGTTCTCCCAAATGGTTCTCATTAAGATCCTTTATAAGTGCTTTTAGAAGCTAAACAATAGATTAAATAGAAAACTAAAAACTTGGACGATAAAGGCTTTATAATGTTCTTTAAAAGGAACAACTTTTTACAAAGTTTATGATCAAAATTAATTTATAATTTTTCAGAATCGGCTAATGGAAGCAATCGGTATGTTTTATTTGAAATCAGACTGAGGATGTCGAATTAAAATTGCAAGAGATAATTCGAATATCACGATAACCGAAATTTTTGTTCGAAATCTCGTCAAGATCCGGTCTCCAGTTTTCAATAATTATTAAAAAATATTAAAATAATGCCCAAAATTTGCCCAAAATGGAGCTAAAGTCATAGCTTTCTTGATTATTTCTGTCTATTTAGACTCGGAGTGTCAATAGGATCGTATGGAATATCTAAAAAACCTCAATTATCGGTAGTTCGAGGTCTCGTTACGGTCCGGTCTCTAGTTTTCAATAATTTTTTAAATTAATTTCTAAAAAATTTTTAGAATTATTCCACAATGTAGCCAACAGTATGTACTTTGCCAAAAGCACAATGATTCTATTCTTAAACAAAAAAGATTTATTTGAGGAGAAGATCAAAAAGTTATCGCTCAGCATTCTCTTCCTTTCTTATGGGGGTAAGTTGAAAATACCATATACCGTATTTCTTCTAATAGTGCGACCGGTCGGTTTATTTTCAACCATCCTCTAGAGGGTCGGTTTATTAGAAGTGTTCGGTCTAATAGCGACAGTCGCACTATTAAAAGAAATACGTTATGTTCAAATTATTACCCCTCAATCTAAGGGTAAAAAAATAATTACTTCAAGTTATAATCTACTCACATAGGATAATTAAATGAGAAAAAATTTAGTCAAAGTAAAATTTGACTTCCAAAAAATTACTCTACACACCACCCAACTTATACCCATTGTCATAAAATATTCATGACTTTTACGATATTGATATTGCATTATTAAATATTTTACAGTAAAAACCCTAGCTTTCATATTTCGTCCTTCCCCCAAAAATTTCCTTTATTATCAAATCGAAAATCCTCCATGGTTATCTGAAAGTTATTAACGGTTTAGGTAGAATTTAGAAGTCCAACATTGTGAGGAAGTCAAACAAGCGTTCCGTTTCTTGGGCTTTGTCATTCTATTTTCGAACATGCGGGTTTTATAAAATCTGATTATGTCAATATTCAAGTCAACTTATGTCTCTCAAGTCAACTAATGTTAATTATCTATGACATATGGCCATTAAATGTTAAAAAATTAGTCAAAGTAATAATTTGACTTCCAAAAAATTACGAAACTCTGGACGTGAACAAGCGAATCTTATAAACTATTTTTGTCATTTACTCTAATGGTTTTGTATTAGTAAATATTTTACAGTAAAATACTCAAACTATGCGAATAAGTTCGTCCTTAAAAATGCGCAGGGAATCCGAAGCAAAAAATCTCCTGCGATGTCGTGCAATTTTACTAACGTTACCAACACAAGACTTGTTTATCTCTCCCCCTATAAATACCCCATCCGATAGGCTAGGAAAAATATCACATTATCATGCAAGTATAAATGTGATCAAACTTGTTTACAAAAAATTAGTCAAAGTGATAGCTATACTTCCAAAAAATTTAGCAAAGACAAACATAAGAAGATGTTATCGAGTATATTTTATCTTGACATTTACGTTATTATTTTTGCATTATTGAATATTTTACATGATATTTTAAAATATCTGATATAAGCTTTTCGATTTCATCCCTAACTTTTTTCAAAAAATTTTTACTCGATTAACCTGGGCGATAAATTGTTAGTAGCTGTACAATAAGGATCTTGCGGATATAAAAATAAACTCGATTTCAAATTTTGGAAATTTCCGAAAAATTTCAATTCCTAATTTTTGAGAATCCAAATTTGAAGATCGTCGGGAACTCTTAGTTTGAGGAAACGAGTCTCTTATCCAAAAGTTGTGAATTAGACAATGACTCACATTGCCTTTCAAAAATAATTTGCCTTCAAAATTATATGTGCAGTTTAATATTCACACTATAACATTTACACAACTATAATTAAAAAATTATATATTATTCAAATTATAAATTAAGGCGGATTAAACTACGAAGAAGGAATCACTTTTCTCCGCAGCAGATTCCAAAATGTCTACAAAAACAAATCAAAACTTTATATTCACGAAACTTGTGCTACAGATACAAACCAATTAGATATTGTTTTCAACTCTGTTCTTAAAACTATTGTTAGCACTAATCTGAAAGGAATGGGAGTTTTGTGATTCTAAAATGATATTAAATTAATTAGCCTTAAATGATTAAAATAAATTTTTACTTTTATTTTTCGTAAAATCTAAAAAGTAAACACATGTCTATAAAATTATTACACAGTCGTTAACAGAATATAGGTGGCACTTATAAGACCAGTCTCAACGACAATTAAATTACCCTTTAGTCACTGGTCTCCGCTGATAAAATCTTTTATTCCAACTATGCTAAGAACAATGTGAACTTCAAAAATTAAGCTTAACAAAATAAGTTTTAGCTAAGTTATTGCTTAGCTCCCAAAAAATATGAATCGCGACCCTGTTCTGATGGCACTTTATGTATGATCCATTGTTACTTTCATAGCTAGGTTTAATGAAATATTTTATATTAACAAAATTTTGCTAAAGGATTTATCGGAATTTCACAGCATTTACAGTTAACCACCGGACACGTTTAGATATTTGCAGATATTTAACATACCCGCCTAAGCTTTTAAATGCTGCTATATGAATGATCCTTACATTAATAGCTAATAACTTCGACATCATAGTCAGGAGATTGCACTACGGCTTAGTCAGAAAGTCAAAGCCTGGGGTATCGTTTTGTCCAACTCTAGAATTAATTGATATTAATAAATTTCATTTATATATTCACGAATTTATTTTGTACAGTATGTCATCAGTTTTTAAATTAAACTTAGATGGCAAAAAATTAGTCAAAGTGATAACTTGACCTCCAAAAAATTTACAACCTATTCATCCCTGCAAAACGAAATCTGATAAAATATTTATGATATTTGTGTTACTGGTTTTGAATTATTAAATATTTTACAGTAAATACTCGAACTTTTGGAGAAGTTCGACCTTAAAAAGCGTTAGGAACTCCGTATCTATATTTATGCAGGCACAAGGAAAACTATCAAGGTTTAAGTTGCCAACCCAGCCATTGTTGACAAATTAAAAAATTTTTTGAGTTTCTATTAAGTTCTCTACAATGTCATCCATAAACCTTTAATAAACTCCCTCAATCATTTTTAAAAATTTATTTTAATAATTTGACATTTGGCACTTCCTTGCTTGTTGTCGACTATATTTTATATTTGAACAGCTGTGTGTATCACTCACTCATTTTAGAATTTTCCAGAAATATTTTTTTATTTTTTGCCTCGTTTAAAAAAATTGTTTATTTACGTTTTATGACAAACACACCTTTCCCGTCATTTTTCATTTAATCGCGATGACTCACAATTTCAAAATTTTGCTAGAAATGTTTTTAAAATTAGTCGTCAATGGCCTTGCTCTTTTCTTCTTTTGAAATAACGTTTGGGCGTGGACGGGTTTGGGAGCGAGCTAGCAAAATTATAAGAAAGATGCTTATCAATTTGACAATAGGAGGGTATTGGACAGATACTCGTGATGAGTTGGATACTCGTGATAGATACTCGTGATGATCGTTATATCTAACCCCAGAGCAGCTGTTAGCCAAGAGGCATAAATAAAAATGAATAAAAACAATGTTATTATTACGACATTGGTTTTGCCTGTTTCAATTATTATAAAATGTCAGTAAAGTTTTTTTTGTTAAATGTGTCGATGTGCACATCAGGATAGAGAACAGTTACGAATGCAGAGATATTTATAATATTTTCATATTTGTTGGCTTTCTACTAGAGGTCGGCTCGGGGGTGCTATATAATTTCGACAGTGACTAAATTCGACAGTGATTAAATTCGACAGTGAAATTCGCCAGTGACTAAACTCGACAGTGACTAAATTCGACAGTGAACTATTTTTTCTTTTTTCACCGTTTTCCTCGATTTTCGACAGTGATTAATTTCGACAGCGACTAAATTCGACAGTAAAGCCTAATTTTTAAAAAGTGTGGGTAATTAGAGAAAAAAGCAAAATTTTCGTTAAAGATAGAATCAAAGTCGCCGATTCAGCATCCCGTGTTGCTGCGGAATGGGCCAGCTGAGCGCTGTTAACTAAGTGCTACGCAGGTTTAATCGCTATAACTTTTTAAGCCGTAGTCCAATCCGAGTAAATCATATATGATTAGAAAGCCCTCGATAAACGGTATCTTTTTTCCAACTGAATGGGTTAAATCTGATCAATCATTAAAAAATTACAACGCGATAAATGTGAAAAATGCCAAATAATTGCACATAACGGTTCGTAATTTTTAATGAGTGATCAGGCTTGATCTTTCTAGTTAAAGAAATAATAGCGCCTATTGAGATCCTTCTAAATTAGCGAAAATATTCTACTTTTTTCTCTAATTACCCACACTTTTTAAAAATTAGGCTTTACTGTCGAATTTAGTCGCTGTCGAAATTAATCACTGTCGAAAATCGAGGAAAACGGTGAAAAAAGAAAAAATAGTTCACTGTCGAATTTAGTCACTGTCGAGTTTAGTCACTGGCGAATTTCACTGTCGAATTTAATCACTGTCGAATTTAGTCACTGTCGAAATTATCAGACACGGGCTCGGGACGGGATCCCGCGCGGGATTTTGCGGGATCCCGTCCCGCAATCCCGCACTTTTTTCGATTTGCGGGATTTATCCGCTGGATCCCGACCTCTACTTTCTACTTTTACTTTCGGTAAATGTAAAGATTACTGGTTCCTAGAAAAAAATGGCACACAGCCCTGCTTAATACCTTGTCAATTTTTTAAGATCTACCGGCACACCCTAAGCAATCCCTTTCCAACTCACATTGTTCGAAGTGTTCTCCCTACACCATCTTAATGTTTGTTTGACTTTCTCTCACTAGGCAATTTTGCTTAAAATCCTTCCAAAAGCCAAAAAATCTCCGCGCCCTCATATCCCCACCTTTCTTAAGTGCGGAGTTCCCTTTTTTCTTTTTCCATTCACTAAAATAACAAATGAAAAATTTCTCGAATGACAACCATCTGCCATCCATTATAAAACGTAAATAACCTTTCCCCATTGATTCCCTCCTCTATTTATCCCTATAAAATTTTGATTTTTTCTGTCATTTTTAAAGATATGCTCTGATAGTTTTTGAGGGGTTTTGGAGGGTTTTTGATGATTTTTGATCTTTTTAAAAATTTATTTTTTATTTTTAATCCGTTCAAAATTCGGTTTGACTAAAGCAAAGTTAATTTTTTATTTTTATTTTTGCGGGGGAAAATCATTTTTGATTTTTTATTTTGGTAATATTTCCCCTCTTAAAAATCAGCTTGCCCCTACTCCCATAGTTGATAAATTTTCGTAGTTGTTCCTTAGCCCCTAGCCTAGTCCGTGGATTAATCTTGGTAATCCTTTTCTATCTCTCAAAAATCAGATTGGCCCTCATGGTTGTTAAATTTTCGTGGATCAGTTCCTTGGCCCCCTAGTTTAGTCCGCTCTGCGGGCTGGCTGGAATTTTGAAATTTGCTCGTACTTGTACTTTCGTACAAGCTACCTCGTACTCGTATTTCTTATACAGGTACGAGTACGAATTTTGGTACGAGCTTCCATTCACTCTCCGTGGGTTAATTTTGTTCTCGTTTGACTCAGCTCTTTCAAGCAATTGAAATGAAATATATCGCAATATTTAAGTCTGTGCCTAAAATACGCGTTCTTCCTTTATTTTAGCCATTTTTTAAATTTATTTTTAAATTTTTTTATTTATCAGTGATTAAAAACATTTTTATTAATTTATTCTGCAATAACATTATTTAGAATGACGAGGCAACTCATGATACTCTTAATTTATTTGACCGGGATAATTTTGTAAGTATTTATGTTTGATTCAGGATAGAATTGTAAGTCTGTTGATGTTTGATAAAGTTAAGGATTAGCTTTTATATTAGCCTAAGCATAGCTTGGCTTCCAATAAATATTCAACAAAAGCCGTCAGTTCCATGAGCAACAGTTCCGTGACTCTGTAATTCTCTTAATAATTGAATTAATATAAAAATTGTTATTAAACAAATAAGTTAAAAAGTGGAATGAGCAAGTCCGTAAAGCCGCCTTGATTAGATAACTTGGTCAATCATTGTTTTAATTAATCGAGTAAATACGCGTTTAAAATAATTTTTTAAACATTTTAATACCGCATAACTTTTAGTGTTAACGCCGATCTGTCGCACAACTCACGTGCCCGCCGTTTTTGTTGTGGAGGTGTTTCTACTTTTCAAAGCTTTAGCAGTGGTGGAAGTTCTGGCTGCGTTGTTTCGGTAAAAAAATGCTTAATATAAAATTGTCTAAAAATTTTGGGTTTATATATCAAATATTTTGATGGAATAGTTGAAACTCTTCTCCGTTCGTGTTTGTATTTTTGTAAGTCAATAGATTTGACTAATTTATACTAGATATGTCTAGACGTTTGTCCTTATCCAAAATAAGAGTCCTAACATAAATCTCAAAAAATATTGAATTTAAGGCACAAATTTCTAAAATTGATATTAAAAATTTCTAGGACAACAAGCTCTACATAAACGGCATATTCACAAAAGATTTAAACCCTGATGAAGTTCAAGAATTAGAGCAATACAAAAATGACATTGCCGAATACCGCAATAAATCCAAAAAATACTTTGAGGATAATTGGAATCCTCCATTCGGAGGGGAAGAAGAAAGCAAGACAAAAGAAAAGGCTCCTGAACCTCCAAAGTCTCCAAGCTTTTGTGGTCAGAAGGTGCGTTTGAATTTAACTATGCCTCTTTTTGAATTTAAGAGTATACCTAGAGAAATATAGTGCCCGATATGATTTCATAGTATGAAGATCATCACGATAATTATTCCCCAGTAAAAGTAACTATCGTAAGAATAATTGCTTTCTTTGTAGATTAGTCAAAATAAAATTTGACTTACAAAAATAAACACCCGTTAGTCGTCTTTAAGTAGGATAATGCTGTCCTAGATATTCTTTATTACAATTGTAAATAATGAAATTATATATTAAGCAAATTTTTATTGAGGAAAGTTTGACAGGATTCCATATATCATTTACATTATGATTTTTTCGGATTAGTCAAATTAAAATTTTGACTTGCAAAAATAAAAAATTGTAATTGCATTTGATTTTCTGTTTATACATAATTATCTTTACTAAAATTGTGAAATATATCAAATTATATATTAAGCAAAAGACATACCGTATTTATCGAATCATCTCCCCCACAGCGCGAGTTCGAAACAACAATTAAAAAACCTTTAATTTTTATTTAAAGGCAAGAACTCAATTTGTATTCAATGGATGTATGGTTCAAGGAGACAGTCTTTACATTGGAAACAACTTTGTTCGCAAACTGAATGAGAGTGAGCAAAAAGAGTTGGAGGAATTCGACGAGAAGTTGGAGGAGTACCAAAAGGCGTTGAATGAACAAATTAATCGCGTAAATTTTTTTAAGTTTGGATAGGCCAGACGTAACAAAAACCAAAATCTTGGCTTTAAACTGTCCAAGGTCAACTATGGGAAGTTCCCAGAAAAAATCAAAAATTTGCAGAAAAATCCGGTTAATTCACAAATTAACTCATTCCTGATGAGTTCCCAAAAATAAACCGCACAGAAAATCGTTGAACCTAAAACATTTGAAATTTTCGACGTAAAAACTAATTTAATTCAAAATATGTATATTTTCCAATTTTCTACCGTGGGAATCTACTGTAGATTCCCCTTCCCACCATTTTATTCTCTTCTCCAATCTTACTTTCTTCAAATAAGTAGACTTTTTTGAAGAAAGAAAACAAAGAGAAGAATAATAAATTTGTGGAGATAACCGAATAGTACCAAATTATTTTTAGCAAGTTTCTGAATCATTTGGCAAATCATTTGGACGCTTTTTCGGCAAGAAGCCCTTTGATTTTGGATCGGATTCAGACGAAATCGAGTCTACAGACAAAACTTCGACTCTCCCAGCTGAACGCAAACAACCAAATCCTTCAAAATCGTCAAAGCTTGAAATGCCCAAACCCCCAGAATTTTGCACTATTGTTGCTTGAATTGAGGAAATTAAATATTAAATATGACAAATTTTGATGTTTTTTAATTCGTTACTCATGGCGTTTGTGTCTATTTGAAACTTTATTTTCATAAAATAAATTTTTCTTCAATTTTGCACAATAACTTTTAATTCAAATTTAATTAAATATGAACATTCTAATTGGACGATATCGCTCCAATAATTAGCTGGATTTTTTAGTTATCTATCTGATATGATTGCCTATCAGAGCAAATTACTCTAAGATTAAACTTACAAAGTTATTAATACTGTGAGACTGCTCATATTTCAAGTTACTTTATAAACTTTTAAACTTCATTATGCTCTAAAATATTCGTTATTTGAAATTTAAAAATAAATAAATTGATAATCAAAACAAGTTTGTTTTTTGCTATTTCAATCTTTGTATTTTTGAATGTCAATCATTATTGACAAATTACAAGCTGAGAATGGAAATAAAAATCCCAGACAATCCTCTAAATGGATTATGATAAATTACGATAACTAGTATGTCAGAAAAGTATCTAATATGATACAGCCTATAATATCTCAAAGAATTTAACCAAAATAGAATGGTGTCCGGAAAATTGGGCTCTGGAAAATTGGGCTCCAACTTTTCGGAAAATTGGGCTCCAGCGGAAATTTGGGCTCTATGAGAAAAAAACGGAAAATTGGGCTCCAATTTTTTAGGCGCGGGCAATTGTGGGCGTCGAAGTTAATTTTTGGATTTTTCCGAAAAATATCACAAAATTCTCTAGTAACTATTTTTGTGCTGATAATTAGTGGGTAGGTCGTTATTTCAAAGCTGGAAATCAGTAAAAGGAATAGGTTTATGTTACTGTTGTAGAACACAGCGACCGTTGACTCCCGCGAGGCGCGTGCCGCAAAATCCCGTGCGAAGCACGGGATTTTGCACAAGCGCCTCGCCGACACCCATAGGTTAACGTTGTTAGATTTTGTGTCATTTTTCGGAAAAATCCAAAAATTAACTTCGACGCCCACAATTCCCCGCGCCTAAAAAATTGGAGCCCAATTTTCCGTCTTTTTCTCGTAGAGCCCAAATTTCCGCTGGAGCCCAATTTTCCGAAAAGTTGGAGCCCAATTTTCCGAAAAATCTTGGAGCCCAATTTTCCAGAGCCCAATTTTCCGGCACTCAATAGAATTGGCTTCCAAAAATTTAGAGACCGATGATAAACCAAGAATATTCGTTTGGTATTCTACAAATTTATGTAAGCTTGGTTTTTGACTAATACAATACTGTGCAAATTAGTGTTGCTATGAGTGTCCTCAGCTTCTGTGGTGCTAAAGTTGTTAGAATTTACCTCCTGTAAGAAAATAACTAACTATTGTCTATGAGATGGATTAGTCAAATTAAGGCTTTGACTTACAAAAATATACGGAGAATTGTTAGGATACCACAATATTATGCTTTTTTTAGATATTCTTTATTAAAGTTAAGTTATCTCAGATTATATATTAAGTATAGACTAAATATAGACTAAATAACTTCATCCAAATTGCGTATCTCAAATTTTATAAATATTAAGCAAATTTGATTGGGGAACACATTATCCAGATCAGATTTCTTAGTAATCTAGAGATCATGCTTCAATTAGATTAGCCAAATTAAACTTTGACTTCCAAAAAATGAATGGCGATTCTACTGGAGTAGCTGCATATGGTAGCATCTTTAAATTATCATTATTGAAATTCTGAATCATGCATAAAATTATATACTAAGTAAATTATATACAAATTTCAAAATGATTCCCTCCCTCGAATAGATTCCATTTACAAGGAATCTTCATAATATTTGTTATTTAAAATTTAAAATTAAAAAAATTATTAGTTAAAGAGATATTATTTCTGTTAGTCTTTATTGACAGATCATTTTGACAGATCTTTATTGACAGATCAAAAGTTGCAAAAGACACTGCAAAACTCTTGTAACATCTAGTAGATTCTCAACTATTTCAGTACAGATTAAAATGAATCAAGGTTGCTATGAGTTGTAGCTAAAATTGGACAGCCTTTAATATCTCAAAGAAATTAGCCAAATTTAGAATTGGCTCCCAAAAATTAGAAAAGGCTGAAAATAATCTGACCTAATTCCATTCCAATATTCTTAAATTTATTTAGGCATACTCTTTAGATAATAATATATTGTGCAAATTAGATCCGTCGTAAATTCAATGACTAACTATTCTTACTCGTTCCTTACACGTAGATTTTGTGTCTATTTTTCTTAAAAATTATTTTGATAAATTAAATTTTTTGATTTTGTATTTTTCTGAACTTATCACTTCAGGATGCTCCAAAATATTTGTTATTTAAAATTCAAATAAATAAATGATAATTAAAGCAGAATTATTTGAATACTAATTTCTGGAACATTCCATTTATTTTTGCATGTCAATCTTTATTGACAAGTTACAAGTTGATCACAAGGCTCATGCAAGATCTTTCAGATCCTCAGTTATTTCTATTAGGATTGACATTAATGCAGATTCAATGTATAGTCTCCCCAAACTTTTACTACAATAGGACATGCTACAATTTGAAAAAATAAATTTACAAAAAATTTTGATTTTCATAATATCTGTTATTTAAAATTTAAAAGTAAATAAAAATGACAATTAGTGTGAATTATGAAGTTTCATATGAAGTATAATAGTATTTTTGTATGTCAATTTTTATTGACAGATTAATAGCTTAAATACAACAGAGACCAGACATTTAAAAATTCTAACAATCATAAAAGGATTAAGATAAATCAAGATAATTAATTGATCTAAATATTACCTAATCATGAGTTGTATCAAAGATAGGGCAGCGTTCAATAATTCAAAGAATTTAGCCAAAATAGAATTGGCTCCCAAAAAATTACGAAGTTACAAAAAGCCGAAAACTAATTTATTTCAAAATTCAAATTTTATGTAGGCATAGTTTTTAACAAATACGTTATTGTGCAAATTAGAGTTGCTAATATTCCTCAACCCAATGTCATCCATTCTTATTTGGTGATTTATTACTCGTTGAGTTTGTGTCTGCTTTACACAAAGATTAATTTTATATGTAAATAAATTTTCAAAATTTTTTTTTTTCATTTTTCTAATCTTCTTAAATAAACTTAAAGATGCTCCAAAATATTTGTTATTTGAAATTAAAAAATAAATAAATTTAGGAATAAAACAGATTAGAGTTTTAAGTTTTATAGAGTTTGTATTTTTGCATGTCAATATTTATTGACAGCTTATGCTGCTTAGGAGAAAGGTAGCTTTAGACACGACCAATTAATTTTTGCCTGTAGCCTGTATAGACCGGGATCAACTCTAATTTCTAATAAGATGACCATTAAGGTTCGATACCCTTTTTTATCCAAACTTTTCCATAAAGCTTAATATAATATCTCTTTTACAATGAAATTTTCTATCCAAATTTTTATGCAATCTTTTAAATTAAAAATTAGTTTATTCGAAATTATTCAAGAGGTATTCAAAATCAAATCAATTTCTATTTCTTGACCGGATATGTTTGATTGGATGAGTATGACAATTTCGAGAGTAAACATGTTGAATGCCATTATTTCCTTTAATTTAAACTTTATTTCAATTGTGAATTATTTTACAATTTACCAGGAATATGAAGTAACAAATAAGGACAATTATCCCTTGCTTTGGCATTTCTAGTGCATGCATAACGAATTCCATAGCCGACATGTCTGTTTTTTGAGACCTGAATTTTTAAATTAATTTCAATAACAATATTTTCAAAATTACTTGATGCCGACGACGAAGGTCATCAAACTCGCTCATTGACCGTGTTGAAGTTAAATAATTCCAAGTAATCCCACAACGTGTAAAAAAGTCGTTTTTGTTAGTGTCGTTGTTTACAGAAGGCATTCCTTCTACGCAAAGTTCATTGCCTGTTGGGGTTCTGAAAAATAAAAAAATATATAGGGAGTAGAATACACATTTGTGTTCCAGATAGAAACAGTTTTCCCTAGGCTACATCGCAATTTGGTTTAAACTAGAGAAACTCAAATTTACACCAGAGAAAACCAAATATCCCTGGAATATCTCTAACATAATTTTAAGTCTATTCATCAAGTGGTAAGGTGTAAATTTAGCTGAATAACGTTGAGCTTCCAAAAAATAAAGACAGAATACAACAATGATGCGTTTAAATTAATAAGATGAAATTTAATATAAACAAAATAATAAGAAAATAAATATTTTTAAGAATCCGATCAGAGTGATTCCTTCAAAACTAAATAACTTAATTAGAGGGCAGCTTTGCATTAGCTGAAAGATACATATGAGAATGATGACAATATGAGAATGATTTAGACTAGAAAAACCCAAATTTACGCTAGAGAAAACTAGATATCCCTGGAATATCCCTGATATATCCTAAGGCTATTCAGGAAGTGACAAGGTTGAAATTTAGCTGAATGACTTTCAGCTTCCAAAAAATTAGGAACATCTCAATATATCAAATGCAATTTAAGTTAATCATATTGAAATTTACTATAGATAAAATAATAAGAAAATAAATATTTTTAAGAATCCGATCAGACATCAATCACTGCAAAACTAAATAACTTAATTCAAGTGTGCCTTTGCATTAGCTGAAGGAGAAATAGCTAGTACAGTTCAGCTTAACACTATCTATAGGACACTCCTCAAGTTATTAATCGAAACATGATCACTTTTCATGGATGATATAAAATTTAGACCTACCCATTTTTAACAATATTATCCATCTTCATTTCCTTAAGTTGCTTCAGCTGACCAATTCTAATCAATTCCTTAGCCATTGCTTCTTTTTCAGCAATAATTGCCTGGCTAATTAATGCCATATTCTCGTTATTTTGCTGGAAAATCTGTTGCATCTGGGTCAAATGCAACAGTAAAAGCGAATTTGCAGTTTGAACTGACATTTGAACGGGGCTGTTGTTTGTGGTAGTGGTCGGTTCAGAAATATTCAAATTTAAATTAGCTATGCTGAAAAGCTCAGAATTAGTAAGAGAAATATTTGAAGATTGAGGAGAATATGAAGGAGAGCTGGTGCTGCTATTAGTATTTTCAATTTCAGAAATCATTGCCAAATTAATGCTTTATAAATTTCCCTGAAAATTATAAAATTGCAAAATATACAATATTATTTTTAAGAGAATTTAAAAATATGTTCATTAAGTTTATCAACAACAATACCAGTATTCAGTGGCATTTTTATTTTTGTAAGCAGATGCAATGCATCGGCTAGAAATATTATGTTAGATGCTGGTTAGCGCTTGGAATTCTTCAAAATCTATTTGAAACTCAATTATACGCAACAGAAATTTTAGAAATTATTGCCATTTATTATTTTGTAAAGTTACCTAAAATTACCATTTAAAAAATATTTAAGTACTTATAAAATTTAATTTTGTCTGCATTATGAATTAATGTTATTAAAGCAAGGTTATAACTCAAATATTTAAGGCAAAATTAATGCTTTTTAAATTTTTAGAATTATAAATTTACAAAATGTCTTCTATTATTTTTATGCGTACTTAAATATTTGTTCAAAAAGTTCAAAAATGCCAATAATGAAGTTCTGAACCAAAGTTTATTTTTGTAAGCCAATGCAATACATTGGCTAGTTATAGAGAGTGTATTATGATAATCAAGGTAACTCGAAAAATATCGGTCTCGATTATCGCGGAATTTATGATAAAAATCTTGTCTCATGCAGCTAGAATATGAACCAGTTTAGGAACAAAAAATAACTCCTTGGGAACGAAAATATTCTCAATAAAATCAAGTGTACTTAATAATTTAGGTATCGCCTAGGCATCTCATCTACTCAATAGACAACTGTATTAGAAAAATACTATATCTTAAAATTACTATTAAGTAAAATTTGATGTCTGTGTAAATAAAATTAAGGTCTGACTACCGTATTATCTCTATTAGAATGCCCCCTTCCATTTGAATGCCCCCTCTAATAGAATGCCCCTCTAGCGGAAGATCGAAAAATACAATGCCCCCCTCCATTTGAATGCCCCCCTCTAATAGAATGCCCCCCCTTTTTTACTGAAATTTTTCTAAATAAAAAAAGATATTACTATTTATATTTAAAACCTTTACTACATATTCACTTTTAATTATTTTTCTTGCCATTTTTTGAACTATTATTTAAACTAGTGTGTGTTAGGCAAATGGATTTTTCCGGTACCGGTACCGGACGAGTACCGAAAATTCCAAAATCTGACCGGTACGGTTCCGGTACTGGTAGTATCGAAAAGTACCGGTACCGGTCAGTACCGGTGAAAAATTTCCGGTACTACCGCGGTACTCCGGTACTAACGAAAAATGTTATAATATCCAAAAATATCTATGTTTAAGCATTGGTTTCACTGAAGTTAACGGATATAATTGTATTTTAAGGATATAGGGGATATCAGTAGAATCGAAGGGATATCGGGTGAGTTGTATGATATAGAGGATATCGAGTGTTCATGAAGGGTTATTGGGCAGGGGTGTGCCGAAACGGATTTTAAAAAGCGACACGCGAAAAGCGAAAGTCCAGCTTAATAAAAATTTTTTAGAATGTTCTAACAATAAATCGGTTTGGTCTATTTTCGTTAATTTATTCAAAAATTAAGGAGGATTCGGAAAGACTAAAAGGATATAAGAGAATTTGGATGGATTATGTGGGATCTGATGGGATTAAATAGTATATCGGGGACATAAAGTGAAAACTATTTAGTATTATTTCATCTTTTTTCAGCGCCGCAGGCGAAAATTTATAAAATTTTAGAATTTTGTGATAAAAATTTTTTCAAACTTTAAAAAATTTACTCATCGAAAAATACAATGCCCCCCTCCATTTGAATGCCCCCCTCTAATAGAATGCCCCTTTGGAAGGTGATTGAAAAATAGAATGCCCGGGCATTCTATTAGAGGAAATACGGTATATTAAAAATTTAATATTATACAAGCAAGGTTATAATTCACAAGTGTTAGAAAAATTTTAAAAGCTTTTAACTTGTCAACAAAAAATAATGCACTAACTTTTTTATTCAAAGTAGTGAAGTATGCTTTACACTAATTACTAGTATGATGTCTATGGCAACAATTTAATATTTTATTAATCCTTTGGGAGGAAAAAAAATTTTTTTAGATTAATGCACTAAAAGGAAAGGAAGTTTATTAAAAATTAGCTAGACAGATTTTAGCGGAGATATAAGGGGATTATGGTCGTTGAACTTTTATTTTAAAAGGTAGCTGACAATAAGTAATTTAGAGTAATTTTTAACATAAAGACTTTTTAAAAGGGGCATTCGAACAGAAAATTTTAATTGTAAAGTAATGAGAAGCTGAGCAAAAATTAATTAGGTTCCTTAACTTTCTTAATAAAAGGGACAGATTTTTGAACGAGAAATACCACTTTTAGGATAATTCATAGAACCGGCGATGCATGGTGCTGTGGATTATAAAGTACAGCAAAAGCCATGAGATTTGCTGAGACAGCAAAAAATTATATTTATACTATACTATTTCTCCTTCAAATAATAAAGGTTATTCGGCGGCTGGCAACGAACCAGCAATTTTTATTTGACCGGATTGATGTGTTATCCATTGTTTAAGCCGGCCGTAGCTTTTCGAATTAAATACGAATTTTCTTTAAAATAGCGCCCACCCCCTTAAAATAACCACCCTCTAGAGGTCGATCAAATAAATAACCTCGGGGGTTATTTTAGAGAAAATACGGTAGTCATATGCTTAAAACACCTGAACTAGAAAACAATTACAATAAAGAAAAATACATATTATACAATACAATATATAATGAAAAATAGCAGGGAATACAACTCAACCTGCAATATATGTACATACAAGGTATATAGGGGATATAGGGAAATATACACATACAAATATAAATAGGCACTCATTCGAATTTTAGATATTAAGCAAAAGGAGCCTGTAACCGAAAGCGCCTTTTAATCGTTTATAGCCATGCCTTCCTAAGTGATTCATACTTAAGTGGCTTTATGTCTAAAAGTGAGGATAAACCCTTTAAGGACCAGACACGCATTTCCTCCCTAGTATACAGAGTGACTATCCAGCGATAATTATAATTGTCACAAAATGGAAACTTTAAAAATTGTTTTTTTTGGTTACCTAACAACAAAAAAATGTGAAAATAATGAATTACCTTTTTCAATTTTAGCTTGAATTTACTACCCTCCCAAGCTAATAATGAAAATACTAAAGGAAATGCCACAATTAAATAGCTGGCTTTTATTACGCGCACCTTTTTTCAAAATTAAATTTGTAGTGAATAAAGAAAATGAACTAAATTGTAACAAGGTTTGAGAGATTCTTAGAAATAATGAGCAACATTTTAAGCGATGTTTGTAGTCTGTAACAATTTTCTACCAATTCTATTTTAATGAAAGCATTAAAAAGGTAAAACTTCTTAATGAAGCACAAAAAAAATAAAATTTTCGTTAGCTTTAAAAATATTATATTATGTAAGTAGCTTATTGGTAGCGGGTCTTTTTGGCGCGGCGCCTTATTCTGGATTTCGATTTTACATGTAACAAGGTGATCGTGGTAATGAAGGATAAACGAATGAATAATAAAAGAATAAAGGAGGACATGGAACCTGAAGAAACACAAGTAGCCTCATTCTAAGGAGGGTTATTATTCAAAAGGATACGGTAATTAGAGAAGTTTCTTAGAGCGCGGCACACAACCTATTCTATAAATCACCCATTTCTGGACTAGCTTTTATTAAAACAACTTTAAAATAAATTAAGAAAATGAAAGAATATTTAAATTAATTAAAATCGACTGGTATATAAATTGATCCCGAAAGAACGTTTGCGTACGAAATAATGAAACATCCCATATTTAAAATTAATCTATCCTCTATCAAACTACCCACAAAATATCTACTGTGCAAATAAAAATTCGACGAAATTTAATTTTACGGCCTATCTAAAACAATCTAAAACTTGTGGATTAATTTGGTGGATGTGCCGAATGGACGCGGAATATTATCATAAGCCCAACTATGTAGAAGGGGTATCTCATAAAAAATTTACGAAGCTCGGAATCTCTAGTATATTTCTAAAAGTCTCGATGAACTGAATCAACCCATACTCTGCTTTAGTGATTCGAAAAATATTTTTAACAAGGTTACGCGTCCTGCGGCGGAGAGAGGCACGGCGTAATTTACTCCCTAAGTAACGCCGTGATAGAGTAATCTCGTCCGCTCTAGGATATTGCGGTCCATAATGAGTAGCTAATCGAACCCATATTCTGCTAGTGATTCGAAAGATATTTTTAACCATGTTACAGAAATAGCCTTCCCGAAATGGCCTCCCTAAGTAACTTCGTGCTTGAGTAATCTCGAACGCTTTGACATAGTTCAGTGCATGCCTAGTAGCTAAATCGAGTCATACCTTTGCTTGAGATACTCAAAAATATTTTTGGAATAATTTACAGCACTCGCCTCAGTAGCCCAAGACGTATGGCCTATCTAATTGACGGCGTGCTTAACTGCCAGCGTCCAAATATCCCCTTAGCTAATTGAATTTTAGCTTTCATTATATTAAATTGTAGAGGTAAAAAGCTATTTTAATTTTATTAAAGCGCTGGAATTATAAAAAAATTGGTAAAGCTAGTAAAGCATTTAGCTAGAATCAAGGTAGAATTTAGTAAAATTGGCAAAAAAATGTACGAAATCAAACTATATAGTTTGTACCATGTGCATTTTTTAAATAGAAATTGAATAAAAATTAGAAAAAATTTAAAAGCTAAGGCAAACACGTAAGCGAAATAGAAAAATTAGTTGGAAAAGCTTTAGAAATATACCCAAGTTAGAATTCCACGTTAATTTTAAAATGCGTATTAAGCTAAATTAATTGAAAATTGAAGCTATTTGAAGACGAATGATATTAAAAATCGATTTCGAGATTTAATTTCGAGAAGAAAAAAGTGAGCAATGTTCTGGATTTATTGGTAAGACAAGAAATTGGTTTACGAATAGGGTTGTCGGTTTCGACTAATTTTTCGGTTAAACAAACCCAACCCGATAAACACTGAAAATCTTCGGGTTCACTTCATAAAAGGTGAAAATCCGTCGAAAAACGAAATACGAAAGGCGAAACGGCACATCCTGTCAGGTGATATTATTGAATTTATTTATTTTCCATTAAATTTATTTTATTTATCATTTCAAAATAATTTATCAAAATTAAAATTTAATAAAATTATACACATTTTTTATTAATATTTTTTTGCAAAATTTCCAAAAAATATGTCTTCTTTTTTAAATTTTGAAGTTTTTCAAGTGCGCGCGTACGAGTGTAATAATAATAATAGTTTAACAAAACTTAGAAAAGTGAGGGGGAGAGACTTATAAATACATATAAAATGAAAATATTTTCGAATTTAATAACTTGCACAATTTTTCAAATTAAAAATTAAATAGAAAATGAGTGACGCGCCCAAAAAACCCACTGAATTCCATAAAAATTCACGTGTTATTCGCGCACCTTGTACATTGTTCCAACCACAGTATTTTTTAAATTATATTTTGGTTACTCCCATGGTGGCCTGGTCTTCGCTAAACAATTGTTTTAATAAAAATATTTTCTCCCAAATTTTAATTTATTATTATTTCCCGAATATTTTTTAATAGTATTGTCATTATTTTCTGTTAATAATTCCCTTTATATAATTATTAACCCATTTTTGATTACTCATAAATACCTCCATATTTTTCAGAAAAAAAATTATTTAAGTAATTCTCAATTTTTACTAAATATCTCCCATTTCTGATCATATGTCTATCAATTCTGATAAGATTCCTTGGATGTGAGACGGAATAGAAGCATTAAGGAAGGGAATTGAACCATCAGGGAAGAGGAACCCATAACCTTACTCTACCGACTGTTCCACCATCCAACCCCAATAGAGCCCGATACAGGCACTGGTAGCGCATAGGCGGTAAAAATTTTTTTATCACGAGCCAAATTTCTTCTAAAAATTTTCATTCTTAGGGCTTTATAATAAACCTTGGTCCAAGGCGAGAACTGAGACCGAAGTTACTAGACATAGTACCGGTCGATGCGTGACCGAGATTTGAAAATCAGCGAGGACCTCGGTCAGTACTCATAGGATTTTGGACGTTTTCATGCCAAGCATTGCTTGGCTACAAAAATAAATAATCACACAAATGTTCAATACATTCTATTCATAAATTAATCAACTTTTATTTCTAAATTTTCAAACAAATACATATTTTTAAAAATTTGAAATTTAAGTCGTTAGAAAATTATGGAATTTGTTTTGCACAACAGAAAAGACCCAAAATTAACATCTTTTGAAATGTACTCAAAACTTGGGACAAAATCAACATCTAGTAATCCAATTAAAAATAATCTCAAACAAAAACACCTTCAAAATTCACTCGATTCTTGGCTCTCATTCTCTTTCACTTTTAAAAAACTTGGAATTTGCACCTTATTTATTTTTTTTATTTATGCACTTATTTCTTCCGTGATTGAACGAGAGTACTTTACGGGGAGTAAAATAACTTCGGAAAGGTATTTTTTGTTTAATTTCGTAAAACTGGTTTCCTTTGTTTTTCAATTGTTTTTAAACAAACAATATCATATTATGAAATTCATGCGCGGGTTTTTAAAAATTTTACAATAAACATTCGGCCAAAATATAAAAAAAAGTAATTGGAAATAAAATATAGTAGTGTGGAGGGCAAACTAATAACCAGCTATTTGACGAATAAAAAAATAATTTGCACATTAAAGAGGACTAAAATTTGGCAAAAATAGGTACAAAGTGCGAATGCGAGTAAATTGCAAGTTCGAAAAATCCGTAAAGGTGCCTGAATATTCGTGTTTAGTTTCTTAGCCCCATGCTGGCATCGATACTGCGGAGCTAATAACTTATAGGTACCCACCCTATCTATTCGCAAGCTCAAAATTGTCAAAGTAATCACATCGTAGATGGGGAGACGCTTGTGCGTGTCGGGTTTTGCGGCACGAGTCTCGCGCGAGTTGCGACACAGGCTTATTGTTAGCTTGAGAATGCGATGGGTAACTAAAGGTTATCTCTCCCCAAATACAAGTCCTCTGGCGACTGAGCTATACAATATGCATAATACATCTAAATATACAGTATCTAAATATACAATCTTCTTTAAAACTGACAGAAAAGCTCAGAAGATACTTAGAATAGCTCAAATATCTCCACTGGTGAAGACAATACCACCTGGAAATTATGGAGGAACTGAACGTGCTGTGTATTACTTGGTGGAGGCTTTAGTGAAAAGAGGGCATAAAGTCTGAAATATTTTTGAAAATTTAATTTTAATTTATAAAGGTGACTCTTTTTGCTTCCAACAATTCAAATACGACGTCAGCTACACTTGCTCCAAGCGGGTTTGTAAAATTTTTAGGCATAAATATATACTTATCCGGAACCGAAAAAGCCCGGATGAACGGAGATTCGGATTTTAATTCCGGATAAAAGTAAATTTTCAAGGAACCTTAATCATTAGTTACCGAAAGGTTGTGGGATTGGAGTAACAAAGGTGAGGTGTTTAGATCTAGTTTATAGCAAGTCATATGATAAATTTAGACCATATTAATTTTTTCATAAATAGAATAGTTAATCTTTACGAAACAAACTTAGACCGCTGTGCCAGTAGAATCCTCGGTTATTTTTTGGAAGTCAAATTTTAATTGACTAATTTTATATCCAGTCAGATTGACCAAAAAATTATGTTTTATTTAGGGGGCATTATTTAGGCATCTTTACTTACTCAGAACAATCAATCTTAAATTTAGGCGCATCGTGCATTCGGCTTACCTTTAAGCTAGGTCCGATAGCCTCTTTATCTACCCCTCTCCCCATACTGTCCCCCAAACACATTTGTAATTTAGTTCAAAATTATTTTCAGACCTGAAATTGGACTTTCAGAAGATTTGTCACCATATATCCCAATGTTCAAAAATATACGACAAAATGCCTCGAAATTTGACATTTTACACTTTCATACCGATTTTTTTCTTGAAGAAACACGTCAAATTTTGAGAGATAAAAAAGCAGCTATGGCGGTGACTACTCATGGGCTTATAATGTGAGATAATTTTGATAGAATATTTCTATGGAGAGAATAGTTTTATTAATCAATATTTGTCCAGTTTGGGGTAGAATAGTGCGAGATCCAACCGAGGGTTTCTAAAATATTAATCATGCTCGGTCTTCGAAATGGGTCTCTTGTCTAAATTTTCCCCTCAATATCGGCTTTACCAGTCTAGAAAATCATCAGTCTTGCCCTACCATTAGTAATATTTAAGTAATTATCTTGTTCCTCTGCTATTACACTATCGGTATCCTTATTCTGCCTGATCGTAGGATAGGCGTCCAAAAAATAACTGTATCCTTAAATTCATATCCAGTGTTATTATTAGGGATCGGATTTTTAGGTCGTAAAAACCTTAAAATAGGTACCTAAATAGGTTGTATAAAATGCTAAAATAGGTGACAAAAATAGGCAAATAGGTCGTAAAAATAGAGAAATAGGTTGCAAAAAAAGGTCGACATAATGGGCAAGAAAGTCAAAAATGCCTAATAATTTCTATTTTAGTTCATAAATTTCAGCCCCACTGCAAAAATGTTAATAAAAGTCCAGTTTTGAAAAATTTTTGATTTTTGAGTATAATATTTTTCAAAAAATCGAAGAAAATTTTTGAGCCGATATAAAAATTGACAAAATTTTTGAAAAATTTTAAATTTTTTTCAAAAATTTTTGAAAATTTTTATTAAAAATCGAAATTTTATGAAAAAAGCCCAAAATAGGTGACAAAAAAGTGGAAAAATCACAAAAACATCCAAAATAGGTTACAACCTATTTTAGGTTGCAAAACGCCAAAATAGGTTCAAATAGGTCATAATAACTCCCCGTAAACAAAAGATTTTCAAGAAATAACAACGGATTTGAGCTCAATTCATCAGGACTATTTCGCAGAAAAAATAGGTTATAACCTAAAAATCCGATCCCTAGTTATTATTTATTCCTTATTCATAAACCCCAATTAATTAAACATTTAACACTTTGTAATTTTGTAGGGGCCGTATATACCAGCTAGGTTTCGAATACAACACCATTCCACTCATTTCAATATCCAACGACCAACGAGTTCATGTTGAGGGCCATCCAAATTGGATTGCAACGGTTCATCACGGATTACCCAAAGATCTCTATAAATTTATAGAACAGCCTCAAGTTGAGGCAGGAAAAGGCCCTTATTTGGCTTTCCTGGGCAGATTTCACAAAGACAAAAGGCCTGATTTGGCTATTGAAAGTGAGCATTTTTTAAATTAGTTCAAGAGGCATATGAAATTTTTGATTGACATTGGACAAGCTTTCTGTTATAGTTACAATGGGATAAAATAAAGACCTGTCCTCTGATTGTAGATAGGATAAGAGTGAATTTATCATAAATTTTTAAGCAAAAAATTCATTTCTGAACAATATTAAATTAAATATTTTAGATTAGGTAAATTTAGGAGATAACTATTCCAATTATTATCTTGCAGCCTTACATCTCTGTCTGATTTTTTGGATGTCAAATATTCCTTTGACAGATTATCATGACTAAGATAACCTTTTTTAGTATATAAGTATTAAAGCCGAATGAGATTAGAACATGCTGCCAGTAAATTACGTGAAAGAGATTAGTTCAGTTAGTAAACTGTGATTAAGTGATACTGATCCTTTTATTGAAGCACTTTCTATTTCTGAAAAATATTAAATTTAATCTTTTAGATTAGATAAATTTAGAAATAATTTTATGGCATTCAGTTGCTTTCAAGCCTGGGTGTCTTTCATTTTTTGGATGTCAAATATTCCTTTGACAAATTATCATAAAAACTAACAAATAATTTGGTGAAAAAGATTAGGTCAGTTAGTAAAATGTAAAAGTAAAACTGATCCTTTTATTGGAGCACTTTCTTAATCTGAATAATATTAAATTTAATCTTTTAAATTAGATTAATTTACAAATACTTTTATGCCATTTAGTTGCTTTCAGTAATAGGTTCCTTCCCTTAATTTTTTGGATGTCAAATATTTCTTTGACAGATTACCATATAAACTAAGATAACTTTTTTACATATACGTTAGGGCGGGAATTAGAGTAGAATTTTCTGACAGTAAATTTGGTGAAAAAGATTAGGTTAGTTAGTTAAATGTGATAAAGTACCGACTGATCCTTTTATTGAAGCACTTTCTATTTCTGAACAATATTAAGTTTAATTTTTGAAGTTTGATAAATTTAGAAATAATTTTGTCATTTAGTTGACTCTCGGACCGTATGACCTTTATTTTTTGGATGTCAAATATTTCTTTGACAAATTATCAGATAAACGGGGATAACCTTTTTAACTATACGTTAGGGCGGGAGTAGATTAGAATTTGCTGCCAGTAAATTTGTTGTAAGAGATTAGCTCAGTTAGTAAATGTGATCAAGTAAAGACTGTTCCTTTTATTGAACCTCTTTCTATTTCTGAAAAATATTAAATTTAATTTTTTAAATTAGATAAATTTGAAATAATTTTATTGCACTTAGTTTCTTACAGGAGAGATTTACCTTCATTTTTTGGATGTCAAATAATTCTTTGACAAATTATAAAATAAATCTAGATAACCTTTTTACAACGTTAACGCGGGAATTAGAGTAGAATATGCTGCCCGTAAATTTGGAGTAGAGATATGCTCAGCTAGTAAATGTGGTAAAGTAACGACTGATCCGTTATCGTAGCACTTTCTATTTCTGAAAAATATTAAATTTAATTTTTGAAGTTAGATAAATTTAGAAATAATTTTATTGCAAATAACTGACTTTTGAAACATTTCTGATTCATTTTTTGGATGTCAAATATTCCTTTGACAAATTATCCTCTAATCTCTAAAATAACCTTTTTCAGTTGCCGTTAAAGCTGGAATTAGATTAAAACTTGCTGCCAGTAAATTTGGTGCTAAAGATAAATATGTTGATAAAATTTTGAAAATGATTGATGAACACCAAGATATGGTTGAATTTGTTGGTGAATTGAATGATAAACAAAAAAAGTAGGCTAACTTTAAAATTAAAAAGCTAGTTTAAGACTAGCCTAATAATCTTAGGCTTCCAAAAATATACAAAATCGCGGAGGAGACTAGCAGAAATCCGATATAACTTAAGCCTCTTAAAACTAAATAAATGTATTAATTAATATTAAATTCCTACTTTTACATTTGAAGTGATTTCCTTGGAAATGCGATAGCTTCAATATTCCCAATTGAATGGACTGAACCCTTTGGATTAGTGTTGATTGAATCTATGGCTTGTGGAACACCTGTAATTGCTAGACGTAGAGGATCTGTTCCTGAGATAGTTAATGAAGGCGTTTCTGGCACACTTTTTGACACAATTGAGGAAGCCATTGAGGCTGTAAGGAAAGCTTCTCAATTTGATAGTTCTGAAGTCCGTAATGAATTTGACAAGAGATTTACTTCGGAAATTATGGCAGAAAATTATGAAAAAGTTTATAATAAGATGATTTCAGAATTAAGGAAAGAAAAAATTAATTAAAAATTTATTTTTTTGTCTTAATTTTGTTCGTTTATTATTTTTAAAGTTTGTTTGACGAATTTAAAGATTTAAATAAAATATTACTTTAATAGCCATAGATCTTGGCTTACAAAAATACAAAGTACCTATTACAAAAAACATACAAGTAAATTAGCAGTCCTACGGATTTATTAAATGATAAATCTGAATAAAGATATATCTTATAAAATTAAAAATAATTAAAAAATTAAATTTAAATGAAATTTAAAATAATCAGAATTTTAAATTAGAATATTTATATTATTACATCCAAAAACACTTTTAAGATTTATAAAAAACTATGAAATCACAATATTAATAGAATTGTTTCTATTTCTTGACCGGATATATTTTATTGGATGAGTATGACAATTTCGAGAGTAGACATGCTGAATGCCGTTAGTTCCTTTAATTTTAAACTTTATTTCAATTGTGAATTATTTTAAAATTTACCAGGAATATGAAGTAATAAATAAGGACAATTATCCCTTGCTTTGGCATTTCTAGTACAAGCATAACGAATGCCATACCCGACATGTCTATTTTTTGAGACCTGAATTTTAATTTTAATTTCGTTCTCAAATTAATTTCTTGTAAATTTTTAAAATAATTTTTTATTCAGCTTAAGATTATACTTAATATCTGTTATTTAAATTGAAATTAAATAAATTTATAATTAGAGGAGATATAACAGTTTCTTTGATTCCTACACTTAATTTTTGTATGTCAATTTTTATTGACAAATTATAAGTCATCAGGAAACTTCAATTTAACAAAATCACTGACACATAAACTCGTTTTAATAAAAATTTTGCAAAAAATACCTGTTGCCTACGTCGAAGTTCGTCAAATTCTTCAATTGACTTTGTTGAAGTTAAATAATTCCAGGTTATTCCGCAACGTGTAAAAAAGTTTTTCCTAATATTATCGTCATCTAAGTACTTATTTCCTTCGCTTTGAGGATTAATAAAGGCTTTAACATTTTTATCCTTCATTTTGAAATTATTCTGCTTCATGTCTACATTTCCTTCTAATTTTAGCTGCCCAATTCTAATCAACTCCTTAGCCATTGCTGCCTTTTCGGCAATAATTGCTTGACTAATTAGTGTCATATTTTCGCCATTCTGTTGAAAAATTAGTTGCATTTGGGTCAAATCCAACAGTAAAAGTGAGTTTGCGGTTTGAACTGACATTTGGACTGGGCTGATGTTTGTGGATGTGGTTGGTTCAGAATTATTTAGATTAGCTATGTTGAAAAGTTCAGAAATGCTAGGAAAAATATTTGAAGCTATAGAAGAATATGAAGAAGAGCTAATGCTGCTGCTATTAGTAGTTTCAATTTCAGAAATCATTGCCAAATTTAATGGGTTACACCTAAATTTTCCTGAAATTATAAAATTTATAAAGTATATAAAATTATTTTTAACGGAATTTAAAAATTAGTCTTAAAGTTTAAAAGAGACAGTTAGAGCCATATATTTCACGTTTATTTTTGTAAGCCTATGCAATGCCTTGGCTAGTGATTTTTAGAGCTTAGAAGGCCAGCAAAAATCCAGTTTTATCTGATAGATGTTGACATGGGAAACGATCCAAATCGAATTTTTAACAGTTTTCGATCTCCCAGGCCCTACAATTTGAAAATTTAATACTGTAATTTAGATAGAAACGTCAAAAAATAAAGTGCAGTTTTATAAGCTCGCTGAACTAGAGTTAAAATAAAATTTATTTTTTGTGGCATCTTTAAAGCATTAACTTTTAATTTTAAAGTAGTGAAGTCTGGTGTTTCACTAATTACATAGACGTTTGTCTATGGCAACAATTTTTATTTTTAATCCGTTGGGAGGAAATTTTAGTTAATGCATTAAAAGGAAAGGAAGCTTTTAAAAGATGGATTATCTCGCCTTTGAATTTATTAAGTAAATATTTTTAAGAAAATGAATTGGTAATAAATATTTTGTGTAAGGTCGGATCAGACTTTGAGCTAGAAATATTAGATACTAGAGGAGTCGAAAAGTTCGGGTCTAGTTTTGTTAATCTTCATGGTCAAGGCTTAAGCCAAAAAAATTAGGATTACTACATGAATGCATAATATGCAATAGTTGAATTTTTAAACTATAAATGATAGAGAATTTTGTATGTTTGACTTCTCTGCATAACTAAATTATGTGATAGAATTTTATATTTTGAGTCTCAGTTTTAGTGTTTAATTGCCTTTATTGTTAGTACAATTCCAACAATCTAGATATGCTTGCTTGAACTTTCTGTTAAAATTAACCTAAAAATTAATTTATTCAATTTTCTAAAATTCACTTTTATCCAATATAAAATACATCGAAATCGTGCTTATTTTTAAGATGAAATCGGAAGATAAATAACAAGAAATATGCTCTTTTGTTTTTTAAACTCCAAAAAGCTTTCATTTACATAAAGGCATGCTTGTTTTACTTCTTTTTCAATTTATTATTCGAATAATTAGCCATATATATATATGGCTTACAAAAATACAGAAGAGGAGTTACAAACGCAAAATTTTCAGTAAAACTTGCTAATTTTAATCTTCGTCACTTTAGATTTCTTATATTATGTAAATTGGTTAGAAAATAGCTAAAATAAGTAAAACTTTTACTTAAACTTAAAAAAAATTTTTACTTAAAATAGGTAAAAAAAGCTAAAATAAGTTTTTGGCTTTTAATACCATAATCACATTAAAGATAAAATTTTAAATTAAATTTTCTTTATTTTCTTGGCATTTTTAAATTTATCTCTAGGTATGGTATTATTAGAGCGGGGAAATATTCAATGTGGGAATTATGCGGCAGATTACTTTTTCAAATTATCTCTTGAAGTGGGAATTAATCGAATATAGATGGTGACCTTGATTACCTAAATTAGTCACTCTTCTCTGTTCCATTTTTTATGCGACTTGCTGTTAAATTTAAAAAATTTTTAAGTTTTTAATTCCATAGCACATCAAAAAATTAAATTTAAATTAGCTCAGAATCAATGTTAGCTGCCCAAATTAAATCAAAAATTAACAGCAAAAATAATGAATATTCAACTATTGAAATTGATCGCAGCCCGACACCATTGATCATCCCCGCTCAAGAGCAAAAAAATGTCTCCTTACTAATAGAAGGTCAGCGGCTGGAAGAAATAACGATTTCTACTGAAAATAATCCCACTTCTCTATCTGATCCGTTATTAGAACAAAATAGTCAATTTAATAATTATTCAACTAATAGCTGTGGAAAGCGATTAAATACAGCTAACAGACTAAATTCTAATAGGTAACTTTATTTTATGTAGATTGATTTTTATTTGCAAGATTCTGTCGCTCAAAAAAAATAGATACCCTCACATTAAATCTTCCAAAGTTTAGCATTAGTTTCTTTTTTTAAATTTGTAGATCATTGGGTGGGGGAAATGCTTGATTGATATCAGGCTTGGTAATGGATACGGATATGGATACAGATAAGTTCAAAATGCCTGTGGACATCCGTCTGTATCCGCTGTAAATATCCGGATACGGATACCAAAATCAATGTCCATTACCAAGTCTGAGCGATACTATCTAAAGTGCTTTCCATTCTTAAAATTTGCTTAGCTATTGGCGGGAAGACCGCCCCTACCGTCTACAACACTTTCTGAACTTTAGGGTTATTAAAATTTCGTCTTAATGTATTAATATATAATTTAATATTAGGATATATATTTGAAGGAGAATCTTTTATACGTATTAGTACCGTCTGCGTATGCCTCTTAATATTTTTGGAAGTCAATACGTTCTTGACTAAAATTAAAAAAATTTATATTGCCTTCTTACTAAATTTTTCTCAAAAAACTTTTAATAAAACCCTTGCTCATTTTACTCAAAATCTATAGAATGTTTGCAATCGGCTTGCTCGCCACAATACTCGCAATTCTACTTATTTGTGCCATACGTCCAATATGTAAGGAAGAGAAAGATCAGGCTGGCTAGCATTTAAAACGCTTATTAGGCGGGGGTTTAAAAAAAGAAGGTGAAAGCAGCGTTCCGGTAGCTCAGTTGGTAATGCACCTGTACGTGGTGAACTAAAGCGCCTAGCAATAAATGCCAGGAGGTCGCAGGATCGAAGCCTGCCCGGGATTAAACTTTTACCTCGCCTTACTTTAAAATAAATTTAAATTAATAAAATTGAAATTTAAAATAATCAGAATATTAAGTCAGAATATTTATAGTACATCCTGAAACACTATTAAAATTTTTTAAACGCTATAAAGACACTCTACATATTAGCAGAATTGTTTCTATTTCTTGAGCGAATATGTTTAATTGGATGAGTATGACAATTTCGAGAGTAGACATGCTGAATGCCATTGTTTCCTTTAATTTTAAATTTTAATTCAATTGAGTATTATTTTACAATTTACCAGGAATATGAAGTAATAGATAAGGACAATTATCCCTTGCTTTGGCATTTCTAGTGCACGCATAACGAATTCCATAGCCGACATGTCTATTTTTTGAGACCTGAATTTTTAAATTAAATTTCGTTCTCAAATAAAATTTTTTTAATTTTTTTCAATAATTTTTTATTCAGTTTAAGATTGTACTTAATATTTGTTATTTAAATTGAAATTGAATAAATTAAAATTAAATTGAAATTAATTATACTTAATATCTGTTAGTTAAATTGAAATTAAATAAATTTATAATTAGAGCAGATATAACAGTTTCTTTGATTCCTACACTTAATTTTTGTATGTCAATTTTTATTGACAAATTATAAGTCATCAGGAAACTTCAATTTAACAAAATCACTGACACATAAACTCGTTTAAATAAAAATTTTGCAAAAATTACCTGTTGTCTACGTCGAAGTTCATCAAACTCTTCAATTGACTGTGTTGAAGTTAAATACTTCCAGGTTATTCCACAACGTGTAAAAAAGTCTTTCCTACTATTATCGTCCTTTAAGTAGTTATTTCCTTCGCTTAGAGGATTATTACAGGCTTTAACATTTTTATCCCTCATTTTAAAATTATTCTGTTTCATGTATACATTCCCTTCTAGTTGAAGCTGACCGCGTTTGATCAACTCCTTAGCCATTGCTGCTTTTTCGGCAATAATTGCTTGACTAATTAGTGCCATATTTTCGATATTCTGTTGAAAAATTTGTTGCATTTGGGCCAAATGCAGCAGTAAAAGTGAGTTTGCAGTTTGGATTGACATTTGGATTGATCTGTTGTTAGGGGAGGTGGTCGGTTCAGAAATATTAAAATTAAATTAGCTATGTTGAAAAGCTCAGAATTAGTAAGAGAAATATTTGAAGATTGAGGAGAATATGAAGGAGAGCTGGTGCTTCTATTAGTACTTTCGATTTCAGAAATCATTGCCGAATTTAAGGCTTTATAAATTTTCCTGAAATTATAAAATTTATAAAGTATATAAAATTATTTTTAACGGAATTTAAGAATTAGTCTTAAAGTTTAAAAGAGACAGTTAGAGCTATATATTGCGTTTATTTTTGTAAGCCCATGCAGTGCATTGGCTAGTGATATTTAGTGTTTAGAAGGCCAGCAATAATCCAGTTTTATCAGTCTGATAATGTTAATTTGGAAAACAACCCATATTGGGTAATTTTTAAGTTATTATTTCCCGGGCCCTACAATTTGAAAATTTAATACTGTAATTTAGATAGAAACGTCAAAAAATAAAGTGCAGTTTTATAAGCTCGCTGAACTAGAGTTAAAATAAAATTTATTTTTTGTGGCATCTTTAAAGCATTAACTTTTAATTTTAAAGTAGTGAAGTCTGGTGTTTCACTAATTACATAGACGTTTGTCTATGGCAACAATTTTTATTTTTAATCCGTTGGGAGGAAATTTTAGTTAATGCATTATAAGGAAAGGAAGCTTTTAAAAGACGGATTATCTCGCCTTTGAAATTATTAAGTAAATATTTTTAAAAAAATGAATCGGTAATAAATATATTGTGTAAAGCCGGATCATACTTTGAGCTAGCAAAATTAGATACTAGAGGAGTCGAAAAGTTTGAGGTCTGGTTTTCTTGATCGCTAGGGTCAAGGTTTAAGCCAAAAAAGATTGAGATTAATACATAAATGCATAATATGCAATAGTTGAATTTTTAAACTATAAATGATAGAGAATTTTGTATGTTTGACTTCTCTGCATACCTAAATTATGTGATAGAATTTTATATTTTGAGTCTCAGTTTTAGTGTTTAATTGCCTTTATTGTTAGTACAATTCCAACAATCTAGATATGCTTGATTGAACTTCTTGTTAAAATTGACCTAAAAATTAATTTATTCAATTCTTTAAAATTCACTTTCATCCAATATAAAATACATCGAATACGGGCTTATTTTTGAGATGAAATCAGGAGATAAAAAACAAGAAATGAGTTCTTTTATCCTTTTAAACTCTTAAAAGCTTTCATTTACACAAAGGCATGCTTGTTTTACTTCTTTTTCAATTTATTATTCGGATAATTAGCCATATGTCGATATGGCTTACAAAAATACAGAAGTGACATGGAAATCGCAACAATTTTCTGTAAAACTTGCTAATTTAATCATAGTTACTTTAAATTTCTTATATTATATAGATCTGTTAGAAGCATTTTTCGCTTTTAATTCCATAATCACATTAAAGATAAAATTTTAAATTGAATTTTCTTCATTTCTTGGCATTTTTTAAACTTATCTCTAGGTATGGTATTTTTATGGGGTGGGTAAATATTCGATGTGGGAAGCATGTGGCAGATTACTTTTTCAAATTATCTCTTGGTATGGGATTTAATCAAATATACCGTATTTATCTGATAGAATGGCCTCTCTAATAGAATGGCCCCTCCAATTGAATGGCCCTTTTTGGGGTGTATTGAAAAATAGAATGGCGGCCATTCTATCAGAATAAATAAGGTATATGGTAACCTTGATTAAATTAATCCCTCGTCTCTGTCTCATTAATTTACGCTTGGTACCACCAAAATTAAATTCAAAATTTTTCAAGATTTTAATTCCATAACGACATCAAAATTTAGATTACAAATTATATCAGAATCAATGTTAGCTGCCCAAATTAAATCAAAAATTAACAGCAAAAATAATGAATATTCAACTATTGAAATTGATCGCAGCCCGACACCATTGATCATCCCCGCTCAAGAGCAAAAAAATGTCTCCTTACTAATAGAAGGTCAGCGGCTGGAAGAAATAACGATTTCTACTGAAAATAATCCCACTTCTCTATCTGATCCTTTATTAGATCAAAATAGTCAATTTAATAATTATTCAACTAATAGCTGTGGAAAACGATTAAATACAATTAACAGACTAAATTCTAATAGGTAACTGTAATTTTACTTTGATTTTTATTTTACAAAATTCAGTCGAAAGGGTCAAAAAAAATTTCTAGGGTCAAAATAAAGGTAGATAAGTTGATTAAATTTAGCATGGGTTTATTAAAATTCGGTTAGCTATTGGCGGGAAGACCGCTACCGCCTACAACACTTTCTGAACTCAAGGGTTATTAAGATTTTCGTCTAAGTTGTCTCAGTATATAATTTAATATTAAGTTATTTATTTAAATGAAAAATTTTTATACATACATGTTAGGGTCATCTGTGTATGCTTTTATTTTTGTAAGTCAAGACGTTCTTGACTAAAATTTAATAAATTTTATTGTGCCTTCTAACTAAAATTATTTTCAAAAAACGTTTAATAAATCCCCTTGCTCATATTTACTCAAAATCTAAAGGATGTTTGCAATCGGCTTGCTCGCCACAATACTCGCAATTCTACTTATTTGTGCCATCCGTCCAATAGCCGCACCAGCTAGTCCACTTACCACCGAAGAGCTCAGATTTCTATGCCCAGAAGAGAGGGATTTTTGCCATGAACATTCTAAACAAGGATTTTGTTATGGAAAATCAATAAAGGTGGGGAAAATTTTGAGATTTGAGTTAAACCCCATTCCCAATATAATCAAGAATAGGCATTTCCCAACTACGGCATGTAAGTAACGTATTTTCTTAATTACGGCCCCATTCAGCGAGAATTCGAAACAATAGATTACCTCCCATAATTGCCCCCCCTAAACAAATGACCTCCCATAATTGCCCCCCCCCTAAACAAATGACCTCCCATAATTGCCCCCCCCCCTATTCAATTTCTAAGCCCGAATAATTCTCCTCCTTTGAATAATTACTCATCCCCGCAGGAATTAAAATATATGTAATTCTCTATGTAAACTACCCGCTAAACTAAATTAGTAGTTTAAGGATGATTCCCTGGAGCATTTAAAACACTTAGGCATGTGTTAAAGGAAATAGAAAGGAAAAAGATAGTAGCTCAGTGTAGAGCTCCTGTATCTGGTGAGTGAAAGCACCTATCAATGGCAGAAAACCGCCAATTAAAATGAACTAAATCCGAATATGCTCATGTGTGTCAAAAATACCGATAAATATCAAAAAAAAATACCAAAAAATAACGCTACCATTCGGGTTTAGCTTTAAACCTCTCGATTCCCGGCTTAATTGTTTTTCACAGGCCAAACTCTTAGCTAAGCAATGCAAATGCAGTTGCGCAAGTGCACATCACAGACGCATACAAAACTGCTGCAGAACTGTATGCAGAATTTTTTAAAGTTTAAACTTCATTTTAAAACTTAAAGGTAGGAGATCATGACATGAGGTTTTGTCTCCCTCTGTGTGGATATAATACAACAGCTAATGATGTAAATAATTTTAAATATTCTTATTATGCTTTTATTTTAAGCTCGGGAGTGGTTTAGGGTTAAAATGCATAACACAATTAACCATTTGGACTTATTGTGCCGCAGGTACTTTAATTATTACTCTGATATTTTTAAAATTGTTCAGATGCCAATGATAATACTGAGTGCTGTAAACGAAAAGGTTGATAATCCCAAGTAATAAAAATATTGATAAAGCTATTTTAGGCGTTCCGTCTGAATGTGCCAGTTTTTGTAGAGGAGATGTGCCAACATGTGATATGAGCTCAATTTTCTCATATCAGGTACTATTGTAAAAAGTTAGGAAACGTTGAGACTCTAATATCAATATAAACTTTGCCTTCAAAATTTGTACGCAGAGAAACTTAAGTTACACAATTCTCTATCATTTATAGTTTAATTATTCAATTAATTTATATTATGCAATTGACTGATTTTATCAAACTTTGGAATTAATGTTTAAATGCATAATATATAATAATTAAATTTTTAAATTATAAATAGTAGAGAATTGTGTAGGTTTGACTTTTCTAATCCATCATCATATTCAGCCATGCCTTAAGAACCTGGACAAAATTCTTGAATGTCAAATGGAAGATCTTGCTCCAGAACCACATTTCAATAAAGAATGGAGGCCTATTTGTGATTGGCAAAACTGAAATAAAGTTTATAATTTGTGAATATTTCAAGTTTTTCTATTAAATTAAATGTTTGAGTTAATATTTGCTTTGATAAAGTGCGTTAGCTGTGTTAAAAGATGTGGCGTATAAAATCGAATGCTGAGGTTTTGAAAAAGGGCGAGAAGTCAAAATCAATTGCCAATAAAGAAAATGCCCTTCAACGCACTCTTTGCCCTTTAACGCTCTCTTAAAAATGCCCTTCAACGCTCTCTTATGTCGATTAGTTGCGTTAATATGTATGTGGAGAGTTACGCATCCCACCCATCCTCCCCTTCTATTTAGAGGAGCTACGCATCCCCTCCATCCTCTCCATCTATTTAGAGGGGGAATGCTTTCCTTCCCCTTCATGGATTCACATTCGACAATTAAGATTTAAACTTGCCTTTTAAACTAATATTTTGTTTGTTTTTACATTAATATTTAAAATTTAAACATTGACTTTAAGACTTGAAGAATGTTAAAATTATCAAGCTTAATGCTTTATCATCTTTTATTTTTATTATCGCTAACAATTCTATTTCGATATGCTTCTTCAATGTGGGGAGGGTCGAATTCGATACATGTATGTTTATATTTAAAGTTAACATTTTTAATCTTTAATTTAGCCTGAACCTAATAATAGAGGATATGTTGCACCTCCAGTAACACCAGAGCAAGCTACTCCTGCTGGTGGGTCTCCACAACATTTTGGAGGAAACAACTTTGGATACTCATTGGAAGGAACCACAAATCCTCACTTTAGTTATCCGACTTTTGGAAATGAGGTAAATATACAATTTTTACAGAAACTTGCTCTCAGGATTCAATTTATGCATCGCGCTTGAAATAAAATTCCATATTATAAATTTTGATGATTCGCCTAGAAGCAAAACGCTTATGCAGGGATTAAATGATAAAGAGAAAAGTGAAAGCATTAATCGACGGCCCGGTATCACGCCTTAAGTTATTAACGAGGCCAATTGAGCACTGTCCACGTTCTAACAAGTTCTAATCCTGTCCTTTGACTAAACACCTACGAAATGTCGGAACCAATGTTTCCATAAGTAAATAAACTCGCGAAAAATATGAAATTAAATGTAAATAAAGCTTCTTGATTATTTTAGGCAGAAAGTCCACCTTATTATACCGATAGTGAATGGTTCCCAAGTTCAGGTGGAACGTCGTTTGCGCCATCCGCTGTAAATTCACCGACTCATCCAAATATGCCTACTAGTCTACATCATCAGAATGTAATTCTTTTTTATTAATTATTATAATTAGGAATCTTGAAATTTTAGTTGCCTGGAGACTTCCACGGCTATTATTCTCAACAGCTTGAGGATGAAAGCAATGATGGCGACGCATCATATGTAAGCAACATAGATAATGAATCAGAGGGAACTGACACAGGTGCTCATCATAGTGTGAATATGATGCCCGGTCCTTCATCGACTTCCGTTCATCGCAAAGGAAAGAAACATAGTCCCAACGCTCAAGGGACCCCTAAAACTAGATCACCAAAGAAAAACAAAAATTCTGAAAAAGTTCGTCGTCACCGTCATTTAGACCAACCAGGCGGACATTAAACAAAATTCATGTAATTTTTATGTAGTTCATGAGCTTTAGACCAAAACAGATTCCAACATTACCAAAACAGATTCAAACATTACTAAAGAATTCCGAATCGGAACACCTCTATGCTTGTTCAAAGTAGTGTTCGGCAAATGGATTTTTCAGTACCGGGAGTAACGAAAGTCCCGATACCGAGTGGTACCGAAATTTTTCAAATATCATCGGTAAGGTTCCGGTTCCAGAGTACCGAAAAATACCGCTCTGTATCTTTGGGAGTACCGTTGGAGTACCGAACCGTGCCGAACACTAGTTCAAAGGACATATTATTCATTCATTTTATTTTAAAGTTGTACCATTTAAATTATATTTTAGTCCAAGTATAAATTTAGCTTAGTCTTTCTTTTTTATTTCCAACTGAAAATAGTACTAATTCAATTAGAGTTCAACTGCTCTCTACTTCATTAAAACACTACTACATTTTCCATTTCCTTTTAAACAAGCTGTCATGAGTTCTTCATTAAACAATTTCCGCTTTCTTCGTTAAAGCGTGTGTTAGCTACTAAATATTTTTTGGCTTAGCTGTTCTATATTTGAAATAAAGAACTACAAAAAAAACTTTTTTTAATAAAAAGGATAAATGTAAAAATAATTAATGTGACATGTAAGCTATTTTGAGATATAATGTTGGCAATATTGCGGGTTTAGTTTCTCTAAATGTGTTATATAAAAAATAACAAAAATAAAAAAACAATATTTCGTAAATATGTAGATTGTCCTGTATAAAACAGGGATGTTACGAGCTAAGCGAACTCCGATGCCCGTTACTTTAATCCGTGACCTTTTTCTCGACCCGGAATCCTAATGGAAGACAGCTTCAAAGATCCGACTCTAAATTCCCAATGCTATTTTTGCCGCAAATAATGTTCAAACGTGCAGACCGACAAAATTTAAACACACCCTAATACGCAATACAACTATCCCATTTTATAAAAATGCACCAGTTTCAATTTAATTAGCCAATTAAATTATTTAACAATTTTATGTATTTTAGTTTCTCAAAATTCTTTTTTTCCATTTTTTATTTCAAACATCAAATTAAATTTTAAAATTATTTGCCTTTAATATGGATGCTTAACATATTATTAAATTAAAAATTCAACAAAAAATTAAATAAACAATAATTAAGTTATGGCATCACTTTTAAACAATATTATCAAATTCGCACACAATACAATTATAATCACTCCTTATAATTAAATTACCGTACTTACTGGAATACTTATCCCTTTAAAATCCCACGAAATATAATATTTTATATTATGCATAAAAAATTGGAAGAAAATTTTTTTCAAAAATTTGTCCAAAATTCCTATTTTAATACCTTAAAAACCAGATATAATAATTAAAAATTAAATTTTTAATAGAGTGTAAAAATAACAATAGAAAAAAAGACCAGCCTAAAATCTTTTATTTGAATATAAAAAGCATGCCTTTTAGTGAATTAGCTTTGAAAGGAAAAATTCCTTTGTATGCATGAATAGAATTTATGAGAAAAATTTTTTGCAAATTTTTTATTATTCTTTTTTTATGCTATTTTTTGCCGACATATTTAATTATATTAGAGCTATAAATACATATTTGGAATTTTATAAATTCTGTTCATTATCTAGACATTAATTCATATTTCGAGATTTATTACTGAATTATTTTTTGACACGTTTAAATTGAGGGGAGGATTTAAGCTTACTTTCTATTATTTACTCTAAAAGCGAATTAGTTAAACTGTCCTAAATCCCGGCAGATTTTTTACTTAATAATAGCCCAAGCAATGGCACTTTAAATTAGCTAAATTATTCTTATTTCCAGATTTATTACCTAAATTATTTTTTGGCATTTAGTAAAAATGAGGATAATAGTACAACCTGCGGCACTTTGTTCGATTCCTCTTTACTTTCATCTTATAACACTATAATGGACATTTCTTGAACAAAAGCTTTAAAGATTTCTGTCCTCTCTAACCGGGACATACAAAAATATTTAATTGCTGGAAGCTTTCCCAAATTTAATATGTACTACTTTTATTAAATGCTTTTTTACTATCAATTAATATAATTTTATATATTTTTTGAAATTTTCTTAAATAATATAAAAAATTTTAGCTTTAAAGGGAATAATGCCTTTAAATATTTCTCAAATAAATTCTACAATTCAATTCACATCAATTAAATCAGCATATGAATTTTTCAAAGCACAATGTGAAATTGAAAAGCCTTCTAGCGCTTGGACGGCTTCCATATTTTTGTTAGCCTACTCTCTTGCTACGCCATTACAAATTTTTATTTTGCCGACAAACTTTCGATTAGCTAAACAATTTTCAGCTTTCCAGTTGTTGATGTATATTGTAAGTTTTTAGTTTACATCTAAGTTGATGTAAATCTGGTGTTTATCCGGTTATATCCGATTCATTTGGGTCCGGCTATAACGGCGATATAATACATAAATAGTGCTAAAATCGGGATATTGTCTTTTTTAAACAAGGTGTTGGTTCAATCCCTGTTGAGGACTACTAATTATAGTGCAGGTATATATTCTATAATTAGATCTCATTAAATTGAATAGCCAAATTTATTTTGGCTTACAAAAATAATAACCGGCACTGTAAAAATTTACGTACAAAAAATAAATACCTCAAAATTTTAATGATAAATAACTTTAATATTGTATATTTTGTAAACCCGTAAAATAAAGCTGGGTATTTAATATATTTGTTCTTTAATAGCGATGAGTATACAAAAATTTTTTGACAGCATAATATAAATATTAATTGAAAAATTTAATATTATGCACAAGATTTTTTGACCGCATAATATAAATATTAATTGAAAAATTTAATATTATGCAAAAATTTTTTGACCCATAATATAAATATTAATTGAAAAATTTAATATTATGCACAAGATTTTTTGACCGCATAATATAATTATTAATTGAAAAATTTAATATTATGCACAAGATTTTTTGACTACATAATATACATATTAATTGAAAAATTTAATATTATGCACAAGATTTTTTGACCGCATAATATAATTATTAATTGAAAAATTTAATATTATGCACTTATTTTTTGACTGCATAATATAAATATTAATTGAAAAATTTAATATTATGCACAAGATTTTTTGACCGAATAATACAAATATTAATTGAAAAATTTAATATTGTGCACAAGATTTTCTGACTGCATAATATAAATATTAATTGAAAAATTTAATATTATGCACAAGATTTTCTGACTGCATAATATAAATATTAATTGAAAAATTTAATATTATGCACAAGATTTTTTGACCGCATAATATAAATATTAATTGAAAAATTTAATATTATGCAAAAATTTTTTGACCGCATAATATAAATATTAATTGAAAAATTTAATATTATGCAAAAATTTTTTGACCCATAATATAAATATTAATTGAAAAATTTAATATTATGCACAAGATTTTTTGACCGCATAATACAAATATTAATTGAAAAATTTAATATTGTGCACAAGATTTTCTGACTGCATAATATAAATATTAATTGAAAAATTTAATATTATGCAAAAATTTTTTGACCGCATAATATAAATATTAATTGAAAAATTTAATATTATGCACAAGATTTTTTGACCGCATAATATACATATTAATTGAAAAATTTAATATTATGCACAATATTTTTTGACCCATAATATAAATATTAATTGAAAAATTTAATATTATGCACAAGATTTTTTGACCGCATAATATAATTATTAATTGAAAAATTTAATATTATGCACAAGATTTTTTGACTACATAATATACATATTAATTGAAAAATTTAATATTATGCACAAGATTTTTTGACCGCATAATATAAATATTAATCAACCCGCTTTTTTGCATACCGCCCCAGAAAATTTGAGCTGGTTTTAAGGTAATTTGAGCCGAAAATTTTAACTCGCCATAGACCCAACCCCAGACCCAAAAAGTCTGATTTTATGTTCTATATTAGAAAAGTTTTTCATTCAGAATTTATTCAACATTGTTTGGTTTCTTCAATATATCTGGCTTTGCATTGAGACACTCGTCGGGCGTCGAATAATCATCCCTAACAGCTGGGATGCTTATCCTTTTAGATTTGTCAATTTTTGCATAGACTTTCTGTACATGCATCTGGCGTTGAATAGATCCATGGCTGTTCTTGATACACACGGAAATTTGTTCAACAATATTTTTGATAAGAGGTACTTTTTTGTGTGTCTCGTAACAACCCATATACGATAACTTCAATTTACACTCGAATAAAAATTTGAGGCAATATCCGTATCCGTAACATCTTTTGACCATATATCCCTATCTGTGTGCATGTCAGGGTGTTACCGATTATTTAAAATATTCCTTAATATACAGAAAATTTTCCACCACTAGGAGGGTATCATAGGAGGTGTTCAACTACAGTTAGTTAAGCGAGACCTTTCCGTTCTACCTCCCTACTTTAAAAATGCCAAATCTCAAATAAATCTTTCAGTAAAAACAAAATCTACATTTCCGTTACGTTGCTATTTGGATTGATTTATTCGATACATTCAAATTGGTATCCAGAACGAAGGCCGTTTCATTGTCTCAATGTTGTTGATTATTTTGAACCTTCTACAGGGATTCCACCTGTAAGGGAATTTTACTTAATAGTTAATTTATGAAATTTAACAGAATTTGCTAGCCACTTTACCTGATGATTGGATATACGAAAGGATTGAACAAATTTATATGACCATAATTTATTTGCCAATATTTTTGTACATTGCCTGCTTCACCAAACTTTTCCGAGAATTTGTAGAAAGAAGGATCAAGACTAAACAGTGTGAGATAATAAATTCATAATTAGAATAGTGTAATACAAGTAGAACTTACCCCCAAGCTGTGAGATCCTGCGACCTCCCGATAGTGCAAGGAGAATTGTGAATAAGAGAGTGGCAAAAGTTTAGCTCCGGGCGGGCATTGAACGCCCCGTCAGTTAATACTAGACGCTTACGCTCACAAGTACGGGGATGTTCTACCGACTGAGCTACCGGGGGCTGCTGTCACCTTACTTTCACCTTCCATTATTTAATTTTTTAACTTCACCGCAGCCTATTAAGCGTTTTAAATGCTAGTCAGCTGAACCTCTCTTCATTACAGAATTAATTTTACGGCATTTTCAGTACCAACAATTCATATCAATTCAATTGTGAAAACCATCACCGTCGTTAATTCAATGTCAAAAAATTCTTCCGTAACATACAAAGTGAACAACACTTTAAATTTAAGAGGGAAAAGCCTTGTTGAACAAAAAGAGGAAATAGTTTATGCCAATTTGGCACTCGAACGTTCTCGACTTTTCCTGCTTTGCTTTTTCAGTCAGCTGCCTTATTTGCTAGCCAATGCAAGATATCCAATTTCAAGGATTACTGGTAGACTTTCAATAAATAGCTCATACAGTCGAACCCCAAATCCTAGATACAAAACAGTGGGTTAAATTGCTTTTGTCTTTTGCCTTTCATTTATTAAATTGCCTTTTGTCTTTCGCTTTTTAAAATTAAATTCAGTACAACACTGATAAAAATCCATTGGATGAAAGGACCTCACAAAGCCGTCCGTCCCAGTCCCGACGGCTTTGGGACGGGGACGACAAATCCAGTAAATGAAAAGACTTCTCAAAGCAATACCTCCTATGCTCGAGGTTTCATTGTATGGTCGGACTGTACATTAAAACCTAACATAAAAATATCCATCAATTTATTCAGATATTGGAGGTAACTTTGACTTAACTATAGCAATGTCCAAATTAGCTCAACTTTTTGGCACAATTTTTCACGTACAAGAACCTTTCATCTTTTTATTGTTGAGTCGAGATATGAGAAGAGGTGTTTATAAAGACTATACTGCTGTTAAGCAGCGTTTATTTGGAGTTTGAATATTTGTCGTTTTAATTAGAGTTTGGATTTTCCGGGCTTAACCCCTCCTCTCCCCCGGTCTCAGAGCTTCTTTCCTTTAAACAGACCCGGGCAGATTTTCCAGGCTAAAACTTCTAACCTCGAAAAACATCGTATTTATCTAAATACACGGCTTCGGGCTAATGGATCAGGATAACCGTTCTCGGGCCCGACTCGGTGTCTAACTCTAGTTTTAATTATTTATATTTTTTGTATAACCGTTACTAAAATATTTTAATTAATTAAATTAAAAGAATAAAGTTTATGCATATACATTGTACTACTAGTTTAAAACGATATCACTAAAAAATATATCTATATATCAAGGATAAGTTCTGATTTTAAAATGTAAAATCAGAAATTGGAAGAAAATAAACTAAGATAACAGGAAGATAAAGGAGAAGGGAAAGATCTTAAAGTGCGGACTAGACAAAATTTTACTGGATTCTGTCTCGAAATCCCATGTTTTAGCGAAAAAAGGGGTTATCCTGATTGAGGGATTTACGGAATTAATGCCTCGGCACCCTCTCCATCCGATCATTTGAAAGAAATCCCATTACGAGCATGGGAATTCATGTTTTCGCACTCTAGAGTAAAGGTCTTTAAAATCTTGGTCAAAAATTAAATAAAATTTCTTGAATATTCTTGAAATTTCTAATTCTTTGAAGTGAAATATGTTTCTAATGGATTTTTTAGGAAGTTATAAAATGAGGTAAATACTAATCAATGTTGCCGCCCGAAACTCGAAACCCGGCATTTTTTCGTACCAAAACCCGATAAGAAAATTTTCCAACCCGAAACCCGAACTGAAAACGCTCCAACCCGATATCCGAACCCCGTACCCGAGGATTTTTTGTACCCGCGGCACCACTGATACTGATCAAAAACTTATAAGGTCAATTTTCTCAATAATAGTCAACTTAGTGATTGTTACGAGAGTGTTTTTTAACTCTATGCTTATTGCGTGAAGAATTTGAAATAGGACCATGCATATCAGGTTGATTAGCTCGTGTGTTATGTTGAATTCCTCCACCTTGGCGTAAATGCATATTTTGGAGATTATATACTAATTCATTGCCCTCAAACCCGTAATCAATATGATCGTGATCACTACTTCCAAAAGTATTACTACTACTTCCAGCTTCATGATTGTGGTAACCACTTCCTCCAGTATGATAAATTTCTGCGTCATTATATAATGACGGTTCCTGGAATTTGAATTATATCTTTGTTTACAACCGATCTGCGAATTAAATCTATCATGTTTTGAAGATATGTAAAGGCATAAATTAGTACATATGTATAAGCTAAAATAGCATTCTTGTGTCTACGATTGGTATTTTTGTTATCTGCGGATTGTTATCTGCGGGAATTGGTTGGATTGGTACACCAAAGAAATTTTGGATTAATATTGCTTATGCAAGTTACTTACTTTGTTATCGCCATAATTACTGTTATGATCGGATGAATTTAAGCTTGACTGATCTTCCTCATGTTCAGATCCTTCCGAATTGGAAAATGGAGTAGGCGCTTCTACAGCTTCCTTGAAATACAAAAATTAATTAATTGTTAATTTATTTACCTCTTCACGTGTCTGCTTAAAATTGCGTCTATGTTCAAAAAGATTCTTTGATGCTTCATCTCTATATGGTACATATTTGCGAATATTCTTAGAATTCTTGTGTCTACGATTGGTATTAGGGTTCTTTAAGTTTGCGAATTAAAGGACAGAAATTTTATAAAAATTTACGTTTCCATGTTGCATGCCAAAGTTATACACGATGTCATTTTGACCATCCGTTGTGATAAGTATTTGACCAGGTATATTGCCATTGTCCGCCGCTCCCATATCACCTCTACGATTTGTATTAGGGCTCTTTAAGTTAGCGGATTAACTGACAGAAATTTTATCAAAGTTTACGTATTCATGTTGATTGTCAAAGTTAAACACAATGTCATTTTCATCTTCCTCCGACATGTGTTCAGGTAATGGATTTGTATTAGAGGCAGTATTTCGTTCAGGTTCACTTGAGTTTTCCGGCGTAATAGTCTAAAAAATAAAAGCGATTTTTATATTAGAGAATTTAAGCGGATATGCACAGCTAATTGATAAACATACGCTTCTTCGTCTTAAACTTCCGAAGCGGCGTAACGGCATTCCATCAACACAAGATATCAAGAAGAGTATCAACGATAAGCAATAGAAGAGTAACTTTAAATTCATTGGATTTAATATTTTTATATTCTCTTTATATTTTTCAATTTTGATTTTTTAATTAAAAAATTTAATTTTTTAAAGAAAAATAATTTTAAAATAAATAAAAGCAATAAGAATTTATAAAGACTAGGCATTTAGCGGGGAGAAAATTGGCAATCGACTTGAAAAATCAATTTTTCGAAGGCATAGGTATTTAATATAGCCAAAAATAATAAACAGAATTGATCAATTCTAAATATAAAATATAACAAAAATTTATAAAAAAAATTTGTTTTGGCCATGTTTTATAAAAACATCAGCTAGCTGTGGCTCAAGCTTTACGATGGGGTTGCGTTTGATTACGTTACTTTGCGTTTGATTCACTGGGGCGTTGAAAAGCACGTCGGCATTGGGCTCGTGCTGCTGGAACCTTTTGCTTCTTTAAAGTTTTTATAGATTCACGTCGGTCTTCTTTTTGGCCAAACTCGAGAGAGAATTACCAACGACTTGAGATGATAACATAAACATGAAAGCTAATCGAACGACGTTTTATACAGTTTCATCTATTTATTACAGACCTGGTCACGGATACTGATTTTGGTATCCGTATCCGGATATTTACGGCGGATATCCGTATCCGGCGGATATCCGTATCCGGATCGCAGGCGTCTTGATATTAGCTGTATCCATATCCATGACCAGGTCTGATTTATTGATAGTTCTAAGACAATTAGGTAGTATGTCCAACACTATTTAATGTTTTAAATTTGAAATTGTTTCTCAAAGTAAGTTGTTTCAACAAATTCAGAATCCATCACAACATTTTGTACTTATAGCCCATAATTATTTCGAGGCTTAAAATTCCTAAAGTCCAATCGCGGATTCCTTGTTTTATTTCATCTTTAAACATGTTGTCAGCTTTTGAAAGCATCATGAAGTTGAGATGGATTTTCAATAATCCGAGTGTTAAATTTCATAATTAGGGTCTATGGACATGAGTGAGGTTTGACTAAACTACATTTTTTTGACTAAACTACAAAAGATTTGACTAAACTACATTTAATAAATCATTTGCGACGTGTAAGTCCTAAGTCATGTTAAGGAGAAATTCTTTCAGTAAAGCAGCTGGGCTATAGCTATTTTTATCTTTCACCTAGTCCAAAAGTTTGTTCGGTAGCTGGGAGCGAATCAGATAGACCGGATTGATGTGTTATCCATTACAACACGCCGCCTACTGCACAGCCTTGGGAATTAAATAGCTATATGTTTTATTAGCTATATTAAGAATCAAATGCTAGAATTACCTATCTAAATATAAGTTTATCATACGTTAAATCGGCTAAAATAATATAAGCTAGCTTTACATAATGATGTTTTACAAGAAAAAAATTAAAATGAATGTTGTATTTCTTGATTAATTCCCCGCTGAAATAATATTTCAACAAATCTCAACTCAGCCCATACCTATATTTAAAAATTGCTTGGAGTTTTGGTATGATATAGTCCTGGGAATTATTCGTTATCGAGGATTATTGATCAACCCATCCGCGACATCGGGAATTAATCGAGAAACTACAGTAACGTAAAGTTTATAATAAAAAGACAGAAAATAATTACATACTAAAATCAACTAACAAACAAGCAAAAAAATTCAAAAACTGATTTGTAAAATCTAATAAATGCTTCAGGAGAAAATTTAGAGAAAAATTTAGAAAAAAAAATTGTAAAAATTTACCAAAATAAGAATAATCCTCCCGAAATAATGAGTATATAAAAGTGTGAATATAAATCTTTATACAGTCGAACCTCAGTTTTATATGAAAATTCAATTGAATATTGGTTAGAAGTAGAGACCGGCGCGGGTTGGGATCCCGACGGGATTTTCCGGATCCCGAAATCCCGGATTTTTTTTGACTTTCTGGATCATTCGGAATCCGGTATTTTTCGTGATTTATACCTCGGAATCCCGTCCAGGCTACGGTTAAGAAAATAAATCCCGACTCGGGGGTTCCGGAATTTCGATTCTGCCGGTCTCTAGTTAGAAGAGTAAGATACATTCGTATAAGATACATTTTCCCTAATAAGATACACTCGATTTTAGAAAAAAATTTAGCCCAAGTTAAAAGTAAAAATGAGGTTCAACTGCATAAATTGCCAGGTTCTCAGCAACTGTTGTATCTTATGATTTTGGGTTCGTTATCTCTACGTGTTTTCGTATTCTTCTCCAAAATTTGTTTCAAAAGATCTTCTTCAGATGGAGTAACTTTTGGATGTATGCGAGCACGATTAGGAAATGTGACTGGTTCAGTTTTGGCAGAAGCTATTTTCGACTTTTTTGTTATCTTCACATTTTTAATCATTTTTCTTTTGCTTTTATCTTTGTTTTGATGTCCTTCCTTTTTGCTATCGTTGATAGTTTTGGGCTTAAAGTATTTCAATATATTTTTCTAAAATATAAATCTTCGGGTTGGATGCAGTGGTTGGTAGGAATTCGAAAATTTACGCTGATTTCAGATTTCCTTCAGTTCCGATTTCCGGTAGTTCAGCATTTGTGACTGACTTCTGAGAGCGTAGTTTAAGATGGGGTGTTAGGTGACCATGGTCTTTCTTTTCTTATCTGTTTTCGGCGCGGCCACTTCTTCCTTTCACAAATTATGGGGGAATAGTTGGGCGCTGGTACCAGCAACCATGTTCTTATAGATACTACCGCCCCTAGGTGGATGGTAGCTTCTGGGCTATTCAGGATAGTTTTACTCCCTATCATCCCTATCCAAGGAATTTTGAATGCATGAACTTAATATGTTTAAGTAATAATAACTGAACGAACCTTTTTATCTTTGAAGATATGTTTAGGTGAATACAAAACACTAGACGGACTCTTTTCTATAGTTTCTTCTTCGCTTGTTGAAATACTTCCATCCACATTTATTTCAATGCTTGGTCGACTGGTTTCATCATCGGAAGAATAAGGCTGAGGAGGTTCTTGAGGTTCTTCCACTATCTGGAATTTTGTAAAGAATTGAAGAAAACACAAAGTTTATGAAGGTTTTTATGACCCCAGACCAAGTTTTCTACAATTTTTCGAAGTCCCTGTCCTTCATAGCCTTTTGATAATACTAAATTTTTAAAAATATTTTACCTCGTTCTTATATTCTGATGGATAATTACTAATTTGCTCGTGAAGAAATTTCGCTTGCTTATCATGTGCAGCAGTGTTTTCTTCTTCTCCCTGAATTTGTTCTGGAGTTGACTCGTTAACAGTTGAAGCTGGTGATGAATTTACATTCTGAATTGTGAATATTATTATTACCTACATTGTATTTTTATTGAAATTATGGATTTGTTTCATAAATAATGAATTTATTTTTATTTTTTATCCAAGTAGGATGCCTGTGCAAATATTCAAAATCCATTTCTCAACCAAAAACGCACAATTTTATGTTACTAGTATTCGTAAAAACCACAAAAAGGCTATAGCTTTCCTAATTTTCAAACTACTCCATCCAAATTCAGTAATTATTTAACTACCGTATCATCTGGGGTTTGAACACCATCGGAATGTTGAACCATATGAAAATCATGCGCTGGTGAGGGTGGTGGTGCAATTGGCGGCTCAATGACTAATGTACGTCCTTGGAGGTTGATAGCTTCTCTCTCATTTACACGCCTTCGACGTGGTTCTGATACCGCATCATCTGGTGAAGGTGGTGGTGCAAGCAGCGGAGCAATGACTAATGCATGGCCTTGGAGGTTGATAGCTTCACTCTCATTTACTCGCCTTCTACGTGGTTCAAATCCCACATCATCTAGAGATAATGATCTGGTGTTGACAGGTAATCCTGCATCATTGACTGGCTGGATAGACTAAATATCAATTAAAGATAAGCTTTTTAGGATTTAGTTGACCACTGCATAGAGGGGGGGCAGATAGGTAATTAAGGAGCCATTATGGTTAACTACGATATTATTTAGCCCCAGAGGAGTGGTAAAAAAGAGGTTAGAATGTAAAAACCGTGGCGCGACATTTGGGGATCAGACTTTTGGGGACCCGACACTTAGTGACCCGACTACTGGGGACACGACACATAGGGAACCCTAATGTCGCGTCTTTAAAAGTCGGGTCCCTAAGTGTCGGGTCCCCAATAGTCGGGTCACTAAGTGTCGGGTCCGCAAATGTCGGATAGCCGTAAAAACAGTGCCCTCAGTAACTATAAAAATTTACATGCTGTCTTCTTAATTCTCTTGATGAATGACATCCGAGTCCGCAAAATTTTAGACGTCCTCCAGCTCCAACAACTGATCTTGACACAATAAGAACAATTACCAACATAATGACAAAAGTATAATAATTTTTTGGATAAATAAGCCTCATCATTTAATGATAATTTTCTAAAATTTAATGATTTACAATAATTATCTCATTCATATTAAGGTAATGCTGCCAGCCAGATTCAGGGACATCCGACAACTTAACAAGCTTAGAGCAATTAAAAAGTAGGCTTGAATTTGTCCCCAGAATTTTATAAGGTAATTTAATTTTCTAAATTATTTTACTCTCTCCTTAGTGACTAACCCGGATCCGAAAACTTTATATTGTAGCTATGGTATTTTAAAAAGTGTAAATAGTACTGGAATATAGCTAGGCTCCCTTCAGCTATTGCAAAGGGTTACTCGTCTGCTACTCTTTCTTCAGCTGACCGGACTGATCCATTACTCGGCCTACTGCTAGCTTTAGGAATTAAATAGTTACATGCTTGACAATAACAAGATAGCGAATCGGCAAAATAATCCGTCTGCCTAAAAGCGCTTAGAAATTAATTGGAAATTTAAACATTTAATTAAATAATTATCGCAAAATTTAACTATTTTTAATAGATTTTAATAAAAAAAAATATTTTTTTAATTTTCATAATTTCATAATTGACTGACAAAAATAAAAAATAATAAATAAAAGCAAGAGTGCAGATTTAAAAAAAATGCCAATGAATTGAGTAAATCAATTTTTTCTTTGAAAAATGCGACAGTCGAGATGGATGCACTTTACATAAATGCATGACACTCTATGGGCGATGCGCCTTTGGCAAGTCGAACGGCCCTAACGCCGCAAACATCAAGGGTGTTTATAATGCAAATGTTTAATTAGAATTGACTGAAAAGGTTTGATCCGTTTATGCATTGAAATTGATAAATTGAAATTTTGGAAATTTTGTTGAAATTTTGGGAATTTTTAAAATTATGAAGGGCGGTAATCAGGCAAACTTTTTTAATCAGGCAAACTTTTTCTTTTTTTTCTGAAGATGCTGGTTCGCTCCCAGCCGCCTTTGCAATAGCTAACCTTTTGCACTAGCTAAAGGAGAGAAATAGCTATATCCTAGCTGCTTTACTATATTCCGACAAGGCAAAGCAATCGCTAGTAGAACCCGAGGGCTGAAATGGCGATTTTTTGATGAAAAAATAGGCCGGGCCAGCTCTTCAAGGGAAATAAAGCAATTTTAGTTAAGTGATAGATAGAATTCTCAACTTGACAAATCCGTTAAATGGGAAAGATTCGAAGAAGTGCGGTAATAAGGCAAATTTTTTCATAATAAAGTCATGTTAAAATAGTATGAGCAATTATAAAATTTTGCGAGAAGCTTTAATATGTATGTAAATGTCTAGCCTATCGTCTACATCTTTTATGCCCTTTGCTTAAATGCCGACTTCCGGCAAAATAAAATCAAATAAATCAATTTAAAAGTGCATTTTAAGAATTCTAAATTTAGTTGCCGCTAAAGGACTATCGAATTTATGCTAGAAGATTTGAATGCTTGAAGATTTCAAACAAACTACCTAGCTATTGTACTATGTTACTGACCTTATTTCTTGGCCTTATTCTGAGACGGCTCCTCTAAAGGCCCCCGATAGTTCATCAACAACATATCTCAGCAATAAATTTAAAAACGCATATTTCATAAACAATGGTTGCTCGGTTCTGAACTCATAACGTAAACCTTGCTTAAATTAGGGGTTTTTATTTTTACTGGAGATTATTTTTATTTTTTATCTCTTTAAAAACTGACAAAAATATCGTAAATGATTTATGCTAATCTAATAATTTTGGTTGAATTAGTGAAAAAATGCAAAATATCTAAATGTTTCAAGAAATTTCATGAAAATTGTTAAAAACTGAAATTTTAAGGACAGAAAAGGTTGATGTTTCAAAAACTATAATTCTACTAGGCAAAATAGATCGTTTAAAATATCGTGTTTTTTTCAATTTAGAGTTGTTTTCAATCTTTGATTCAGTCTTCGTTCTATATACGGTCATTGTCTTCATTGAAACCATGCGACGGACTCCCCTATATATTAAATTTTAATTTTAAACTCTAGATAATTGGTAACTCGTTATTTTAATATGTTCATTTAATTTTAGGATGACTGACTAAGCCTAATAATTGAACAATTAATTATAAATGAAATGTGTTCTCTAATTTTATTTTTGATCATTGTAAATCCAGTTAAAAACTAACCTGGTAAAATCGCGAATTTAGATGTGACAAATATACTGAGGGGCGAGCTGAACTATTTCTAACTGAATCGTCGTCATAAGGTCGAGGTGGAGAATATTGTGTCTAAAAATTCATAGTAATTACCCCAAACTTAAAAAAAATTTATTTCATTTTCCCCTGTACCATAAATCAGATTCGTTAATATTATTTGTGGTAGTAACCAAAGACAATCCAAAAATTTTAGCTGTCCGGAATTTTGATCATTATTATTTATTATATTAATCTGTTTTTTTTCTTTTCTGGGAGAGGAAAATACCAAAAAACAATTAAAATTACCGGCTCAGGATCTCTTGGGTTAAAACCTCGACTAATAATATTTTGACGCCTTTCTTCTGACATGGAGCTCATCTGTTCGTGAGTTAGTTGCGCATTGACAAAATTATAGTTTGCATTGCGGTCCTAAGAAATACTTTGTTTAAATAATCAGAATTAAGATATCTCTCACATCTTGCTCGAAAAATTTAAATGTTTATCATGTTAATACAAGCAACTTACACGTCTAGGTGGATGTGCAGCTGCAAGCCTTCGCTGGATTCTTTGAAGCTTAATTTTAAATAATAAATTTAACAAACAAATATGGCTTAAACTAGGATACTATCACATTAATAAAAAAAAAGTCGTAACGTTTTGCCTTTTTAATTATCTTTGCCTTTTATTTATTCGGTTAAAACCACCAAGTCATGTTTACAAATATTGGATAATACATACTATGTACATTTTTAATTTTAGTAGAAATAACTTAACCTACATTTTCTAGTTGAGCTCGATTCATCCTTCCTCCTCCGTGTCCAGCATCACCTCGTGTTGGGCTTAGTTGTAAATTTCTGTCACGACGTTGAGTTCCTGCATTTCCATTGTTCCCCTCGGTACCACGATTTAACTCTCTGCGACCATCAAAAGTACCTTGATCTAGTTCAAATGTAATCCAATCTTCGTCAACCTGACCTCGAGGTGGTTCTATTTCATCATTTTCAATATCCTCTTGATTTAAATCTTCGTGGCCATCAATTGTTCTGTCAGGATGAACAAGAGAATTTGACCTTTCCTAAATTAATTTATCGTATTTTCTCTAATTAATTCTTTTTTTCTATACGTCATTGGTTGCCGTTTTTAGCCTACATCAAAGCGCAGCTAAAGGGGGATACCGCCGTTAATAGAGACGCAGTTCATTTAAAAAATTAGTGTGGGTAAAATCAAAATTATAAAAAAAGCTTTACAATATGGCCTCCATGCTGAGCATTTTGTTGACCTCTGAAACATCTTCGCATTCCTTCAACATAGCTCGAGATGAAGCCAAGTAATAAAATAACGAAAATATTTTTTAATAATAACATATATATTTTTATATGGTATGTTATTCTGGTTATCCCTAAATAATATTTATTATTAAATGTTCTGAAAATCAAAGTAATGTTGAGGAAATTTTTAGGCACTTTAAAACATTTTGGGTAAACAAATATAGAAGCGATTAAATGAAGAATCAAGGAGGGAGAAGCGATATTTATTAGCCTTGGACACTTAAAATTATCCACGAGAATGAATGCATTTCTGGCCGTCTGCACATTCATGTTCTAAATTCACTGCAAAATTTTGCATTGATTAATATTTATAAAAATATATAAAAAATTGTAAATGAATTTTTACTAAATTTTGCAATAAATTAAAGAAATTAAAATATAATATAGAAGGTAAAATATTAAAAATATACCTAGTTATGTTTCGAGTTGACCAAATTCATGATTGAGTTTGAATAGTGATAAACAAATAAACTAGAACAGATAAACACAGAATATATAAACATCGGAAAATGTGCTGCGAATTTTCAGAATTATATGTTCAGCATCCAAAACATCAACATCATTTAGGCAACTCTTGAGTTAAATACACTTTCACAAAAAGATTATTCGGCAAACATAATTTAGATTTGCTTCGAACCCTGGTAATAAATAAGACGTTGGATGTATTATAATTATCTAAACTAGAGTTCGGCACTGTCCGGTATTACCAAACCAACTAGGGTTGGGGCCTGGTCCGATCCGTTCTGAAAGATCGAGTCGGGCATCGAATTTTAGCTCGATAAAGACTTGGTCGGTGTGGCCCGATAAAATTGAGGTCCGAAAAAATGACTCGAACGTCGGCCCACTCGTAAACCCCAACCCTAAAACCAACTACCGTAAATATCCGTTTGCTTAACATTAATTTTAATAAGTTTGCACTTGTCCAAATTAAATTCACGTGCTGAGTTTTGATTATTAATTCACAATTCACGTTGTGGATGCACTTTATTTATTTAAATTCAAAGAAAATTTTCCGCGATGCTAATAAATTAAGATGCTCAACAAGAGTGCAATAATACTCATAAAGTGCAATAATATTCATTAGTAATTTTGCTTACGAATTAAGGATTCTCGCCCTTCAATCAAAGAAAACGCCGTCTAATTTTTTCCGATTTTAATCTTTAAGAGTGCAGGCAATGAAAAACCGCGTATATTTAAAGTGCTATTGCACTTTAAATGTTTTGGCTTTTTATTTTTAGATTCCGCCCAGCCCTGTTATTTAGATGACCTATAAATGGAAAAGCTTTTCATTTTTTAATTTCATTTTTTATTTTTATTTATTTTTTTTAAATCTTTACTGATAGGCTTTGTTTAAGCTTTACATATGTATACTTTTCTATTTTTTCTCTTTTGTAAATATTTATCCATTTATATTTTTACAGCTTACGCATCTTCAAAAAATACAAAAAACTTTAGTTTTAAAATTTTAAATTTAGAAAAATCTTCCATATTTCTTTAATTTTCTTCAAAATGATTCTAAATTTCATATGTAATATAATTTACTTCACCTTGATATTCAATTTTACTTTTTCAATGTTAAATAATCCGGATGATTATAATGGTAGAAACATCGTTGATAATAATCAAAGTTTTGTGAGTAAAAGCTTTCGAGGCCTTAAATTTGGAGAGACTGTAGATTTTGGAATGATGGACGATGATGAAGAGGAAGAGGAAGAAGAGGGAGAAGATTCAGAAAATTACTTTCATATCACACCAGTTAATATGAAATCACATTCATCTAAAACCAGGGTAATAATCTTAAATTGAAATTTTATTAAAAGAAGTCTAACAAAATTTTATCGCAAAAAACTAAAGTTTAGTAATGAAAAAACACGATGCTTCGTGTGTACTGCCTAACCGATACCTTCAAAAATAGTCACAAAATTTTATCTAACATTATTTAGACCAAGAGTGTGGGGTCTGAATGTGTAGGTTTAGTATAATAGGTAGTTCGGTTTAATTTTCAATAATTTTATAGGAAGGTACTTCAAGCTCTTCGTTCAAATCGAAAACTGATTTCTCAAATTCATTTAAAACGACGGTAATAATCACAAATCTCCTTTTAATATTTGTTCAATTTAATTTTCAATTTTTATAGAAAGGTTCATCAAGCTCATCATCTAACTCAAGCTTTCATTCTCGAAAGTCGAAGGATTTGTTTGGGTATACTATCAAGGAGGGTACCGGTTATACTGACGAGTATGTTCCTTATAATCCAAAAACACCTGAACGAGCTCCTGGCAAACTCTATCAGTATGACATGAATAAGAATCTTAAAAAGAAGAATAATGAGTGCTGTATTATTCTCTGATTTTCCTGAGCTTTTTTATTTTTTATATCCTATTCTGTGTGATTTATTTTTAATTTAACATCCACTAATTGTAGTCAAACTTGTTTATTAATTTACTATTCAAGCTCATTTTTAGTATTTTTAAAATTTTCTTGTAACATTTTTTCATAAAATTTTTTTCGAATTTTCATCAAAATATGTATTTACAAAGCATGAAATTTATTTTAAATAAATACAGCTTCAATAATAATTTAACCTTAAAAATTATCTTTTCTGGCCCCAAAATTTTGTTAAAAAATTTTCACTTGTTTCGCCAGGTGGTGTAAAAGCAAATGAAGAGTATTTATAAGGTGGAGTTGATGGAGAATTGAAACTTTTTGTTCGTGGTAACAAATGTTGCCGCATATCTTCACTAGCTTCATTTGAAGGCGAAATTCTAAGCGTAAAATTAATTTTAAGCTCAATGCTGTTATCAAAATAATCCGGTACCTATATCGTATTCATCCTATAATTAGGTCCTACTTAGAAGGAGATCCCACCGATTACGGTATATTGTCCCTTATATTATCTTCAGTTATACCTACCCCATTGAAGAACCGACAGATGGAAGGATGTTTAATGAATAGCGCCGAATTGTATCAGATCGCAATTGAATGTCTTGAGCAATTTCGTTTGTATGTTTATTTCTAGTTTCTAGAATTCCAAATTTCAATTACAAGTTTGAATAAATAACCTGGTAACAGAAAGTAGACAAAACAAGTACTTATTGCACTCACAATTATGAACGGTAGGTAGCTTGCGGAAACTCCGACCCACTAAAATACGAATTATGAAGATCTGAATACTCTTGTCAGTCTACAGAATATCCATAATTTTTCTGGATTATGTTAAATGTGTATGTAACAATGAGGAGCTCGTACATCTCAATGAATAAGAAAATCTCAATAATATGATCGTGGAACCAGGGAGTTTGTGAAATCCTACATGACTAAATGAAAATGGATGACATCTGTACCTGTTTAAATGGTAAATAAGCCAGCGATATTATAAATACAAGGCTCCAAGCTACTGAAATTGCTATAGTAACAGCACTAGAACGATACTATAATTTAATATTTCAAATCATTAGAACTAATAATAAACCTTAGTTGGAAATATTTCGCTTGCAATCATCCAAGGTATTGGACTTCCAATTCCATAGCCACACATGTAAGCAAGTAATGCGGCAATTGCACCGTAACTAGCCAACTTTATCTAAATTAGAATAAGTTTGATTTAGAATCCAATGAATTTTTATAGAACAAATTCTAACGTTATAATAAGCTTGTGCCCATGTAAATATGCTCATAGCCGTTAACGAAGCAGTTACTGTACTCAGCTGGAATAGTGATAATACTCGTCGTCCCTTTCGCTCTATAAGGTGAACGGATGAACATGCAAAAAGGAAGTAAATTATGCTGATCCCAAGGGTGCTGAATCGTGCAATTTGACTAAAAAATAAATTCTAAACTTATAGTAAGGTCCGACTACTATAAAGGCTTACGGCTCGAGGCCAGCATTTAGAAACATATTAGTAGAATAGGCAAAAATTGCAGCTGCACCAGTAAATTGTTGAGCAACCATTACCCATACACAAATTATTAATGGCATTCGCAATTCTTTGCTTATGAATAAATAGGAGACGGATATATTCTCATTGGTCTAAAAATTTTTGAATTAAATTGGATTATTCAATACTAAGTGAATTTGATCAACTCACATCCGAATTGGTTTTCTCCCTAATTAAATCTTCATACATTTGTTGGCCCTCATGAACATCCACTAATCTCCCAATATCGTTTAATGTTGCAACTCTATCTTGCTTGATTAATAGTGAAAACTAAAATGTATTTTTCCCCATTCAGAATAATTCACAAACCTTTGGACTTTCTGGGCAAAATGGCAAAATACAGCAGAGCAAAAAGGCCGTTATGCCTGGAAATCCAAAGGCTATAGGCCATGTTTCATCTCCACCAAATACCTAACGAAATCTTTATAAAAAAAGTTTATTATTAGACCTCAGGTAATGCCAATAACATCGAAAACCAGTCCGAAAATGCAACAGCAACCTTGAAACCAAGCGTAGATATTTATTGTTAACATTTTTATTTACCATGTGACACGTGCCCGCAGATCCTCGATATTTCGTTGGGGTTATCTCCATTAAATACATTGGAACAAGACCCGATGTAAGGCCCATGTTTACACCAAGTATTATTCGACCAATAACGAGAATCTTAAATTAATTTGGCTGTTTTATTAAATTAATTAAACCTCTGGAGATGATAATGGTTTGGCAAGGTATTCTAATAAAGCTCCGATCACATTAAAAATTCCATTAAATATTAATCCGTTTCTGCGTCCTAATCTTTCTGATAATGGCCTAAAATTATGCTTGAAAGACTTGTAAATTAATTTAAATTAAATACTTTGTAGAAAGCGCACCAAAAATAGCGCCAATGGCAACACATGAAACAATCATTGACCATACCATATTCAACTCTGCTTCAGTCTTTAATTCACCGCGCGAAGAATATGTTTGATTCAGCCATTTTATGAGCGTACTAATTTGTGATTGAATTAGTAAATACATATTTAGAATTATTAAATTTTGGTTCTGCTGTTTGTGATAACCGAGAGTTTGAAATTGTCTCGTTCCCTAGTTATCACTATTTAAACGTTATCCACTCAAAAATTTATAAGAGATTGCCGTTAATGTTTAATTTAGAGATCGGCCAGGGTCTGAATCTAGTCCGTGATTTTTTCTGCGTTTATCTCAGAGCATCTTTCAGTGTTCCACGATTTTTCCTATACTCAAGGTCTAGTATTTGATCAAGATCCTCAACCAAAATCAATAAAGGTCAAGTTTTTTTAAATTCCCGATCTCTAGTTTATTTTAATTTTTAAAATACCCACGTCTGAGCTGGATTAATGACATCATATCTTAATAAAAGTAATCATCATTTGAAAAAATAAGTAAATTATACGTATAAAATTGAGCCGATCCTCCAATTATTACAGTTAAAACCGAGACATAATAAGTGAATGTAAACATAATTTATATTTATGTATTACCAACTGTGTAAATAAATGAAAATTTGGCAATAACTAACAAAATCCATTTTGTCTGATAATAATGGGGAAAATGCTATGTCCGCAAATTTTTTATCCGCAAATAAAAGTAAAAAATCTAGTGATCAAAGGTCATAAAACCAAACATTAAATTTCATTCCACAGTGAATAATTTGATTCTGAAAATTCAAAATTTTCACATTTAATTCATGACAGATTCTACTTGTTTATATTTAATGTTTCTTATCAGTTTTAAGTCGAGGAACCCACTAAAACGCATAAAAATGTTCCAAAATTAGATTTAAATTATAAATTTGGTCAAAAAGGCAAAAAATTATGTCTCGATAGGTCTTTTTTCGAAATTTTAATGATAATTTGATAAAAAATTAAAATTATTAGACTCTAAGAATAAACACTTGTCATTTAATAATACCAAGGAGTTGATCAAAAATAATTAAAAAATAACTATCTGAAAATTTATACAAAACTTGAGAAAAGTCAAATCTTGATGTGAAATAAAAAGTGAGAAATAGCCGTAATTATGTACTAATTTGCGCCATTTTTAAACTGTGCCGTTTTCTTGTGTTCTAATAATTAAAAAATGTTAAATTAAATTTATATTTGATTATGTGGGTCTTATCTACCTTAACAATGGAGTTGTCTCATCGCATGATCGTGTTTCCTTTATTGGTTGGATTCGCATTGGTGATTGACCGCTGGTTAGTGATCTGGCCCTCTGTCGGATTTCCCGAACAATGTCCATTGCTTGTTTGCCTCGTGTTTCTATAGAAGTGAAAATGAATTTAATGCGCATTTAGTTGCCCAAAGTTTAAAGAACCTGGTAAAACCCAATATACAAAAACAGCTCCAAATCCACTGACAATAATAAAAGGTACATAGCTTAATGAATTGCCAACAAGCTAAATTAAGTTATCTTTTTATCAGTTTATTAAGTTTGAAATAAAAATGTTAAATCATACCTGTTGAAAAGGAAGATAGCAAGTAGAGACAACGAAGGATAAAGACCAAGCAACGGAAACAGCGACTTAAAAAGGGCTTAATCAGAACATAAGCGTTGAATATAAATCTACCAGTAATCGCAGAAGCCCTGTATTTGGTAGGAAATAATTCTCCAGTTATTAGCCATGGTACTGCGCAACCAATACCGTATACACACATGTAGAAAATTAGAGCACCTATGGTAGCATAGCCGGCCCAAACATGCTAATTTTGTTAACTATTTATAGTTTTAAGCCAAAAATTACCCCTCCAAAATTTTGTAGCCACATGAAGAAGCTGAGAAGTGTGAGTGATAACGAGCACATTGATAATTGGAACTTAAAAACATGTTAATCTTTTAATTCTACAATTATTTACAATCAAAAGGATTCGCCGTCCGGCACGTTCAATTAGAAAAGGGGCAGTTAATGCAAACAAAAAGTACGCTATTCCAACAGCTAATGTGCTGAATCTTGCCATTTGACTAGAAATTAGATTTAAGATTAATTAGTTTCTATTAGAAGTATTAACCCTCTAATTCCTGCATTCAAAAACATGTCTGTAGAATAGGCAAAAACGGCAGAACAACCCGTAAATTGTTGAGTGATCATTACCATAATAGAGATTAGTAGAGGTACTCGAAGTGAACGCTCGGTAAATATTTGTTTGTATGTACCTGGGCCTTCCTGAAATAAGGTTCGACTGTAGTTATTTATCTTAGAGATATGGCTTGGACTTACATTAATCATTATAGCTTCACGTTCCAATGCTTCAAACATGTATTCCGCCTCATTATCGTCTACAAATCGTTTTAGATCTAAGACAGCCTTTGAAGCATCTCCACGCGTGAAGAGAGTAAACTTAAAATTATCGGGTTTATGACTAAATTTTCGGTTTCTATCCATACCTTTGGACTTTCAGGACAAAATGGAAGAATACAACAAAGCAGTAGTGCAGGGATGCCTGGAAATGCAAAAGCAAGAGGCCAACTTTGCGTGTTTCCTAGAATCTATATGTAAATTAGAATTTTTGATAAAGAGCGTCTAAGTATGATTTAAGATTTCAATTCAATTCATCACCTCGGGTAATCCAATAAAGAGCGAAAACCAATCAGAAAATGCAACTGCCACCTTTGAAGTTAATAAGGATTTTAAACAAATGCCGCAAAGGACAAACCATATGAAGAGTGCCAGCTGCTCCTCGATATTTTGTAGGAGTGATTTCCATTAAATACATAGGCACTAACCCTGTCTTAAAATTGAAAAAGGAGTAAAGACCGAACGTCCATAATAAAGACCGAAAGTCCCATTACTGCTCCAAGTACCAGTCGACCGAAAATTAGCAACTCAGGCGATGCCATCGCTTTTGAAAAGTATTCTAGTAAAGCACCAAATACATTAATCCATCCATTGACGATGAGTGCATTTCGACGACCAAGGCACTCCGATAGGCGCATAAAATGAAAATTAGATTAAAGGGAAACTTAGAAAATGAGAGCTTCGGTTCATACCGTATCTTCTCGACCTTATCTCCCTTGCACCTTGTAAACAGCTTTAAACTCTCCTATTTTTAATAAATTTTACAAAAAATTATCTCCCAAAATTTTGTACCAAATTACGCGCAATCAATTTTTCTAAATATTATTACCAATTTCCTCCTATTTTATCAGTTTTTTTTTCTATTCTTTGGTGCATAATAAAAAGTTAGCGTTGAAATATTAAACAGAAAATATTTTCTGGCAAGAATAAAATAAAATTTTGTCTATTAATATTTTAATTTCAACGAAATCTGAACTAAGAGGAAGTTTGTTTTAGTAAACATAAAACAGTCAGGTGAGTTCCGCGAGGGTTAAATATGGGCTTTGGATAAACTTCAACACAGATATCTATAAGAAATTATGATTGATGCTTACCGGACTAATAAGGCACCAATAATTGCGCCAATTGCCACACTTGAAACGACAAACGACCAGAAAATGTTCATGCCAGTTAAATCTAATCCTGCCCCATTCCTTCTGATATAAGTTTCATTAATCCATTCTGTTAGGAGCTCTAAAATGGAGTAATTCTTTTCTGATATTTGGTCATCCCAAATTAAAAAATTAAAGCTAACCCTGTACAGGATTAATAATCCCAAAGCTGTAAAATTGTGTGCTTGCTCCAAGGCAAACTGTAAAGACGGAAATATAGTAAGTCGTATGAAACATTTCAACAATAATATTTAAGAAATTCAAAAATAGGTTATATAGACTTCTTAATATCAATTAATTTATTTTTGAAGAAAATTCATAACAGCAATTCAGAACAATCTGTAGATTAAATAAAGATCTTAATGGAAATCGAAATGTTTAAGTAAAAGATTTTTGATTATTATATACTATGTACATATAGGTAGAAAATTACATAAAATTGCATTAGAAGCAATTTCTGATAAGAACGCATAACAGGGAACTTTCTTTTTCGAGGAGACAGACAATAGAGTCCATAAAACAAAATTTTTATCAATGGTAATAGTAAAAAAATTACAGGAACATTCGAGATAAAAATTGAGGACTTTAAATTTTTTCATAGAAAACGGGGATTTAGTTACATAATTTTGCAGGATCTTCATTTTAGGGTAGAGATATGTTTAAACAACCGGCATACGACGAAATGGTTTGGTAATACTTGGGTTGAACCCCACCCTCCCCATTTTTCCTTTTTCCAGTTTCTCGTTATAGCAAATAATATATATCTTTTGAAAGAGCTATTTGAACTGAGTCGAATGGTCCTAAAATCAACGTAGTATGCTTAGATGAACAAGGTTATGGCCATTTGTTTTAATCCCTCACAACGGTAAAAACTATGGCCAGGGAAACAGGAAAAAGATGAGTACCAGCCAAAGTATTACCAAGGGTTTTTACAAAATTAACGATAAACGGGGATCGATCAAACATTAAGACGATCATGACAAAAATTTTTATATCTGAAAATTTATAAATTTTCTTCCGTCGTCGGCTTCATTTGCTTTGACTTGGATTTTTTGAAAGGCTTTTTTACCAGTTTCATTAAACCTTTAAGACCATAAGCAACTGGATCAATTAGTGGTCGAAACAAATCGCGTGAAATAACTTCAGGTTTACGTTGTGTAGGCAATATAACTTTTGATTTGTTTGAATGTTGCTTCTCAATTTCACTTGATCGTTTAAAATGGTCTAAAATAGAATAGTAGTTCAAGAATATCGAGAGAGGAAAAGCTTCTTGTTATTGCCGATTGGCCTTTTCGTATCCATTAAGCCCTCTTTTAAGACTTAAAATGTTATACTCTATCCCGAACTTGGAAAACAAAATTATTTAAATCGGAAGATTAGGAATTGGTAGGATTAAATGCTTGTTATTAGACTATTATCTTGAAAAACATATCAATTAACTTAGATTTTACTTGCAACCCTTTTAAAAATCTTCCGTTTCAATTAATGAGAAATGATCACATTCTTTTAATGGAATATATCCTACCGATTGGTATTGGTTTTGCGTTTATAGGTAGTAGTCGAAGGCCAGTGTTTTGGAGATTGTTGTAAACATTTTCAGTTTTTGTTTCTTTGAAATAATCTGTTGAATTAATATATATTTAAGAATTCTAACTAGTTTTTAAAATTTAAGGTTAAATAAATGCAAAAATATTTAAATCCAAAACATTTTGTCACACTCTTACTGGAAGGTTCAGCTTTACTCTGTTCTAACAAAACTCAGGCGAATGTTTAGGAACATTGTTTTAGACATTATTTCCAACAAACAATAACTAATATTTTTTACGTACATACGTATATAATTTTGATTAAGTTTTTGTATAAACCTACCTCCATCATCTGGAACATGTTTACCATCAAAGTCGTCAATAGTTTTGTCTGATAATTTCTTACTACGGTGAACTCCATGTTTCTGATTTATACTGGCAGCAATCGTTTGACCATCAATATCAGCTTCCTGATGATCTCCATTGGGATTGTTTGCGTCAGCATCCTGAAGAGCTTCATTATGCTGAACTTCATCAGCTTTTTGAAAATCCTTGGAAACACTTGGTTTAACATCTAAATTTATTCTTAGTTAACACAACTTCACTGTCATCAATGCTTTGAGTTAAATTGTTACTTAAGAACTTACCATGTTCAGACGACGGTTTTTCACCAATTGTTAACTCTATGCATTGAATTGTAAATATCGATAGAATCACTAATATAGTGCAGAACTTTTTATCAATAAATATCATTGATTAACTTGAAAAAATTTCTAAAAAAATAGCTATTACTGAAGGACTATGGGAATTGACTATTTGATGTTTTAAAATGCTATTTGAAGGTCTTAAAGGTATTAACTCAAATTATATTCACAATTAATGGATTTATAAAGGCAATGAAGACAACTCTAAATTCGCGCGAGGGAATTTATAGATTTTAATCACATGAAGAAATTTAAATACAGACTATTGACTTTAAATTTTAAAAATGAAAACGCCAAATCAATACATTAATTGTAGTGATCAGACAACAAAGATTCTAAATCGACTCCGTTGACTACGATATGATTTATGATTTATAAATACAGGAGTGCCCATCAGGAAAGGTCTTCAGTTGTTAGATACGCAGCGAGTGATATGGACAATCGGTGATTTGGGCAGTAAACGGTTTTAAAAAAATGATACACAAAAACAATTTGAGTAGAAATAGAAAACTAATCTTGAGTGATTTAGTCCTATTTCTCTATTTTTCATACTTAAAATCGCACTGCCCAAATTTTCACTGCTTATTTAACTCACTCCGCAATTCACAACTGCCATTTTCACCAGCACGAATTAATTAAATAGGGGGTAATACATACTTTATTTTTTAAAGTTGGCATTGTGATATTTTTCAGTTTGTATCGATCCTGGTTTTTTCGGATAATTGCTAGTCTAGATTTTCAATTAACCAAGTAAGTAATTTAAAGTAATTTTCTTTTAAAATAATTTTTTATTGAAAATTTTAGATAGAATTTCAAAAATTGCTCCTTTGTGCCTCGAATTTGGCGACTTTCTCCAAAGGAATTCAAACAAAACTGCGTCCATCATTAAGCTTTTATGGTGTGTTCTATTATTATTAGAAAAATTTCAATGAACAGAAAACAGATATTTCTTCATTTATCTTCAACATTGGCTATAAATCATGGTTCCAAATCTTTTATGTCTGTGCATTCGAAAGTTGGCATTAGGTCGAGAATTTGTTAACCAACAAGAGACGTTGCAAATTGCATTACCTCCAAAGCTATTCGCGATTATTAGAAGATTGAAGGAAGATGTTTTAAAAATTGGTCATCTTCTGCCAATAGGTTTGCCTTCAATAGACCTCAATAATGAGTAATTTCATAGCTAAAAATTTTATTTTTAATAATTTGAAAAATAATTCATTCCTTTAGAATTAATCATAAGGCGATTGTTTTCTGATTCACTCCATGAATTTAGTGAATTAATAAAAATTTTAAGATACACTGCCTGAATGTTGCTTTTTGTTGAATCCTGACACGCTTCAGTTTGATGTTGAGAAAACTGCGATCGCTTCGGAGCCATTTCTTTCAAGAGTCAGCCTTTTCGATATCTGTGCAAAGTTGGCGCTAGATCTGGTTAGTAATAAGTCGATATCCTTCACATGTACTAAATTTTTTTTGAATTCCATGTCAATTGTTAACTAATCCTAGTTGCAAAAATTAACTCTATAACATTTAAGCAAACTGAACGTTTATATGAGAAAATGAATGATTCTGAACGTGATCGAATTGAAGATATGGCACATCGTGAACCTGTTGTTTGGAGCAGAGCTTTGGAATTATCCCCCCGCAGAGTTATACTTCATTATGATGACATTGCTTATAGCTGTGCCGAAAGTGGATATGTAAAGGCATTCGAAAGGTTTCACAGAAATTAATTTTTACTTGATAATCTGACATCCATCACCCAATATCTACAGGCTTAACTAATTTTTAATAATTTTTGGCAGGCTTTTTTCCCACCTCGAGCCTGTAGAAATTAATATGAAATCATATTTTCTCCATCATTTTCTTATAGAAATCTGATGAAGGTTCGCGAATTGGATGATTCCAACCTACTTCAACGGTGCGCACTCGCAGCGATTCTCAATGGTCATGTAAATGTTGCAAATTCAATCAGAACTGATAATTTTTCTGTAGCTTTCCATCAATTCTTTCCAGATGGAAGACCTCCAACAGAATTTCTAGTCCAATTGGTTGTTGGAAATGAGGTTGGTTAGAATTTAAATCTATTTTGTGAAGGTCATAATTTTGAAGAGTTAAAAAATTCAACAAATTTTAAATTTTAATTCAATTTATTATTAAGTTACGACCAGAAGTTGGCGAGCAAATCTTTGAAGAACTACTTGATTGGCTTACAAAATTGGATGTACAGAGGCTCAGACGTGAAATCGAGAAGGATAAGAAAATTCCTTCAGGCGTGCTCCAAAGACTTGATTCCAAATACAGAGAGTGTATCGATTCGCGCGATTATCCTTGTGATTATGACTGATAGTTTGTTCTCGATTATTTAAATTTTGATTTTTACATAATATGTATTTTTAAATGAAAATATTCGTAAAAAATAATTATTCCGGCTAATCTTTTTTTCATTTGCATGGATACGAAAATGAACCTTCCCTTTCTATTCTTTTCAATTTTCGATATTATCAAAACAAAAACATCTAAAGCTTAAGCTTAAACAATAATCCCACACAAATTTCTAGGTGATTAATCAGCTTTTAGCTTAAAAAAACTGATTTTCGCTTACCTATCTTAATGCCTTTTGGTAAAGCCTTTTGAACATTTTTAAAAAATGAAATCGGAAATAAATCGATCACACAACGGCCGTTTTTTAGCTTTCTTTTTTAATCACATCCACACTTAGCCCATTATCGCCAAGGGCGGCAGCGACCCAATATTTAAAGTTAGGCGTCAAATGTTTTTTGTGAGTCCACATTTCATGGATAAATCAACAGATGCTTTAAGCACTTTATCCTAATAATTCTCGTTGAAGTGAGGTCAGTTACTATATTAAAATTCCAAAATAATTAAATTCTAGTTCTGGTCTCATTCCCTTGAAAAGATGAATGACTCACCAACTAAATCCTCTCAAATCTCTTTGACAATTGTGATTGAAAAGAAAGTTCACGAATTTTCTTCAAGAATTTTCTTAACCTTTACACACTTTAATCTCCTCATAAGATTTGCATGCACTTTTGCTAAATTTTTTGATCCTATACAGAAATACTTAAGGATGGACCTAAAAATTCGGAGGGAATAGGTCAATTAGATAAATATTTAAAAATACTAAACCGAAAGGTTTGTTAGTTTGAAAGCTCTTTAGTCTTTTTAACCTTTTTTATTTTATTTGTTGCATTTTCTTCACAATGTCCCAATAAAATAATACTTTAATCATTGCTATATTTTAAAAAGCATTACTCATACATATAAGCCATTAGCTTCAATTTTCCATCAAAGTTGCTCACCAGTTTAATTCTATTGATGCATAAATTTGCAAATCATCTTTCATTTTTCTTAAGAAAATCATTAACGATCAATTTTTGCTCATTTTTAGTCCAGCATAAAATAATATATATTCTAAATTTTATAGTAAATTCTGATTTTTGATACATTTAATTAAATGAACATCCTGAAGAAATTAATTAGTGGAGGTGGAGGAGGCAAGAAAGAATCTCAGAAAAGCAACAAAAATACATCAAATGACACTAACGATAATCTGGAAGATGATTATGAGCCTGAGCATTGTGAAACTGACTTTGACCAGCAGTTTGAACATGCTAGGCGCAGTATTTCAACAACTACAGTGCCAACTATAACACATTGCGAATATCGTAATTATTTCATTAAACCATGTTTTTATATTAGTAATTATCCACAACTAACAGTTAAATATTCCAAATTCACAGGCGGCAGTCCCTCACGAAGCAATCGGAGTACGCCAAATCAATCTGGAAATCTGAAATCCGGTCGTTCTACCAAAAGTCCATCACCTCTACAACCTCCATCCACACAGCGACCTCGCTTTCAATCCTCACCGCTGGCAGCAGCAAATTCAGTAGCAGTTAGAAAAAGCAGTAAATCAACACCACTCATGCAGCGCAAGTCACAAACACCTGAAAAACCGGGAGTCTCTACTGGCAAGGATTCCATCCAACGAAATATGACAATGACACAGCAAAAGCAGGTAATATTTTAGGATTTGAATTAAAATATAAACCGTTATAATTTCCAACTAAATTAAGGCTAAAGATTTTGTCGAGTCCCTTGATTGGATACAACCAACTCAACAAGTATCAAGCAGTGTTATTCAACCTCAAGTTGTGCAATCACAAATGATGTAATTTTTATATTTAAATCCATAAATCAAAATTTTTAATATTAAGAGTCCCACAAATCCATATTTGTGAAGCGTTACCAGTCGCTCGACCCAGTAAAGCAGTGACAGCAGTTATCCCACAGAAACGATCAGGCATTCCTGTTCCTGTAGCAGCTTCAGGGAGAGTTGTGAATATAAACAAATAAAGACATAAGGAACATGAAGCTATTTTATCAGATTTTTAAAAATTTATCATAATTAATCCCTGGCACTTTTTGACAAATATCCCTATAATATCCTCATGTATCCTTTACTAATTCATTGTTTTAATTTAGTAATGATTTATTATTGTTTGTGCATTACATGTACATTTAATATTGAAATTTATTCAAGTGTTCATTGCCATCTTGCTTTGTTGATGTACATGTGTCTTCATTGGCTGAACCATGGTTAGGTTCTGCTTAGGTACAATTCTAAGTGATGAAAGGACATGATAGCGGAATTTCCTAAAATAGATGATACAAATCATTCTCAGTTAAAATCATCTGTTACCTTAATAATATTAGATATAATATTGGACTTATTCCACAAAACAAAATAGATGCCGTATTCAATAATTCATGTTCTAATGAAGTCATGCCACCATACCGAGCTTTAAATTTAAATTAAATTTAAAAAATGTATTTCAAAATATTACGCATAAATCCATATATTGTTGGCGCAATGAAAACCAAGAATTGAATAAATGATTGTATTAATATTCGAATCTCTTGGTTTTTTTGTGCTGCATTAGCCGAATTATTATGATTGTTCAAAAATTTTCGTGCATTCTGTAGAATAGTAAGATATCTGTTTATTTAAAAATTCAACTTACAATCTTTATCACTAGAGCAATGCAACAATAAATGATAAAACAGATCGTTGGAATCGACAAATATCCATAGTACTCAATATTCCGCATAGTGAGCGATAATGTAAAGTTTGTATTATATTGCCAGCCATTGTTTTCCCTGTTCAAATAAATTTCACAATATGGTGATAAGAATATTATCGATATGATAGTAAAAGCGATCATTGAGGTACCATACAAAAACTGAATTTATTCAATAAAGTCTTGTAGTTAGTAAGATACCTTGTATACAAAACTTTCAAGTTGGGTATCAGTTTTCTTAAAAACATTAAAGATGTACAGCTTAAGTATTGTGCATAACCGATTAACTGCAAGAACAAAATTCAAAAGGAAGAATAGATCAAACGCAGCATCCGTAAATGATCCGATGATCTGAAATTAGGCAGTTTAAATTTTTAAGATGGATTCATTCTGACTGTCATAATTATTTTAATTTACTTTTTCAAACCAGCTTTGATACAGATTATCAGTTGCAATGAACGGATAAATTCCCATTGTGATAATTAAGTATAATTCAGTGACACCAATGATAAACATTAAACGATAGGATGTTTCTTCGCAATATTCCTTGCGCAGAATGAACTGCTAAATTAAAAAAAATTTAAAATTTTAACGTATGACAAGCAGGTTTTAAGTTTAAAAATAAACATGCCGGCAATGTTAAAAGCTGAAGCAACAAAAATAAAATGGACATTATCAAACGTAAAGAAGCAAAAATACTGGTTATGTTTAAATTTGTAGTCATTATAATTGAAATTTTATACTAAATTTAGACTAATTTTCCCTAAGCCTCAACGGATTTTTTAAGTTATTAATGAAGGATATTAAATAAAATGAAAATTCGATGCCTTTTCTTTGAGTTATGAGAAAAAATCTAGCTGGCTCTATAATTATGTAACAATGTTTCATGTTAAATAACAATAATAAAAGTTAACGTTTTATTCATAGCCAGAGTTTTGCTAGAATTTAATTATCGAAATAAATTACTATAATTTAATTTTGGATATTATTTAGAAAATTGACAAGCTTAATTGAAAAAAAAAAGATTTTATTAAATTAAACATATTGTTAGCTAAAAACGAAAGAAATTAGAAAGGTATTAGAATAAAATAGAGTTAGTTGATTAAAACTTAATCAAATCAAATGGAAAAAAATCAGTAAAAAAACAAAATCAGCTGTATAAAAAATCACTGCATTTTAGATGAATTCCAAAAGTGCACTAATTTTTCAAAATATTCATTGTCTTCTGAAATGAAAAAATATTTTAAAAAGTGGATAAACTTAGAAACCTTTCACTTCTTTCACTTTAGGTTGAGCTTTTTGTTTTTTATCGTTATTTATTATGAAAATCTCTAAAATTTTAAAATAAACTTCAATTTGTTATTGAGCCTAAAGTCTAAGCTAACATTAATAACCTACCTGGTCTATCTTTAGACGCGTTGCTATCAATTTTAATGGTAGCAATTTGCTTCTTAGATTTATCATCTGTATAATTTAAAAGAAATGCTTTAATACATTCAAGCATACCGTTAGCTATTGTTCCGATAACCATTAAACAAATAAATAAAAAATTGAACATCACGGCCTTTGAAAATTATGTTTTTATCTTTATCGAGAATGATTTTTATGGACAGAATATATAGGCATAATTATTCGCATATAAGAATGATGTACTTATCTTACAAGATTATTTAAGTCACTTCAATCGGAAATGATCTTTAGATGCACTTTATTTGGCATGTCTATCGACAATTCTACCGGATTTAAAAAATTAAAAAAATTCTCATAAAAGACCACACGCCGTATTACATAATTAATCTTACATAATATTGAGAAAATACCGAAGACTGGGTGGCATTAAATTAACTTCTGACTTTTACAAAAAACTGACTATTTTCCAGAAAAACCAAACAAATAAAATATATCTTTATCCAAAAATAAAATATAATTTTTATATGGCATCATAAACAATTGGCAATTGAGATCATAAGTATTTGCAAAAAATCCATCACGTTAAAATTCAGGATATGGAGGTTTTGCTATTACAGATTCAGAAAATCTTTCAATATCGGGAGGTAAGTTCTGCAAACTTGTTCCTGATTGTTGCTGATCAAGAATTACTGCAGAATTTAAGCTGCCAATTCTTGAGTTAATTTGCAATTGTTTATGGGCGAATATTTGTGGTTTTTTCATGGCGCATTCTGATGGGGCTCGAGAACGCAGAGGTACAATTGAATTTGCCTTCATAAACGAGCACACCTTATAAATTTATAATTATTAATAATTGGTAAGTAAATGTCAAATAATCTAGTGAACCTGAGCTGGTAATTCTGCTAGCACTTCTCGGCCCAAAAGGGTTTTTAGAATAGCTTGTTCTTCAGGCGTTATGCCCCATGCAGAACCGATAAATTCGCGAAATGGGACAAACTTAAATATCAAAGATTAAAAATAAACTTAGAACTCTATATAAATTACTTGTACTATATCCCTTGATGCCACTTTCCCATTGTAAGTCAAAAGACGGTTGTCTGAATCAAGAAACTCCATTTTCTTGAAGTCTTCTTTGCCAATTCCAATTACTTAAATTTAAAATTTATAATCAAAGCAAAATTTCTTACTTATAATTGAAAGAGGTTCATGTGAAGCCTCAATTAATGCTTCTATTGTGTTCTGCATATCAGTAATTATCCCATCAGTCAAAATTAATAGCACCTAGTGAATATTATGTCTAGCTAAAAAAGTTCGGACAAACTTGATATTTAGTACCGTCCCTAGGGAATTGTTGACATTTGTGCACAAATTCACGAATTGTCGGAGCAAAATTAGTTGGCCCATATAATTGCGTGTTGACAATGGCATACCTATATGCATCTAATACGCCTTGGATTCCCTCAACTGAACGTTCAAAATTGTTAAGCCTCTGAATATTTTAGAGAAATTGATTTGACTTTTAGAAATCAATACCAGAGGGAACATATGGCTAACTGTAAAAGCTGGTGGGATTTTGGCACCAAAACCAACAGTCTCGAACAGTTTAGAATGATTGTAGTGTTCGCATATTTCCAATACAGCGCATATGGCACATTCGTACTGATTCAAATATTGGGAGTTCACATAATGCAATGAACTTGATTTGGAGATCTCGCCATTCGAAGCAGTCAAATCGACTGCAACAGCAAATTCAAGTTGCAAACTGAAAGTTTTGACTAACATTTTGTGTTAAAAATTTGACTAACCCAGAAGCGATGAAATCTAGAAATGTAAACTCTTTGCGAATCTGAACATCCATAAAATGAAGAATCCCCTTCGGGACCTTTATAGGCACTCCTTTATTCTTTTTTGTTTTGATCAATTCAAGTTGGTTCTGTTGATGGGAGGTCAATGCATTAAGGGATGTTTGTGTTGATCCGATCAAATGATGGCTTAAAATTAAATGCTGGCTTTTGTGATAATTTTAATAAACAAACTTTCCAGTAGCCTCTCTTTGATCATAACATTCAATGAGGAAATCACTTAATTTTAAATTATAGAAACACTACTCAAAAATGTGCAAAAATTACCTCCCTTTGTCCCCCTTGCAGAGCTGATTTACTCTTAGTTCAAAGGGCTTCCATTCAGGATTTTTAGTATTCCTAGCCAATTCTGTCCTGTAGATCATTTGCCGGCTTAATAAAAAAATGAGTATCGATCTCACAACGAGAGTTAATTCTTTAAGTAAAAATAAAGAACTGATCAAACATAAAAATACCTTCCATCGCATAAAAGTCGATAGAATTCCAAAAATGTATTTGGATTTAGAACACATTTCCTAAGGAATGAACCACCACTGTTAAGAGCAACACCTCTAACAGAAAAATGTGCAATATCGCGCTGTCCTTCATCAAGTTCCTCAGCGCAAACCAACAGTAAACCGCCTTGTCTGGGAACATCTTTACATGAGCTTAATTTAATTTTTGTTTCTCCATAAAAAAATTAAAATACTAACAAGACTTTCATCTCACAAATTCCATTCGGAGCTGCAACAATATCTGCTAATTCGCATTCACATTTTCCTAGAAAATCGTGTTCTGACAACTTTGCTGATTCAGAATCGATGTCGTAACTTAATCAAAATTATGCTTAAAATAAAAATTAAAATAAAATTACATCTTGAAGCGAAGCAGCTGTTTACTTTCAAAATAATAATCAAGAGTTATTCGCTTATTCCATACAGGATTTAATGAGTTTTTAATACATTCAGTCCTCCCAATTTCCAAGAATTCGTTTTTGGAATCCTCACGAGTATATCGAGTAGTCATCTCTTCAACTATACATATAGGATCAGACTTTGAAAAGAAGTCGCGGTCTGCCAATGTTCTACAGAATTATTAAAAATTAATAATCAAATTTGTGCAAAAACCTCGCGGAGATCATCAATTCCACACGAGCGCATGGACCTTTATCTTTAATAATTGGCTTATTTTTTCGCTCAAAATAATTTGTTGATGGGCCCGATTTGAATCCTTTAAAATAATTATATCATTTTTAAGCATAAAAAATTTACCAATTTCATCCGTAGAAATAGGAGCCGATGGAGGCGTCGTTGCTTTGAATTTTGCCGAAATTCCGTCGTGTGATTTATCATATCTCTTTATCGACGGACTTGATTTATGGTTTTGCTTATGGTTGTTATTAAAATGCGGTCGTGTAGCTAGAGGCATAAATTACACTTTATCATTAAATTTCTATGGCCACTCTAAAATAAATTAATTACAGCTTGTCTATATAAGTTAATTCCCCAAAATATGCGCAATTCAACCCCCGCCACTATATAATTCAATTTATTGACTTCTTCCCAACTCATCTTAAAAGAAATTTTGACAATTTTTAAATTACACGTTAACGAAATTATTTGTTTACGTCTACTTATTTATTTATTTTGTTACATTACTATTATTGTCTGAAATCGCGCGCTTGTTTGTATAAAATTTGATTCAATTTATTGATGGGGGTTGGGGAAAATTTTGATTTAATTAATATTTAAAATTTTTAATAAAAAACGTTCATACTTTTCAATTATTAGTTTTCAAAGAAACATTCTTTATAAAAAAAGTATGGCTACATTTTGGTAAACGGAAGAGAAATGTCTGAAATAGCTGCCAGCTATAAACAACTGCTGCTGTCACCAACAGGAAGCGTGTGAGGCTTCTTCACACTAAACATAAAGCATATCGATTGCAGTCCATTGTCGCATGCAGTTTTTTGCCTTTGTTTGAGAAATTGAAAGTATTGTTATGTGTAAATGAATGTTTAATAAGAGTTATAAGTTTAATTATAAAGATTTCCAGATAATTGGAGTGAATTTAAATATCCTTTAACAATAAAAAATATCAAAGCATTTATCTAAACATTGTAAAACTACAATTTTCCAAATAAATATGTAATAAAATTCAAATCAAGAGGTGCTTCTAAATCTTTCTCTTCAGAAATTTTTTCCCGCGTTCTATGCTTTTTCATACATAGATTTAGAAACATCACTGATTGGGTTTTATGTTTCTTTAGACAGACTCGGAATTTAAATTATTTAGCTTTCCAGATTAATATTAACTTCTTTTCTTCCTTCAAAAATCCAAATGCCATGTTTCAGGATCACGAATTTCGGGAAACATAATCGTTTCTTCGATCCCCAATTCATTATTCCCCTGTAAGATACGGAAGATGCCATTTTCTCCCCATCCATTAAAAATAGAGGCTTTGCAAACCCAGTACTCTTCGCCTTCTTCATTTTGCCCCCAACCGATAATTAGTACTGATCGTTTAGCCTCATTAATAGAATACTGATCATCGAAGTTTTTTAGTGCATCACTTCTCTAAAGCATAAGTTAATGCCACGATATTTTTACAACTAACCTGATAAATACCACTACTGTAAGTTGTGAATGAGTAAGACGATGAGAGAAATGCAACTACTGGTCCTTCGCGCATAATTTCTTTTTTGATTCGGTTAACGAAATCTCCACGGTCAGCGATACTTTTGTACAAACGGTATCGTTTTTTATCATATGAATCTTCTTCGCGCTGAAGAGTTATTGGATAGTTAATAGAAATTAAAGTGATAAGCAGTGTTAGGTTACTATAATTGTTTCACTTGAACTGGCTCAGAAACCGGGAGCCTGAGATATTAGAAAACTCGTATTTACCGGAGCTTTTCGAGTTTGCTATGACCTGTAAAAACTTCTTACCTTCTCATTTTCACAATTTTCCCATTGTATAAAAAGTCGGACTATTCCCTTTTTTGGCTTGCTTTCCACCCACGATTTATTTGTACATTCCTCTTCACATTTCATGGTTTTACTACTTCTTAGCAAATAAGATTTCGGATAAGGTTTACAGCCGGAGTTAATATCTGAATTTGTTCCACTTTGAATTCCCTTTTCAATAGAATGAGCGAACGCTTCTGCGGGACTTCCTTGATAATTACATCTTTGAAAATAAGGTAAAAGTTAGAATAAAAGCAGAATTAATACATACTTTTTAATGCTATTATCGGAGCATGTAAATAAGTCGATTGCTGATACAATATTAGCTGAATTATTCAACTTTGATATAAAAATCTTCTTCATGGCAAAACTCCAATCATAATTATGAATATTCTCGGAAGTTGAAGCTTCCTTGTTCCATCTATCTGATTCATAACGAAGGCAATCCTCAATCAATGATGGTTCTTGCGTTTCAACTTCCATTGATTGTTGCTCCTTTTTATTAAATAAAGTTTATACAAGTCCCCCAACGAAGATTTTACATGTCCCCCAAAATATTCTCAATTACGTACATCTCAAAATAATGTACTTTATCAACATACTTTATCATTACTTTATTACTTATATACCAACATACTTTGTCATTGTCGTCATTTTTTCGTTCAATAAATTGACACCAATATAAAGTGATCCTATCTTTTTTAGCTTCATTATCCATTGCTTTATAAAACAGCAAGTTTTTATTCCCGATCCATTTGAAAAATTCTTCAAGTGCATTAACCTTTTCCTTTATGGAATTGAATGTATATTTCTGTGTTTTCACCCATTCGAGCATTAATAGTACTGTCCTTAACAAATTTTATCATACAATTTTACAATTAATATACTACCATGCTTCACGCATAGATTCCTCTTCATTAGCAAAATTGGAAGGAAAAGATCTCAAGCTAGTAAGATCATCATTCAAATTTCCAAGCAAATTACTAAAATCCCACATGAATTTTGCTTCCTTTGAAATTATATCAGTTTGCTCAGACCATCTTCTGATTTTTTCGCGAAAAGTATTAACTTTGCGTATACAAATCCTTGAGCTAATCGAGTCTGCGGCTGCAATAGCCCAACAAGTAGAACATTCACCATTCTCTGATAATTATTTTGAAATTTTAAGATAAATTTGTATTTGATCACGTAGATCGTTATTCATACCGTTAGGTTTACCGTGTGATAAAATTATTACGAGATTACAGGATTAACACACAGAAACAATAGTTATATTTATGTCAATTATGTATAATTCTGAAACAATTTGAATTACTAAATGAACTTTACCTATTGCATGTTGAAATATTTCAATACATTCAGGCCATTTTTCAGTGATGATAAATGAACTCGGAATATCCTCAGAATAAGCTACGTCTCGTCGAGTTCGAGTTGAAGTTCCCTCGATTGTCTGATTTTCCTTTTTAATCTCACATGTTGGCATATTTAAATTGGTGCCAAATAGTAATTTTCTAAGTTGTTCTTTTACAGCCAATTGCGAATAAAATTTTGCCTGATAAAAAATTTATTAAAAATCATTTAAAATAGTAAATTTTAACCTTCCACTTGTTTCCAGTATAGTCATTTATTTCTTCAACTTTTGAAATTTCATTTCTCCTAGCGGATTTTTTCTTATGACCTTTCTTGACACCAAGTGAATACCATATAGAAAGAGTAATTAAAAGAAATATTATTCCAAATTTTATTGAAAACATGATTAATATTGGATTCTAACTCTGAATTGGGATGATAACAGTAGCTGTCTAATACATATATAGACAAGCTGGGGTTTCATCATCCTGATGTAGTAGCAATGATTCTTCTTAAAGTGCAGCAATGCTTGACATAGCTAATTCACATGAAAAAAGCATTTAATTGAAAAATTTTTACAAAATGGCTGTAAAACAGGATTAAGAAATCAAAGTCTATAATTGAGAAACAAGGTCAAGATTAGGAAATAAAGGCACTAAACAATTTGTCAATTAAAAATATAGTTCCGATATTTCGTAAAAGTGCCCTTTAAAAATAAATTGTTCAATCGTAAGCTATCGTTTTGTTTAAATTTTTGAAATTGATACTAAATAGAATCTTTTTAAATATATTTTTCCATTTGAAACAGATTTCTTATAAATTCAGATAATGTTATTTTAAAAAGATACTTATGTATATTTTGATAAGATTACACTTGCTTTAAATTTAGCTGTGAATAAAATCAAGATTATTCAACTTTATTTTATTTCAACATTAGGATAAAATTCCTAGGAATTTTTTGTATGAATTTTTGGTTAATATTCAATCAATAAATTTACTTTAGATATTTGATACAAAAAAATTTTTCTTTATGAATGTAATAGAAATCACCCTCAGCTTTCGCAGATGGATGATGAGCGCGACCCACTACATATATAGCGAGAGCATTTATTTCATCCTGCCTCCGGCGGAGAATATTGAGGTTTGCACACCTTTACATTACATTAAAATAGCACAAGTGAGTGGTAGAATACATGTTATATGGATATGGACATGATGGAAAGGATAAATTTGAAAATTTTTTAGCGATATAGAATGAACAGAATGTACACAGTTGTGCTAAATTTGCGCATTCACATGAGAATCAATTTGGGTCATTTACCAAAATTCCCTATTTCCATTGTGTGATTTTTTCATCACCATTGCAATTATTAGTGGCGCAATCTAATGAATTGAACCAACAAATAAAAATTCTCTTCTATTTAATTATTAGATTAATTTGATAATTTGAAATCTGCTCTTCCGTCGTATTTTTCACAATTCATTCATTAACAATATAAAATTTTAACAATTCTAATTTTTTAATTAACAGATTATAATGCAAGAAAGATACGGACTGAAGCTTTTATTTTTACTAATCATCACTATCAATGTCAATAATGTGGTCCCTCAGGAAACGATCCAATATTCCCCTCATCAAACTGATCCCAGACAAAGAACAGTAATCATGAGACTAGAACCGGTATCGTAAATTGATTTGTTTTTATTATATTCATTTTTTAGTTACCTGACAAACCACCATTCTTAAGCCAAGCTGTACCACCACGTGCAATACCACAGAGTACTATCCAATCTCAAGCTTCAATTAAAAATGATCAAACAGAATTTAAACCACGCGCATTACCTCAATCACAACAACCAAATAGAATTGAAGCTCAACAAAAGGTTGAGGGACAAAAAATCGTGAATGCTGTATAATAAGAAACCATTTAGTTTAACTAATATTTAATCCCACTAGGAATCGCCCGTGCAGTTTACGGTGCCAACTGTAGCTGCACAACAACCAGTTATACCACCATTAAATGCATTAGGTCAACCAATTTTAACTCCAAGAGAAGACGCAACACCGCCTCCAGCTCCGCCAAGTATTTTAATTTGAAAATTTTTAACCTGATAAACTTTATAGTGAATATACCAACTGATGTTCAAAATCAATTAATTAAATTTCTCGGACTAGATTCATTCGGTATATTTATAGATATTGTTTCGAAATGCTTAATATATTAAGGTATACCTGGACTTACTGGAACGCATCCTAAAGGTTTTGCTGGAGCAGTAGAGGTTAATAATCCATGTGAATTTCGAAAATATTTTAATTTAGGAGTTGCGATCGCAAGGAATCCCTATTCAAGGGTTACCACTAGAACATGTCGGAGGTCAACCAATACATGCACCTCAAGTAATTAACAATGTAAAGTAACAATATAAAAAATATTTTAAAAGAATGATGCTTTGGTTCAAGCAAATCCAAAATTTGGGAACGAGCTGAATTCTCTTCTTGAGGGATCTCGTGGTCCTTTCAATCCATCTGGCGGGAGCGCACCGTAATCTATCAAATATTGTTAAGATCTTCAATATTCTTTCAGTCTTCCTGATGCTAAACCAGGAGATAACGGTCTGATTGGTCTTTTGAGCAGCTCTGTTCGAAGATTTGTCAAGGATTGTAAGAAAACATTTAAAAGATATTTGCTTAGAATTAAAATGAACAAGCTTATAATAATCATTCAATTCGATTAGCTGGTGTAGCAGATGCTCTATCAAATACCTTACCAAATGTGCTTGGGACCAATCAAAACGTAGATGCGAAAGGATCTCCAGCAGTTACGCAAAATTCTCAAAGCCTTCTTGTCGGAGCAAATGATTCCATACCGCAGTCACAAAGTGTTCCTAGTTCAGGTTATTAATACTCACATGAAAAATAATTTGAGAGTCTAATCTTTTGTTTTAAAGGAGTTAGACGTCAGCAATCTCCTGCAGAAAGAGCGTTAGCTGGCTTTGCTTCTGCGTTAGGAGGTGGTAATTCAAACGGCCCTGCGCATGCTGGTAATTATTTCATAATTAATGAAAATTGAAAATATCTATTTGGAAATATTTACTGTCAAAATTTCTAACCTTTAATTTAAAATTTTAGGCCTACCGAGGATACCAGGTTTAAAAACGATTTTTTAACATTTATTTCTAAGAAAATAGGAATCCCAATCCTACCTGGCGGCATACCTAGAAATTCTCAAGGGCAAATTGATGTTGTACAACTTATTGGTGAGTCTTAATTAGCAATATATGTATAGTTCATATATTTGATCAGTTTGTAAATAACATTTTTGAAAAATAGGCTCAATCACACGTAGAATTTCGAATGGTACGACGCTTGCTGATGTAATACCACCTGAACAGCTACAAACGCTCGCAGGTTTAAGAGACGTTTTATAAAAAACTCTTATAAATTTTGCTAGACAATGTAACCGATGCTCTGCTACCCGCTACACCAGAAGATTTTGATTTGAACAAGTTCATGGGCAGATGGTTTGAAGGTGCATAGTAATTGATGTTTATACTCATTCTATTTTCTTTAAAACTTCAGGCATAAACAGTCCGAGGGCCACTGAGCAACGATGTGTCGTTCATCACTGTAGGCATTCATTTGCATTTCACTATGTTAAAGTTGGGCGATAATATTAAAATTATAATTTATAGATGGAGGTTTGACGAGAAATGAGAGAACGGCAACATTTACCGCGTTGAAGATATACCGGGAAGGTAGCGAGTTTGGTCCAGTTAAATATTCAATTGGCTATGCTTTCCGAGCTGGAAATAAAGTATATAAAATAAAATTGTTAAAAATGCGAATCATAAACTTTCTTAAATAAAAATAGGACGCAATGCTGCAGTTGCATAGTTCAGAAAATGCAGACGCACAGCCTTGTAAGGATAAATTTGTTTTTTAAATATTTTTTCATTAAAAACACAGTTTGGGTTTACAAACTTGGTCCAGAAGGTAATGATCCATTTGGAAACAAACAATATGAATACGCTATTGTCAGGTAAACCTTAATAATTAATCCTAGTTTATCCAAAATCTATAGCAATTGGGTAAAGTATCCTGTTACTGTGCTGGTTCGTGATCCTGATACATTCAAAGCCAAATATGAAGTAGAAGTGCTTCGATGGCTCGAAGACCAAGGCTTCATAAATGGTATAAAGACTTTTATTTATAAATTTTATTATAATTCAGGCTTCATTCGTGCCTTTAATTTACTTCAACCTGCGTCGTAAGTTTAAAACATTAAATTTGAAACAATGCTAAACATTCCTTTAAAAATTTTTAAAACAACTTTAAGTTATGGAAGCTGTCAATATGCAGATAACACCTTTGAGCTATTTGGACGGAAATAATAATCTCTTTCAAATTACTTATTATTTAAATTATTAAAATTATTTATCATTGAGAATTTATAAAAATATACATGTATATTTAGTACGTGATTAGCAGTTAAATGTCCTAAATTAAAATAAAGGTTAAATTAAATTTGAAATTACAATTTTCATGATTAACAAATTAAATTTGTTAACAATAAAATTAAATGTGTCAATTCATACCTTTCATTGTCACGCATAATTTAATAATTTTCTTCCTCAACAACAAAATGGTTTTAACTCGTCGTCATCGCATGCTCGTTGCGTGCAGCAGATATCTGTTATTTTGCTGAATCCTGCATCTATAAAATTATATATCAACAACATAAGTATCTACTGTTATTTTAATTCGGTTTTTAGACCCTCAAACCATAACTAGAAATTTTATATCTAATAGCAGAAGGCTTACCTCTTTTCAATCGATTCCTGGATTCTGTTGATATTCTTTTTGTCATAACCATTGGATTAGAATCTGTAAATAAATACTAATTATTACAATGGCACATTCTAATAGAATAAAAACTGTGTTACAATAACACACTCTAATAGAATAACCTGGCGAGAGCATTGAAAATAAATGGCATAATTTAATTGAATGAATGGGAATACTCCGGCTTACTCCACTATTTTTTTCATTTTTTGCTAATTTTCTCATATTATAGCAAATTAATATTATTCAACTGGCTCTTAGAGAGTTGGCTCCTAGAGTGATGAGTGAAAAATAAAATGGAATGCCATTTACGGTAATACTAAATAGTTGCAGAATGCTTGTGATTTTAAATTTTCTAACCTGTAGATGATCTTAGACAGCCGTTGCATACTTTTTGAATGTGTTTAATCAAAAGAGTACCACAGCGACGGACAGGTTGTCGTTTCACAAAGGCGGGAATTACCTCCATTCGGTCATATATGTTTTCCCCTCTCTCTAATTGTTGCATAATCACTGTTCTCCTTTCATTATAAACTTCATTAAAAAGCTTTTGAGCTCGTCGCCTCTCCAATAGTTTTAAATAGGCCATAGTGGCTGGAAATAAGAATTAATTTTATTATTATCGTCATCGAAAAACGATTAATCTCATCACAAGAATGAGGTTAATACATATAAATTTCACCTTGTTCGATCATATCAGGATTTTGTTGTAAAACTATAACAGGCAAAACTTGGCTTACAAGATTAAGATCATTTTCACTTAATTTAAGAAAGACTATATAATTATTTGCATAATTCATGGCTCGGAGCGGAAAAATGTTAAGTTCAAGTACAAAAAGTTTAATTTGGAAATAAGTACGAATCCGAGCGCGGATACAATTATCAGTTTACTCACTTTTCATCCATTAACGCTTCCCTTTCATCTTCTATAATCATGTCATAGAATAATCCAAATTTGTCCCAATCATCGCCATTTAAATTTAGATTTAATAGCTGCAGTGAATTTGATTCATCCATATTATCGCTGTTAACTTCAAATGTAACTGAATTAACGTAAAGGTATAGCAATTGTGCCAAAATAAGTCTTTCAATTGTGATGGCTGATGTTATTTTAACCATTTTAGTTGTCAAAATTATTCTTTTTAATTATTTTTATATTGGCATAAATTGGCATTCCAATAATTCAAATTTTTCACAGGTTAATAATAAATTTTATTTAACTTAAAAATTAATTCTTTATTAATTATCTAAATCTGAAGTCGATTATATCAATATTTAATCGCGTTTTAATTTAGAGTCGATTTTTCTTCATCAACCTTCGCAGGCGGATAATTTTAGGCTTTCATCAGCAGCTATAATTGTTTTTAAAAAATTCAGTTTTAAAATAAACTCAGCATCCTCATGTTATTTCATATTATTATTACTGCAGTTAAGCTAGTTTCCGCCGCCTACTTATTTAAATATCAATTATATAAGAAGTAAGCTTTACATACGAAGAAAACAACCTAAAAAGGGCAAAAAGTGCGCGTAAATGTCTTGTGAATAAGCAGTGCCAAGACAGGTATTTATTATTATGGATTTGTTTTCAACTGAAGAAATGTTTTTTAATTGGAATAAAAATAAACAAATTAAAAAATAATAAACAAATATTTTAGAAAACTCATTTGAGGCTGAAAATAAATCTTATAATGAGGTGTCTCATATAGAGGTGCCGCTTTGGTGCTACTTCCACCCAATGCCATTCAGTTTAAAAATATAAAAACTATTTTTATCTTTAGGTATACAATTTAACCTGATAAAATTTAAATTATTTTAAAGTTTATGAAAGATTAAAATTATTAAAACTAAGAATTATAGCCTACTATCTTTCTTAGAAACGTGTTAACATTTAATTTTGAATTTAATTCGCACAATCTTATTCTGCCAAGAAAGTAGACGGTTCTCACGCAATCATTTTAAATTTTAATTCGAAATTTCATGGAAAGAAATCAGATATTGCGTGGGCTAAAGTCATATTACGCAATGTTCTTTAAGAATAATTCAATAATTAACCTAATTGATAACTTCATAAATCTTAATACTTAAAAGATCCTGACGATAAGAACACTACGTTAAAAATTGTGAATCATAGAATAGTCTTTAAATATTTTGGTTATTATATTTAAATATTAAATTATTTTATTTAAAAAATTTAATTATTTTTACCATAAAACTTTGCAATAATGATAAAATATATGTGTCGATGAGATTATTTAAAAATGATTTTAAAATCGCGCAAAACTATATAATTATACTGGTTACTATTCTAATTTTAATATTTACCATTAATAATTATCGTTTAAAAATTCTAAAATTGTTATTTAAAAAAATAATAAGATTTTATAAGCTTTCATTAATTGAATTCTGAATAAAAATAGAAATGTGTCGGCTAAAATTGAGCAAAAAGTTTTGTCTAGTTGCGTGCGCTTAAATTAAAATTTGTTAGCGTGCGCGAATTTTACGATAAGAAAAATGAACCAGTTGCAATAAGATATTTATTTTAAATTTAAGTTCAGGATAAATACGAAACTATAATAATTAAAATCTGTTGCTTACAAATCAAAGTAATTGAAGTTTTAATTCTAAATATGCATTCATAGATGGGATATAAAATTTTATTGGTATATAGTTGGGTCAATATGCTAATAAAAATTTTTTACTTGAAGTAAATGTTTTAAATTATATGTATACAATTTTTTGCAAATTTGATTGTTGCTTCCTCTATTTTAGAAACTGTTTTCTCCTTACGGTATTTACCGATACTTATTAAATAGAAACTTAAAGCTATAGTTCTATTCACATACAGTACTATGTTCAAAAGATTAATTTGTCAGATAAAAATGAAACAAATTTAAAAATTTTAAACAATAGAATTATATACATATATTCAATGTCTATTTTAAATATTTCTTTCAAGTAAAAATTAGATTTTGCAGAATTTAGTCTTGTATTTATGTTGTAACTCAAATACGCAAGTTCTTTTTTATAATTTAAAATTAAAATTATATAATTTTAAATGCTTAAAATACAAATTACATTTCAAAGATATACAAGATTTATTTTAAAATACGTCATATTTAATTTCATGATATCATGCATAAAGTCTCATATCGTTCAAGCCTCAAGCATTGTTTAACTCGTTTTAAATATTAATTAATAAACTTATCCAAGTTTTACAAAAAATTAATCGCGATAATACTGAACAAATAGACTAAATCGGATTACCAATTTTGTATAGTTTAAAATTAATTAGTATGATTCGCAACATTTTTAAAAAATTCAAAACATATTTCTATTGTTTATCCAATTTTCTAACATTTTATAATTTATTTTAGATTTTTTTTTGGAAATTATTAATTGTTTTGCCAATAATAACTTTCCTTTAACTTGTAATAACTAACCACTTTAAAAACATCCAAGCGTAAATGGGCATTGCTTTTAACCGTTAAAAATTTTGAGTTTTATTTTGTGTTAATACAAATATTATTACAACCAAATACATAATGGTACGTTTAAATTAATATTATAGTAAATTTTAATTTGAATACTAGTGTATCAAGTATCATAGGTCCTGTATTATAAATTAACATTTAATTAAAACCGGATTTTCATTGTAAAACGTTTTAATTTTGAAAAACAATTCAATTAAAAATTTTTTAAATTGTTTAGTTTTTAATTTTTATACATTTTTAAATCGTTCAAATAATAAATTTAAAAGTTTTTGAACGTATCTTAAACTAAATCGAATTAAATTGCTATTCTGACAAAAATGCCATTGAAACCTTTTTCGGAAACGCATGCGTGCCAATTTCATCTTTTTGCTTTTGGTTGTTTAAAGGGTTCTTAGTCAAATAACAATGTCCTTTTATTCGAATTTATGTACATTGTAAAGTGCTTAAAGTTTTAAGTTTTTTTTTAAATTTTAATAATAATGTATTTCATCTTAAAATGGCGGCGTAGTATTAATTAATTTTGGGCATCTTATAGTGAGGTCGATTTTATGTTAATAGTTGATGAAATCAAAGAAATATGGGGAACCTTGTTATTCATATCTTTGTATATCTGGGCATATTTACGGTTGCGAGAAATTTACCAAAAATTAAATATTGTTTTATGAATGCCAATAAAATTTATTGTCAGCGTGTGGAAATTAAAAAATTCCCATGCCAGTCACTTTCAATTTGTTTTCTGCAATCCATTTCCTGGGAATGTAAAATACCTAGCTTAAAAAATGGCTGCAAAAAATATTAAAAATAATAGAGAAAATGAAGTAAGTTTTAATAAATAAAACTAAATTATTAAATAACAAATATTCTAAAATAAAAACATTCTGGCTAATATCCCGATAATATATTTTTAATTCTTTAAATTGTATGTTTCAGATCAGCAAAAACAAACAGATGCAACTTCGAGCCTTCTTTCATAGACACTCTAAAAGCGTAAGAAAATATCATTTTAAAATTAGAAAATATTGTATATGCTTTAAAGGCTACACCAGTAGCAGTCCACATTTTTATGTTACTGGGTGTAACATTATACACTATTATTGGAGTAAGTTAGAACAATATTATTAATATTCGTGGATTTGATGGAATTATTTAGGCTATGATTATGCAGAAGATTGAATCAAACGCGCCACAAAGTTACTTGTTTTGATATTCAATTTTAAAATTCATTTGTACAGCAACTAAACAGAAAATCTCCATTTCCCCCGAGAAAAATTTCGGAGCTTATATTAAAGGTATTTCTTGTTAAATAAATCCTGTAGATAACTTATTGAGCAAAATTTTACCATATTATAATCCACAATTAAATTAATGAACTTTAAAAATTTAATTAGATAGCAGAAACAAAGAGTTGATACATAGTCCGAAACGCATTCAGAGGCATAATTTCAAATACAGAAGGAATATTCGAGAAAATGATTGCATAGCTAATATTGTTAAGGTGAGTTATCAGTACAATAGTTTAATTTTGAAGTTTTAAAATTTGTTTTAAACATAAGTATGTTCATGGGCGGACGTGTAACTCAAGTTATATATTAAAAGCTTTGAAGTCATGTTACAATGTTTCAGCTGAAGGTAAATTTTTCATTTGAAGGTAGACTAGAAATCCGTATATAAACTAAAAATAGTTGCATCGTCTCAACGATACGGCTGGTCCTTCAGTGATTCCGTTCTGTTTTGTTTCACAGTTATCACAACAATAGGTTTTAACTTTAATGATTTGTATTACAATATTTTGGAGTAAATTAAGGTTATGGTAATGTTTCACCTAAGACATTCACTGGGCAACTATTTTGCATACTCTACGCATTATTAGGTAATAAACATTAAGAACATTCTAGTTCTAATATAGAAAAAAATTATTCATATAGGTATCCCCTTTACACTATTGGCAATAGCAGATTTAGGCAAATTTATCTCCGAAATAATGGAAACGTCGAGTGAAACATGCTTTAAAATTAACAAGTAATCGAATTAACAATGTTATACTAAAATAATTGACTATACATTAAAGAAGAATTACTCGTCTAATACGACAAATTCGTGGAAGACCTAAATTTAGTATTATTAACACCTATGTTGATACTAATAACAATCAAGACAACGGCAGCCATATTATTATCAATATGAACAACAATAAAAATATTCAAAGCACTGATCAAAGTTCTATTAATGCTTATCATAAAATATCAAATGAGGTTGAACGAAAATTGTCTCCCTTTGAAAACTATGATCTAAAATCGAAAGAAAATGTGGCTAACGAGGTTGAGAATTTAAAAATTTTTAAAACTTTTTAAAAAGAATTCAACTGTTGATGAAGAATCAAGTGAAAAAGATGATAAACCTAACTTCAAGCATTCCCAAGCAGTAACCTTGCTCATGTTTTTTCTAATATATGTCCTTCTTGGTGCATTTATTATGCCTTTTTACGAGCCTGATATGGTATTTTTTAAGGTTACTTATTCATATTTAATTAATAGTGAAATCATTAAATCGAGTTTATTTTAAGGCGATTTATTTCAATTTTGTCTCGCTAACTTCGATTGGTCTTGGCGATATTGTACCTCGAAGGTTTGTGCCTCAAAAACGATCATAATAAAAATTAACTCATGGAAACCTGAAGACACGTGATTTAATTTATGATCAAACTTTTAGTGAATCATACATGGCCCTAACGCTGCTCTATATTGCGGTCGGACTTGCCATTACGACAATCGCAATTGAAATAGCGGCAGATTATCTTAAAAAATTGCATTACTTTGGCAGGAAGATTGAAAACGTTGGAAATGTGGTTATATGGTTTGGTGGAAAAAAGTACGAACGTTAAATTAAAATATAAATTTGTCATGATTTTAGATTAACTATGAAGCAATTGGTCAAAAATTTGGGTGATCAATTCAATTTGCCCGTGCATGCTGTCAAAACACTGGATTTAGACAAATTTGTTGACGATGCTATTAAAGTAGAAGAAGGCGAGCTTGAAACCTTAAGACCTCCACCTATAGAACCGAAGGATCTCTTGGAGGATGGGACATTAAATTTTGCTGATGACGATGGAACAGAAGGGAATTTGCGTTTTTTAGAAACGATTTAATTATTTGATAAATTATCTATAATTTTGATTTAATACTGTTATAAATAATATTTAAATATGCTTATTGATTTTGAATAAAATTGCAGATTGGATCCGTCAGAAGTCTCCCTCAACATCGCCAGAACTAGAGAGAAATCCAACGTTTCAACAAAATTCGGAACATGATCATGAATTTGACCAAGAACACGAAGAACATGCAACAGAAACGAAGGAAGAAAGTTTGGATGATTCAAAAGATTCTGAAAAGGAAATGGAGTCTGAAATTTCTGAAGAGATTATAGATATTTCACCTTTGTATAACGAAGAACCTAAAGAAGATATGATTGCAATTAATTGTTGTGATAAGGAGTCATCTACTTCAGAAACTGGGGGTAAGAATTTATAAATTCTTCAGATTATTAAATAGAACAAAGCGTCATATACATTATAGTAGATAGGATTTATTAAATATTGTAGATCTATGCAAACTTGAATAATTTAATTTTTCAGAAAGGCGTAAGTCAAATTACAGCGAGGAAGCATGGCGCCGTTATCTTGAATACCAAAAGGTTTGTAAATTGCATGATCGAATAACATTCAATTTTTATTTAAATAATTTACAAAATAGCAATGGCGCAAATACCGTCAAACGAAAACCATAGCAACGGGACTTAATATTCCAACGGATATTCAATATACAAAAGGAAGAGAAGCAACAGAAGGAACGTCTAAAATGATTAGAGCTAGTAAAATTGATCAAGAAGTTAGGGTTACAAATGCAAGTTCCAAACCAAGTAAATTAAAATTTTATTAAAATAAAAGCGATTTTTCAATAGCGAAACAAGTTCAAAAGAGTAAATATTAGAATAATTCCATGGCAATTCTACAAATTGTAAGTTTAATTAATCGAAGAGATAAACATGTCATTTATTATTATCAATCTTTTTTACAAAAATAAATTTTTATTATTCGTTCAGTGGATTATAAAATATCCCATTAAGAAGAATAGTGATATAAAAGCTATGCCGATTGTATGCAAAGCCAGAAAACAGCGAATCCAATCGTAACGGAAACTGAAAGTAAGAAATATAAGCAAATCCATTGTATTTTTTATTCCCAGGAAAAAATTTTAGAGATTTAAGGTTTTAAAAGCAAGTAAGCAAGTCTCTGGAGACATCATATCCATAGTTTATTTCGAGATAAATATTTTGTTTAAGATTGATTTCTTTTACCGATTAATAATGTCATCCCTTTGTATGTTAACATTTTCATTTGTTGTCTCTATATCTTTTTTCATTTCGAGATGTTCCAAATCTTCATGATCAGAGGTAGACTCGGAGATTTTAACAAACTTGTTTATCAACGTACTGATGCTGAAAAAATAAACAAAATTAAATTCAAATTACTAAGATATGTATTCTCTATATTCTCCATTTTCACTATTTTATTTAACAATCTGTAATTCTCAGCACTTACTATATTAGGGAATCCCAAGGCGGTTGATTGTAAATTCTCAATTTGGTAAGAGCCATTATTGTTGATGAAAAGATAATTGAAACCATGTTCAATACTAACCCAAGCTCATGAATTTCAACTAGTACACGTTATAAAAGTTTATAAGAATTTCAAATAATTATTACCGATTATAGGAGTGTTCGCTGAAGAACCTAAAAAATTGTAAAATAAAATCTATCCCAGTTGAAACAAAGAATTTGATTTTATGTTATTTGTTTGTATACCCATTTGTGGAGCAATCCTTTGGCTGAAGAGTAAAAGGTTGATGAATTGAAGTAGAAGCAAAAATAATTTTGCATAAATTTGGGACTTAATACTCGCAATTAATCCAAAAACTGGCGCTGAAATAAGCAAAAATCCACATGCCAAAGTCTAAATTAGATAATTCAAAATTAACATTATTTATATATTTTATTTTAAAAAATAATTTTTTAAATTTTAATTAATTACTGGAATTTCAAGCTCTATTTTCAATGTAGAAGAAGATCGTTGCAAATTCAAACAAAATCCCATCTAAAGACAATTTTGCAATAAAAGTATTTACTAATAGTAAAACTTGTGTTATGTTTGCAGGATCTTGATATACTGAGGGAATTGATCCTGTTAACGACCAGCCATAATCACGAAAGTATTTTGGATCGGTAAAAACTGGCTGGCCATCAGTAATAAGCTTTATCAACGGCTATGAATTTCAATAAATAAAATTTAGAGCTAAGATTTAAGTTTAATTACTCTGCTAATAAGTGGCTCCAAATAGAAACAACACCTGAAAATTAATCTCAATTGTAAACAATAATTATTAGGAATATGAGTCGAATAATTTCGATGAATCTATGTAAAAATTTAGTAGCATAGTCTCCAAAATTCGTTAATTTTTAAACTATGTTATCTAAAAAATTTTTAATACTTATAAATATCATTCGGGAAATGTTTAAAGTCAGTATCGTCACAGAAAGTTGAAAACTTGAAGCCCATTATTGCTGAAACATTTCCAGTATTTTTAACTTCTATCTTACGGACTTCCATTTGCTCATTATCATTGTGTAAGGCTGTTTCGTATCCCTAAAATTTACGAATTTGTCCTGTTAAATAAGACCTTTGTCGAACCTGTCCTGTTAAGTAAGGCACCCAAATATGACTCGCAGAACCTATACGGATTTGTGGAACTTTAAATTGCGACTGGTCCCAAACAAGGCGTTCATCTCTCCATCTCAACTCGAGATAACCAACAATGTCAAGGCTGCGAAGAAATTCATTCTAAATAAAATTTTATCTAATTAGTAAAGAAATCTAATTAGTAAAAAAATATCTAATTAGTAAAAAAATGGATTAGGTAAATAGTAAAGAAATTAATTCCTGCGTTTTAGTAGTTTTGAATAAATCAGTACAGAATCCTAACCGCGACAAGAAAATTAATGAATTATACCAATTGAAAGTGCTGAATAGTAATTTTGGCAACAAGCAATCTGATCTTGATAGAAAAATATTTCCTCTAATAAAAAGTATATGTAGTATTATACCTGACTATAGTTTGGTGGCATGGAGGCAATAGGTTGTAAAGAGGCAGTGCCAAAATGAAGTCCTGACGAGATAACCTGTTGCTGAGCGCGATTTGCGAGGAAGTAATAAACGCAGTTCTCAAATGAAGCATATTGATGATGATTAAGACTTTCTATATCTGTATTTAAGATATTTAGAATCTTCACAATTAAATCGATTTACTTGTAATATTTTCAAAAAAGCGTTTGCATTCCATAATGTTTGCGCTATTTAAGTTGTTAAACCCAAAAATTGAATTTGGTCCAAGCAATTGTAGTATTTGCGGATGCACAATTTTTATATGGCATGAAAAAATTAACAAAAAAATAGATTGGGCTATTAAATACTGAATCGGCATAATCCTAAATATAAATTTTAAATTAATTATGAGAAAAAGTTGGAAATAGTGATAAACTATTAAAAATATTGATATTACTCAAAATGAGCTAACGTTTTACACTTTGTGTTCATATAAAGATTAAAAGCTTACTGCATATTAAAACATAGCGCAAAGACAATTAAAGCCTGTTTTACTGCAAAAATGAGCTAATTCATGATACCTGTTTGTTTTTGCATTAAATGTACAACTATTAACAAATAAGTACATTTAGTTATTTTATTAATCCAGAATATATATTTCTTTAATGAAAATATAGTTTATTTTGTATAAATAATGAATTAACAATTGAGAAACTTTAGTTAATTGGACTTTTGTGAATAATAAGATGCAAGGAATGGACAAAATGTTATTTATTAAAATATTTTGAATTATTGTCCGATAGTATAATTAGTGAAATCATAATCTGACAATATCATTTAGTCCTTTTCTTCAATATGCAACTCATTGTTTGAAATGCCGTTTTGTTGCATCTGCACAACAGGTATTCGCAATTGGGTATGCGCATCTATGATAGGTAAATTCAAATGCTCGTCGCATTTCACGCGGTTGGGATGTGACATTCCGCGCTTTTCCAACTATTAACCAAAAAGAATACTTTAAAATATCAGAATAAAGAAAAATACAATTCTTCCAAGTGCGTGAAGGGTCATACAAACAGAATATAAATCACGCGCCTCAAAAAGATCGTCGCCTAAAATAAATTATTTTATTGTTGAGAAAATAACAAAACTTTGAAATGTTTCGTGATCTGAAACTCCTTGTTTTCTAGCCCAGTCGACGAAACTGTTTATGTTCTCCATACAAGCAAACCTAGTGATAATGATTTAAAGTAGTGCATACTCTTTAACTACCTTGTAGTTAGAGGTGTTTCTCCAACCCAAACAAGCTTTCTTGGTCGATGTATATTTGGAATTGCATCAGGTTGGATTTCGTTGGCTAATCTTTGGGGGGAGAAAAAGAAAAAACAAATAAAAATTAATTTTAAATCAAGTGATGTTCCAATTAAACTTATTAAATCTAACTCAAAACTGCAATTAAAGATTCCAAATAGTCTTAAATTTGCAGTGAATCTTAATTGTAAAAAATATAAATTTTCTAGATATGTATGTAGAGTTGAAAGACTGACAAAACGTTTAATTTAATTACTTGCATAGAATTTGCCCATCCTTAAGAACAGTATGAAAATTTTCACGTTCACCGCTTGTGTTAAATTTTCCTCCAAGCAACTCTTTCATCCATAATAAAAGAAGTTCAGCTTCATGTGGGTTGTATTTGTTAGTTTGCTGAAAAGACAATCTAGTCTGTGGCAGGATTGTTTATAATAAAATGTAAACCTTAGCTAGAACAGTTACACTTAAACCACTTGCCGATGATCTATAGGCCATTGAAGCTTTAAAAAATACAAAAATCGGCCTAAATGAACACTAATTATTATGTTAATCAAATTTAAATTTTTGTGATATTAAAATAAAAACTTTAAAAAATGAAATACATATGCAACGAAAGTGAATTTTTATAAAATTAAATTAGATAAAGAAATTCTAATCATATTGAATCAGAATAATAAAAAAGAGTAAAAAGAAAAAGAAATCAAATATCTCTGAAAAAGCTAGGAAAAAATATAAATAACATAAAAACATGAACTAAGAATGAGAACAGCTGTCAATATTGAAAGAAAACAATAAAAAGATCAATAGTTAAATAATTAGAATGTGGCAAATGGGAGAAATAATAAAATATTTTGAGATAGTAAACAGAAATATAGTTCCACAAAAATCGAAAAACAATAGGGGGAAGTAAGTACATTTATGGGGTGAAAAACTCGATTCTTTTAATGATAGCTCATTCAAAAGAGCCCCTCGAGCTGTCCCCCTCCTCCCGGGTGTACCTCACTCAACCTCATCCCAGCTTAAAGAACTTAAAACATTTATTCATCCTCCAAAACTAATCAAACTAAAAAGACATCGAGTTTATCACTTTTGAAATTACGGTAGGATCGGGCTTTCATACCTCCCGGTTACATATACCAAGGTACGGGATGGTCTTCCATAGGTACGGGGCAGTAGGGCACTTAGACCTTTGATTAGACGTAGACCACCTTCTTCCTGAACCCCCCACCCCCCCCCCCCGACAAAATGCCACCGACAAACTGTCACTGACCAAATGTCCAGTGATCAATTGTCCATGACCCAAATGTCCAGTGATCAATTGTCACTGACCAAATGTCGAGTGAGCAATTGTCACTGACCAAATGTCCAGTGATTAATTGTCCATGACCAAAAATTCCAGTGATCAATTGTCCATACATCCACACTGAAAATTCCGCACTGAACTGACAACCCCCTTTTTTTAAATAATATTTCAATAGGATCGGGCTTTCATACCTCCCGGTTACATATACCAAGGTACGGGATGGTCTTCCATAGGTACGGGGCAGTAGGGCACTTAGACCTTTGATTAGACGTAGACCACCTTCTTCCTGAACCCCCCCCCCCCCGACAAAATGCCACCGACAAACTGTCACTGACCAAATGTCCAGTGATCAATTGTCCATGACCCAAATGTCCAGTGATCAATTGTCACTGACCAAATGTCGAGTGAGCAATTGTCACTGACCAAATGTCCAGTGATTAATTGTCCATGACCAAAAATTCCAGTGATCAATTGTCCATACATCCACACTGAAAATTCCGCACTGAACTGACAACCCCCTTTTTTTAAATAATATTTCAATAGGATCGGGCTTTCATACCTCCCGGTTACATATACCAAGGTACGGGATGGTCTTCCATAGGTACGGGGCAGTAGGGCACTTAGACCTTTGATTAGACGTAGACCACCTTCTTCCTGAACCCCCCACCCCCCCGACAAAATGCCACCGACAAACTGTCACTGACCAAATGTCCAGTGATCAATTGTCCATGACCCAAATGTCCAGTGATCAATTGTCACTGACCAAATGTCGAGTGAGCAATTGTCACTGACCAAATGTCCAGTGATTAATTGTCCATGACCAAAAATTCCAGTGATCAATTGTCCATACATCCACACTGAAAATTCCGCACTGAACTGACAACCCCCTTTTTTTAAATAATATTTCAATAGGATCGGGCTTTCATACCTCCCGGTTACATATACCAAGGTACGGGATGGTCTTCCATAGGTACGGGGCAGTAGGGCACTTAGACCTTTGATTAGACGTAGACCACCTTCTTCCTGAACCCCCCACCCCCGACAAAATGCCACCGACAAACTGTCACTGACCAAATGTCCAGTGATCAATTGTCCATGACCCAAATGTCCAGTGATCAATTGTCACTGACCAAATGTCGAGTGAGCAATTGTCACTGACCAAATGTCCAGTGATTAATTGTCCATGACCAAAAATTCCAGTGATCAATTGTCCATACATCCACACTGAAAATTCCGCACTGAACTGACAACCCCCTTTTTTTAAATAATATTTCAATAGGATCGGGCTTTCATACCTCCCGGTTACATATACCAAGGTACGGGATGGTCTTCCATAGGTACAGGGCAGTAGGGCACTTAGACCTTTGATTAGACGTAGACCACCTTCTTCCTGAACCCCCCACCCCCCCGACAAAATGCCACCGACAAACTGTCACTGACCAAATGTCCAGTGATCAATTGTCCATGACCCAAATGTCCAGTGATCAATTGTCACTGACCAAATGTCGAGTGAGCAATTGTCACTGACCAAATGTCCAGTGATTAATTGTCCATGACCAAAAATTCCAGTGATCAATTGTCCATACATCCACACTGAAAATTCCGCACTGAACTGACAACCCCTTTTTTTAAATAATATTTCAATAGGATCGGGCTTTCATACCTCCCGGTTACATATACCAAGGTACGGGATGGTCTTCCATAGGTACGGGGCAGTAGGGCACTTAGACCTTTGATTAGACGTAGACCACCTTCTTCCTGAACCCCCCACCCCCCCGACAAAATGCCACCGACAAACTGTCACTGACCAAATGTCCAGTGATCAATTGTCCATGACCCAAATGTCCAGTGATCAATTGTCACTGACCAAATGTCGAGTGAGCAATTGTCACTGACCAAATGTCCAGTGATTAATTGTCCATGACCAAAAATTCCAGTGATCAATTGTCCATACATCCACACTGAAAATTCCGCACTGAACTGACAACCCCCTCCTTTCAAGTAATATTTCAATAGGATCGGGCTTTCATACCTCCCGGTTACATATACCAAGGTACGGGATGGTCTTCCATAGGTACGGGGCAGTAGGGCACTTAGACCTTTGATTAGACGTAGACCACCTTCTTCCTGAACCCCCACCCCCCCCCCGACAAAATGCCACCGACAAACTGTCACTGACCAAATGTCCAGTGATCAATTGTCCATGACCCAAATGTCCAGTGATCAATTGTCACTGACCAAATGTCGAGTGAGCAATTGTCACTGACCAAATGTCCAGTGATTAATTGTCCATGACCAAAAATTCCAGTGATCAATTGTCCATACATCCACACTGAAAATTCCGCACTGAACTGACAACCCCCTTTTTTTAAATAATATTTCAATAGGATCGGGCTTTCATACCTCCCGGTTACATATACCAAGGTACGGGATGGTCTTCCATAGGTACGGGGCAGTAGGGCACTTAGACCTTTGATTAGACGTAGACCACCTTCTTCCTGAACCCCAACCCCCCGACAAAATGCCACCGACAAACTGTCACTGACCAAATGTCCAGTGATCAATTGTCCATGACCCAAATGTCCAGTGATCAATTGTCACTGACCAAATGTCGAGTGAGCAATTGTCACTGACCAAATGTCCAGTGATTAATTGTCCATGACCAAAAATTCCAGTGATCAATTGTCCATACATCCACACTGAAAATTCCGCACTGAACTGACAACCCCCTTTTTTTAAATAATATTTCAATAGGATCGGGCTTTCATACCTCCCGGTTACATATACCAAGGTACGGGATGGTCTTCCATAGGTACGGGGCAGTAGGGCACTTAGACCTTTGATTAGACGTAGACCACCTTCTTCCTGAACCCCCACCCCCCCGACAAAATGCCACCGACAAACTGTCACTGACCAAATGTCCAGTGATCAATTGTCCATGACCCAAATGTCCAGTGATCAATTGTCACTGACCAAATGTCGAGTGAGCAATTGTCACTGACCAAATGTCCAGTGATTAATTGTCCATGACCAAAAATTCCAGTGATCAATTGTCCATACATCCACACTGAAAATTCCGCACTGAACTGACAACCCCCTTTTTTTAAATAATATTTCAATAGGATCGGGCTTTCATACCTCCCGGTTACATATACCAAGGTACGGGATGGTCTTCCATAGGTACGGGGCAGTAGGGCACTTAGACCTTTGATTAGACGTAGACCACCTTCTTCCTGAACCCCCCCCCCCCCGACAAAATGCCACCGACAAACTGTCACTGACCAAATGTCCAGTGATCAATTGTCCATGACCCAAATGTCCAGTGATCAATTGTCACTGACCAAATGTCGAGTGAGCAATTGTCACTGACCAAATGTCCAGTGATTAATTGTCCATGACCAAAAATTCCAGTGATCAATTGTCCATACATCCACACTGAAAATTCCGCACTGAACTGACAACCCCTTTTTTTAAATAATATTTCAATAGGATCGGGCTTTCATACCTCCCGGTTACATATACCAAGGTACGGGATGGTCTTCCATAGGTACGGGGCAGTAGGGCACTTAGACCTTTGATTAGACGTAGACCACCTTCTTCCTGAACCCCCCACCCCCCCGACAAAATGCCACCGACAAACTGTCACTGACCAAATGTCCAGTGATCAATTGTCCATGACCCAAATGTCCAGTGATCAATTGTCACTGACCAAATGTCGAGTGAGCAATTGTCACTGACCAAATGTCCAGTGATTAATTGTCCATGACCAAAAATTCCAGTGATCAATTGTCCATACATCCACACTGAAAATTCCGCACTGAACTGACAACCCCTTTTTTTAAATAATATTTCAATAGGATCGGGCTTTCATACCTCCCGGTTACATATACCAAGGTACGGGATGGTCTTCCATAGGTACGGGGCAGTAGGGCACTTAGACCTTTGATTAGACGTAGACCACCTTCTTCCTGAACCCCCCACCCCCCCGACAAAATGCCACCGACAAACTGTCACTGACCAAATGTCCAGTGATCAATTGTCCATGACCCAAATGTCCAGTGATCAATTGTCACTGACCAAATGTCGAGTGAGCAATTGTCACTGACCAAATGTCCAGTGATTAATTGTCCATGACCAAAAATTCCAGTGATCAATTGTCCATACATCCACACTGAAAATTCCGCACTGAACTGACAACCCCTTTTTTTAAATAATATTTCAATAGGATCGGGCTTTCATACCTCCCGGTTACATATACCAAGGTACGGGATGGTCTTCCATAGGTACGGGGCAGTAGGGCACTTAGACCTTTGATTAGACGTAGACCACCTTCTTCCTGAACCCCCCACCCCCCCCCGACAAAATGCCACCGACAAACTGTCACTGACCAAATGTCCAGTGATCAATTGTCCATGACCCAAATGTCCAGTGATCAATTGTCACTGACCAAATGTCGAGTGAGCAATTGTCACTGACCAAATGTCCAGTGATTAATTGTCCATGACCAAAAATTCCAGTGATCAATTGTCCATACATCCACACTGAAAATTCCGCACTGAACTGACAACCCCCTTTTTTTAAATAATATTTCAATAGGATCGGGCTTTCATACCTCCCGGTTACATATACCAAGGTACGGGATGGTCTTCCATAGGTACGGGGCAGTAGGGCACTTAGACCTTTGATTAGACGTAGACCACCTTCTTCCTGAACCCCCCCCCCCCCCCCCCCCGACAAAATGCCACCGACAAACTGTCACTGACCAAATGTCCAGTGATCAATTGTCCATGACCCAAATGTCCAGTGATCAATTGTCACTGACCAAATGTCGAGTGAGCAATTGTCACTGACCAAATGTCCAGTGATTAATTGTCCATGACCAAAAATTCCAGTGATCAATTGTCCATACATCCACACTGAAAATTCCGCACTGAACTGACACCCCCCTTTTTTAAATAATATTTCAATAGGATCGGGCTTTCATACCTCCCGGTTACATATACCAAGGTACGGGATGGTCTTCCATAGGTACGGGGCAGTAGGGCACTTAGACCTTTGATTAGACGTAGACCACCTTCTTCCTGAACCCCCCACCCCCCCCGACAAAATGCCACCGACAAACTGTCACTGACCAAATGTCCAGTGATCAATTGTCCATGACCCAAATGTCCAGTGATCAATTGTCACTGACCAAATGTCGAGTGAGCAATTGTCACTGACCAAATGTCCAGTGATTAATTGTCCATGACCAAAAATTCCAGTGATCAATTGTCCATACATCCACACTGAAAATTCCGCACTGAACTGACAACCCCCTTTTTTTAAATAATATTTCAATAGGATCGGGCTTTCATACCTCCCGGTTACATATACCAAGGTACGGGATGGTCTTCCATAGGTACGGGGCAGTAGGGCACTTAGACCTTTGATTAGACGTAGACCACCTTCTTCCTGAACCCCCCACCCCCGACAAAATGCCACCGACAAACTGTCACTGACCAAATGTCCAGTGATCAATTGTCCATGACCCAAATGTCCAGTGATCAATTGTCACTGACCAAATGTCGAGTGAGCAATTGTCACTGACCAAATGTCCAGTGATTAATTGTCCATGACCAAAAATTCCAGTGATCAATTGTCCATACATCCACACTGAAAATTCCGCACTGAACTGACAACCCCCTTTTTTTAAATAATATTTCAATAGGATCGGGCTTTCATACCTCCCGGTTACATATACCAAGGTACGGGATGGTCTTCCATAGGTACGGGGCAGTAGGGCACTTAGACCTTTGATTAGACGTAGACCACCTTCTTCCTGAACCCCCCACCCCCCCGACAAAATGCCACCGACAAACTGTCACTGACCAAATGTCCAGTGATCAATTGTCCATGACCCAAATGTCCAGTGATCAATTGTCACTGACCAAATGTCGAGTGAGCAATTGTCACTGACCAAATGTCCAGTGATTAATTGTCCATGACCAAAAATTCCAGTGATCAATTGTCCATACATCCACACTGAAAATTCCGCACTGAACTGACAACCCCCTTTTTTTAAATAATATTTCAATAGGATCGGGCTTTCATACCTCCCGGTTACATATACCAAGGTACGGGATGGTCTTCCATAGGTACAGGGCAGTAGGGCACTTAGACCTTTGATTAGACGTAGACCACCTTCTTCCTGAACCCCCCCCCCCCGACAAAATGCCACCGACAAACTGTCACTGACCAAATGTCCAGTGATCAATTGTCCATGACCCAAATGTCCAGTGATCAATTGTCACTGACCAAATGTCGAGTGAGCAATTGTCACTGACCAAATGTCCAGTGATTAATTGTCCATGACCAAAAATTCCAGTGATCAATTGTCCATACATCCACACTGAAAATTCCGCACTGAACTGACAACCCCCTTTTTTTAAATAATATTTCAATAGGATCGGGCTTTCATACCTCCCGGTTACATATACCAAGGTACGGGATGGTCTTCCATAGGTACGGGGCAGTAGGGCACTTAGACCTTTGATTAGACGTAGACCACCTTCTTCCTGAACCCCCCACCCCCCCCCGACAAAATGCCACCGACAAACTGTCACTGACCAAATGTCCAGTGATCAATTGTCCATGACCCAAATGTCCAGTGATCAATTGTCACTGACCAAATGTCGAGTGAGCAATTGTCACTGACCAAATGTCCAGTGATTAATTGTCCATGACCAAAAATTCCAGTGATCAATTGTCCATACATCCACACTGAAAATTCCGCACTGAACTGACAACCCCTTTTTTTAAATAATATTTCAATAGGATCGGGCTTTCATACCTCCCGGTTACATATACCAAGGTACGGGATGGTCTTCCATAGGTACGGGGCAGTAGGGCACTTAGACCTTTGATTAGACGTAGACCACCTTCTTCCTGAACCCCCCACCCCCCCGACAAAATGCCACCGACAAACTGTCACTGACCAAATGTCCAGTGATCAATTGTCCATGACCCAAATGTCCAGTGATCAATTGTCACTGACCAAATGTCGAGTGAGCAATTGTCACTGACCAAATGTCCAGTGATTAATTGTCCATGACCAAAAATTCCAGTGATCAATTGTCCATACATCCACACTGAAAATTCCGCACTGAACTGACAACCCCCTTTTTTTAAATAATATTTCAATAGGATCGGGCTTTCATACCTCCCGGTTACATATACCAAGGTACGGGATGGTCTTCCATAGGTACGGGGCAGTAGGGCACTTAGACCTTTGATTAGACGTAGACCACCTTCTTCCTGAACCCCCCACCCCCCCGACAAAATGCCACCGACAAACTGTCACTGACCAAATGTCCAGTGATCAATTGTCCATGACCCAAATGTCCAGTGATCAATTGTCACTGACCAAATGTCGAGTGAGCAATTGTCACTGACCAAATGTCCAGTGATTAATTGTCCATGACCAAAAATTCCAGTGATCAATTGTCCATACATCCACACTGAAAATTCCGCACTGAACTGACAACCCCCTTTTTTTAAATAATATTTCAATAGGATCGGGCTTTCATACCTCCCGGTTACATATACCAAGGTACGGGATGGTCTTCCATAGGTACGGGGCAGTAGGGCACTTAGACCTTTGATTAGACGTAGACCACCTTCTTCCTGATCCCCCCCCCCCCCCGACAAAATGCCACCGACAAACTGTCACTGACCAAATGTCCAGTGATCAATTGTCCATGACCCAAATGTCCAGTGATCAATTGTCACTGACCAAATGTCGAGTGAGCAATTGTCACTGACCAAATGTCCAGTGATTAATTGTCCATGACCAAAAATTCCAGTGATCAATTGTCCATACATCCACACTGAAAATTCCGCACTGAACTGACAACCCCCTTTTTTTAAATAATATTTCAATAGGATCGGGCTTTCATACCTCCCGGTTACATATACCAAGGTACGGGATGGTCTTCCATAGGTACAGACAGTAGGGCACTTAGACCTTTGATTAGACGTAGACCACCTTCTTCCTGAACCCCCCACCCCCCCCGACAAAATGCCACCGACAAACTGTCACTGACCAAATGTCCAGTGATCAATTGTCCATGACCCAAATGTCCAGTGATCAATTGTCACTGACCAAATGTCGAGTGAGCAATTGTCACTGACCAAATGTCCAGTGATTAATTGTCCATGACCAAAAATTCCAGTGATCAATTGTCCATACATCCACACTGAAAATTCCGCACTGAACTGACAACCCCCTTTTTTTAAATAATATTTCAATAGGATCGGGCTTTCATACCTCCCGGTTACATATACCAAGGTACGGGATGGTCTTCCATAGGTACGGGGCAGTAGGGCACTTAGACCTTTGATTAGACGTAGACCACCTTCTTCCTGAACCCCCCCCCCCCGACAAAATGCCACCGACAAACTGTCACTGACCAAATGTCCAGTGATCAATTGTCCATGACCCAAATGTCCAGTGATCAATTGTCACTGACCAAATGTCGAGTGAGCAATTGTCACTGACCAAATGTCCAGTGATTAATTGTCCATGACCAAAAATTCCAGTGATCAATTGTCCATACATCCACACTGAAAATTCCGCACTGAACTGACAACCCCCTTTTTTTAAATAATATTTCAATAGGATCGGGCTTTCATACCTCCCGGTTACATATACCAAGGTACGGGATGGTCTTCCATAGGTACGGGGCAGTAGGGCACTTAGACCTTTGATTAGACGTAGACCACCTTCTTCCTGAACCCCCACCCCCCCGACAAAATGCCACCGACAAACTGTCACTGACCAAATGTCCAGTGATCAATTGTCCATGACCCAAATGTCCAGTGATCAATTGTCACTGACCAAATGTCGAGTGAGCAATTGTCACTGACCAAATGTCCAGTGATTAATTGTCCATGACCAAAAATTCCAGTGATCAATTGTCCATACATCCACACTGAAAATTCCGCACTGAACTGACAACCCCTTTTTTTAAATAATATTTCAATAGGATCGGGCTTTCATACCTCCCGGTTACATATACCAAGGTACGGGATGGTCTTCCATAGGTACGGGGCAGTAGGGCACTTAGACCTTTGATTAGACGTAGACCACCTTCTTCCTGAACCCCCCACCCCCCGACAAAATGCCACCGACAAACTGTCACTGACCAAATGTCCAGTGATCAATTGTCCATGACCCAAATGTCCAGTGATCAATTGTCACTGACCAAATGTCGAGTGAGCAATTGTCACTGACCAAATGTCCAGTGATTAATTGTCCATGACCAAAAATTCCAGTGATCAATTGTCCATACATCCACACTGAAAATTCCGCACTGAACTGACAACCCCCTTTTTTTAAATAATATTTCAATAGGATCGGGCTTTCATACCTCCCGGTTACATATACCAAGGTACGGGATGGTCTTCCATAGGTACGGGGCAGTAGGGCACTTAGACCTTTGATTAGACGTAGACCACCTTCTTCCTGAACCCCCCACCCCCCCCGACAAAATGCCACCGACAAACTGTCACTGACCAAATGTCCAGTGATCAATTGTCCATGACCCAAATGTCCAGTGATCAATTGTCACTGACCAAATGTCGAGTGAGCAATTGTCACTGACCAAATGTCCAGTGATTAATTGTCCATGACCAAAAATTCCAGTGATCAATTGTCCATACATCCACACTGAAAATTCCGCACTGAACTGACAACCCCCTTTTTTTAAATAATATTTCAATAGGATCGGGCTTTCATACCTCCCGGTTACATATACCAAGGTACAGGATGGTCTTCCATAGGTACGGGGCAGTAGGGCACTTAGACCTTTGATTAGACGTAGACCACCTTCTTCCTGAACCCCCCACCCCCCCGACAAAATGCCACCGACAAACTGTCACTGACCAAATGTCCAGTGATCAATTGTCCATGACCCAAATGTCCAGTGATCAATTGTCACTGACCAAATGTCGAGTGAGCAATTGTCACTGACCAAATGTCCAGTGATTAATTGTCCATGACCAAAAATTCCAGTGATCAATTGTCCATACATCCACACTGAAAATTCCGCACTGAACTGACAACCCCCTTTTTTTAAATAATATTTCAATAGGATCGGGCTTTCATACCTCCCGGTTACATATACCAAGGTACGGGATGGTCTTCCATAGGTACGGGGCAGTAGGGCACTTAGACCTTTGATTAGACGTAGACCACCTTCTTCCTGAACCCCCAACCCCCCCCCCGACAAAATGCCACCGACAAACTGTCACTGACCAAATGTCCAGTGATCAATTGTCCATGACCCAAATGTCCAGTGATCAATTGTCACTGACCAAATGTCGAGTGAGCAATTGTCACTGACCAAATGTCCAGTGATTAATTGTCCATGACCAAAAATTCCAGTGATCAATTGTCCATACATCCACACTGAAAATTCCGCACTGAACTGACAACCCCCTTTTTTAAATAATATTTCAATAGGATCGGGCTTTCATACCTCCCGGTTACATATACCAAGGTACGGGATGGTCTTCCATAGGTACGGGGCAGTAGGGCACTTAGACCTTTGATTAGACGTAGACCACCTTCTTCCTGAACCCCCCCCCCCCGACAAAATGCCACCGACAAACTGTCACTGACCAAATGTCCAGTGATCAATTGTCCATGACCCAAATGTCCAGTGATCAATTGTCACTGACCAAATGTCGAGTGAGCAATTGTCACTGACCAAATGTCCAGTGATTAATTGTCCATGACCAAAAATTCCAGTGATCAATTGTCCATACATCCACACTGAAAATTCCGCACTGAACTGACAACCCCCTTTTTTTAAATAATATTTCAATAGGATCGGGCTTTCATACCTCCCGGTTACATATACCAAGGTACGGGATGGTCTTCCATAGGTACGGGGCAGTAGGGCACTTAGACCTTTGATTAGACGTAGACCACCTTCTTCCTGAACCCCCCGCCCCCCGACAAAATGCCACCGACAAACTGTCACTGACCAAATGTCCAGTGATCAATTGTCCATGACCCAAATGTCCAGTGATCAATTGTCACTGACCAAATGTCGAGTGAGCAATTGTCACTGACCAAATGTCCAGTGATTAATTGTCCATGACCAAAAATTCCAGTGATCAATTGTCCATACATCCACACTGAAAATTCCGCACTGAACTGACAACCCCCTTTTTTTAAATAATATTTCAATAGGATCGGGCTTTCATACCTCCCGGTTACATATACCAAGGTACGGGATGGTCTTCCATAGGTACGGGGCAGTAGGGCACTTAGACCTTTGATTAGACGTAGACCACCTTCTTCCTGAACCCCCCACCCCCCCCCGACAAAATGCCACCGACAAACTGTCACTGACCAAATGTCCAGTGATCAATTGTCCATGACCCAAATGTCCAGTGATCAATTGTCACTGACCAAATGTCGAGTGAGCAATTGTCACTGACCAAATGTCCAGTGATTAATTGTCCATGACCAAAAATTCCAGTGATCAATTGTCCATACATCCACACTGAAAATTCCGCACTGAACTGACAACCCCCTTTTTTTAAATAATATTTCAATAGGATCGGGCTTTCATACCTCCCGGTTACATATACCAAGGTACGGGATGGTCTTCCATAGGTACAGGGCAGTAGGGCACTTAGACCTTTGATTAGACGTAGACCACCTTCTTCCTGAACCCCCCACCCCCCCGACAAAATGCCACCGACAAACTGTCACTGACCAAATGTCCAGTGATCAATTGTCCATGACCCAAATGTCCAGTGATCAATTGTCACTGACCAAATGTCGAGTGAGCAATTGTCACTGACCAAATGTCCAGTGATTAATTGTCCATGACCAAAAATTCCAGTGATCAATTGTCCATACATCCACACTGAAAATTCCGCACTGAACTGACAACCCCCTTTTTTTAAATAATATTTCAATAGGATCGGGCTTTCATACCTCCCGGTTACATATACCAAGGTACGGGATGGTCTTCCATAGGTACGGGGCAGTAGGGCACTTAGACCTTTGATTAGACGTAGACCACCTTCTTCCTGAACCCCCCCCCCCCCCCCCCCCGACAAAATGCCACCGACAAACTGTCACTGACCAAATGTCCAGTGATCAATTGTCCATGACCCAAATGTCCAGTGATCAATTGTCACTGACCAAATGTCGAGTGAGCAATTGTCACTGACCAAATGTCCAGTGATTAATTGTCCATGACCAAAAATTCCAGTGATCAATTGTCCATACATCCACACTGAAAATTCCGCACTGAACTGACAACCCCCTTTTTTTAAATAATATTTCAATAGGATCGGGCTTTCATACCTCCCGGTTACATATACCAAGGTACGGGATGGTCTTCCATAGGTACGGGGCAGTAGGGCACTTAGACCTTTGATTAGACGTAGACCACCTTCTTCCTGAACCCCCCACCCCCCCCCCGACAAAATGCCACCGACAAACTGTCACTGACCAAATGTCCAGTGATCAATTGTCCATGACCCAAATGTCCAGTGATCAATTGTCACTGACCAAATGTCGAGTGAGCAATTGTCACTGACCAAATGTCCAGTGATTAATTGTCCATGACCAAAAATTCCAGTGATCAATTGTCCATACATCCACACTGAAAATTCCGCACTGAACTGACAACCCCTTTTTTTAAATAATATTTCAATAGGATCGGGCTTTCATACCTCCCGGTTACATATACCAAGGTACGGGATGGTCTTCCATAGGTACTGGGCAGTAGGGCACTTAGACCTTTGATTAGACGTAGACCACCTTCTTCCTGAACCCCCCCCCCCCCCCGACAAAATGCCACCGACAAACTGTCACTGACCAAATGTCCAGTGATCAATTGTCCATGACCCAAATGTCCAGTGATCAATTGTCACTGACCAAATGTCGAGTGAGCAATTGTCACTGACCAAATGTCCAGTGATTAATTGTCCATGACCAAAAATTCCAGTGATCAATTGTCCATACATCCACACTGAAAATTCCGCACTGAACTGACAACCCCCTTTTTTAAATAATATTTCAATAGGATCGGGCTTTCATACCTCCCGGTTACATATACCAAGGTACGGGATGGTCTTCCATAGGTACGGGGCAGTAGGGCACTTAGACCTTTGATTAGACGTAGACCACCTTCTTCCTGAACCCCCCCCCCCCGACAAAATGCCACCGACAAACTGTCACTGACCAAATGTCCAGTGATCAATTGTCCATGACCCAAATGTCCAGTGATCAATTGTCACTGACCAAATGTCGAGTGAGCAATTGTCACTGACCAAATGTCCAGTGATTAATTGTCCATGACCAAAAATTCCAGTGATCAATTGTCCATACATCCACACTGAAAATTCCGCACTGAACTGACCACCCCTTATTTTCAAAATAATATTTCAATAGGATCGGGCTTTCATACCTCCCGGTTACATATACCAAGGTACGGGATGGTCTTCCATAGGTACGGGGCAGTAGGGCACTTAGACCTTTGATTAGACGTAGACCACCTTCTTCCTGAACCCCCCACCCCCCCGACAAAATGCCACCGACAAACTGTCACTGACCAAATGTCCAGTGATCAATTGTCCATGACCCAAATGTCCAGTGATCAATTGTCACTGACCAAATGTCGAGTGAGCAATTGTCACTGACCAAATGTCCAGTGATTAATTGTCCATGACCAAAAATTCCAGTGATCAATTGTCCATACATCCACACTGAAAATTCCGCACTGAACTGACAACCCCCTTTTTTTAAATAATATTTCAATAGGATCGGGCTTTCATACCTCCCGGTTACATATACCAAGGTACGGGATGGTCTTCCATAGGTACGGGGCAGTAGGGCACTTAGACCTTTGATTAGACGTAGACCACCTTCTTCCTGAACCCCCCACCCCCCCCCCCCGACAAAATGCCACCGACAAACTGTCACTGACCAAATGTCCAGTGATCAATTGTCCATGACCCAAATGTCCAGTGATCAATTGTCACTGACCAAATGTCGAGTGAGCAATTGTCACTGACCAAATGTCCAGTGATTAATTGTCCATGACCAAAAATTCCAGTGATCAATTGTCCATACATCCACACTGAAAATTCCGCACTGAACTGACAACCCCCTTTTTTTAAATAATATTTCAATAGGATCGGGCTTTCATACCTCCCGGTTACATATACCAAGGTACGGGATGGTCTTCCATAGGTACTGGGCAGTAGGGCACTTAGACCTTTGATTAGACGTAGACCACCTTCTTCCTGAACCCCCCCCCCCCACCCTCGACAAAATGCCACCGACAAACTGTCACTGACCAAATGTCCAGTGATCAATTGTCCATGACCCAAATGTCCAGTGATCAATTGTCACTGACCAAATGTCGAGTGAGCAATTGTCACTGACCAAATGTCCAGTGATTAATTGTCCATGACCAAAAATTCCAGTGATCAATTGTCCATACATCCACACTGAAAATTCCGCACTGAACTGACAACCCCCTTTTTTTAAATAATATTTCAATAGGATCGGGCTTTCATACCTCCCGGTTACATATACCAAGGTACGGGATGGTCTTCCATAGGTACGGGGCAGTAGGGCACTTAGACCTTTGATTAGACGTAGACCACCTTCTTCCTGAACCCCCCACCCCCCCGACAAAATGCCACCGACAAACTGTCACTGACCAAATGTCCAGTGATCAATTGTCCATGACCCAAATGTCCAGTGATCAATTGTCACTGACCAAATGTCGAGTGAGCAATTGTCACTGACCAAATGTCCAGTGATTAATTGTCCATGACCAAAAATTCCAGTGATCAATTGTCCATACATCCACACTGAAAATTCCGCACTGAACTGACAACCCCCTTTTTTTAAATAATATTTCAATAGGATCGGGCTTTCATACCTCCCGGTTACATATACCAAGGTACGGGATGGTCTTCCATAGGTACGGGGCAGTAGGGCACTTAGACCTTTGATTAGACGTAGACCACCTTCTTCCTGAACCCCCCACCCCCCCGACAAAATGCCACCGACAAACTGTCACTGACCAAATGTCCAGTGATCAATTGTCCATGACCCAAATGTCCAGTGATCAATTGTCACTGACCAAATGTCGAGTGAGCAATTGTCACTGACCAAATGTCCAGTGATTAATTGTCCATGACCAAAAATTCCAGTGATCAATTGTCCATACATCCACACTGAAAATTCCGCACTGAACTGACAACCCCCTTTTTTTAAATAATATTTCAATAGGATCGGGCTTTCATACCTCCCGGTTACATATACCAAGGTACGGGATGGTCTTCCATAGGTACAGGGCAGTAGGGCACTTAGACCTTTGATTAGACGTAGACCACCTTCTTCCTGAACCCCCCACCCCCCCCGACAAAATGCCACCGACAAACTGTCACTGACCAAATGTCCAGTGATCAATTGTCCATGACCCAAATGTCCAGTGATCAATTGTCACTGACCAAATGTCGAGTGAGCAATTGTCACTGACCAAATGTCCAGTGATTAATTGTCCATGACCAAAAATTCCAGTGATCAATTGTCCATACATCCACACTGAAAATTCCGCACTGAACTGACAACCCCTTTTTTTAAATAATATTTCAATAGGATCGGGCTTTCATACCTCCCGGTTACATATACCAAGGTACGGGATGGTCTTCCATAGGTACGGGGCAGTAGGGCACTTAGACCTTTGATTAGACGTAGACCACCTTCTTCCTGAACCACCCACCCCCCCCCCGACAAAATGCCACCGACAAACTGTCACTGACCAAATGTCCAGTGATCAATTGTCCATGACCCAAATGTCCAGTGATCAATTGTCACTGACCAAATGTCGAGTGAGCAATTGTCACTGACCAAATGTCCAGTGATTAATTGTCCATGACCAAAAATTCCAGTGATCAATTGTCCATACATCCACACTGAAAATTCCGCACTGAACTGACAACCCCCTTTTTTTAAATAATATTTCAATAGGATCGGGCTTTCATACCTCCCGGTTACATATACCAAGGTACGGGATGGTCTTCCATAGGTACTGGGCAGTAGGGCACTTAGACCTTTGATTAGACGTAGACCACCTTCTTCCTGAACCCCCCCCCCCCCCCCCCCCCGACAAAATGCCACCGACAAACTGTCACTGACCAAATGTCCAGTGATCAATTGTCCATGACCCAAATGTCCAGTGATCAATTGTCACTGACCAAATGTCGAGTGAGCAATTGTCACTGACCAAATGTCCAGTGATTAATTGTCCATGACCAAAAATTCCAGTGATCAATTGTCCATACATCCACACTGAAAATTCCGCACTGAACTGACAACCCCTTTTTTTAAATAATATTTCAATAGGATCGGGCTTTCATACCTCCCGGTTACATATACCAAGGTACGGGATGGTCTTCCATAGGTACGGGGCAGTAGGGCACTTAGACCTTTGATTAGACGTAGACCACCTTCTTCCTGAACCCCACCCCCCCGACAAAATGCCACCGACAAACTGTCACTGACCAAATGTCCAGTGATCAATTGTCCATGACCCAAATGTCCAGTGATCAATTGTCACTGACCAAATGTCGAGTGAGCAATTGTCACTGACCAAATGTCCAGTGATTAATTGTCCATGACCAAAAATTCCAGTGATCAATTGTCCATACATCCACACTGAAAATTCCGCACTGAACTGACAACCGCCCGCTTTAACATAATATATCAATAGGATCGGGCGTTCATACCTCCCGGTTACATATACCAAGGGACGGGATGGTCTTCCATAGGTACAGGGCAGTAGGGCACTTAGACCTTTGATTAGACGTAGACCACCTTCTTCCTGAACCCCCACCCCCCCCGACAAAATGCCACCGACAAACTGTCACTGACCAAATGTCCAGTGATCAATTGTCCATGACCCAAATGTCCAGTGATCAATTGTCACTGACCAAATGTCGAGTGAGCAATTGTCACTGACCAAATGTCCAGTGATTAATTGTCCATGACCAAAAATTCCAGTGATCAATTGTCCATACATCCACACTGAAAATTCCGCACTGAACTGACAACCCCCTTTTTTTAAATAATATTTCAATAGGATCGGGCTTTCATACCTCCCGGTTACATATACCAAGGTACGGGATGGTCTTCCATAGGTACGGGGCAGTAGGGCACTTAGACCTTTGATTAGACGTAGACCACCTTCTTCCTGAACCCCCACCCCCCGACAAAATGCCACCGACAAACTGTCACTGACCAAATGTCCAGTGATCAATTGTCCATGACCCAAATGTCCAGTGATCAATTGTCACTGACCAAATGTCGAGTGAGCAATTGTCACTGACCAAATGTCCAGTGATTAATTGTCCATGACCAAAAATTCCAGTGATCAATTGTCCATACATCCACACTGAAAATTCCGCACTGAACTGACAACCCCCTTTTTTTAAATAATATTTCAATAGGATCGGGCTTTCATACCTCCCGGTTACATATACCAAGGTACGGGATGGTCTTCCATAGGTACGGGGCAGTAGGGCACTTAGACCTTTGATTAGACGTAGACCACCTTCTTCCTGAACCCCCCACCCCCCCCCCCGACAAAATGCCACCGACAAACTGTCACTGACCAAATGTCCAGTGATCAATTGTCCATGACCCAAATGTCCAGTGATCAATTGTCACTGACCAAATGTCGAGTGAGCAATTGTCACTGACCAAATGTCCAGTGATTAATTGTCCATGACCAAAAATTCCAGTGATCAATTGTCCATACATCCACACTGAAAATTCCGCACTGAACTGACAACCCCTTTTTTTAAATAATATTTCAATAGGATCGGGCTTTCATACCTCCCGGTTACATATACCAAGGTACGGGATGGTCTTCCATAGGTACAGGGCAGTAGGGCACTTAGACCTTTGATTAGACGTAGACCACCTTCTTCCTGAACCCCCCCCCCCCCGACAAAATGCCACCGACAAACTGTCACTGACCAAATGTCCAGTGATCAATTGTCCATGACCCAAATGTCCAGTGATCAATTGTCACTGACCAAATGTCGAGTGAGCAATTGTCACTGACCAAATGTCCAGTGATTAATTGTCCATGACCAAAAATTCCAGTGATCAATTGTCCATACATCCACACTGAAAATTCCGCACTGAACTGACAACCCCCTTTTTTTAAATAATATTTCAATAGGATCGGGCTTTCATACCTCCCGGTTACATATACCAAGGTACGGGATGGTCTTCCATAGGTACGGGGCAGTAGGGCACTTAGACCTTTGATTAGACGTAGACCACCTTCTTCCTGAACCCCCCACCCCCCCCGACAAAATGCCACCGACAAACTGTCACTGACCAAATGTCCAGTGATCAATTGTCCATGACCCAAATGTCCAGTGATCAATTGTCACTGACCAAATGTCGAGTGAGCAATTGTCACTGACCAAATGTCCAGTGATTAATTGTCCATGACCAAAAATTCCAGTGATCAATTGTCCATACATCCACACTGAAAATTCCGCACTGAACTGACAACCCCCTTTTTTTAAATAATATTTCAATAGGATCGGGCTTTCATACCTCCCGGTTACATATACCAAGGTACGGGATGGTCTTCCATAGGTACGGGGCAGTAGGGCACTTAGACCTTTGATTAGACGTAGACCACCTTCTTCCTGAACCCCCCCCCCCCCCGACAAAATGCCACCGACAAACTGTCACTGACCAAATGTCCAGTGATCAATTGTCCATGACCCAAATGTCCAGTGATCAATTGTCACTGACCAAATGTCGAGTGAGCAATTGTCACTGACCAAATGTCCAGTGATTAATTGTCCATGACCAAAAATTCCAGTGATCAATTGTCCATACATCCACACTGAAAATTCCGCACTGAACTGACAACCCCCTTTTTTTAAATAATATTTCAATAGGATCGGGCTTTCATACCTCCCGGTTACATATACCAAGGTACGGGATGGTCTTCCATAGGTACGGGGCAGTAGGGCACTTAGACCTTTGATTAGACGTAGACCACCTTCTTCCTGAACCCCCCACCCCCCCCCGACAAAATGCCACCGACAAACTGTCACTGACCAAATGTCCAGTGATCAATTGTCCATGACCCAAATGTCCAGTGATCAATTGTCACTGACCAAATGTCGAGTGAGCAATTGTCACTGACCAAATGTCCAGTGATTAATTGTCCATGACCAAAAATTCCAGTGATCAATTGTCCATACATCCACACTGAAAATTCCGCACTGAACTGACAACCCCCTTTTTTTAAATAATATTTCAATAGGATCGGGCTTTCATACCTCCCGGTTACATATACCAAGGTACGGGATGGTCTTCCATAGGTACAGGGCAGTAGGGCACTTAGACCTTTGATTAGACGTAGACCACCTTCTTCCTGAACCCCCCACACCCACAACATGCCACCGACAAACTGTCACTGACCAAATGTCCAGTGATCAATTGTCCATGACCCAAATGTCCAGTGATCAATTGTCACTGACCAAATGTCGAGTGAGCAATTGTCACTGACCAAATGTCCAGTGATTAATTGTCCATGACCAAAAATTCCAGTGATCAATTGTCCATACATCCACACTGAAAATTCCGCACTGAACTGACAACCCCCTTTTTTTAAATAATATTTCAATAGGATCGGGCTTTCATACCTCCCGGTTACATATACCAAGGTACGGGATGGTCTTCCCTAGGTACAGGGCAGTAGGGCACTTAGACCTTTGATTAGACGTAGACCACCTTCTTCCTGAACCCCCCACCCCCCCGACAAAATGCCACCGACAAACTGTCACTGACCAAATGTCCAGTGATCAATTGTCCATGACCCAAATGTCCAGTGATCAATTGTCACTGACCAAATGTCGAGTGAGCAATTGTCACTGACCAAATGTCCAGTGATTAATTGTCCATGACCAAAAATTCCAGTGATCAATTGTCCATACATCCACACTGAAAATTCCGCACTGAACTGACAACCCCCTTTTTTTAAATAATATTTCAATAGGATCGGGCTTTCATACCTCCCGGTTACATATACCAAGGTACGGGATGGTCTTCCATAGGTACGGGGCAGTAGGGCACTTAGACCTTTGATTAGACGTAGACCACCTTCTTCCTGAACCCCCCACCCCCCCCGACAAAATGCCACCGACAAACTGTCACTGACCAAATGTCCAGTGATCAATTGTCCATGACCCAAATGTCCAGTGATCAATTGTCACTGACCAAATGTCGAGTGAGCAATTGTCACTGACCAAATGTCCAGTGATTAATTGTCCATGACCAAAAATTCCAGTGATCAATTGTCCATACATCCACACTGAAAATTCCGCACTGAACTGACAACCCCCTTTTTTTAAATAATATTTCAATAGGATCGGGCTTTCATACCTCCCGGTTACATATACCAAGGTACGGGATGGTCTTCCATAGGTACAGGGCAGTAGGGCACTTAGACCTTTGATTAGACGTAGACCACCTTCTTCCTGAACCCCCCACCCCCCCCGACAAAATGCCACCGACAAACTGTCACTGACCAAATGTCCAGTGATCAATTGTCCATGACCCAAATGTCCAGTGATCAATTGTCACTGACCAAATGTCGAGTGAGCAATTGTCACTGACCAAATGTCCAGTGATTAATTGTCCATGACCAAAAATTCCAGTGATCAATTGTCCATACATCCACACTGAAAATTCCGCACTGAACTGACAACCCCCTTTTTTAAATAATATTTCAATAGGATCGGGCTTTCATACCTCCCGGTTACATATACCAAGGTACGGGATGGTCTTCCATAGGTACAGGGCAGTAGGGCACTTAGACCTTTGATTAGACGTAGACCACCTTCTTCCTGAACCCCCCACCCCCCCCCGACAAAATGCCACCGACAAACTGTCACTGACCAAATGTCCAGTGATCAATTGTCCATGACCCAAATGTCCAGTGATCAATTGTCACTGACCAAATGTCGAGTGAGCAATTGTCACTGACCAAATGTCCAGTGATTAATTGTCCATGACCAAAAATTCCAGTGATCAATTGTCCATACATCCACACTGAAAATTCCGCACTGAACTGACAACCCCCTTTTTTTAAATAATATTTCAATAGGATCGGGCTTTCATACCTCCCGGTTACATATACCAAGGTACAGGATGGTCTTCCATAGGTACAGGGCAGTAGGGCACTTAGACCTTTGATTAGACGTAGACCACCTTCTTCCTGAACCCCCACCCCCCCGACAAAATGCCACCGACAAACTGTCACTGACCAAATGTCCAGTGATCAATTGTCCATGACCCAAATGTCCAGTGATCAATTGTCACTGACCAAATGTCGAGTGAGCAATTGTCACTGACCAAATGTCCAGTGATTAATTGTCCATGACCAAAAATTCCAGTGATCAATTGTCCATACATCCACACTGAAAATTCCGCACTGAACTGACAACCCCCTTTTTTTAAATAATATTTCAATAGGATCGGGCTTTCATACCTCCCGGTTACATATACCAAGGTACGGGATGGTCTTCCATAGGTACGGGGCAGTAGGGCACTTAGACCTTTGATTAGACGTAGACCACCTTCTTCCTGAACCCCCCACCCCCCCCCGACAAAATGCCACCGACAAACTGTCACTGACCAAATGTCCAGTGATCAATTGTCCATGACCCAAATGTCCAGTGATCAATTGTCACTGACCAAATGTCGAGTGAGCAATTGTCACTGACCAAATGTCCAGTGATTAATTGTCCATGACCAAAAATTCACGTGATCAATTGTGCATACATCCACACTGAAAATTCCGCACTGAACTGACAACCCCCTTTTTTTAAATAATATTTCAATAGGAGCGGGCTTTCATACCTCCCGGTTACATATACCAAGGTACGGGATGTTCTTCCATAGGTACAGGGCAGTAGGGCACTTAGACCTTTGATTAGACGTAGACCACCTTCTTCCTGAACCCCCCACCCCCGACAAAATGCCACCGACAAACTGTCACTGACCAAATGTCCAGTGATCAATTGTCCATGACCCAAATGTCCAGTGATCAATTGTCACTGACCAAATGTCGAGTGAGCAATTGTCACTGACCAAATGTCCAGTGATTAATTGTCCATGACCAAAAATTCCAGTGATCAATTGTCCATACATCCACACTGAAAATTCCGCACTGAACTGACAACCCCCCTTTTTTTAAATAATATTTCAATAGGATCGGGCTTTCATACCTCCCGGTTACATATACCAAGGTACGGGATGGTCTTCCATAGGTACGGGGCAGTAGGGCACTTAGACCTTTGATTAGACGTAGACCACCTTCTTCCTGAACCCCCACCCCCCCGACAAAATGCCACCGACAAACTGTCACTGACCAAATGTCCAGTGATCAATTGTCCATGACCCAAATGTCCAGTGATCAATTGTCACTGACCAAATGTCGAGTGAGCAATTGTCACTGACCAAATGTCCAGTGATTAATTGTCCATGACCAAAAATTCCAGTGATCAATTGTCCATACATCCACACTGAAAATTCCGCACTGAACTGACAACCCCCTTTTTTAAATAATATTTCAATAGGATCGGGCTTTCATACCTCCCGGTTACATATACCAAAGGTACGGGATGGTCTTCCATAGGTACGGGGCAGTAGGGCACTTAGACCTTTGATTAGACGTAGACCACCTTCTTCCTGAACCCCCACCCCCCCCGACAAAATGCCACCGACAAACTGTCACTGACCAAATGTCCAGTGATCAATTGTCCATGACCCAAATGTCCAGTGATCAATTGTCACTGACCAAATGTCGAGTGAGCAATTGTCACTGACCAAATGTCCAGTGATTAATTGTCCATGACCAAAAATTCCAGTGATCAATTGTCCATACATCCACACTGAAAATTCCGCACTGAACTGACAACCCCCTTTTTTTAAATAATATTTCAATAGGATCGGGCTTTCATACCTCCGGTTACATATACCAAGGTACGGGATGGTCTTCCATAGGTACGGGGCAGTAGGGCACTTAGACCTTTGATTAGACGTAGACCACCTTCTTCCTGAACCCCCCCCCCCCCCGACAAAATGCCACCGACAAACTGTCACTGACCAAATGTCCAGTGATCAATTGTCCATGACCCAAATGTCCAGTGATCAATTGTCACTGACCAAATGTCGAGTGAGCAATTGTCACTGACCAAATGTCCAGTGATTAATTGTCCATGACCAAAAATTCCAGTGATCAATTGTCCATACATCCACACTGAAAATTCCGCACTGAACTGACAACCCCTTTTTTTAAATAATATTTCAATAGGATCAGGCCTTCATTCCTCCCGGTTACATATACCAAGGTACGGGATGGTCTTCCATAGGTACGGGGCAGTAGGGCACTTAGACCTTTGATTAGACGTAGACCACCTTCTTCCTGAACCCCCGCCCCCCCCCGACAAAATGCCACCGACAAACTGTCACTGACCAAATGTCCAGTGATCAATTGTCCATGACCCAAATGTCCAGTGATCAATTGTCACTGACCAAATGTCGAGTGAGCAATTGTCACTGACCAAATGTCCAGTGATTAATTGTCCATGACCAAAAATTCCAGTGATCAATTGTCCATACATCCACACTGAAAATTCCGCACTGAACTGACAACCCCTTTTTTTAAATAATATTTCAATAGGATCGGGCTTTCATACCTCCCGGTTACATATACCAAGGTACGGGATGGTCTTCCATAGGTACGGGGCAGTAGGGCACTTAGACCTTTGAATTAGACGTCAGACCACCTTCTTCCTGAACCCCCACCCCCCCCCCCCCAAACAAAAATGCCACCGACAAACTGTCACTTTGACCAAATGTCCAGTGATCAATTGTCCATGAAACCCAAATGTCCAGTGATCAATTGTCACCCTTTGTGACCAAATGTCGAGTGAGCGAATTGTCACTGACCAAATGTCCAGTGATTAATTGTCCATGACCAAAAATTCCAGTGAAGTCAATTGTCCATACATCCACACTGAAAATTCCGCACTGAACTGACAACCCCCCTTTTTTTTTAAATAATATTTCAATAGGATCGGGCTTTCATACCTCCCGGTTACGCATATACCAAGGTACGGGATGGTCTTCCCATAGGTACGGGGCAGTAGGGCACTTAGACCTTTGATTAGACGTAGACCACCTTCTTCCTGAACCCCCCACCCCCCCCCGACAAAATGCCACCGACAAACTGTCACTGACCAAATGTCCAGTGATCAATTGTCCATGACCCAAATGTCCAGTGATCAATTGTCACTGACCAAATGTCGAGTGAGCAATTGTCACTGACCAAATGTCCAGTGATTAATTGTCCATGACCAAAAATTCCAGTGTGATCAATTGTCCATACATCCACACTGAAAATTCCGCACTGAACTGACAACCCCCCTTTTTTTTAAAATAATATTTCAATAGGATCGGGCTTTCCTTACCTCCCGGTTACATATACCAAGGTACAGGATTGGTCTTCCATAGAGTACAGGGCAGTAGGAGCACTTAGACCTTTGATTAGACGTAGACCACCTTCTTCCTGAACCCCCACCCCCCCCCGACAAAATGCCACCGACAAACTTCTTCACTGACCAAATGTCCAGTGATCAATTGTCCATGACCCAAATGTCCAGTGATCAATTGTCACTGACCAAATGTCGAGTGAGCAATTGTCACTGACCAAATGTCCAGTGATTAATTGTCCATGACCACAAAATTCCAGTGATCAATTGTCCATACATCCACACTGAAAATTCCGCACTGAACTGACAACCCCCTTTTTTTAAATAATATTTCAATAGGATCGGGCTTTCCCCAATACCTCCCGGTTACATATACCAAGGTACAGGATGGTCTTCCATAGGTACGGGGCAAGTTAGGGCACTTAGACCTTTGATTAGACGTATAGAGCCACCTTCTTCCTGAACCCCCACCCACCCCCCCGACAAAATGCCACCGACAAACTGTCACTGACCAAATGTCCAGTGATCAATTGTCCATGACCCAAATGTCCAGTGATCCAATTGTCACTGACCAAATGTCGAGTGAGCAATTGTCACCCCTGACCAAATGTCCAGTGATTAATTGTCCATGACCAAAAAATTCCAGTGATCAATTGTCCATACATCCCACACACTGAAAATTCCGCACTGAACTGACAACCCCTTTTTTTTTTTAAATAATATTTCCAATAGGATCCCAAGGGCTTTCATACCTCCCGGTTACATATACCAAGGTACGGGATGGTCTTCCATAGGTACGGGGCAGTAGGGCACTTAGACCTTTGATTAGACGTAGACCACCTTCTTCCTGCCCCCCCCCCCCCCCCCCCCCCGACAAAATGCCACCGACAAACTGTCACTGACCAAATGTCCAGTGATCAATTGTCCATGACCCAAATGTCCAGTGATCAATTGTCACTGACCAAATGTCGAGTGAGCAATTGTCACTGACCAAATGTCCAGTGATTAATTGTCCATGACCAAAAATTCCAGTGATCAATTGTCCATACATCCACACTGAAAATTCCGCACTGAACTGAAACCCCCCTTTTTTTAAATAATATTTCAATAGGATCGGGCTTTCATACCTCCCGGTTACATATACCAAGGTACGGGATGGTCTTCCATAGAGTACGGGGCAGTAGGGCGGCACTTGAGACCTTTGATTAGACGTAGACCACCTTCTTCCTGAACCCCCACCACCCCCCGAAGCAAAATGCCACCGACAAACTGCTCACTGACCAAATGTCCAGTGATCAATTGTCCATGACCCCAAATGTCCAGTGATCCAATTGTCACTGACCAAATGTCGAGTGAGCAATTGTCACCTGACCAAATGTCCAGTGATTAATTGTCCATGACCCAAAAATTCCAGTGATCAATTGTCCATCCACATCCACACTGAAAATTCCGCACTGAACTGACAACCCCCTTTTTTTAAAATAATATTTCAATAGGATCGGGCTTTCCATACCTCCCGGTTACATATACCAAGGTACGGGATGGTCTTCCATAGGTACGGGGCGGCAGGGCACTTAGACCTTTGATTAGCCGTACCCCCCCTCCTCCCCGACCCCCCCCCCCCCCCCCCCCGACAAAATGCCACCGACAAACTGTCACTGACCAAATGTCCAGTGATCAATTGTCCATGACCCAAATGTCCAGTGATCAATTGTCACTGACCAAATGTCGAGTGAGCAATTGTCGCACTGGCCGAATGTCCAGTGATTAATTGTCCATGACCAAAAATTCCAGTGATCAATTGTCCATACATCCACACTGAAAATTCCGCACTGAACTGACAACCCCCTTTTTTTAAATAATATTTCCAATAGGATCCAGGGCTTTCATACCTCCCGGTTACATATACCAAGGTACGGGGATGGTCTTCCATAGGTACGGGGCAGTAGGGCACTTAGACCTTTGATTAGACGTAGACCACGCTTCTTCCTGAACCCCCACCCCCCCCCGACAAAATGCCACCGACAAACTGTCACTGACCAAATGTCCAGTGATCAATTGTCCATGACCCAAATGTCCAGTGATCAATTGTCACTGACCAAATATCGAGTGAGCAATTGTCACCTGACCAAATGTCCAGTGATTAATTGTGTCCATGACCAAAAATTCCAGTGATCAATTGTCCATACATCCACACTGAAAATTCCGCACCCTGAACTGACAACCCCCTTTTTTTAAATAATATTTCAATAGGATCGGGCTTTCATACCTCCCAGGTTACATATACCTAAGGTACGGGATGGTCTTCCATAGAGTACAGGGCAGTAGGGCACTTAGACCTTTGATTAGACGTAGACCACCTTCTTCCTGAACCCCCCACCCCCCGACAAAATGCCACCGACAAACTGTCACTGACCAAATGTCCAGTGATCAATTGTCCATGACCCAAATGTCCAGTGATCAATTGTCACTGACCAAATGTCGAGTGAGCAATTGTCACTGACCAAATGTCCAGTGATTAATTGTCCATGACCAAAAATTCCAGTGATCAATTGTCCATACATCCCACACACTGAAAATTCCGCACTGAACTGACAACCCCCTTTTTTTAAATAATATTTCCAATAGGATCGGGCTTTCACTTACCTCCACGGTTACATATACCAAGGTACGGGATGGTCTTCCATAGGTACAGGAGCAGTAGGGCACTTAGACCTTTGATTAGACGTACGACCACCTTCTTCCTGAACCCCCCACCCCCCCGACAAAATGCCACCGACAAACTGTCACTGACCAAATGTCCAGTGATCAATTGTCCATGACCCAAATGTCCAGTGATCAATTGTCACTGACCAAATGTCGAGTGAGCAATGACCTGTCACTGACCCAAATGTCCAGTGATTAATTGTCCATGACCAAAAATTCCAGTGATCAATTGTCCATACATCCACACTGAAAATTCCGCACTGAACTGACAACCCCCCCTTTTTTTAAATAATATTTCCAATAGGATCGGGCTTTCATACCTCCCGGTTACATATACCAAGTGTACGGGATGGTCTTCCATAGGTACAGGGCAGTAGGGCACTTAGACCTTTGATTAGACGTAAGACCACCTTCTTCCTGAACCCCCACCCCCCCCCGACAAAATGCTGCACCCGACAAACTGTCCACTACTGACCAAATGTCCAGTGATCAATTTGTCCATGACCCAAATGTCCAGTGATCAATTGTCACTGACCAAATGTCCGAGTGAGCAATTGTCACTGACCAAATGTCCAGTGATTAATTGTCCATGACCAAAAATTCCAGTGATCAATTGTCCATACATCCACACTGACAATTCCGCACTGAACTGACAACCCCCTTTTTTTTAAATAATATTTCAATAGGATCGGGCTTTCATACCTCCCGGTTACATATACCAAGGTACGGGATGGTCTTCCATAGAGTAGAACGGGGCAGTAGGGCACTTAGACCTTTGATTAGACGTAGACCACCTTCTTCCTGAACCCCCACCCCCCCCGACAAAATGCCACCGACTGACTGTCACAGCCAAATGTCCAGTGATCAGTGTCATGACAGAAATGTCCAGTGATCAATTTGTCACTGATGATATCAGTGAGCAATTGTCTGACCAAATGTCCAGTGATTAATTGTCATGACCAAAATTCCAGTGATCAGTGTCCATACATCCACTGAAAATTCCGCACTGAACCCCCTTTTTTAAATAATATTTCAATAGGATCGAACTCCTTACCTCCCGGTTACGCCAAGGTAGGATGGTCCATAGGTACGGGGCAGTAGGGCATAGACCTTTGATTAGACATGAATACACCTTCTTCTGAACCCCACACCCCCCCCCCCCGACAAGAAAATGCCACCGACAAACTGTCACTGACCAAATGTCCAGTGATCAATTGTCCATGACCCAAATGTCCAGTGATCAATTGTCACTGACCAAATGTCCGAGTGAGCAATGGTGTCACCTGACCAAAATGTCCCAGTGATTAATTGTCCATGACCAAAAATTCCAGTGATCAATTGTCCATACATCCACACTGAAAATTCCGCACTGAACTGACAACCCCCTTTTTTTAAATAATATTTCAATAGGATCGGGCTTTCATACCTCCCGGTTACATACTCACCAAGGTACGGGATGGTCTTCCATAAGGTACAGGGCAGTAGGGCACTTAGACCTTTGATTAGACGTAGAATGCACGCCTTCCTGAACCCCCGCCCCACCCCCCGACAAAATGCCACCGACAAACTTGTCACTGACCAAATGTCCAGTGATCAATTGTCCATGACCCAAATGTCCAGTGATCAATTGTCACTGACCAAATGTCGAGTGAGCAATTGTCACTGACCAAATGTCCAGTGATTAATTGTCCATGACCAAAAATTCCAGTGATCAATTGTCCATACATCCACACTGAAAATTCCGCACTGAACTGACAACCCCCTTTTTTAAATAATATTTCTAATAGGATCGGGCTTTCATACCTCCCGGTTACATATACCAAGGTACGGGATGGTCTTCCATAGGTACGGGGCAGTAGGAGCACTTAGACCTTTGATTAGACGTAGACCACCTTCTTCCTGAACCCCACCCCCCCCCCGACAAAATGCCACCGACAAACTGTCACTGACCAAATGTCCAAGTGATCAATTGTCCATGACCCAAATGCTCCAGTGATCGAATATGTCACTGACCAAATATCGAGTGAGCAATGGTGTCACTGACCAAATGTCCAGTGATTAATTGTCCATGACCAAAGAAATTTCAGTGATCAATTGTCCATACATCCACACTGAAAATTCCGCACTGAACTGACAACCCCCTTTTTTTAAATAATATTTCAATAGGATCGGGCTTTCATACCTCCCGGTTACATATACCAAAGGTACGGGATGGTCTTCCATAGGTACAGGGCAGTAGGAGCACTTAGACCTTTGATTAGACAGTAGACCACCTTCTTCCTGAACCCCCACCCCCCCGACAAAATGCCACCGACAAACTGTCACGGACCAAATGTCCAGTGATCAATTGTCCATGACCCAAATGTCCAGTGATCAATTGTCACTGACCAAATGTCGAGTGAGCAATTGTCACTGACCAAATGTCCAGTGATTAATTGTCCCATGACCAAAAAGTTCAAGTGATCAATTGTCCATACATCCACACTGAAAATTCCGCACTGAACTGACAACCCCCTTTTTTTAAATAATATTTCAATAGGATCGGGCTTTCATACCTCCCAGCCGGTTACATATACCAAGGTACGGGATAGGTCTTCCCATAGGTACAGGGCAGTAGGGCACTTAGACCTTTGATTAGACGGTAGAACCACCTTCTTCCTGAACCCCCCACCCCCCCCCCCGACAAAATGCCACCGACAAACTGCTCACTGACCCAAATGTCCAGTGATCAATTGTCCATGACTGACCAAATGTCCAGTGATCAATTGTCTCACTGACCAAATGTCGAGTGAAACGCAATTGTCACTGACCAAATGTCCAGTGATTAATTGTCCATGACCAAAAAATTCCAGTGATCAATTGTCCATACATCCACACTGAAAAATTCCGCACTGAACTGACAACCCCCTTTTTTTAGAAAATAATATTTCAATAGGGATCGGGGCTTTCATACCTCCCGGTTACATATACCAAGGTACAGGATGGTCTTCCATAGGTACGGGGCAGTGAGGAGCACTTAGACCTTTGATTAGACTGTAGACCACGCTTCTTCCCGACCCCCCCCCCCCCCCCCCCCCCCCGACAAAATGCCACCGACAAACTGTCACTGACCAAATGTCCAGTGATCAATTGTCCATGACCCAAATGTCCAGTGATCAATTGTCACTGACCAAATGTCGAGTGAGCAATTGTCACTGACCAAATGTCCAGTGATTAATTGTCCATGACCAAAAATTCCAGTGATCAATTGTCCATACATCCACACTGAAAATTCCGCACTGAACTGACAACCCCCTTTTTTTAAATAATATTTTCCAATAGGATCAGGCTTTTCATACCTCTCCGGTTACATATACCAAGGTACGGGATGGTCTTCCATAGGTACAGGGCAGTAGGGCACTTAGACCTTTGATTAGACGTAGACCACCTTCTTCCTGAACCCCCACACCCCCCCCCCCGACAAAATGCCACCGACAAACTGTCACTGACCAAATGTCCAGTGATGATCAATTGTCCATGACCCAAATGTCCAGTGATCAATTGTCCGCCTGACCAAATGTCGAGTGAGCAATTTGTCACCCTGACCAAATGTCCCAGTGATTAATTGTCCATGACCAAAAAATTCCAGTGATCAATTGTCCATACATCCACACTGAGAAAATTCCGCACTGAACTGACAACCCCACTTTTTTTAAATAATATTTCCAATAGGATCGGGCTTTCATACCTCCCGGTTACATATACCAAGGTACGGGGATGGTCTTCCCATGAGGTACCGGGGCAGTAGGGCACTTGAGACCTTTGATTAGACGTAGACCACCTTCTTCCTGAACCCCCCACCCCCCCCCCGACAAAATGCCACCGACAAACTGTCACTGACCAAATGTCCAGTGATCAATTGTCCATGACCCAAATGTCCAGTGATCAATTGTCACTGACCAAATGTCGAGTGAGCAATTGTCACTGACCAAATGTCCAGTGATTAATTGTCCATGACCAAAAATTCCAGTGATCAATTGTCCATACATCCACACTGAAAATTCCGCACTGAACCCTGACAACCCCCTTTTTTTTAAAATAATATTTCAATAGGGGATCGTGAGCTTTCATACCTCCCGGTTACATATACCAAGGTACGGGATGGTCTTCCATAGGTACGGGAGCAGTAGGGCACTTAGACCTTTGATTAGACGTCCAGACCACCTTCTTCCTGAACCCCCACACCCCCCCGACAAAATGCCACCGACAAACTGTCACTGACCAAATGTCCAGTGATCAATTGTCCATGGTGACCCAAATGTCCAGTGATCAATTGTCACTGACCCAAATGTCGAGTGAGCAATTGTCACTGACCAAATGTCCAGTGATTAATTGTCCATGACCAAAAATTCCAGTGATCAATTGTCCATACATCCACCACTGAAAATTCCGCACTGAACTGACAACCCCTTTTTTTAAATAATATTTCAATAGGATCCGGGCTTTTCATACCTCCCGGTTACATATACCAAGGTACGGGATGGTCTTCCATAGGTACGGGGGCAGTACAGGGCACTTAGACCTTTGATTAGACGTGAACCACCTTCTTCCTGAACCCCACACCCCCCCCCCCGACAAAATGCCACCGACAAACTGTCACTGACCAAATGTCCAGTGATCCAATTGTCACCATGACCCAAATGTCCAGTGATCAATTGTCACCTGACCAAATGTCGAGTGAGCAATTGTCACTGACCAAATGTCCAGTGATTAATTGTCCATGACTACAAAAATTCCAGTGATCAATTGTCCATACATCCACACTGAAAATTCCGCACTGAACGTGTTGACAACCCCACTTTTTTTAAATAATATTTCAATAGGATCAGGCTTTCATACCTCCCGGTTACATATACCAAGGTACGGGATGGTCTTCCAGGCTAGGTACAGGGCAGTAGGGCACTTAGACCAACCTTTGATTAGACGTAGACCACCTTCTTCCTGAACCCCCCACCCCCCCCCCGACAAAATGCCACCGACAAACTGTCACTGACCAAATGTCCAGTGATCAATTGTCACATGACCCAAATGTCCAGTGATCAATTGTCACTGACCAGAATGTCGAGTGAGCAATTGTCACTGACCAAAATGTCCAGTGATTAATGGTGTCCATGACCAAAAATTCCAGTGATCAATTGTCCATACATCCACACTGAAAATTCCGCACTGAACTGACAACCCCCTTTTTTTTAAATAATATTTCAATAGGATCCAAAGAGGCTTTCCTTCATACCTCCCGGTTACATATACCAAGAGTACGGGATGGCCTTCCATAGGTCCGGGGCAGTAGGGCACTTAGCCCTTTGATTAGACGTAGACCACACTTCAACTTCCCATGAACCCCCCCACCCCCCGACAAAATGCCGCACGAAACATTAACCTGTCACTGACCAAATGTCCAGTGATCAATTGTCCATGACCCAAATGTCCAGTGATCAATTGTCACTGACCAAATGTCGAGTGAGCAATTGTCACTGACCAAATGTCCAGTGATTAATTGTCCATGACCAAAAAATTCCAGTGATCAATTGTCCATACATCCACACTGAAAATTCCGCACTGAACTGACAACCCCCTTTTTTTTAAATAATATTTCAATAGGATCGGGCTTTCATACCTCCCGGTTACATATACCAAAGGTACGGGATGGTCTTCCATGGAGGTACGGGGCAGTAGGGCACTTAGACCTTTGATTAGACGTAGACCACCTTCTTCCTGAACCCCCACCCCCCCCGACAAAATGCCACCGACAAACTGTCACTGACCAAATGTCCAGTGATCAATTGTCCATGACCCAAATGTCCAGTGATCAATTGTCACTGACCAAATGTCGAGTGAGCAATTGTCACTGACCAAATGTCCAGTGATTAATTGTCCATGACCAAAAATTCCAGTGATCAATTGTCCATACATCCACACTGAAAATTCCGCACTGAACTGACAACCCCCTTTTTTTTTTTAAATAATATTTCAATAGGATCGGGCTTTCATACCTCCCGGTTACATATACCAAAGGTACGGGATGGTCTTCCATAGGTACAGGGCAGTAGGGCACTTAGACCTTTGATTAGACGTAGACCACCTTCTTCCTGAACCCCCCACCCCCCCCCCCGACAAAATGCCACCGACAAACTGTCACTGACCAAATGTCCAGTGATCAATTGTCGCAAACCCAAATGTCCAGTGATCAATTGTCACTGACCAAATGTCGAGTGAGCAATTGTCACTGACCAAATGTCCAGTGATTAATTGTCCATGACCAAAAATTCCAGTGATCAATTGTCCATACATCCACACTGAAAATTCCGCACTGAACTGACTAACCCCCTTTTTTTAAATAATATTTCAATAGGATCGGGCTTTCATACCTCCCGGTTACACGCATACCAAGAACTGCAGGATGGTCTTCCATAGGTACGGGGCAGTAGGGCACTTAGACCTTTGATTAGACGTAGACCACCTTCTTCCTGAACCCCCACCACCCCCCCGACAAAATGCCACCGACAAACTGTCCCCACTGACCAAATGTCCAGTGATCAATTGTCCATGACCCAAATGTCCAGTGATCAATTGTCACTGACCAAATGTCGAGTGAAGCTAATTGTCACACTGACCAAATGTCCAGTGATTAATTGTCCATGACCAAAAAATTCCAGTGATCAATTGTCCATACATCCACACTGAAAATTCCGCACTGAACTGACAACCCCCCTTTTTTTAAATAATATTTCAATAGGATCGGGCTTTCATACCTCCCGGTTACATATACAAAGGTAAAGGGTGGTCTTCCATAGGTACGGGGCAGTAGGGCACTTAGACCTTTGATTAGACGTAGACCACCTTCTTCCTGAACCCCCCACCCCCCGACAAAATGCCACCGACAAACTGTCACTGACCAAATGTCCAGTGATCAATTGTCCATGACCCAAATGTCCAGTGATCCAATTGTCACTGACCAGAAATGTCGAGTGAGCAATTGTCACTGACCAAATGTCCAGTGATTAATTGTCCATGACCAAAAATTCCAGTGATCAATTGTCCATACATCCACACTAGAGAATTCCGCACTGAACTGACAACCCCCTTTTTTTTAAATAATATTTCAATAGGATCGGGCTTTCATACCTCGGTTACATATACCAAGGTACGGGATGGTCT